>CADEHL010000883.1:529079-1129079 GCA_902827135.1 Harpagifer antarcticus | reverse complement strand
TGTGAAGACATTTCTAACACCCTAAAATGTCTGCAGCCGCGCCAGAAGAAACGTTGGATAATTTAGTCCCGAAAAAAAGCAGCACTTCAGTGGTCTGGACATATTTCGGGTTTAGGACCACAGATGTGGGACAAAAGCAGGTTTTTTGCACCACATGTCAGGGAAAAGTCGCTACATCCCGAGGCAACACAACAAACCTTTATCAGCACTTGAAAAGGCACCACAGGCAGGTATATGACGAGTGCACAGCCAGAAATGCAGTGTTTCGTCCCGTAGCCCAGTCTAGCGCTAAGCAAGCTACTGTTTCAGAGTCATTTGCGGCCGTTACGCCGTATGAAAAGGGCTCACGAAGGCACCGTGAGATAACTAATTCGATAACGCACTACCTCGCTAAAGACATGGTTTCAATTAACACTGTGAGCAACGAAGGGTTTAAAAAACTCATCCGAACGCTGGATAAAAGATATGCTATTCCCTCCCGCACGTACTTTAGTCAAGTGGCCATCCCAGAAATGTACACTCAATGTAGGAATAAACTTGAGACAGAGCTGAAAAATGTCGAGTACTATGCGACAACAACCGATCTGTGGTCGAGCAGAACGACCGAGCCGTATCTCAGTCTCACCGTGCACTTCATAAATGACGACTTTGAGTTGAAGAGTCATTGCCTGCAAACTGTATACTTTCCTGCTGACCACACGGGAGAGAATATTGCGCATGGACTAAGAGAGTCCTTGTCCAACTGGGGTCTGAAGGAAGAGGATCAGACGTGCATCACCACTGATAACGGATCCAATGTTGTAAAAGCTGTGGAACTGAATCACTGGACAAGGCTTCAGTGCTTTGGACACAGGCTGCATCTTGCGATTGGTAAGTGGGTCTCCCTCTCTCACCTCTCTCAGTTCCATAATTATTGTTATTACATTTTCTATTTGAAAATGCAATACTGTACCTTACTCAAATAATGTTTTGATTGAACCAATCCATTATTTCATAAAGTCTTGCACCTTAAAATGTGCTGATATATTTTATAGTAAAACTTTAGAAATAGTTTTTCGTGTTGGGAGCAAAAGCCTGCCTGTTTGTATTCTAAATATGTTTAAATTAATAGAAGGACATTATAATTTAAGAGGTTGTATGTGTTTTTAAAGCATGTAAAGCAAGAATACATGTTAATTCTTGTTGTGTTTCAGTTTTGGGAGTAAAAATATGGAATCATCTTAGTGATGATTTGAAATTGAGACTTTTCTAAATTTGAACAGAGAATTACACAAAGTAAAATAATACAGTATTATAATTTAGCATGAATGCTTGGTTTGTCTTTTTTTCTTTCTTTCTTTGAGATTTTCTGGGTTTTGTTTTAGATTGTATTGTACAGTAAAGATAGGCAAAAATAAGCCTTGGCTTCAGCATATTCCTTTTTTCGGTCTTAAAATTGTTTCAGTTTTATGTGTGAAATGGTTTTTGATGTTTGATTTTTTTTACTGTATTTTCACACACATTTGTATGAGTATGACCGAAAATTATCCAAACCATTCATTTATTAATTAATTCATTATTTATTTTTCAGAAAATGCTCTGAAAGAGAAGACCGTGAAAGACCGTATAAAATCGGGCAACAGGACTTTGTAGGTCTTTGGTTTGCCATTTCTCGCACAGTGGAAAAAGAAGGCCGCACTGAGTGAGGCCCAGCGAGAGTTGCATCTGCCGGAGCACTCGTTGATCACAGAGTGTCCAACAAGATGGGGGCTCAAGGCAGAAAATGATCGGGAGGGTGTTGGAAGCAGAGAAAGGCCTTGTCTCAGGTTCTCTCTGAAGACAGGAAGACGCGTCACCTGGTCCCCAGTTGGCAGGACATAGAAGTCCTTGAATCATCAACAATGCCCTGCGTCCTCTCCAGGAGTTCACAGATGCCCTCTCTGGTGAAGTTTATGTAAGCGTATCGTACCTGAAGCCAGTCCTGCATCTCCTGAAACATCAACTCTGGCTGCAAAGGACGAGGACAACGGCCCTTACCAGAAAATAAAGTCACTGGTCCTATGGCTACATGGAGAATAAATACAGCGACCCAGCCACACAGGTAGGGATGGGAGATTGATAAGGTTTCAACTGTTTTATTGTCTCTGAGATCATTGTTTTTGCTATTAGAAAAAATGCCTGCAATTGATGAAAGGAATTGATAAGCTTGGAGGCATACAAGTAGATTCTTTGAGTTAACTATTCTCTAATAATTCTACACACAGGAGCTTCTGGACATTCACTTCGTTTGTTATCCAAGATTCAAGACAGACTACATGAGCGCGAGAAGAAAGTCCCAGACATCAAAGCAAGAGTGAAGATCGAAATGGAACAGGTGGCCACGAAAGGTAACTTGTATTTATGTGCAGTTTAGTGAACAAAGATGCCACATGCAAGATATTGTATTTTGATTTAATTGATTGTCAATTTTTTTATTGTTACATAAAATGCCCAATTGCTCAGAATTACATTGATGCAAACTTATGTTCTCATCTCTACGCTCATCTGTGTTTTGCAGGAGAAGAGGGTTCAAGCCAGCACCACAGACGCCGTGCTTCCGAGTGCAGGAGAGGCAGAGGCCTTCCACTTCCGAAGAAGGCAAAGCGGTCATTGGGCAGCTTCTTTAAGAGCAGCACTGCTGTGCCCCCTGACCTGCTTCAACCGCTGTGCAGTTGGAGAGTGCCATAGAAGCTGAGGTGAACACCTACCTAATGACTCCCACCAATCGATGGAGGGAAGATCCCCTGGCCTGGTGGAAGGTACACCTGTGTTAACTTTCCCATGCTGAGCAAGCTGGTTAGCAAATTCTTGTGTATCCCAGCAACGGAGTTCCCCATCAGAAAGAGTGTTCAGTGCTGGAGGCAACGTGGTCACATGTCAAGCGTTCATGTCTGAAACCAGCAAAGGTTGACATGCTGGTTTTCTTGACAAAAAATCTGTAAAAAATTAGTTTTGAGAAGTAGAGATATCAGGGAAGTGGCAATCACAATTTTATTTGTTCTGCACTTTTATCTATTTCAATTTTAATTACATTTGTATTATCCACTTTACTTACATTCATTGCAGTATGTGCAATTATAGATGCTGCTCCTGAGCCATACTTGAATAACTTTGTTTGCAGAAAGGTCCTATTTTATTTTCCTACTGAAATTGTTCAATTTGTGGTGAATTTAAATTTGTGTCTAAGACTTGTTGAGAGAAACAAAATGGCAGCTGTTGAAAAAAAAACATAAATAAATATGTTGTTCCAAATACATTTGTTATTCCATATCTTTTAAGTTCACATCCTTTCATTAGAATTAGAGCTGATAATAGTTTGATTGTATCATGTGATAATGCTCTCTGAAATAGCCCATGATAGACGGATTGATCCAATCACCTGCCAAGTATTTTTTAATGCTCCATCACATGTTTCTATTACAGGGTGAATCTTAAACTGAAGCTTGACTTTAAAGCAACGGAAGTTTCATGTAAGTTTAGTTATTTCACTCATAGCTCGGGGTGCTAGAGACGGAGCACGTTGATACGACCTTCTAGCCGGAGATATGGCCGCGATTTTACAATAAACTTCCGTTGGGTAGCTTAAAACAAAATATCGCAATCGCAATTTTTTCAGAAAAATCGCAATTAGATTTTTCACAAAATCGTGCAGCCCTAAGTGTTATTGGCAATTTTATAAAAAAAGGCCGATACCGATAATCGGTCAAATGCGGAATATCGGCCCCGATAATCGGCCAGGCCGATAATCGGTCGACCCCTAATCTCTACCGCTACTTGAATACTGTGGCTCAAACTGGTATGGTTCCAGCACGTTAGACTCGCCCGCATGATCTGATTCCACCACACCGGCATCCTCTTCAATAAAATCCTCCTCTTCTTGAAAGTGCACCGAGTCTATTGACGACTCACTGTCACTCGATTCTGTCTCCAGAGTCCGACATCAGCCATATAGGTAGTGTCTTATTCAACAAGTGTTCTACTCGTGACGTGCGTGACGTTACTAACCGGCGAAAGCGGTTTTGTTCGGAGCGGTCGTGTAACATCGGAAGCGAGCATGGAAAGTTGTAATAAACCACGATTTATAAATACAGCGGGCATATTGTCATGAATGACATGATTTCCCATTAATAATAGTATATCTATTATCGTAATGTTAGAAATTAAAATCAATGTTTTGAGAGCATAATGTACCTTAAGCCAACAGTCAGTTTAAATCAAGCGACAAACTCTGGGGAAGAGCCGGGACGCCAATACGGAAGTGCCACACACTGCAGTTCATCTTGTGGCCAGTAGGAGTCTGCAGAAGAGAGCAATTTCCATAGACCCCCATGTTGAAATGCCCAACTTTACAGCAGAAATAAACATGTTTACATCGTGGTTCAAAAAACCATATTCTCTGTATAGTTAGATTCCCCCTTCATGACTACTGTGTGGGGGGTGCATTTTTTCTCAACTCATCTGTTTAATTAATATTAAGCCTTAAATCTTTTGCATAAATTAGGGCGTGGTCACTTTGATAGACATGCACATGCCTCACTGTCAGCTAACAGCAACTTGTCCACTCTGCAACCATAGAGGCTACAATGTTAGTTAGTCATAGTACTGTACTTGACCCTTTAGCCGTGTTCGTGGTGATTGTGCCTTTTAGGGAATATTGTTACAAATACCAGACAATTAAAATGGCGTGCTGTTCGCTTGAATGTACTAACAGAACTTCCAAGAAGTCTAAAATGATAATATTATACATGTTAACCCCGTTCGCAGGTGTTTGTGTGCTGGTAGCTTAGCTTGCTACTTATTAGCCAGCTAAGGACGTAACCCTTTATACATACATATACATTTTAGTTTATGATTCAGCCTTGGGTAAGACTTTTATAGTCTATGGCTATGACGCCCATAATGCTAAACGGGAGCAAATGTTAATAGGGGACCCAATTATCCCAGTGGTGGCCACCGGAGCTAACGGAGCCGCAGGGGGCTAGCTCCAGCCGGCATCCCGGAGCTAGCCCACTGCGGCTCCGTTAGGTCCGAGCGGTGGAGTCCGTCTTTTCTCAACGTGTGAATGGCAAGCATTAAGAATAACAAAATATAGCTAATTCTCTTGCAGATTGTCTCATTTGATTATGAATGTAACGTTTATATAGGGGAACTACACTGTTAGCAGTAACTTGGTATGCATGTATTTCATGTTAGCTTAGCTTCTTAGCCTGAGCTAGCTCTGTTTACTTTCAGTTCGGAGGCAGCAGGTCCCGCATCGGCTCCGCCTCTTTGCCCTTATTTGGAGCAGGCGGGATTAGACTCTGACGTCGAGCCGTTAGTGGCCGACTCCGCCTACTAAGGGCTTCACGGCAACTCTGCAGAATCCTATGGGTGACGTCACGGACACTACGTCCATTTATATATACAGTCTATGGTTTAAATGCTGTTTTATACTGAAAACCCAGAAGTTCTTGTGCACAACCAGTTGTTAAGCTTTTATTCTGAAAATCCTTCATCTCCGGTTAGCATTTAGCATGAGGCTAATATACCATTTACTATAGAGGTGAATTTAGCAGCGATATGATATGATGTTGCACACCGAAACCTACTGATTTCAACACTACAACTATAGACGTCGAGATAGGGGTGGGCGATATGACGATATTATCGTCATGACGATATTAGGTCTCCACGATATGCTTTTTCAGAGATATCGTATCTATCGTGATAAAAAAAAAATATATATATTTTTTTAAATATATAAAAAAATAAACTCATGTGAAAGACATGCTCTAAAGCTGTCTAGTCAGGATTCAGACAGTATTGCACTTCATTTATTGTCTTGGTTGATTCTGTTGGCTTATATTTTATTTTATCAATAAGGTATTTAGTTTTTCCCTTCAGTTATGCTAAAGTCTTTTATTGCACTTCAAGTCTAAAGTTTACATTTTAATTGTTTGGCACTGACTTTTCCTCATTGATGTTTTACTTAGTTATGTTTTATCCTCCTTTTCATGTTTATTGATTTTCACGGCTAGTGCTACCTCAGAAAGTTAATTTTTATACTGAGAAACTGTGCCTTGAAGCCATATCAAAATGTTGAATTGTTCATTCAGGGATTCATTTCAGAAATAAAACCAGCTTGAAATGCTATTTTGGTTTGTTACTCCTTTTTGTTTTAGTTTCTGTTACCTTGTAGGTGCTTGTACTGTTAAGTAACTTGAAAAATAACCATAATAACCGACATGAAAAAATATCGTGATATATCGTCTATCGTGATACTGCTTGAAAAATATCGTGATAATATATTTTTCAATATCGCCCACCCCTACGTCGAGATATAATTATTGTTGAATATTAAATGAAGGTACAGTTTATTTGAGTACGTTATTGTTTACAGATGTGGGTAGCATGTGACAACATCCGGAACGACCGGAAACCAAACTGCTGTGAAGTATTTCCTGTGTTCTTTGGAGTATTGATTACAGCGTTTAGAATGTGTTAAATGAAAAGTCATGAAAGAGAAAAGGCGTGTTTAGATATATATTGAATGTACAAAGTCTGTATCCTCTGATATGCGAAACAACGGACATTAAAACGTGGAGAGCCGGCCCGCAGGGAGGAGCCAGCAGAGGATATAAAACAAGCTTGACCAGAGGGGTTCGGCCTCTTTCCCCGCTAGCGAGAGCCAGATCACAGCTGCTTTTCTGTCTGATCATTTTCCTGTTTGTAACATTACCGCGCCATATTTTTAATTAAAGTACCAATTTGAACTTTCACAGAGACTCAATTAGTCTCCTTTTTTAAAGCTTCTCTCCTGGACGCGAGAATAACCAACACAGATAACAGTAATAAGAACTAGTGGTGCACGATAATTATCGGGGCGATAATTATCGGTCCGATATTAGGAATTATGACGTCATCACGATAAACCCGATAAAAGTATTAATAGCCCCGATAATATACAATATATTTTTTGGGTAAAAAAATAATAAAAAATACTGCGGTGTGGGTGGATTGGGGTGAGGGGCGCTTGTTTTTCACTCGGCTCCTCCCGTTTTGCCAGTACTGTGGTATTAGTGGTTTAGGAAGAGGGGAGTTTTTCACAAATCCAGCGCTTCCTAACTCATGCCTGGCTGTGACGTAAATGGTGTGCGGCCGTGAAGCCAGGGCTGCAGTCGAATAGTCCATTTAGCTTAGGAACCTTCCTAACGGAGTGAAATGACCCGGAAGTCCCTCAGTGGCAGCCATGATAAGTACCGTTCGAATTCTCTAGAATGAAAGGTAAGGAGGTTTCAAACTTCCTTTATAACCTACTTTAGCTTAGAAACCACTGGACCTCCCTAACCGAAAGGAGAGGAGAAAATGCTGCCCCACAATGCCTTGCAGCCGCAGCATTTGACGTCACACAACAGTCGGCCGTTCACGGAAACAATCGATTATAATAAATAAAAACAATCGTTTTAATAAATACATTTGTTGATTTTAAGATATTTCATAGTTCATACAATCATACTGGGATCATTTTTTGTATTAATGTAGACCTGAGGGAGAGGGTGACGAGCATAAGTTTCACTTTCCTTTTTTATTTCAATTCCAACTTTGGTCATGAAGAATATGTTTCTCTGTTGTCCACATTCATAAAGCATAACACAACAGCATCAGAGCATGGTGCAGAGTCTCTAGATGAGTTTATAGTAGTCCCTCGTTCTTATTAAACATCCATGTTGTAGTCCGCTGTATAGAAAACTGTAGTTTCCATAGTTTCCCCACAGCAGCAGACGCACATTCATGACGTCCGCTGGGCATCATAAACACGTCGGATAGTGAAAGTGCATTCGGATTCTCTAAAGTACTGCAGTCTCTTCTCCTAAGTCCTTTTGAATTCTCCTATCCACTATTCCTTAACCCTGTGACGTTTCACTCAGAGGTCAAGGAATAGGAGATAGGGTTAGAATTTAGGAGCTGATTTTTAAACTATCCGAACGCAACCCAGGACAGTAAACAAACATGTCGTCGGTAGTATGGGACTATTTCAAAGTTTCAGAGTTAGATAGTTCGCTTGCTATTTGTATTAACAAATGCAATGCAGAAGTTCCACAAGGAGGGAAAAAGGCAACGAGCTATAATACTTCCAACCTGATTAGTCACCTGAAACATCGCCATCGCTAAGATGGTGTGTTAAAAGAGTACGAAGACGCCTGCGCTGCTAAACTAGCGGCGAATCCAAAGCCAGCTGCAAAGGCACCGGGGCTTTTACCTATCGACGAGGCTTTTGAAAAAGGCAATACTCAAAAAAATACTCAATTATATTTATTTGGGAAAATAAATATGGTCACTTTGAAGAGTCAAAACTGTTCTTGGCTTTGTTTTGTTCATAGTAGTAATGCTCATGTCATTTGCTCACTACTAGTCTTTTTTTTTCCACCAGGTGTGCAAAAACTACAGGTACATTAATATATATATTATATTATTATCTGTATCGGTCTTGAGAAGCAGGAAGTTATCGGTATCGGTTTCAAAAAACCAATATCGTGCATCCCTAATAAGAACAGTATTGTCCTTCATTTCGTAAGCTCTTTAAAAAAACATGAAAATACTATGACAAGCAAGTCATAATGTCAAACTGGCTGCTTAGATACTAGTACAGTACAGTTCAAATACAGATTATTTCAGTTAAACGAAATGCATCACCTTAATGTTTATTTTATTATATTTCGTATTTATTTGAGTGAATACATTATTCACAGTTTAATAATGATTAAAAAAATATTTTAAGTTTTGTGATCATTTTTTCTGCTGTACCGAAAACTTACCGAACCGTGACCTAAAAACCGAGTTACGGACCGAACCGAAATGTTTGTGAACCGTTACACCCCTAGTACCTGGTGGTGCGAACATAAACAATCTAAAAAAAACAAGTTGCAAAGTAGGTAGAAAAAAAGAAATATATAAAGATAATAAAAAATAAGTATTTTAAAGAAACAATTAAGCATTAAAAAGGGATGCTAAAGACAAGTATTTACACCAAATGTAACTATACAAATAACCTTAAAAGCTAAAAAGAAAAGCACTTAGGACAAACTACAGTGTATACAGTGTGTAGACCGTCACTCTCGGAGTCGGTTGCCGAAACCCTGGTGCATGCGTTTGTCACCACACGCTTGGACTACTGCAATGGTGTCCTGTTCGGGGTTCCCAACAAAACCCTGGACAGGCTCCAGTATGTCCAAAACTGTGCTGCTAGGGTCTCACGCACACAAAGCCATGGCAGCACATCACTCCCACCCTCAACCACCTACACTGGTTGCCGGTCAAGTCCCGCATATCATATAAAATCCTCCTCCTTACCTACAAGTCCCTCCATGCCCTTGCCCCCCAGTACCTATCGGACATCCTTCACCCACATGCCCCACCCCGGAACCTGCGGTCCTCAGACTCTGGCCTGCTTACCACCCCCCGCACCAAACTGCGAACCTTCGGGGACAGAGCCTTCAGTGTGGCAGCCCCCACCCTCTGGAACGCTCTCCCTGCGGAGATTCGCAACATCCCCACACTCGACGCCTTCAAAAGGGCCCTCAAGACCCATCTGTTTGCCAAGGCTTTCGGCCCCTAATCGATCTGTTGTTTTGTCTGTCTGACTTTTGTTTTGTTATGTTTTTTTTTTTTGTCCTATTACTTGTTAAGCGACCTTGGGTCCCTTGAAAGGCGCTATATAAATCCAAGCTATTATTATTATTATTATTATTATTATTTTAAAGAATACTGTAGACACACCTGTAATTTATATATTATCATATGTATATACGTCTCCTGTAGTGTAAATATATGTCTGTTGCTGCAGTTTTTTGGTCTTTTGTAGAATAATTTTTGTTTATCTGGAATATTGTATTTTTTGTAATATAGACTTTTCTACTGTAGACATGTATATATTAGCTGTTTATTTTTGTATGTATATACTTTATTCCACCTTTTAAATTATATTAATACTGAACACACTGCTGCTATAACACAAGAATGTCCCTATTTGGGATCAATAAAGTATCTTCTATCAAATCCAGACAACAGCTGTAGTGGTGGAGAACTTGCTTCCTTTAAAATAATGGCCTCCACAATGATCTTGTAAGTCCTTTACTCTTATTTCTACTGAAGTTAAAGTCCTATCAGTAAACTCAGTATGAAGTGGGTTAAAGCAAAGGAGTGTTGTCAGCTTAGGTAGTCAAAATGTAAGCAGTATAAGACGTACAGGGTATTAAAAGCTTCGTGTAGTAGTATCAGCAGTAAAGGTACAGGAGCAGTATCAGTTTTACGTAGTCAAAGTTTAAACAGTATTCTATAAGTACAGGAGTATTGACAGCTCCATGTAATTAAAGTAACAGCAGAAGCAGGGCTCGACATTATAAATGGCCCGCTTGCTTTAAAAAAGGAAAAATTGTCCTGTGGTATTGGTATTTATAGCGTTCCGTGAGTCGGTTGTCATTGTTGGGTGAAAAGCAAACAGCGGTTTCCTGCGGAGCGCAGCGTGAGCAGGCTCCCGTGACGGCCCGTCCACACAGCGGCGTGTGCGATGAAAGCTTCACCATTCACTTTGAATGGGGTGATGTCACTTTTCACCGAACTGCATTGTGGGAAGCGACGCGGAGCTTTGCTGGCGTGGCTCACTGCAAAGGTTGAGCAATGTTCAACTTTTGGCAAAAAACAATCTTCAAATAAAAGAAAGTCACCGGAGGATTAAAGGAGAGTGACAGGGAGCATGAGAAGAAGAGGGAGAGAAAGTTTCAGCCAGCTTGATCGATGGAGTTGGCTAGCGTCCTAAAACCCTTTTATAATCTATCAATTAGATTTATGATTCGAAAATTATAAAAGTAGGGTAGACATGTGGAGATTATCCGGCTGAACAAAACGTGCATTTATCAAACAGGTTCGTTTTCCACAGACCTTATTTCTAGCTATTTTCCAAAATATTTCTCAATATGATGCCAATCTAAACAAGGTCTTCTGTCGGCTCTGTACATCAATGCCCACCTATGCGGACAAGTAAGTGAAGAGTAGAAAATATAAAATGTATTGGGTTTAGGGAAATGTCCCAGCAGTTTAGGATAATGAAGGTTCTAATCTAATCTATTACATAACCATTACATTTCTAACTCCTAATGACAGGAAGGCAGAAAGCGCATTATACAATAATAATACTCATAACCTTGAGAGCCTTGAAAGGCGCCTATATAAAATAAATGAATTATTATTATAATAGCAGATATTTTTAACAATGACCACAATATCATTATTTTAATAAACCAAATATGAACAATTGAGGAAAATGAGGAAGAACTGATGATTCAAATGTTGTAGTACAAGTAGTAATGTAGTTAGTGCATACATTACTATTGCAACAAATTTGTTCATTTTCTTCATTATTAGTTTTTTTTTTTTTGGACGAATGCTCCGGGCCAGTGGTTACAATGGTGGGGCCGGTGGAATGTTACCCTTAATGTCTACCCCTGAGTAGTGGCATGAGTATTATCAGCTTTAAGCGGTTGAAATATCAGCAGTAAGTTCTGCCAACGTATATCTCATTATACACGTTAGTTTGTAGTTTTTCTAGTCTTTGTGATGTTTTCTGACAATCAAAATAATTCAAACACACCTTCCGTTCCATATTATCATCATCATGCAGTATACCTATCGTTACTGTAAAAGTGGAGTTAAAGCAGTTTTGACCGAGGTATTTCTCCACCTCCTTATGAAGACATTTTGAATGTAGGACTTTAGTATTCAAGACTATATCATGTGATTAATTACGGTTCATTTACCGGCGATCACATAGCATACCTTATTTTGAAGCTGTCCTAGTGTTTTATCTGTGTTTTCTGACGAACAAAAATAATGGAATCTCATCGTTAGCATAAAGTGGGTAGACTTTGAGTAATGTTAACCTGTGTGGCGTTAGCACTGCTGCTAAGTATGCCATCCGGGACACCTACGTTAACGTTAGCTTTACTCACTTTTCTAGTTTCTTGGAAATCTCCTCAACTTCGCCGTTGTTGAGAGTTATCCATCCTGTGTGTTAGCTTGTCCACGATTAACAAACACAATTCGGGAATTTTTCGGTAGAAGAATCCCACAGACACACCGACAGCTGCTGCTGAGAGGACTTGTGTGTTGTTTGTTTGAAACGCAGCTAACCTCCCGCCAAATAGTTCTTCTTCTTCTCTCGGTTTTTGGCAGATTGCAAACAACTTTAAGGTGCATACCGCTACCTACTGTACATGAGTGTGAATCATCATATCTATCTATGATCTAATCAAAATAAATAAACAAAAACATAAAATAAATAAACAAAACAACAATCTATGATCTGTTCTAACCTAATGTTAAATTCTTTTTCCTACCCCAGTTTCACTCAGAAAGGTAAACAGTGCCTTTCTGGTAGCTCTTACTCTCTCTCCTTGTGTTCCCAGAATACCAACCACATTCCATTCCCTCTCTGCCTCCATAACTTTATCCTTTAGTTTTTCTCTTTCAGCTTTATAGATGTCACAATGTAACAAGATATGTTCTACATTTTTCTTTAACTCCACAGCTCCCACACTTGTCACTGTCACTTTTCCCCATGATATAGAGCGCAGGGGCGCCGCCAGTGATTTTGGGCCCCATGAAAAGATATCACATTGGGCCCCACCACCAGGCCAAGGCCACACCAACCAAGCACAATGCTGTAACCACACCTCCAACCCAACCGACTCATTTATGCTTTAAATAACTCTACCTGTACAGGCTTGCATCTATCTTGCAGTCCAATACTACTCCACAATATTTACTGACACTGAGCGGTGAAATATAACCCTGTGCAGACGTGCAACATTCTACTGCAGTATAATTCACTATTTTATATAACACTAACATTCCTGACAATAGATCTCAATAGTCATCTTTTATGGTGTACATGCCTTTTTAATAACATTTTTGAATGGAACATTCAAAAATATAAATAATATAACTTAAATATACATGACCTCTTAAATAAAAATAAAGTGAACATTAACACCAATATTATCATTTATAAAATGCTATAACAAAAAAATAACATAAGCAGCAGATTTTTTAATTAAATATACATACCAACTACAAAATAAGCGGGTGTTAAAGTGTAAATGGGCAATAAAACGGAAATGGAAATGTCCTAAAACCCGGAAGTAAGTTAGCATTTTTAATTTTTACCACGTCCGGTTCCTTTGACAAAAAGCTATGCATTTTCTCCATAGGATTTTGGAAAATAGCTCCAAATAAGGTCTGTGTTTGATACAAATTGAAGAGACAGATCACGTTTTGTTCTACGACATTAAATACAAAAGCAGTGACCCCGCTGGTGATTTTGAAGAGTTTACGTGTCTGAAAAACGATGGTTGTTAACAAGTGGCTGAATAGGACTACAGAAGTTGTCCAGGCCGTTTTACGTCATTACACAACCGAACACGTAAAACACTCCCACTAAGTTTGTTTGCCCTGTTCTGCTTGAAAGCAAGTGCCTGCCTCCTGCAAACTGTTCAAACAAACACTTCAACTTGTACCATTTACAATCTGTATCTTCTCCGGAGTTGCTCAAGGTGTGAGGCGCCAGGCAGGTGTGGAGATACTCACAAGTCCCCGGTTGGGTGCTTCGTTGTTGGAGTCTACCCCAGTGGACGAGAGGGTTGCCTCCCTACGCCTGCGGGTTATGGGGGGGAAAACTCTGACTGTTGTGTGCTTATGCACCCAACAGCAGTTCAGAGTATACGCCTTCTTGGAGACCCTGGAAAGAGTCCTGTATGGGGCTCCTGAAGGGGACTCTTTAATCTTGCTGGGAGACTTCAACGCACATGTGGGCAACGATGGAGACACTTGGAGGGGCGTTATTGGAGGAACGGCCCCCCTGATCTGAACCGGAGTGGTGGTTTGTTACTGGACTTCTGTGCTAGTCTGCACAGCGCAATACATTTTGTCCACGGAATGTATTTTCTCTGAAAAAATATCAATCACTTTGAAGATTTCAGAACTAGTTGTGCGTTGAGGGAGGCACTTACAAAACAAAAATTCCTCCTGCATTTCCTTATCATCGACAAAGCGCACAAACGCCAGAAGCTGGCGTCCTTAGACACATCTGTTGACTCGTCTAATTGTAATGCAAATGCATCTGCCAACCTCAGCTTCTCTATCATTGCACCCTCACATCAGATGCCATCTCGTCTATACGCGAGCTATGGTTGTGTCCGACACTGGAATGGTTTTCAGTTTGCTAATGTCAATATCATTCCCATACATTGTTTTACACATATCGGTTGCTGAAGGCAATATTAAATCCTCTGCAAGTGTGTATGGCTGTTTCTTCTGGGCAATCCGAAGAGCAATTTGATAAGAGCATTTCAAAGCTAGCTCACCAACTTTGGCTGATTTTCTGATCAATATCTGTTGACCTTGGAGGGATTTGAGGCTAGCTTGGAAGTATTCAACAGGTTTGTCTTTTAAGTGGCTGTGTGTTGTCTCCAAGTGACGCTGCAGCTTTGATGGCTTCATAGATTCATTTGAAAGAACAGTAGAGCAAATACACACATTGGAAATTCTCCTTAAAGGTAAAACCAAACTTCAGATAATTATCGCATATTTTTGGTCTTCTCTCGTTTGCGCTTACCCTTATTAGCTGCTACATCAGCAGCAGGTTCCGCCTCGCCACTTGCATGTTCACTGGTGGTTTCTGAGGTGGATGGTATCTCTCTTGGCTTGTGGATTTTTTTGGTCGAGTTATAAAACGATCAATTTTTATTATATATATATAAAGGTATATCTTCTCAATAATATCGCAGCGTGCGTCCTTGTGTCTGGGTCCTTAGTAAACTGGGGACTGAATAGGCTTCGGCCAATCACGGGGAACCTGACAGAGCCAGCGTGTGTCATGCGGCCTCGTGATTGGCACAGCAGCGATAGGGGCGGGTCCTCCCCTTTGTGTACAGGAGGCCTGGTGGGACAGGTCCGGGGTAGTCTCCTGCTGTGAGTGAACCGTCGCCTAGCTTGAGATAGCTACTGTGTGTAGCTGAATGCGTGCATTGCGGACTGAAAGAAAACGTCTTCTGCCTCCATTTCTCCGTTCGCTACAATATGTTGGATTCATGTTAATGTGCATTTAAAGACATTTCAATTTGTGGAATTTTTTAAGAAATATAAAAAATTGTCTAATCAACCAAAGATTTCGCGACCCCCCTGCAGTACCTCCGCGGACCCCCTGGGGGTCGCGGACCCCCTGTTGAAGATCTCTGCTTTAGAGCAACTATTAAATGTACAATTTAAATAAACTTAGGACGATAAATATTTTAACAATGTGGCATAAAGTTCTGCATTATTTTTGTACTTGGTGTTACCTTTGGTAGGTTTCCATCTTGTCTTCTGTATCCATGGACAAGGACCTTTTGAGACAAGAAGAGGGTTAGAAACACCGTCACATATCAGAATCAGAACAGTGCATGACATTAAGGATTTGGGAGATGGCCCTGTGGGCCATCTAATCTAATTTACAGATGGCCCTGAGCCCAATAGAGATTGCCCTGAAAAATGCGAGCGGACGAAATGACGCACGAAGGGTTTGGGGGGGCCTCCCCCTAGAAAATTTGATTTTTGCAGGTCTTAGATGCTGTCTGGTGCATTCTCTAGACTGAATTATAAGATGAACGACCACAATATTATATTGTACAATTTCATTCTTCATTTCACTTGTTTGTTTGTACTTGTTTGTGTTTGCTCGCTTGCATGCCCTGCATAGCTATAAGAAATACTTAATTTGTTGGTCAAGATACTTTCCATTTGATGATGGCAAATGCCTTCCCAGATGTAAAAAAGTAGAAAACATTACATTCAGTTATAACAGCCAAAACAAACATTATTTACACTATTATGGCCCCTGTTAAAAATGTTTGTAATGTTATCTACTGTAAGTTGGTCGAACGAATGCCTCCTCATCCGGAAGCTGACCGAGCAGACCCGAGCAGCAGTCGAGAGGGGCCGAGAGCATCCGCGAAGCACACAAAATGGCGACGTCCGAGTTCCCGTTAGCCAGCAAATCTAAATCTCTCCGGTCAAAATGTCCGGTCAAAAATAATTTCCCTTTAGCGCAATACCGCTTCAGTTGCGCCACTTATGTGACAGACAAGAAGAGTATGTGACAGACAAGAATAGTCAATTCTAAAGTCTAACACTTAATTTGGAGAAAGAGACGTCCTGTATGGGTTGATTGTGCGTTGATCTGTTGGTAATGCCTCGGGGTTCCGGTGGGCATGTAAACAAATGCATAATGCTGCGCTATACTTTGTGGCCTCACCCGGTTGCATAGTGACACTTATTGTTTAGGTGTCTTTTAATAAGCAGGTAGTCATATCATTATCTAGAACTAGCTGGATCTGATCGATATGGACATAAACGCGAGTGAAGTCTAATCTGGAGAGAGAGAGATCAGCTGCTGCTGACGAGTCGACACTCAGCTCTGCATGATCACATGCAGCGGTGAGCGGACAAAACACACACTTCAGGTTAGAATATCACACGTAGCTATTTCAATTACCTCTCAAACTACCTAAACTAGTTATAGATATGTTTAGTTTACTGTCGGGTCACTCATTACTGGATCCGCGAGCTGCATGATACTGGCATAATAGATTGCCCGATCGGGCAACCAGCAGGTGAGGTTTCATTGCCCGAGCTAAATACTAGATGGCCCTGGGCCATCGGGCAGTTGTTAATGTCGAGCCCTGCAGAATCAAGTTTATTGCCAGGTACGTTTTCACATACTAAGAATGGCTGGTAGGGGTGTAACGGTATACGTACCCGTACTAGGGGTGTAACGGTATCCGTATTCGTCCCGTACCGTCACGGTTCGGACGTCACGGTTCGGCACATGCAGTCACACGGCGAATACGCCTTTTTTTACGAGTGGGAAAAAAGTCTGTCACTCAGGGCAGTATTATACTATATATAATCCAGGGGGCGGTATTGCGCCTAAAAGCCAGCCGCCCCTAAATAACAAATGAAGAACAAGAACAAAACGAACACAATACATGAAGAAGAAAAGTTAGTAGCTATGGCGAGTTCACACAACACACAGGAGCTAGAAGACCGACCTGCTTCTTTTAAATCAGGTGTGTGGGAACATTTTGGGTTCCCTGGACTACAACAATGATGGGGTGCGAGTTGTGGATCGGACGAGGACGGTGTGTCGGCGTTGTTCGACAGCGGTGCGGTATGCTAGTGGAAACACGTCAAACATGCGACGGCAGGTGACATAGTTTTTTTTTTCAATACAATTTTTTTTACTCGGAAAATGTTTCTTTATTAAATAATAAATCTGATTTGTACAGCATTTTAGTAGGATAGCAGTATTTTAAAGTATCAAAAACAAAGTGACAGTAACAAGAAAACCAGTGTTTTTGTACCTACTAGTACTACCAAACAAAGTAGGCATTTTCTTTGTGCCACTGGATCTCACAAATAAACAAGGACATTTAATAATCAGACCCTGCAATAAAATAAATCAAGTTTCACTTTAGTTTTAAGTAACTCAACTCAAACTCACTAGTCACTCACTCGGCATCATCAGACAGGTTTTTAGGAATATGAGAATGTCCACATTTCCAGGTATTTATAAGCTGGGATGTTTGGGCATTTACAATATCCCCTGCTCTGGAAAAAACTCTCGCTTGGTAGCCTACTGATGTTGCTGGGACAGCAGTGGTCGCGTTAACCGAATATTTTATTTAACAATGACGAAAAATCATTTTGACAAATTAGAACAAACTCGGAACAGCGCCAACGTTTCCCCGCAGCGAGGCTCTGGTGTTATGCCGTGTTATGCATGCCCTCCAAAAGGAAATTATATAGTTTCCAAAGCGTACAGGTCAATACATGTCTGGGAGGTTTTGCTTTACGCTGTGCGCGCTCCCGTGAGGTGCATGCACCCACGGCATAACACCGCCCCCCCGTTGACAGTTCATGAGCGTGCTCTCTCGTGAACTGTTCAGACCCGACGGGTAATAAGGGATTATGACGGACATTTTACGATCCTGTCTGTCAAAATGACGGACATTTTACGATCTTGTCTGTCAAAATGACGGACAGCGGAAAAAGTCTAACGCCACCTCATGGGACGGAGAGATATGCTTTGGCCATGGGTGACAGCAGTGGGTCAAACTGTGCATTGTCTCTCCACCACTTCAAAACCAATACAGTTTTTGCCAAGAAGGTGAGGCTTATTGACAGGGCGAGATATAAATATACTGTTGGTACTTGTCAATGTCTCTAGGTAGCCTATGTACATGTAGCCCTGTAATAATGATGTGTTCTGTTGTTTTATGTTCATGTTGTAACCTACTTGCTGCCATGTTGGACAGGTCTCAGGTCTTGAGAAAGAGATCGATGATCTCAATGGGACCACCTGGTTAAATAAAGGTTTAAAACAAAAAAAGCGTTTAAATAAAAGTCTCACGACGGTATTGGGACGTTTATTTACCGCGATATTCGGTATATCGTTACATCCCTATGTAACACCCTTTTCACCCCCGGTTACACTTTTCATTTGCCCTGTATGATGGCCGCTGTAAGTGATGAAAATGGGGGATGTTGGCTTATCTGGCACCCTCAGCTCACAGCCAAAGTGCGAGTGAGAGTGGGAGCGAGCGAGGGAGAAAGGGAGGGTGCACCGGTACCAGCGCTGTTGTTATTAGCATCTGGTGCTAGGTGCTCTAACGGATATTAGAAGAAGATGTTTCTACAATAATGTGGAGGGAAAGTCCTCTCCGGTCAACTGAGAGGCTGATAACTACAGCTCAGTGAGGTAAAGGTGTTATGCCGTGTGTGCATGCACCTCGCGGAGCGCACACAGCGTAAAGCAAAACCTCCCAGACATGTGTTGATCTGTACGGCAAAGTACGGTTTGGAAACTATATCATTTCCTTTTGGAGGGCATGCATAACGACGGCATAACACCAGAGCCTCACTGCGGGGAAACGTTGGCGCTGTTCCGAGTTTGTCTAATCTTTCAAAATGACAGACTGCTTTCAGGTTTTTCCGTCATTGATAAATAAATATTCGGTTAACGCGACCACTGCTGTCCCAGCAAACATCAGTACCAAGCGAGAGAGTTTTTGTTCTAGAGCAGGGGGATATTGTAAATGCCCAAACATCCCAGCTTATAAATTACTGGAAAATGTGGGACATTCTCATATTCCTAAAACCTGTCTGATGATGCCGAATGAGTGACTAGTGAGTTTGAGTTGAGTTCTTGAAAAACTAAAGTGAAACTGATTTATTTTTATTGCAGGGTCTGATTATTAAAATATCCTTGTTTATTTGTGAGATGCAGTGGCACAAAGAAAATGCCTACTTTGTGGTTGGTAGTACTACAAAAACACTGGTTTTCTTATTCCAGTCTGTTACTGTCACTTGTTTTTGACACTTTAAAATACGGCTATCCTACTAAAATGCTGTAATCAGATTTATTATGTAATAAAGAAACATTTTTCCGAGTAAACATTTTTTTTTACTGAAAAAGAAAATTAGAATTATTTATTTTTTCCTTTATTATTCAATATCGCGATAAATACCGTACCGTGGACTTGTGTATCGCGATATTATCGTAAAGTGAGTTTTTGGTATCGTTACATCCCTAGTGTTTACATTTACTTAATTATGAATGTTGTTACATCAAGGCCAAAAATTAGGATGAGCCCCAACGGTCAAAACATTTTTTTTTCCCTCCCAGAGCTGTCAGCGCAGCGCCTCCACAGATCTGGCCGCCCTAGGCGAAAGTCTATAACGCCAGTGCGACGGACCGGCCCTGGTCTCAGGTTACGCTGTAGGAAGTGTAGGGTACAAACGCTACATTTCCCGCCCCACCGCATTCATACAGTAGGCTACGGAGAGCGGCGAGAAACATTTCCTCAGGGATCGAAAAGCAGAACCGAAATTCACATGTCTAAATGATGCCGTTGGAATCGAAATGTTGGAACCGGTTCTCGGTACCCTAGTTAAACGTGAACAACTTTTTGGAAGTAATCTCAGGTGCTGCGTCGCAGCATTCATAGTAATTAGCACATTGGGTTCAACCATAGGCTGGGTTCAACGCGTCATAGAGCGACCAAGTCATTTCATTGGACGAGAGGCATACTATGAGAGCTGGTCACAGGGATGCGTTAAAATTTAGTCAGTAATTTGAGGAACTGTCGAAATGGCGAACGCAGATAAAGTTGAGCTCGAAAATCCTCCAGCATCATTGAAGTCTCCGGTTTGGCAACATTTTGGTTTTGCAGTTACGTACAAGGATGATGGACAAAGACAGGTGGACCGAACCAAAGCTGTTTGTCGGCATTGTACAACTAAAATTGGTTACGCGGCTGACAATACATCAAACTTGCACACTCATTTGAAAAGGCATCACCCGAACGTGAATATCACCGGTACCAAAAGAAAAAAGACTGAAGTGCAAACCCAACTCCCACTAGCATTTAAGCCTCCACCACTCGCAAAAAGTTCAGACCGAACCAAAGCTATTACAAACGCCAAATATCCTTATGTTGCCATGTTAGCAAAGCGCTACCTGGCTGTATCTGCTACCTCTGTCCCTAGCGAGAGGGTGTTCTCCACAGCAGGAGACATTGTTAGTGCCAGCAGATCTGCCCCTTCGGCAAGCAATGTGGACAAGTTCATTTTTCTTTAAAGAGCTTACGAAATGCTTTTAGCACCTGTTAATGGGCTTAGTATATGATAGAGGTTGCATTTGTATTGTGAAATGTGACATATGATTTTTTTATTATTGATCTATTTTTAATAAATCACGATTATAACAGCATACAAAAGTTGTCAGTTAGTAACAATCGTTCGTTGCGCCGGAAACATCAACTTCGGCCATTTCCGGCGGTGACGTCATGAGTAGAACACAGCTGAGCTCAGTCCCGTTTGAATGCATTGAAGGGCCAAATATTATGACAAAGGATGCACAGCAATAAGACGCCAAGAATAATTGGCAAGAGATATGTTGTATGGGGATGTGGGGCCGTCTCAACATCTGGTTATGGGATGTTTTTGTGGCCAAAAAATGATCAAATGTTGCGTAATGCGTATATGGACAAAACAAGTGCGTCGTATGAGGCGGACTTTTGCTAGACCAGATAACCCGGGGTCGATGAAACCGACGATGTGTGGGCAGCACATCGAGAGATCGTGTTTCGAACAATCAACAATGCCCGCTAAGGAGAGAGAGTAAAAAGCTTTCTCGAAGGTTCGTTTTGCTTTCTTACAACGTTACGTTAACTTAAATCTTACGTTGCCATGAGGCTATGTTTACTTCCCTTAAGAGCTAGCTGTCTTAGCTAACAACAGTTAGCAGCTAACGTTTTCTGCAGTTTTGTGTTTCCACTGAAAAACGTGATGTAGTTATTTAAGAGTAAGTTAACTAAACGTTATCTTGCAAGTAGAGCGAGTTAAGTGTGTTTAAAAATCGACAAGTAATGCATGTTAAAGGTTTTGTGTTGAGCATGAAGTTAGCTTTACTGTAGCTCACCAAAGGTTAGCATGTTAAGCTGCACTTTATGTGGCAGCTCGCTTAATACAAAGAGGGGTTTTGTGCTTCATTGTAAACTTCTTACAAATAGGGGTGCAACAACTAATCGATTACCAAATTAGTTTGCCAACTAATTCAGTCGGCGATTCGTTGGTGACGTCATCACGTGTGTTTTACGCGCCGTTAAGCTCCAAACGTTTTATCGGTTACTGGAGACATTAAAAAAAATATATGTATTATTGCTATACAAACATTATATTGCAGTTTTAGTTTCGCCAACTCCGTTTCTAATACGCAGAAAGACAAACTAATGCGTCTGATTATTTTTTTGTATTTTCGATCAGACGACATCTCTCTCCCGTCTGTGTGCGGGGGGGCGGGGCAGTTTACACACACGCAGCTGCTACATGCAGCAACACACACACAGCGGAGAGAACGCGCTCCGAGGTGTGGTTAAACTTTACCCGTCTCGATGTGGAGAATGCTCGCTCCCAAAGTGCAATAAGAGTTTAGAATGTAAGGGCGGTAACACGAGGAATTTGTCTAAACATTTAGCAAAGGTGCACCACATTCAGACGGAGGAATGCACCGGGTTCGACTGTCTTTCTAGTAGCTCTGTAGCCCCCTCCACGAGTAACGTTTCCACGTCAGGTGTTATGTATGCTAGCAGCAACACACGGAGTTTACTCCATTATACAAACATGGGTTAATGATTAGAGGTAACTGAGTTATTTAGTTTGTTAACGTTTCAGCTATTCTGTTTACAGTTCTGTCATCAGATTATTTAATACGATTTGTTAAAACACTGTTGTTTCTTTTGATGTGATATATTATTTATTTTATTTCAATTCAAAGCTATGTTAATTTTGTTCAAAATGTGTTTAGTTAATTTAATAATATATGTAATTTTGAATCAAGTATTAATCTTTGTCTTCATTGCTAGTTTTCCATATGCCTAAAACAACATCAAGCTAAATCTAAAAGTTGATGGCTAAATAAGAGCGTTTGAGAAATTGTGCAAGGCATACAGTAATAGTCCGAATAGTCGATTAATCGTTTCATTAATCGATAGATTAATCGATTATCAAATTAGTCGTTTGTTGCAGCCCTACTTACAAATGTGTGTTAATCTACCTGAAATTGTAGGGACAGTTTTTTTTCTACTCAACTATACAGACCATTATTGAGGAGATGCAAAACATACTGTAAATGAGTTGGGTCCGACATATACACAAGTTGCACAAGTTGCAATGTTAGTTTGCTGCTAAAAAAAATGAAACATTATCAGATGAGGACATCACCAAAGTGGTGTGAGTCTGTCAGGGATTTGATCTGTTCTCTGCATGTCGTACAGGACATATGTACACACTGCTCTGGTATGAATTAAAAATATAATTGTAAAATGTAAGTCTCTTGCTCTTGTCATCGTTCAGGCTTTGCATTTGAACTCCTATGACTGGTTACGGACTTGAAGCAGTAGGGCCTGGCTCATTTCGTGGCATCTGCGGGCAGTGACAAGTACTTCCAGCATCTGCCACAGAGGCCACTACTCCGTGGCATCGGTGGCAAGTACTTCCGGCATATGCCACCGATGCCACAACTTGCAGAGGCATCTGCCGCTACTCAACGGGAGTTGCCACAAGATGCCAGAGTAAGAGAAGGTTTACTGTAGCTGCCACTCGCCTTCCGTGGCAAATGCTGCTATTTAAACCCGTATTTATCGTGTAAAATGTTGCTGTTTAGGCATGACTTTATCGAACTGATCTGTACACAGGACTGATGTGCGATCTCTATTTTTCAAAAAGATTATACATTATCATTTCTATTCAATTTTACTTGGAGCATGGTTTGCTAAAATAAACAAACGTGCTATATTTATGATGAAATATTGGCGAGTGAGGGTTGCAACGCCCTTGGCAATTGTCGCTTCTTGAGGGGAGTTTCCACTGCTTGCTACGATAAACCAGGTGTATTATATTATTACTAGTAAAGACAAATAATTAACAAATAAATATCTGTATTGACACAGCAACGTGTACACTGGTGTTATTAGACTTGGCTACAGACTTAGGGTAGCTGTAACTGATTGCAGTTGCCACTGCTAGTGAGATGCTAAGGTTTACTTTATAAATTAGGCAAAGGACAGTTACACTGAACAAAAATATAAACGCAACACTTTTTTTTTGCTCCCATTTTTCATGAGATGAACTCAAAGATCTAAAACATTTTCTACATTCACAAAATAACCATTTCTCTCAAATATTGTTCACAAATCTGAAAAAATCTGTGATAGTGAGCACTTCTCCTTTGCCGAGATAATCCATCCCACCTCACAGGTGTGGCATATCAAGATGCTGATTAGACAGCATGATTATTGCACAGGTGTGCCTTAGGCTGGCCACAATAAAAGGCCACTCTGAAACGTGCAGTTTTGCTTTATTGGGGGGGGGTCTGGGGGGGTCCGAAAACCAGTCAGTATCTGGTGTGAGGGGTAGGGTTAGGGGTAGGGTTAGGGTTAGGGTAATGTTGTGAATCGAGTGGCCTGTGTTCGTCGTCCATTACATACGCCTGCCCATACCATAACCCCACTACCACCATGGTCCACTCGATTCACAACATTACCCTACCCCTACCCCCTGAATATTACATTTTGTGAGGAAACTTTTCCACCAATAATTCCAATAAGTATTCCAAAATGTATTCACTTCAGGTTTACGAAGGTAACTGTTATCAGATTCAATCAACTACTTGATTTTTGTATTCTGATTACGTAACGCCGTTACATGTATTCCGTTACAACCCAACCCTGTGTACAGATCATCAGTCCTGTGTACAGATCAGATCATTATTGAGGAGATGCAAAACATACTGTAAATGAGTTGGGTCCGACATATACACAAGTTGCACAAGTTGCAATGTTAGTTTGCTGCTAAAAAAAATGAAACATTATCAGATGAGGACATCACCAAAGTGTGTGAGTCTGTCAGGGGATTTGATCTGTTCTCTGCATGTCGTACAGGACATATGTACACACTGCTCTGGTATGAATTAAAAATATAATTGTAAAATGTAAGTCTCTTGCTCTTGTCATCGTTCAGGCTTTGCATTTGAACTCCTATGACTGGTTACGGACTTGAAGCAGTAGGGCCTGGCTCATTTCGTAGCATCTGCGGGCAGTGACAAGTACTTCCGGCATCTGCCACAGAGGCCACTACTCCGTGGCATCGGTGGCAAGTACTTCCGGCATATGCCACCGATGCCACAACTTGCAGAGGCAGCTGCCGCTACTCAACGGGAGTTGCCACAAGATGCCAGAGTAAGAGAAGGTTTACTGTAGCTGCCACTCGCCTTCCGTGGCAAATGCTGCTATTTAAACCCGTATTTATCGTGTAAAATGTTGCTGTTTAGGCATGACTTTATCGAACTGATCTGTACACAGGACTGATGTGCGATCTCTATTTTTCAAAAAGATTATACATTATCATTTCTATTCAATTTTACTTGGAGCATGGTTTGCTAAAATAAACAAACGTGCTATATTTATGATGAAATATTGGCGAGTGAGGGTTGCAACGCCCTTGGCAATTGTCGCTTCTTGAGGGGAGTTTCCACTGCTTGCTACGACAAACCAGGTGTATTATATTATTACTAGTAAAGACAAATAATTAACAAATAAATATCTGTATTGACACAGCAACGTGTACACTGGTGTTATTAGACTTGGCTACAGACTTAGGGTAGCTGTAACTGATTGCAGTTGCCACTGCTAGTGAGATGCTAAGGTTTACTTTATAAATTAGGCAAAGGACAGTTACACTGAACAAAAATATAAACGCAACACTTTTTTTTTTGCTCCCATTTTTCATGAGATGAACTCAAAGATCTAAAACATTTTCTACATTCACAAAATAACCATTTTTCTCAAATATTGCTCACAATCTGAAAAAATCTGTGATAGTGAGCACTTGCCGAGATAATCCATCCCACCTCACAGGTGTGGCATATCAAGATGCTGATTAGACAGCATGATTATTGCACAGGTGTGCCTTAGGCTGGCCACAATAAAGGCCACTCTGAAACGTGCAGTTTTGCTTTATTGGGGGGGGGGTCTGGGGGGGTCCGAAAACCAGTCAGTATCTGGTTGTGAGGGGTAGGGTTAGGGTAATGTTGTGAATCGAGTGGTCTGTGTTCGTTGTCCATTACATACGCCTGCCCATACCATAACCCCACTACCACCATGGTCCACTCGATTCACAACATTACCCTACCCCTACCCCCTGAATATTACATTTTTGTGAGGAAACTTTTCCACCAATAATTCCAATAAGTATTCCAAAATGTATTCACTTCAGGTTTACGAAGGTAACTGTAATCAGATTCAATCAACTACTTGATTTTTGTATTCTGATTACGTAACGCCGTTACATGTATTCCGTTACAACCCAACCCTGTGTACAGATCATCAGTCCTGTGTACAGATCAGTTCGATAAAGTCATGCCTAAACAGCGACATTTGACACGATAAATACGGGTTTAAATAGCAGCATTGGCCACGGAAGGCAAGTGGCAGCTACAGTAAACCTTCTCTTACTCTGGCATCTTGTGGCAACTCCCGTTGAGCAGCGGCAGATGCCTCGGTAAGTAGTGGCCTCTGTGGCATATGCCGGAAGTACTTGCCACAGATACCACAGAGTAGCGGCATCTGTGGCAGTTGCCGGAAGTACTTGCCACAGATACCACAGAGTAGTGGCCTCTGTGGCAGATGCCGGAAGTACTTGCCACTGCCTGCAGATGCCACGAAATGCGCTTGCTGTCCTCTCACTTGAAGGGAACGTCTTCCTGACATCCAGGAAAATGGTGAGATTCTAATCCATTTCGATGCCAACAGCAAGTCATTGTTTTTAACTTTTTTTAATATGATTTTTTGGGGAATTTCAGTTTTATTTTATAGTAGAAATATACTGGAACCTAACACCAGAGAGAGGGAGGAGATGATATGCAGCAAATGGCCCAGCCGGATGGTTGCTGCTCCGTGTGGAACGTGTTCTATCAGGTAAAGCCCTTTGGTACCCAGTTATTTATGGTATTGAGTTTGAATTTAGCCTTTGGAAGGTAATTTCCAACAGTGCATTGTAAAGACTGAAAAAACATTTCTTTGTCTCTTAACATTCCTGTAATAATTTGTTTTTTTATTGTTGATATTGTTTTGTTCTTTATTTTTGTTGTGAGAATCACTTTGCAATTGTGTAAGTGCTGATCAAGAACTTGTGAATCTTCTGGCAGAAAAGATGAAAACACTTGACCTGTTCAAAGTTCCAGTTTCCTGTACATGGAACCATGCCTGTCCTCTGTTCCACATGTCTTCAGTCAGGCCTAGGGCCTGTACTACGAAGCTGGATGTTCTCTTAGCGGCTAACTTCAGGGAAAACTCTGTCTTTCCGGTCCTACGAAGCTGGTTCTCTTTTTAGCGGGCTAGATCTCCATGGTAACTGATGCTGAGCGGCTAGCCTGCTCCGGAGCAGGTTAGGTTGCAGGCTAAGAGCTCAACTCAGTGAAAGCACTGCCGGCTGACCAATCAGAGCTCAGTGTGCGGAGTTTAAAGCGATCAAGTCATATTACAGGAGAAAGGAAATACAGAAAAGCTGCCGTTGCAGGAAAGACGGCCGGCAAAAATCACCGACTGTGTGAACATGAACATGAATAGAATATCACCTCCATCTTCAGAGCAATCTGACTATTATAACATTAGCGTTAAGAAAGCTTAATTAATGATCTGCCACAACATCAGTAACCGAATCAGAGTAACATTAAGTACAGTCCGCGGCATATCACTTCATAATGTATCATATATCTCCTTATCTGAGTCAGCTGAGCCGTATCTGGCTGTGCAACACTCACAGTGTCACATAATGTATGCATAAGTATTATTTTAAGCAACACATTAAGTTGAGGAAACACTCGAGACAAATGTAATTAAAGTCAGATCGTGTCTTAGACGGGGCAGTGATATCATAAACCTGTTAATGTATGCATTCAAACACTTGTTCTGTTACCAGCTGTATTCACCTTGCAGGTGCAGCTCTGTGGCTTTGATCCTGGATCAAGTGTTTAAGTCATGGATGTTTAAAGTTTAACTTCTTCATATGTCTAATATTATAGTTGACTTTTCATTCAGGAAGTATGACGCTGCGCTGTCAGTATGCTTCTCCATGTTTGTGATTGGTAGAATGCTCCAGATACCACCCCCTTTCATGTGAACGCGCACCTAACTAGATAGGACACGGCTGGCTTGAGCGATCCACTTGATAACCCGCGTCGTAGTACCGTTTAGCGAGAGCGCGTATGTTTTGGATTAGGCCAACCGGCTAACTCAAACATATCCAGGTTAGTTTGAACCAGCTTCGTAGTACAGGCCTCTGGACCCTATGACTCGGACACTAGTTCTACCAAGGCTTATTAGAGGTAAGAGTGGTAGGAGAGGAGTGGAGTTATCTTTGTATTTAGGCTGCAAGTCGACAAAGGTGATCAGATGCTAATAATGATCCGATTCATTTGATATTGATTGTCTGCCAATACCGAATCCTGATCCGATTCTTCTATTTCCCAGATAATACAGCTGCACCGTGAACACTAGCTCTATTTGTTTTTGCCATTGTAATTCACCATAAGCAATTGTTGACTGTAACGTCTATGCCAACCAACTGTAATTTGTAATGTATTATACTTTAACGGTTCTGGCAACCACAGCAGCCCAAATGTTAACGTAAATGTCAAGTTTTCTTTTACAGTGTACTTATATCTGTACATTTCTTTTCAGTTTGCGTGAAGTGGCTTCAACAGACAGAAATGCAGGCCAGATTGGGAAAGGCTGGACACTACTCAGCGGGAAACATTATGGACATGAACAAGAAAAAACCAAAAACACTTTCTTTGTTGCCTTTTTCTTATCATATATAGTGTTACGGTTTGTGTTACCATTTAAATATAGAATTCTATGTATTACTTTTATTTTAAATCAAATGCACCGGTTTTAGATAGTATATTTATTTTGATGTGTAGGTTGATTTGCAGGTTGGTTGTTATTTGTATAATTATTGTATTGTTACTGTGTATTTTATTATATTAACTAGCTATTTATTTAAATTAAAATACTGTTATGAACACTATACAATGTCTTTATTTTGGTAGATACCAGAATACATGACACAATGAATCTTTGTAATATATTTATGTTCTCTTGTTTAAATAATCATACCAGTATTTAAGTAAGCTCCCAGCAGGGTATATTTAATACTATTATTAAACATAAGCTGGTGATAGATGGATAAACCAGCCATCCTGGCCAGCTAAAGTGTCCAAAACCCCTCTCCAGCCAACCATTCCAGCCTTATATCTACTGGCTGGTCAATTTACAACAGCCTGACCAGCTACATGTATCGAAGCTGGTGTTTTCAGCAGTCATTATTATTTATTTACAATTTTTTGAGAATCTATGAATTATGGTCAAATGTATATACCAGTCTCTGTTCTGTTGCCTGAGCCAAGTTTGCCTGCTACATTACGATATATTATTATTGATTTACTATTTATTGAGAATCTTTATGAATTAAAGTCAAATGTATACCAGTCTGTGTTCTGTTGCCGTATCGGATCTCCGCCAAATCCAGGATCATCACCCCCCTAGTTCGCTCCCGTCTGTATCTCTAGGGATCGACCGATATGGCTTTTTCAAGGCCGATACCGATACCGATTATTAGTAATCAAGGAGACCAATAACCAATATTTGGAACCGATATACATTTGCAGTAAAATCAGAAAATCTTTCTGTCAAAATGTAGAATAACACAAACTCCAACACAACTCAACACAACTTCTTTGAAATGCATTTTAGCATATATTATGTTTAATGAAGTTTTAAACATCTTACAACTGGTTTCCTCTCTGTGCCCTTTTCTTTAGTGCAGCCATCTGCTATGAGTTAGAGAGAGACAAGAAGTGGGGCTGCAGGCTGACATGCTTAACTAACAATAATGCTTAATTTATTATATCAAACCAATGCCTGTCTATCTAGCATAAATCCCAATAAATTGCTAGCAACTGCAAAACACTAGTGCTAGCTAATGTTTTGCAAACTATTAAAAGTGAGGCTATTACAGTAGACCTAACGTTAGTCTAGTAGCCTCACTTCTAATATTTTGCTAAACATTGCTAAATACATGGCTAGCTAATGAGCTTCACATATCAAACTGAAAAACTGTGACGCTCCACTCGCAGCCCCCCCTCCGCACCACAGTTACTCCGCTGCACGCACCCCCAACTCTGACTGACTTCCCGCGTCCCTGTGTAACTGGGAAGCTGATAGAATTGGATCAATAGATCGTGGTGTTTTTGCAACTTCAGCATAGGGGATTGGGATGTTTATTGAACTTTGGCTTTCAACTGATTTACCTTCGAAACACATGTATGGCTCTGCCGCTCAGCGCTGCTGCTTGCCTCTGTCTGTGTCTGTGTTCTTTCGCACCTGCCTGTAATCTGAGAAGGTCCCGCCTCTCTGGCTGGCTCCCGCCCGGAAAATCTTCAGTGTTGATTGACACTTCAGTAATAGCCTATCAGATAGCGCTGTGGGCGGGGCATTGCTCGTGTACAGAGAGTGGTGACTGCAGCCAGAGAAACGGCCGCATCAGAGCCAAAGTGTTATTAGGGCTGAACGATTAATCGATTTTAAATCGAAATCGCGATTCGAGATGATGCGATTTTCGAATCGCAAAGCCTGCGATTTTTTTACTTTTTTTTTTTTTTTACTTTTTTTCTTCTTGTGTGTCAGTCATCCACACCAATCAGAAGTGCTGTGCTCCACATGTACCAACCATTGTTAACCAATCAGAAGTGGCCCAAGGTAACTAAGTATACGCCCAACAACAACACTTCACGTGAAACGCCCACGTGTGAAGACATTTCTAACACCCTAAAATGTCTGCAGCCGCGCCAAAAGAAACGTTGGATAATTTAGTCCCGAAAAAAAGCAGCACTTCAGTGGTCTGGACATATTTCGGGTTTAGGACCACAGATGTGGGACAAAAGCAGGTTTTTTGCACCACATGTCAGGGAAAAGTCGCTACATCCCGAGGCAACACAACAAACCTTTATCAGCACTTGAAAGGCACCACAGGCAGGTATATGACGAGTGCACAGCCAGAAATGCAGTGTTTCGTCCCGTAGCCCAGTCTAGCGCTAAGCAAGCTACTGTTTCAGAGTCATTTGCGGCCGTTACGCCGTATGAAAAGGGCTCACGAAGGCACCGTGAGATAACTAATTCGATAACGCACTACCTCGCTAAAGACATGGTTTCAATTAACACTGTGAGCAACGAAGGGTTTAAAAAACTCATCCGAACGCTGGATAAAAGATATGCTATTCCCTCCCGCACGTACTTTAGTCAAGTGGCCATCCCAGAAATGTACACTCAATGTAGGAATAAACTTGAGACAGAGCTGAAAAATGTCGAGTACTATGCGACAACAACCGATCTGTGGTCGAGCAGAACGACCGAGCCGTATCTCAGTCTCACCGTGCACTTCATAAATGACGACTTTGAGTTGAAGAGTCATTGCCTGCAAACTGTACACTTTCCTGCTGACCACACGGGAGAGAATATTGCGCATGGACTAAGAGAGTCCTTGTCCAACTGGGGTCTGAAGGAAGAGGATCAGACGTGCATCACCACTGATAACGGATCCAATGTTGTAAAAGCTGTGGAACTGAATCACTGGACAAGGCTTCAGTGCTTTGGACACAGGCTGCATCTTGCGATTGGTAAGTGGGTCTCCCTCTCTCACCTCTCTCAGTTCCATAATTATTGTTATTACATTTTCTATTTGAAATATGCAATACTGTACCTTACTCAAATAATGTTTTGATTGAACCAATCCATTATTTCATAAAGTCTTGCACCTTAAAATGTGCTGATATATTTTATAGTAAAACTTTAGAAATAGTTTTTCGTGTTGGGAGCAAAAGCCTGCCTGTTTGTATTCTAAATATGTTTAAATTAATAGAAGGACATTATAATTTAAGAGGTTTAGGCCTATGTGTTTTTAAAGCATGTAAAGCAAGAATACATGTTAATTCTTGTTGTGTTTCAGTTTTGGGAGTAAAAATATGGAATCATCTTAGTGATGATTTGAAATTGAGACTTTTCTAAATTTGAACAGAGAATTACACAAAGTAAAATAATACAGTATTATAATTTAGCATGAATGCTTGGTTTGTCTTTTTTTTCTTTCTTTGTTTGAGATTTTCTGGGTTTTGTTTTAGATTGTATTGTACAGTAAAAGATAGGCAAAAATAAGCCTTGGCTTCAGCATATTCCTTTTTTCGGTCTTAAAATTGTTTCAGTTTTATTGTGTGAAATGGTTTTTGATGTTAGATTTTTTTCTTACTGTATTTTCACACACATTTGTATGAGTATGACCGAAAATTATCCAAACCATTCATTTATTAATTAATTCATGATTTTATTTTTCAGAAAATGCTCTGAAAGAGAAGACCGTGAAAGACCGTATAAATCGGGCAACAGGACTTTGTAGGTCTTTGGTTTGCCATTTCTCGCACAGTTGGAAAAAGAAGGCCGCACTGAGTGAGGCCCAGCGAGAGTTGCATCTGCCGGAGCACTCGTTGATCACAGAGTGTCCAACAAGATGGGGCTCAAGGCAGAAAATGATCGGGAGGGTGTTGAAGCAGAGAAAGGCCTTGTCTCAGGTTCTCTCTGAAGACAGGAAGACGCGTCACCTGGTCCCCAGTTGGCAGGACATAGAAGTCCTTGAATCCATCAACAATGCCCTGCGTCCTCTCCAGGAGTTCACAGATGCCCTCTCTGGTGAAGTTTATGTAAGCGTATCGTACCTGAAGCCAGTCCTGCATCTCCTGAAAACATCAACTCTGGCTGCAAAGGACGAGGACACGGCCCTTACCAAGAAAATAAAGTCACTGGTCCTTGGCTACATGGAGAATAAATACAGCGACCCAGCCACACAGGTAGGGATGGGAATTGATAAGGTTTCAACTGTTTTATTGTCTCTGAGATCATTGTTTTGCTATTAGAAAAAATGCCTGCATTGATGAAAGGAATTGATAAGCTTGGAGGCATACAATGTAGATTCTTTGAGTTAACTATTCTCTAATAATTCTACACACAGGAGCTTCTGGACATCACTTCGTTTGTTGATCCAAGATTCAAGACAGACTACATGAGCGCAGAGAAAGTCCCAGACATCAAAGCAAGAGTGAAGATCGAAATGGAACAGGTGGCACGAAAGGTAACTTGTATTTATGTGCAGTTTAGTGAACACAAGATGCCACATGCAATGATATTGTATTTTGATTTAATTGATTGTCAATTTTTTTAATGTTTACATAAAATGCCCAATTGCTCAGAATTACATTGATGCAAAACTTATGTTCTCATCTCTACGCTCATCTGTGTTTTGCAGGAGAAGAGGGTTCAAGCCAGCACCACAGACGCCGTGCTTCCGAGTGCAGGAGAGGCAGAGCCTTCCACTTCGAAGAAGGCAAAGCGGTCATTGGGCAGCTTCTTTAAGAGCAGCACTGCTGTGCCCCCTGACCCTGCTTCAACCGCTGTGCAGTTGGAGAGTGCCATAGAAGCTGAGGTGAACACCTACCTAATGACTCCCACCATCGATGGAGAGGAAGATCCCCTGGCCTGGTGGAAGGTACACCGTGTTAACTTTCCCATGCTGAGCAAGCTGGTTAGCAAATTCTTGTGTATCCCAGCAACGAGTTCCCCATCAGAAAGAGTGTTCAGTGCTGGAGGCAACGTGGTCACATGTCAGCGTTCATGTCTGAAACCAGCAAAGGTTGACATGCTGGTTTTCTTGACAAAAAATCTGTAAAAATTAGTTTTGAGAAGTAGAGATATCAGGGAAGTGGCAATCACAATTTTATTTGTTCTGCACTTTATCTATTTCAATTTTAATTACATTTGTATTACCACTTTACTTACATTCATTGCAGTATGTGCAATATTTAGATGCTGCTCCTGAGCCATACTTGAATAACTTTGTTTGCAGAAAGGTCCTATTTTATTTTCCTACTGAAATTGTTCAATTTGTGTGAATTTAAAGTTGTGTCTAAGACTTGTTGAGAGAAACAAAATGGCAGCTGTTGAAAAAAAAACATAAATAAATATGTTGTTCCAAATACATTTGTTATTCCATATCTTTTAAGTTCACATCCTTTCATTAGAATTAGAGCTGATAATAGTTTGATTGTATCATGTGATAATGCTCTCTGAAATAGCCCATGATAGACGGATTGATCCAATCACCTGCCAAGTATTTTTTAATGCTCCATCACATGTTTCTATTACAGGGTGAATCTTAAACTGAAGCTTGACTTTAAAGCAACGGAAGTTTCATGTAAGTTTAGTTATTTCACTCATAGCTCGGGGTGCTAGAGACGGGAGCACGTTGATACGACCTTCCTAGCCGGAGATATGGCCGCATTTTACAATAAACTTCCGTTGGGTAGCTTAAAAACAAATATCGCAATCGCAATTTTTTTCAGAAAAATCGCAATTAGATTTTTTCACAAAATCGTGCAGCCCTAAGTGTTATTGGCAATTTTATAAAAAAAGGCCGATACCGATAATCGGTCAAATGCGGAATATCGGCCCCGATAATCGGCCAGGCCGATAATCGGTCGACCCCTAATCTCTACCGCTACTTGAATACTGTGGCTCAAACTGGTATGGTTCCAGCACGTTAGACTCGCCCGCATGATCTGATTCCACCACACCGGCATCCTCTTCAATAAAATCCTCCTCTTCTTGAAAGTGCACCGAGTCTATTGACGACTCACTGTCACTCGATTCTGTCTCCAGAGTCCGACATCAGCCATATAGGTAGTGTCTTATTCAACAAGTGTTCTACTCGTGACGTGCGTGACGTTACTAACCGGCGAAAGCGGTTTTGTTCGGAGCGGTCGTGTAACATCGGAAGCGAGCATGGAAAGTTGTAATAAACCACGATTTATAAATACAGCGGGCATATTGTCATGAATGACATGATTTCCCATTAATAATAGTATATCTATTATCGTAATGTTAGAAATTAAAATCAATGTTTTGAGAGCATAATGTACCTTAAGCCAACAGTCAGTTTAAATCAAGCGACAAACTCTGGGGAAGAGCCGGGACGCCAATACGGAAGTGCCACACACTGCAGTTCATCTTGTGGCCAGTAGGAGCAGTCTGCAGAAGGGAGCAATTTCCATAGACCCCCATGTTAAAATGCCCAACTTTACAGCAGAAATAAACATGTTTACATCGTGGTTCAAAAAACCATATTCTCTGTATAGTTAGATTCCCCCTTCATGACTACTGTGTGGGGGGTGCATTTTTTCTCAACTCATCTGTTTAATTAATATTAAGCCTTAAATCTTTTGCATAAATTAGGGCGTGGTCACTTTGATGGACATGCACATGCCTCACTGTCAGCTAACAGCAACTTGTCCACTCTGCAACCATAGAGGCTACAACGTTAGTTAGTCATAGTACTGTACTTGACCCTTTAGCCGTGTTCGTGGTGATTGTGCCTTTTAGGGAATATTGTTACAAATACCAGACAATTAAAATGGCGTGCTGTTCGCTTGAATGTACTAACAGAACTTCCAAGAAGTCTAAAATGATAATATTATACATGTTAACCCCGTTCGCAGGTGTTTGTGTGCTTGGTAGCTTAGCTTGCTACTTATTAGCCAGCTAAGGACGTAACCCTTTATACATACATATACATTTTAGTTTATGATTCAGCCTTGGGTAAGACTTTTATAGTCTATGGCTATGACGCCCATAATGCTAAACGGGAGCAAATGTTAATAGGGGACCCAATTATCCCAGTGGTGGCCACCGGAGCTAACGGAGCCGCAGGGGGCTAGCTCCAGCCGGCGTCCCGGAGCTAGCCCACTGCGGCTCCGTTAGGTCCGAGCGGTGGAGTCCGTCTTTTCTCAACGTGTGAATGGCAAGCATTAAGAATAACAAAATATAGCTAATTCTCTTGCAGATTGTCTCATTTGATTATGAATGTAACGTTTATATAGGGGAACTACACTGTTAGCAGTAACTTGGTATGCATGTATTTCATGTTAGCTTAGCTTCTTAGCCTGAGCTAGCTCGGTTTACTTTCAGTTCGGAGGCAGCAGGTCCCGCATCGGCTCCGCCTCTTTGCCCTTATTTGGAGCAGGCGGGATTAGACTCTGACGTCGAGCCGTTAGTGGCCGACTCCGCCTACTAAGGGCTTCACGGCAACTCTGCAGAATCCTATGGGTGACGTCACGGACACTACGTCCATTTATATATACAGTCTATGGTTTAAATGCTGTTTTATACTGAAAACCCAGAAGTTCTTGTGCACAACCAGTTGTTAAGCTTTTATTCTGAAAATCCTTCATCTCCGGTTAGCATTTAGCATGAGGCTAATATACCATTTACTATAGAGGTGAATTTAGCAGCGATATGATATGATGTTGCACACCGAAACCTACTGATTTCAACACTACAACTATAGACGTCGAGATAGGGGTGGGCGATATGACGATATATATCGTCATGACGATATTAGGTCTCCACGATATGCTTTTTCAGAGATATCGTATCTATCGTGATAAAAAAAAAAATATATATATATTTTTTTAAATATATAAAAAAAATAAACTCATGTGAAAGACATGCTCTAAAGCTGTCTAGTCAGGATTCAGACAGTATTGCACTTCATTTATTGTCTTGGTTGATTCTGTTGGCTTATATTTTATTTTATCAATAAGGTATTTAGTTTTTCCCTTCAGTTATGCTAAAGTCTTTTATTGCACTTCAAGTCTAAAGTTTACATTTTAATTGTTTGGCACTGACTTTTCCTCATTGATGTTTTACTTAGTTATGTTTTATCCTCCTTTTCATGTTTATTGATTTTCACGGCTAGTGCTACCTCAGAAAGTTCATTTTTATACTGAGAAACTGTGCCTTGAAGCCATATCAAAATGTTGAATTGTTCATTCAGGGATTCATTTCAGAAATAAAACCAGCTTGAAATGCTATTTTGGTTTGTTACTCCTTTTTGTTTTAGTTTCTGTTACCTTGTAGGTGCTTGTACTGTTAAGTAACTTGAAAAATAACCATAATAACCGACATGAAAAAATATCGTGATATATCGTCTATCGTGATACTGCTTGAAAAATATCGTGATAATATATTTTTCAATATCGCCCACCCCTACGTCGAGATATAATTATTGTTGAATATTAAATGAAGGTACAGTTTATTTGAGTACGTTATTGTTTACAGATGTGGGTAGCATGTGACAACATCCGGAACGACCGGAAACCAAACTGCTGTGAAGTATTTCCTGTGTTCTTGGAGTATTGATTACAGCGTTTAGAATGTGTTAAATGAAAAGTCATGAAAGAGAAAAGGCGTGTTTAGATATATATTGAATGTACAAAGTCTGTATCCTCTGATATGCGAAACAACGGACATTAAAACGTGGAGAGCCGGCCCGCAGGGAGGAGCCAGCAGAGGATATAAAACAAGCTTGACCAGAGGGGTTCGGCCTCTTTCCCCGCTAGCGAGAGCCAGATCACAGCTGCTTTTCTGTCTGATCATTTTCCTGTTTGTAACATTACCGCGCCATATTTTTAATTAAAGTACCAATTTGAACTTTCACAGAGACTCAATTAGTCTCCTTTTTTAAAGCTTCTCTCCTGGACGCGAGAATAACCAACACAGATAACAGTAATAAGAACTAGTGGTGCACGATAATTATCGGGGCGATAATTATCGGTCCGATATTAGGAATTATGACGTCATCACGATAAACCCGATAAAAGTATTAATAGCCCCGATAATATACAATATATTTTTTGGGTAAAAAAATAATAAAAAATACTGCGGTGTGGGTGGATTGGGGTGAGGGGCGCTTGTTTTTCACTCGGCTCCTCCCGTTTTGCCAGTACTGTGGTATTAGTGGTTTAGGAAGAGGGGAGTTTTTCACAAATCCAGCGCTTCCTAACTCATGCCTGGCTGTGACGTAAATGGTGTGCGGCCGTGAAGCCAGGGCTGCAGTCGAATAGTCCATTTAGCTTAGGAACCTTCCTAACGGAGTGAAATAACCCGGAAGTCCCTCAGTGGCAGCCATGATAAGTACCGTTCGAATTCTCTAGAATGAAAGGTAAGGAGGTTTCAAACTTCCTTTATAACCTACTTTAGCTTAGAAACCACTGGACCTCCCTAACCGAAAGGAGAGGAGAAAATGCTGCCCCACAATGCCTTGCAGCCGCAGCATTTGACGTCACACAACAGTCGGCCGTTCACGGAAACAATCGATTATAATAAATAAAAACAATCGTTTATAATAAATACATTTGTATTGATTTTAAGATATTTCATAGTTCATACAATCATACTGGGATCATTTTTTGTATTAATGTAGACCTGAGGGAGAGGGTGACGAGCATAAGTTTCACTTTCCTTTTTTATTTCAATTCCAACTTTGGTCATGAAGAATATGTTTCTCTGTTGTCCACATTCATAAAGCATAACACAACAGCATCAGAGCATGGTGCAGAGTCTCTAGATGAGTTTATAGTAGTCCCTCGTTCTTATTAAACATCCATGTTGTAGTCCGCTGTATAGAAAACTGTAGTTTCCATAGTTTCCCCACAGCAGCAGACGCACATTCATGACGTCCGCTGGGCATCATAAACACGTCGGATAGTGAAAGTGCATTCGGATTCTCTAAAGTACTGCAGTCTCTTCTCCTAAGTCCTTTTGAATTCTCCTATCCACTATTCCTTAACCCTGTGACGTTTCACTCAGAGGTCAAGGAATAGGAGATAGGGTTAGAATTTAGGAGCTGATTTTAAACTATCCGAACGCAACCCAGGACAGTAAACAAACATGTCGTCGGTAGTAGTATGGGACTATTTCAAAGTTTCAGAGTTAGATAGTTCGCTTGCTATTTGTATTAACAAATGCAATGCAGAAGTTCCACAAGGAGGGAAAAAGGCAACGAGCTATAATACTTCCAACCTGATTAGTCACCCTGAAAACATCGCCATCGCTAAGATGGTGTGTTAAAAGAGTACGAAGACGCCTGCGCTGCTAAACTAGCGGCGAATCCAAAGCCAGCTGCAAAGGCACCGGGGCTTTTACCTATCGACGAGGCTTTTGAAAAAGGCAATACTCAAAAAAATACTCAATTATATTTATTTGGGAAAATAAATATGGTCACTTTGAAGAGTCAAAACTGTTCTTGGCTTTGTTTTGTTCATAGTAGTAATGCTCATGTCATTTGCTCACTACTAGTCTTTTTTTTTACCACCAGGTGTGCAAAAACTACAGGTACATTTAATATATATATATTATATTATTATCTGTATCGGTCTTGAGAAGCAGGAAGTTATCGGTATCGGTTTCAAAAAACCAATATCGTGCATCCCTAATAAGAACAGTATTGTCCTTCATTTCGTAAGCTCTTTAAAAAAAACATGAAAATACTATGACAAGCAAGTCATAATGTCAAACTGGCTGCTTAGATACTAGTACAGTACAGTTCAAATACAGATTATTTCAGTTAAACGAAATGCATCACCTTAATGTTTATTTTATTATATTTCGTATTTATTTGAGTGAATACATTATTCACAGTTTAATAATGATTAAAAAAATATTTTAAGTTTTGTGATCATTTTTTCTGCTGTACCGAAAACTTACCGAACCGTGACCTAAAAACCGAGTTACGACCGAACCGAAATGTTTGTGAACCGTTACACCCCTAGTACCTGGTGGTGCGAACATAAACAATTCTAAAAAAAACAAGTTGCAAAGTAGGTAGAAAAAAAAGAAATATATAAAGATAATAAAAAATAAGTATTTTAAAGAAACAATTAAGCATTAAAAAGGGATGCTAAAGACAAGTATTTACACCAAATGTAACTATACAAATAACCTTAAAAGCTAAAAAGAAAAGCACTTAGGACAAACTACAGTGTATACAGTGTGTAGACCGTCACTCTCGGAGTCGGTTGCCGAAACCCTGGTGCATGCGTTTGTCACCACACGCTTGGACTACTGCAATGGTGTCCTGTTCGGGGTTCCCAACAAAACCCTGGACAGGCTCCAGTATGTCCAAAACTGTGCTGCTAGGGTACTCACGCACACAAAGCCATGGCAGCACATCACTCCCACCCTCAACCACCTACACTGGTTGCCGGTCAAGTCCCGCATATCATATAAAATCCTCCTCCTTACCTACAAGTCCCTCCATGCCCTTGCCCCCCAGTACCTATCGGACATCCTTCACCCACATGCCCCACCCCGGAACCTGCGGTCCTCAGACTCTGGCCTGCTTACCACCCCCCCCGCACCAAACTGCGAACCTTCGGGGACAGAGCCTTCAGCGTGGCAGCCCCCACCCTCTGGAACGCTCTCCCTGCGGAGATTCGCAACATCCCCACACTCGACGCCTTCAAAAGGGCCCTCAAGACCCATCTGTTTGCCAAGGCTTTCGGCCCCTAATCGATCTGTTGTTTTGTCTGTCTGACTTTTGTTTTGTTATGTTTTTTTTTTTTTTGTCCTATTACTTGTTAAGCGACCTTGGGTCCCTTGAAAGGCGCTATATAAATCCAAGCTATTATTATTATTATTATTATTATTATATTTTAAAGAATACTGTAGACACACCTGTAATTTATATATTATCATATGTATATACGTCTCCTGTAGTGTAAATATATGTCTGTTGCTGCAGTTTTTTGGTCTTTTGTAGAATAATTTTTGTTTATCTGGAATATTGTATTTTTTGTAATATATGACTTTTCTACTGTAGACATGTATATATTAGCTGTTTATTTTTGTATGTATATACTTTATTCCACCTTTTAAATTATATTAATACCTGAACACACTGCTGCTATAACACAAGAATGTCCCTATTTGGGATCAATAAAGTATCTTCTATCAAATCCAGACAACAGCTGTAGTGGTGGAGAACTTGCTTCCTTTAAAATAATGGCCTCCACAATGATCTTGTAAGTCCTTTACTCTTATTTCTACTGAAGTTAAAGTCCTATCAGTAAACTCAGTATGAAGTGGGTTAAAGCAAAGGAGTGTTGTCAGCTTTAGGTAGTCAAAATGTAAGCAGTATAAGACGTACAGGGGTATTAAAAGCTTCGTGTAGTAGTATCAGCAGTAAAGGTACAGGAGCAGTATCAGTTTTACGTAGTCAAAGTTTAAACAGTATACTATAAGTACAGGAGTATTGACAGCTCCATGTAATTAAAGTAACAGCAGAAGCAGGGCTCGACATTATAAATGGCCCGCTTGCTTTAAAAAAGGAAAAATTGTCCTGTGGTATTGGTATTTATAGCGTTCCGTGAGTCGGTTGTCATTGTTGGGTGAAAAGCAAACAGCGGTTTCCTGCGGAGCGCAGCGTGAGCAGGCTCCCGTGACGGCCCGTCCACACAGCGGCGTGTGCGATGAAAGCTTCACCATTCACTTTGAATGGGGTGATGTCACTTTTCACCGAACTGCATTGTGGGAAGCGACGCGGAGCTTTGCTGGCGTGGCTCACTGCAAAGGTTGAGCAATGTTCAACTTTTGGCAAAAAACAATCTTCAAATAAAAGAAAGTCACCGGAGGAGTTAAAGGAGAGTGACAGGGAGCATGAGAAGAAGAGGGAGAGAAAGTTTCAGCCAGCTTGATCGATGGAGTTGGCTAGCGTCCTAAAACCCTTTTATAATCTATCAATTAGATTTATGATTCGAAAATTATAAAAGTAGGGTAGACATGTGGAGATTATCCGGCTGAACAAAACGTGCATTTATCAAACAGGTTCGTTTTCCACAGACCTTATTTCTAGCTATTTTCCAAAATATTTCTCAATATGATGCCAATCTAAACAAGGTCTTCTGTCGGCTCTGTACATCAATGCCCACCTATGCGGACAAGTAAGTGAAGAGTAGAAAATATAAAATGTATTGGGTTTAGGGAAATGTCCCAGCAGTTTAGGATAATGAAGGTTCTAATCTAATCTATTACATAACCATTACATTTCTAACTCCTAATGACAGGAAGGCAGAAAGCGCATTATACTAATAATAATACTCATAACCTTGAGAGCCTTGAAAGGCGCCTATATAAAATAAATGAATTATTATTATAATAGCAGATATTTTTTAACAATGACCACAATATCATTATTTTAATAAACCAAATATGAACAATTGAGGAAAATGAGGAAGAACTGATGATTCAAATGTTGTAGTACAAGTAGTAATGTAGTTAGTGCATACATTACTATTGCAACAAATTTGTTCATTTTCTTCATTATTAGTTTTTTTTTTTTTTTGGACGAATGCTCCGGGCCAGTGGTTACAATGGTGGGGCCGGTGGAATGTTACCCTTAATGTCTACCCCTGAGTAGTGGCATGAGTATTATCAGCTTTAAGCGGTTGAAATATCAGCAGTAAGTTCTGCCAACGTATATCTCATTATACACGTTAGTTTGTAGTTTTTCTAGTCTTTGTGATGTTTTCTGACAATCAAAATAATTCAAACACACCTTCCGTTCCATATTATCATCATCATGCAGTATACCTATCGTTACTGTAAAAGTGTTACAGAGTTAAAGCAGTTTTTGACCGAGGTATTTCTCCACCTCCTTATGAAGACATTTTGAATGTAGGACTTTAGTATTCAAGACTATATCATGTGATTAATTACGGTTCATTTACCGGCGATCACATAGCATACCTTATTTTGAAGCTGTCCTAGTGTTTTATCTGTGTTTTCTGACGAACAAAAATAATGGAATCTCATCGTTAGCATAAAAGTGGGTAGACTTTGAGTAATGTTAACCTGTGTGGCGTTAGCACTGCTACTAAGTATGCCATCCGGGACACCGACGTTAACGTTAGCTTTACTCACTTTTCTAGTTTCTTGGAAATCTCCTCAACTTCGCCGTTGTGTTGAGAGTTATCCATCCTGTGTGTTAGCTTGTCCACGATTAACAAACACAATTCGGGAATTTTTCGGTAGAAGAATCCCACAGACACACCGACAGCTGCTGCTGAGAGGACTTGTGTGTTGTTGTGTTTGAAAAGCAGCTAACCTCCCCGCCAAATAGTTCTTCTTCTTCTCTCGGTTTTTGGCAGATTGCAAACAACTTTAAGGTGCATACCGCTACCTACTGTACATGAGTGTGAATCATCATATCTATCTATGATCTAATCAAAAATAAATAAACAAAAAACATAAAATAAATAAACAAAACAACAATCTATGATCTGTTCTAACCTAATGTTAAATTCTTTTTCCTACCCCAGTTTCACTCAGAAAGGTAAACAGTGCCTTTCTGGTAGCTCTTACTCTCTCTCCTTGTGTTCCCAGAATACCAACCACATTCCATTCCCTCTCTGCCTCCATAACTTTATCCTTTAGTTTTTCTCTTTCAGCTTTATAGATGTCACAATGTAACAAGATATGTTCTACATTTTTCTTTAACTCCACAGCTCCCACACTTGTCACTGTCACTTTTCCCCATGATATAGAGCGCAGGGGCGCCGCCAGTGATTTTGGGCCCCATGAAAAGATATCACATTGGGCCCCACCACCAGGCCAAGGCCACACCAACCAAGCACAATGCTGTAACCACACCTCCAGAACCCAACCGACTCATTTATGCTTTAAATAACTCTACCTGTACAGGCTTGCATCTATCTTGCAGTCCAATACTAACTCCACAATATTTACTGACACTGAGCGGTGAAAATATAACCCTGTGCAGACGTGCAACATTCTACTGCAGTATAATTCACTATTTTATATAACACTAACATTCCTGACAATAGATCTCAATAGTCATCTTTTATGGTGTACATGCCTTTTTAATAACATTTTTGAATGGAACATTCAAAAATATAAATAAATATAACTTAAATATACATGACCTCTTAAATAAAAATAAAGTGAACATTAACACCAATATTATCATTTATAAAATGCTATAACAAAAAAATAACATAAGCAGCAGATTTTTTTAATTAAATATACATACCAACTACAAAATAAGCGGGTGTTAAAGTGTAAATGGGCAATAAAACGGAAATGGAAATGTCCTAAAACCCGGAAGTAAGTTAGCATTTTTAATTTTTACCACGTCCGGTTCCTTTGACAAAAAGCTATGCATTTTCTCCATAGGATTTTGGAAAATAGCTCCAAATAAGGTCTGTGTTTGATACAAATTGAAGAGACAGATCACGTTTTGTTCTACGACATTAAATACAAAAGCAGTGACCCCGCTGGTGATTTTTGAAGAGTTTACGTGTCTGAAAAACGATGGTTGTTAACAAGTGGCTGAATAGGACTACAGAAGTTGTCCAGGCCGTTTTACGTCATCACACCGAACACGTAAAACACTCCCACTAAGTTTGTTTGCCCTGTTCTGCTTGAAAGCAAGTGCCTGCCTCCTGCAAACTGTTCAAACAAACACTTCAACTTGTACCATTTACAATCTGTATCTTCTCCGGAGTTGCTCAAGGTGTGAGGCGCCAGGCAGGTGTGGAGATACTCACAAGTCCCCGGTTGGGTGCTTCGTTGTTGGAGTCTACCCCAGTGGACGAGAGGGTTGCCTCCCTACGCCTGCGGGTTATGGGGGGGAAAACTCTGACTGTTGTGTGTGCTTATGCACCCAACAGCAGTTCAGAGTATACGGCCTTCTTGGAGACCCTGGAAAGAGTCCTGTATGGGGCTCCTGAAGGGGACTCTTTAATCTTGCTGGGAGACTTCAACGCACATGTGGGCAACGATGGAGACACTTGGAGGGGCGTTATTGGGAGGAACGGCCCCCCTGATCTGAACCGGAGTGGTGGTTTGTTACTGGACTTCTGTGCTAGTCATGGATTGGCCATAACAAACACCATGTTCGAACATAAGGATGCTCATAAGTGTACGTGGTACCAGAGCACCCTAGGCAGAAGGTCCATGATCGATTTCGTTATCGTATCATCGGACCTGAGGCCGTATGTTTTGGACACTCGGGTAAAGAGAGGGGCGGAGTTGTCAACTGATCACCATCTGGTGGTGAGTTGGGTCGAGTGGCGGGGGAAGCCTCTGGATAGACCTGGTAAGCCCAAACGTGTAGTTCGGGTGAACTGGGAACGTCTGGAGGAGGCCCAAGTTCAGGAGGCCTTCAACTCACACCTCCAGCGGAGCTTTTCAGGCATTCCTGTGGAGGTTGGGGACATTGAACCAGAGTGGTCGGTGTGGGAGGTGCTGCGGGAGTATGGGGTGAGGGGGTCTCTACTCAGGGCCATCCAATCTCTGCACTCCCAAAGCGAGAGCTGTGTCCGGGTCCTCGGCAGTGAGTCGAACCCATTTCCGGTGAGGGTTGGCCTCCGCCAGGGCTGCGCTTTGTCACCAATCCTGTTTGTAATATACATGGATCGGATTTCGAGGCGTAGTCATGGGGGAGGGGGTCTGCAGTTCGGTGGCCTAAGGATTGCACCACTGCTTTTTGCAGATGATGTGGTTCTGATGGCTTCATCGGTCTGCGACCTTCAGCACTCACTGGATTGGTTCGCAACCGAGTGTGAAGCGGCTGGGATGAGGATCAGCACCTCCAAATCTGAGGCCATGGTTCTCAGCAGGAAACCGATGGACTGTCCACTCCAAGTAGGGAATGAGTCCTTACCCCAAGTGAAGGAGTTCAAGTATCTCTGGGTTTGTTCTCGAGTGAGGGAACAATGGAGCGTGAGATGGGCCAGAGAATCGGAGCAGCGGGAGCGGTACTGCAGTCGCTTTACCGCACCGTTGTGACGAAAAGGGAGCTGAGCCAGAAGGCAAAGCTCTCTGTCTACCGGGCCATTTTCGTTCCTACCCTCACCTATGGTCATGAAGGATGGGTCATGATCGAAAGAACGAGATCGCGGATACAAGCGGCCGAGATGGGTTTTCTCCGCAGGGTGGCTGGTGTCTCCCTTAGGGATAAGGTGAGAAGTTCGGTCATCCGGGAGGGACTCGGAGTTGAGCCGCTCCTCCTTCGCGTCGAAAGGAGCCAGTTGAGGTGGTTCGGGCACCTAGTTAGGATGCCATCTGGGCGCCTCCCTAGGGAGGTGTTCCAGGCACGTCCAGCTGGGAAGAGACCAAGGGGTAGACCTAGGACCAGGTGGAGGGATTATATCTCTTCGCTGGCCTGGGAGCGCCTTGGGATCCCCCAGTCAGAGCTGGTTGATGTCGCCAGGGAAAAGGAAGTTTGGGGCTCTCTGCTGGAACTGCTACCCCCGCGACCCGACCACGGATAAGCGGAAGAAGATGGATGGATGGATGGATGTTTGAATATGGATCTTAAGTTGGCGTGACGTTGAAGCAGCGACCCTGCTGTAGTTCCTTTATAGCATAACGTTAGCATTTTGCTTCTTGCGACTAGATTTACGCTTTGAAAATTACAAAAGTAGGATAGACATGTGGATACTATCCGGCTGAACAAAACGTGATCCGTCTCTTAAATGTATGTCTACCACAGACCTTATTTCGAGCTATTTTCCAAAATCCTATAGAGAAATTGCATTGCGTTTTTGACGAAGGAACCGGAAGGAGTTTACATCCGGGTTTTAGGACGCGTCACTGCGGTTCTCTATTACCAGTTCTCAGTCTTTTTCTCATCATGCATCTTCTGTGTAGTGATCCAATATCGTACCATAGCATAGCCTTGCCCTTAAACAGTTATTACGAACCCTGGCTCAGCCTTACTCACCAAGAGCCCAGCGCCTAGCCTTCTTACAGGCAAAGTCACTGATCAAGTCCTTGAAGCAGACCCGGCGCCAGAACAAATCTAAAGGGAGGGCATATGATTTTCATGAGACACAACACCGTCACGTGCTGCGGGCCTGCGGCACAATATATATATATCAAACAGCAAGGCCAACAGCATTGCGTAAAGACGCACACTTATAACAAATACATACACAAATAAAGGGCAACATAGAAACCACTTTTGAAACATTGTGTGCGTGGCAGCACAAACACTGGTAAATCACGAGCAAGGCACACTGGTTAAGGATGGCAGCTTCCTCATCGTTGCACTCGGAGAGAAATAGTAGAGACGGAGACGATGAACTGCTGTTAGCTCTATTATGGCATTTTGCATGTCGTGAGAGGTGTATGTTGCTGTGTGGGGAATGCTTTCCATTATTTTGGCCAAATCTGCATCTTGGTACTGCAGCATACTCAAACAGCGATAGGAAGAGCCCACTGCCTGACTCGGACATGCTGTGGAGTGAATCGTGGTCACCTCTGAGAGGGAGTTGGTTGACAGCTAAAAAAGCTATAATATCAACGACAGATGACACGTAATAACGGCTCCGTGCCAGCTGATCTGCACCAAAGTACTAATTTCCTTATGTGTTTCTTTGCGTATCTGTCTCTCTCTCCACAAACTCTCACATGAAATGTGTTCTTTTGATGCGGCATGCCTTAGCAGTCCTTTATCAGTCTGTAATGCGTGTTTCCAGTCGCAAAAACCTTTGACAGTAAAAGCCGCATCAGATGAAGACGTATTTACTTTAAACTGTCTACAGGGGAAACAAAAGGCTGCGTCGGCTTTTAACGAATATTCAAGCCATGCTCTGTTGTTGTACCATGCAGTGGCAAAAGTGCGCTTCTTTCCTGAAAACAATCTCAGTGGATAACGATCCACTTTCACCTGGTTGGGTTTATTAACCCCAAGATCATCTGGGGCTGTTGGTCTTTGAGCGGTTGCTGGCCCAATGGTCTGTTGATGTGCTGCAAGGTAGCGTCTGTAGTGGAGGCACCGGCACGGAGCAGGAGGAGGATGCTGGTGGGTGTGGTGCAGGGTGTGGCAACGCAGGTGGTGATGGTAGGGGCACAAGGAGCTGTGCCTCGGAGGACAGCGTTGGTGGCGGCCGCCTTGATGAGTCAAGGCTTGGGCTCGCTAACTCAGCCCCGGGGTTTGCCGAGGTCAAGCTTGTGACATTAAGGCGTGCTGCTGCAACGGCAGGTGCAGGGTCGCCAGCAGCTGCATCGGCTGCAGTTCTTTCATCGCTATTTCGTTTGAATAAATCCTTAGACATTTTGAGCCAATTTCTGATGTCCATTGTGTAATTCAAACATAAATGGGAGTCTACAGAATGCACAATAAACAATAAACAAATCCAGAATAGGTGGCAGAGTGTGACGCTGTGATTGGTCTAAATGTGGACGAATCACAAATCACAGACACATGAATTTATTTGACGTAGCCTGCGATTTTTTTGTTTTAGTTATTATCTGACATCACATACATCGTAGCATAAAAGTTCACAGTTTATTTATAACAAAAAAAATATTTTGAAATTTTTATAAATAATAAAAATCGTGTTTATTGGGGGAGGGCAAGAATGTCAAATGGGAGGGCCTGGCCCTCCCTGGCCCTCCCACGGCGCCGGGCATGCCTTGAAGTCCAGCTTTCTAGCCAACTGGCTTTCAATGGACAGCATGGCAAGACTGCAAAGCCTTATGGGCCACAGGGCTGCGGAGCCTAAAGATGGATCTGTTGGTCCTGGCACCAGGGGAGGGACAACTGCACTCAAAAAACTGACTTATTGGTGTAGTAAAATATATGTAATTAACTGTCGTACTTTTTACATGGTAATATCAAGATTCACAAAGAACTAGAATTTCTTAAGTAACATTTTAAATCTATACACCTTTTATTAATGTAATACATTTACAGTGTGGGAGGAGTATGTTTTATTATATATATATATACTATGTAAATGATTTATAGTCACTGCTCATAAACCTTAAAATACTAAGTAAATGTTAATCTAAAACCATAGTAGCTGTTTGAATCCGCGCATGCGTCTTGACAAGGCAAGATACCCGTAGTTTGTAGTACCACTTGTTACTCGAGAGGCGATAGCGAGTCACTGTAGCGCCAGTCTGCCCCAACATGAGAGGACGAAGAAGTCGAGTTGGCCAGAGGGCTTGTCCTGACTCCCCACTGCCGGGAGACGGAGCCAGGCGGCCGGACCATTAAACTTATGTTGCTGCCGTTACAGGGTTAGACCCAGCGCTTCCGCTGTTTTCTCATTTCTGCCATCAATAAATGACACGGACCAAGCAATCCCAAATGAAGCTAATTTACAATAAACACACACACGGCTTAAAAGGTCTTATTATATATATATATTATTTTTTTTACATTAAGTGAAAGTATTTTTTCTGCCGTTTGAGACCTGTGAGTTAGTGCAGCACTAATTATAATCAAGTGATATAATACACATATTATTGTCGAATGAGCCATTCTGCATAATGAGTACTTTTTACTTGAAGTTTATTTTGATACTAATACTTTTGAATTGTTACTTAAGTAAGGTTGTGAATGCATGACTTTTACTTGTAACAGAGTAAATACTCTGTTATAAATATACACTGTTGTATTGCTACTTTTACTTATCCATATACTGTTTTCACCAATTGGTTAATTTTTTTTCTTCAATTAAGAAGATTTTCGTTTAATTAAGTGGAAATGTTATATTCACGAAGTTCATCCGTCTTATTTACATATCTGTCTATCAACAGGAAGCAGAGCAGTACAGCAGTGAGCCAGTGGAGTCTAATTGGAGTTTAATGTCATTTTTCCAAGTGGGGAAACTAGCGACAGTCTGGAGATGGAGAGGGAGGAGCTTCTCAACGAGGTGAAGAAGAAAAACAACCACAAGGTGATTCAAGAAAAAATGACCAAAACGTTCTCTTATCGAAGGCTCAAGGTTGTAACTGGTAGTCCTGCTGCTGGTGACTTCAAAGAGAGATGGCCTGCTTTGTTTTGTGAAGCTGAGGTAGGTGAATCTATACATGCTCCATTGTACAGGAGCAAATTGAAAAAAGATAGATACACATCAGGGCTCAACGCTAACTTTTAAAAGTGGTTGCCAGGCTGGCAACCAGTCATCAGCTTTTGGTTGCCAAAACTGAAAATATGGTTAACATTTTTAGACACCTTATATTTTAAATAATTAAGATACTATACAGTTAAACATCAACTTAATAATGAACATGTGACACAAAAGAATGTTCAAATGCTTTACAATAAGTAATTAACACAATTATTTGAAACTAAAGTGGTAGTAAACTTGTCCACCCTCAATTGCTGGTATACTAACAGTAGTGCAGCTGTTGTCATGTTCTTCACAGATCCCTCACAAATGAATTGAGCAAGTCACTAGTTTCTTGGTCATCCGTTGTCTCCCTTTCAAATGTGGGTTTTCTTGACCTTTGTGCCGACCCCCACCATAGATCCACTGGCCCTTCAGCATTGAAGTCTTGGATTGGCCAGACTAATACATTTCTAATGTTAAATAAATGAAAACAATTCAAAGTTAAGAATTAGACATTAATTATTAATGCTGTAAATTACCTTTAATATGTCTAACTATATTTAAAATGTGTTACCTTTTTATAGAAGTGATTATAATTTTATGCCAATATTTTCCTTTGGTAAAGTTTCGTTTTGCACTTTGATTTTCGTACTAATAAGATCGGGACTCTTATTTTGATGGAACTATTACTGGAAGTGAATGGACAACATTCCCCTTTCGTTAGGGTTCATCTTGTGCTTTATGAGTTGAATCACTTTGAACATTCGTTTGAGATGTTTACAAGTTGGCCGAACTTTTTACCCCACAGTCAAACAACTTAATTTGCTTCGCCATTTTTTGTGAAACAAACACACGGCGCACCGCTTTCTGGCTTCGTAATCACACCAATGCACGTGCTACTTAAGTATCAGGTTTCCGACTGGTCCCAACAATAATTAAATATCACTCATAATACGACAAATAATTAACATTTATCTATTTTGGGGTGCACATTTAGCTGTTTGCTGTCTTTATTTCTTCATGTTAAAAACTGGTTGCCACTGATGGAAACCAAAGGCCAAGAAGTGGTTGACATTTTTTCTAAAATGCAATGGCAACCGTTGCTGTCGAGCCCTGCACATGAACATAAATTAACTTGAAACACTATTCTCTCAAAGTTAACATTCTATAAATAGCTATACCTTGTTCATTCCACCATTAATATATGCACGATTTATTACACCCTATACAGAATTGACCCTGCCTTCATTTTGTATCAGACTTATTGGCCCAGTTCCTCATGTTGTGATTACTTTGTCACTTCAGATAAAGGCGGAATTCGGGCGAATAACTAAAATTTCGCTGGAGCAGAGCTTCATGTACAAACTCGACCACTACACACCAAAACGTATTGCCCTGATGAAGTCCAAGGGAGGAGTCCTCGGGACCAAGCTGAGGCCGTTCCTGGAAAAACTGAGTCAGGTATGCTTGTTAAAAATTGTGCATGATCACATTTTTTTGAAGGAAGACAGACCTCATTCACACTAGGGCTGTGCATCTTCACTGGTCTCACGATTCGATTCGATTACGATTATCGTGTCAACGATTCGATTCAATTCGATATCCCGATGCATCACGATGCATCACGATTCATACCAATGCGTTGCATCCTCAATTTTCTATATTACTGCACATGGCTTATATTTCATCAATGCATACATGCAGTAAATACGTATGAACTCTCTTTTTATTATTTAGAAAGTGCTTCAGAAATCAATAGCATAAATGTCTTGACATTAATTTATAAACCAAAATAAATGAATTGTATAGGTCTAGCCTCTCTATATCTGTGTGTGAAGTTGTTCCATCCTCAAAAACAAAAAAAATAATGCTTCTGCAGTCTAGCTGCAGCTTCTAGTAACGGTCTTCCGTTAAAAAAAGGACACTGAATGTGGCATCACACACACACACACACACACACACACACACACACACACACACACACACACACACACACACACACACACACACACACACACACACACACACACACACACACACACACACACACACACACACAGGACTTGAGTCTGAACACAGCAGACAACAGGAGTATTTACAATAGCATATAGCCTACAAACAAAAATACTGCATGTGGGTGCACACTTACATGATCTGTCTTACTGTTACATAAATCCCATGAATGTATGAGATTAAATTAGCTTCATTATATCTCAGTGATTAAGTGAATAATAAAGTTTCTATCGGGTCACTATCAGCCTGTCACTCATTATTTTCAGGGAGGGGGCGGGGTTTGGAGGAACGGAGAGGAGACGGTGATCGCGGAAGCTTTTTTCCTCCTGCCTTCACAAACTTTACACACGTATATATTGTCTGAAAATTGCTAGAGGACATTCATACCTTGCAATCCAAGACTTAATTAAATCCACCAAAAACCTGACATGATTGTAACGCGATTATTTTTGAAAAACATAAATCCCTGTGTCTCTGAGCAGCAGCGACACGGAGTGATTCAGAGCGGGTCCTTCTGCTGTTGGTTCTGGACTGGTGGTGTTGTGTTGGTGGATAAAGCAGACTGCTCTGTGTTTGGTGTTGCTGTGCCGCTGTCATGTCTGTTCCCTGATCTCTGCGTCACTGACCGATTTGATATTAAAGTGACAGAAAAAAAAAAACGTTATAGTAAAGCCGCGGCCGGAAAATCAGGAAGCAACGTTACTACGCCATAACCGATTATCTTCCGTCACTGCATCGATACCGAATCGTCCACGTCCGCATCGCAATGCATCGTAGAAACGATTATTTTCAACACCCCTAGCTCCTATGGGGCCTAACATCATCACACATGAATATAATTGGGCTCATTGGATCCACATATCCAATTCATGCAATTCCAAGACCCCAGCATGCAAAAATATTAAAATAAAACGTTTTAAGAAAGGCGAACACAACACATGTATACTGCATGCACAGAACTGCATGTTTTTCGTCCCAAACTGCCTGTGATCAGCATGAAGTGTCCATGTGTGTACAGAGGAGACTCGTGGGTATCCAGAGAACACATTTTCATTCAGATATCTAGAGCTTAAAGGTCAGGGGATGACCCCTTTGAATATGGTCATGTCATTTTCCCCTCGCCAAAATGTTGCCTATCTTTGCAGCGTTATTTAGCCTCTTTACTGATCAGCATGACATGGTTTTGACAAGGCACCAATGGATTCCTCAGTTCCTAGTTTCATATGATATCATCTTTACTCTAGCTTCAGAACTGAGCCCTCTAGAGCCTCTGAAAGGCAGTACAATTGGCCGGCCCGGATTAGGGCCCTAGGGTCTCAGAGTTAATGATGGTCTTTAGCACATGTGTTGATTCTGCCCTGATAATGAAGTCACTTTGAATGATTCAAGCATTCTATGTTTCTCACTTTATTTTTCTTGTAAATTGTATGCAGGAGGACAGCCGCAGTGATGCAACTGAATACGTCCTGAAGATCCTGGTTGTCCATGGTGCCAATGGAGAGGATCCAGTGGATGCAGCCCTCCTGCTTGAAGGCAGAGAGATGATGCCAGGATGCGGCAGTACTGCCGAGGCATGCACGCTGCTTATGGGGCTGATTTATGCCTTAAACCTGGCATACCCCCCAACACTGCGGTACACTTTTGAGGTGTTCCAGAAACTTTTTCTCGGACTGGATGGGATTAAGCTGACCCCAAAAGTACAAGCTTTGAAGGTGAACCTGCTGTCTTAAAGACATGGCTATAAACAATCTTGGATCGTACATCCCAACTGACTTCTTCATACACTGAACAAAAATAAAATGCAACACTTTTGTTTTTGCTTTTCGGACCCCCCCAGACCCCCCCAATAAAGCAAACTGCACGTTTCAGAGTGGCCTTTTATTGTGGCCAGCCTAAGGCACACCTGTGCAATAATCATGCTGTCTAATCAGCATCTTGATATGCCACACCTGTGAGGTGGGATGGATTATCTCGGCAAAGGAGAAGTGATCACTATCACAGATTTTTTCAGATTTGTGAACAATATTTGAGAGAAATGGTTATTTTGTGTATTTAGAACATGTTTTAGATCTTTGAGTTCATCTCATGAAAAATGGGAGCAAAAACAAAAGTGTTGCGTTTATATTTTTGTTCAGTGTATGTACGGTCCATGTTGCAATTGCTCAGTTTCAGGGAGCTGTATCAATCTCTGTCTCCCCCCTCTGCCATTTTTTTCTTTCTCCGTATAAACATTTCTCCCTCTTTCTCTCTCACACGGATTACAGTTGTTGCCGTCTATTCATATTCTGTTATATGTCTTTTCCCTCCTCCTTAGGTAAAGAAATGTTTAAAAAGCACCACTCCAAATCTATGATGGAGGAGATTTGTTTTGCGGCAGTGATATTTTTATTTTATATATTTTTTGATAAGTTAATGTAATTACAATGTTAATGTTGCATGCAGTTATTATAATGTTAACGTTGTCGGTTAATAGTGATTGAATTGCTGACAAAATAAAGTTTAATTGTATTGTATTTTAGTTGTGTGATTTGTGCTCAATGTATATTAAATGCATAGATTATTACATTTATTAGGTAACATTTTTTCAAAAGTAAATGAGTAACAATTACATATTTAAAGTGAGTAATATAACTTGAAACAAATGAGTAATTCAACATTTGAAACAGGGAAAAATATGATAAAATCTACTTATTTACTTCATAACAATAACTATTACAGATAAATAATATTTACTTAATAATTTGATAACAGTGATGTTTCTGTCCATAAAGAAAATAATTAGACTTTACTTAATTAGTTCAAATAAATATAACGTGTAACTTAAACATTATTAAGTAAGATTTACTTAATATTTTCACAAATGTTACGTCTGGTGATAAGTACATCTTACTTGATACTGGAAAGTAAGTTCTACTTGATATTACAGCAGTAAAATATACGAAAATATACTAAGTGCAAATACTTGCTAAGATTTAATCAAGTAAATCCTACAAGTCGTTTCTTTCAGTGTGATTTAGTATGAATAGCTGCTTAAAATGTACCTGCATTTATTAAATGTCAGCTAAAAGAGTTCAAATGAAAAACCTCTGAATTTTCTGTGAAGATATTAACAGTATTAAAGGTGGGGTAGGTAATTTTGGAGAAACCAGCTGGAGTGCGCTAGAATTTGAAAATACACAACCGGAAAAAATATGCCACTTCCTTGCAGAGCCCCTCCTCCAACACACACGAACGCGCACATGACCAATGAGGGCACGAGATAAGCTTGTGCACAGATGGAAGGCTGACAGGCAGGTAGGCCATCCAGTTATTTTAGCCAGGCGGCTCAGATGATTGGTCGTGCTTTTTACAGCATTACGGCTTCCACAGATGACATTTTTGTATGTATTTGTTGTCAAAGCACTTAAGATATTCATTGCTATCGGGATGTTAAGAGCATTCCATGGAATATAACAAAAAGTGTTTCTGAAGTGAATTACCTACCCCACCTTTAAATGTCAGCTAAAAGAGCAGTGAAATGAAAGACCTCTGAAATTTCTGTAAAGATATTAACAGTACTTAATGTCAGCTTAGTAAACAAAAAAACATTAGCTAACAGACTAATTTCCACCACTCATGGACCACACCCACCTTTTCTTGTGAAAAACTGGGTGACATACTGTCGCCCTTTAGTCCCTCTCTCTTGTCTTTCTCTCCTTTTCTTAGAGCCTGACTTTGTTGGTCGTTGAAACATGGTACAACACACGTATGTAGGCTAAGTACTAGCATCCCTCCTCACATGCTTTCACTCTCTGCAAGTGCCGGTGTTGTGTCACATTATGCCCCCCCGTCATGAAATGCCTCCCTTGTCACGGGAACGCGCATTTCTAAATGACACGTTTACACCTTAAAACGATGTTTAAAAAGAAAAGTAAACGTTCAGGGTTTTTATTAATGGTAATTTTCAGACTGTGAGTTGTTTAGTGGTAGCTCATAGTCTTGATTCTTCTGGTTTAACTTTTCGTTCCGTAGGTGAGGTGTCGAAATTCATTCGTCACTTCCTTTTCAGTTTTTTTAAATCTTTTTTTTTATCATTATTGTTACGTCCTGTCTGTATAAACGTGCTTTAAAATGTATTGTTTAATTTTACATAGTTGTCATCTAATAATGAAAATATATGTTTACAAATGTTACATAGTCTTTGTCAGCATATTATTATATATAGAGAGGCGAAGTCACGCCCATCTACTTCCGGCCCATGGGACCCCGGAAGCGAAAAATAATACATTGAATTCAATGGAGAGAGAAAACGTATCTTTTGATCCCGTTTGAATTGGGCCACGAACTACACATATGATGTTTGTCAATCTTAAACAATCATTTCCATGTAAAAAAAGTCACATTTTGTCGTAAAACTGCTGAAATATAAGACTATGAAAAATACGCGACTACAAAGACTACAAATCCCAAATCCCATTCTGGGTCGCGTAAGTGATGTCATAGGCGATAATGCTCCAAGACTGGTTGCGACTCGCAATTAAAGCAAAGAAGAAGAAATAGATCTCATAACTGATTTATTCCCTCCAATAAATATAAGAGATTGCTCCAATAAATGAACTTCACAAGATGCCTGTGTGCTTTGTACCAGGTTGCAATCACAAAAGTGATCATACCACTTGCTCGCTCTATCGCTTCCCGTCTGATGAAAGGACCAGGAGTCGTTGGACCAAACATATCAGGTAATACACATGTTTTGCATGAAACATAGTCAAGTTAGCTACCTAGCTAGTAGCGAGCACGTTAGTTAGCATCACATTACTTAGCCTTGTCATTTGTATTAGCCTTAACATGAAGTAAACCAACATGTTAAACAGTAAGGGTAGTCATGATGGTAAGTATTTTGTGAAACATTTGAAGAGTAGCCTATCGCCCCCTCCACCAGGTGCTAAGGGGGCGGGAGGTAGGCTAACGCCACATTAGCATCGGCGATCTTTTCTACTTAATGCTATCTGCACAAATGGTTAACATTGAACATTAAAAGATCAGGCAGTTCAGGGAGAGTCGAAGGCAGGCAGGTAGCTCTGCGTGACATTCTTCTGGACGTGTTTCATTGTGATGACAGTGAGGATGAGTCAATCTGTTTGTTGGAAAGACAGTAGTTGAGTGATTACTGAGAGATAATTATTATAATATAAAGTGTTGTTACTTTAAAGTGTTGTTACTGACCTTTTTCTCTTTTATTTTCTTCACCTCACCTGTAACTGCTGAGACCCTGAGGAACAATGCACACTGGACTGACCTGCTCTGGCAACCTGACTTCCACTGTACGTAATAGTATTTGGTTATGGTATATTATTTATATACATCAAAGGCACAATGCACCCCCCAGAGACACACATGTACTGAGTGTGATATTTTGCATAGGTCATGTGAAATCATCTTTACACACTAGAAAACTGTAGGAGCGGCAACTTGTTTTGAAAATTGAATTTTAATATCCGATAATAAAGTTGATCTGTTTTCTTCTTCTCTCTTCCCAGCTCCATCCATCACCGCTCTGTTCCTGCAGGTCCTGCTTGATAATCAATGCTTATATGTTTTTACACAATTACAAATAAAGTAAATGTATTGTATCACATGAAGTTGTGCTTCATTCTGAGTCAATCATAAAATCATTCTGCCTTCAACTGCACAATGACTGTGGACTGCACCGACATCCATGTAGCTGCCCCCCCAGTAAGATGAACCAAGCAAAGAGGGTCACCATCATGCCCAAGGACATCCAGCTGAGAGAGGGCTTAGACTGACCTGAGACCAGCACACCCAAACACAACGGCTCTTTTAAGAGCCACCCACAGTTTCAAAGAGTTGCAATCCTACATTATTATAATGATTAAACTGGTTCATGGATCACTTAGTTTACTGAACCGTGATGAATGAGAGAAATTAGTGAGGTAGTGGTTTACTGAAGTTACAAAGACATTAATATATGAGTAACAGCTCACTGTAAACACGCTTCTGTCAATTATGGATCAAACTATTTATATAAAAATATGTAATAAAGTTCTAAAACAAGTATTCGGTATATTCCTTGATAGCTTTTGGAGAAGGTTGTTTTTAAGTTTACTAAAATCTATCGTTTCAACTGTTTCACTTTATAAAAAGGGAACCGGTGAGTAGAGCAGCATCGAGTTTCTTATTCTGTCAGTAAATTATCCAAATGAATGTTTTTCATTATTTTAGTCAACCCTAAACAAATTGATTGTACCTTTTTAATAATGACCTTACATGGTCGGCAAAGTTAAATTAACTTCAGAAAATCAAATCTGTTCTGAGAAAAAACTAATAAATGTTTAAAGATAGGAAATTGCCATCCCACTGAAAAACAGTCCGTAGAGATTTAAAGGCGTAGCTGTAGTTCAGTCCAACGTTTCATTTGGATTCATTTCTCCAGCAGTCAACTATTTTCATAAAGAATATATATATTTTTCAAAGTCAACTTTATTGTCAATCTTACTTAGTTTGTGTTTATAGACAGAGATCAAAAAGACGTTTAAGTAAAATTATACAATTTACAGATATGTATACAAATATATATATATATCCTATATACACCATGTATAATGATGGTGTATGATGTAGAAGGAAGTGTGGTAGATAACAAGTAAATAGAGTTACATACAGATCCATGCTACAGCAAAAGATGGAATAACTAAGAAGCACGCAGTATAATAATAATTACATGCAACAATTAAATAACTGCTCAGCATCTCCACCACAATCCCAATCTGCTGTGTCCCGTTTTCCTCCCCTCTGCATAACACCTCATCACACATAGGAAACACAACGCAGAGTCTAAGGGTGTTAAGAGTATGTTTATTTAAATGTCCTCCTCTCTACTGGCCAACACAGGGAGCATATGCTGGAGGAGGAGATTTCCATGCCATGCAGGGTCTTTGGGGATGGGGATGATGATCGCCTCCTTCGTGGTCCACACAACAAAGTAGCAGAGACTCCGGTCTGTGATGTGCAGCTGCTCTTGGACCTGGTGCCAGTGTGGGTGATTCTCCTTGAGAACATAAGACCCACCCTCCTCACGGAGACAGAAGGATGGTAACTGGACTGCCTCTGCGATGGTCATGTTCCTCTGGCTGTGTGGACACTTCACCTCCAGCAGGGCAGATGGCTGCACAAGTCCATCGGGTGATGCTCCCAAAACACCGACTCACTCACAAAGAGACCAGACTCACTGTCCCCCGATAGGCCTGCACAAAAGCCTTCACCCCTTCGGCCTCGTTTACAACCCCCCAGTTGACAGTTAGCGATGTCTCTGGCCAGTGGGTTGTATGTCTCCTCTCGCTGTTGGTAAAGTTGAGACACCGGCTGGACTACTTTTTAAGTGCCAGGCTTCCTCCACTGGCACTCAGCGTCTGTGGAGCTGATCTGCCACATGGCAAATATTGCCAATGCTGCAGCGTGGCTGCATTTGTACATCCCCCGTGCACAATCACAGACAGCGCTCTGCATCGCGCCATCGTCTCCCATGCAGATCTGTACACATAAAGTAAGTACCATTTGTTAGCATGCTATAATAGATTGAATGAGCAATAATACAAGGATGGTCCGGATCTGGGGGGGGGAGGGTTTATTTTTCCATAGTTTTGTCCTCTTGTCTGATTGTTGTATTAGTTGTGATTGTACATTGTATTTTTCTAAATGTGTTTGGATACATTTTTGAAAAACATTTGATCAACAATAAAAAAGGATTTGGTCAGGATCTAGACTCAGTGTGTAGTTTATTAATTAATCAATGCTCTCTCCATTAGGAACACACATATCAGTGTACCAGAGGGAGTCACACACATACCAGTGTACCAGAGGGAGTCACACACAGCTGTGCCTAGATAACCAAAACCCTTGAATCTACACACAGCAGATAAACTCAAATGACACAACGAGATGTAAAAGGAGATCACACATACAGTATAGTCGATATAAAACTGGCCGCTTCAATCTGAAGAGCAACTAAAACAAAACACGGGAGTGTACCTTGTTCTTGTGAACACTAATGTTATCCACAGCATACACAGAGACCACGAAGTTCTTAAGGAGAAAACTAGTTACTAAAACAAAACACGTTAGTGTACCTTGTTAGCTAATGTTAGCTAGCTGACATTAACGTTACACATTGCACACATATTACTCACCGAAACCTTGTAAAGCCGGTCCCGCTGCTCTTACAGAACCGACTAACTCCCCTTTCGTGTATGTACAGCTCTCAACGTGCCCAGACTTGTAGTGATGTTCACCTCGTTTTATACTTTCCTCATTCTGAAAGAAACAGGTGGAATGTGCTAACGTGACGGCCGTCTTTGTGATGGTGACGCGTGTTGTGCGAGACCAGAGACCTGTAGTTCACTGAGCGGTTTCACACAAAAAAATGTGTAACTTCACAGTTTTACGACACATTTTTATTTTTTTGACTTTCAAAATGTTCTTTTAAATTGACAAACATCATATGTGTCATTCGTGGCACAATTCAAACCGGATCAAAAGATAACCTTTCTCTCTCCATTGACTTCAATGTATATTTTTCCGCTTCCGGGGTCCCATGGAGGCTCTCGGAAGGGGAGGGACTTCGCCTCTCTATACGCTCATGGGCGCGGGAAGGGGGGTGCTGAGGGTGCTGCAGCACCCCCTAGCGGCAGGCAGGGGGTGCGGAGCTCCCCTGTCTGAATTATTATTTGACGGTTATTGCTGCATAATCTGTGTAATATGTAGCCAATAAATTCCACATTGTTATAATAATATTTTGGCCTGCCCCGAATGTTTTTTCTGTAGCACCGGACAATTCTACCTCAATAATATAATACATTAACCGTGTTTTACGTGAACCTCATCATGACACTCGAGAGGACGGCAGAACTGTAATTTCCCGTGTTCAGTGAATGCAACAGAGGCAAGACACCACACCAATCAGAGAGTTGCATGGAAATAAAAGTGTGCTTGTGCTTTAAATGAATAACTAGTTTTAAACCTGATGTTTATAAGCTTCTTAGTTTTTGCAATGGACTGTAAATATACACAACTTTATAATAAAATGCACACATTTACCTTTTTCTAGACTAAACACAGGTTTGATCCTAAGTTAAAAACATATGAGGTTATCATGAGGTTGTTAACATCGCAGTTTATCAGTGGATGTTTGCTGGAACTACTTGTAAACAGCGTGTTTCCTGACGGACACACACAACGTGACTCCGGTCAGGTAGAGACCGGTCTCAAGTCAGCACCGCTGCAGACTCGCTGTTTGAGGGCTTGATAGCCCACTCCCCCTCCACACTCGTTGCTTTGGAACAGCCCTTAATATGGCGGACCTTCCGCGTGAACGCGCAAACGGAGGGGTAGGGTGTAGGGGGCGGTTTGGGAATGGGCCTTATTGACACCCTGGTACACACAAGCCCCCAGGAAGTGCGCCGGAGTCTGATGAGAATATTCGTGCTGGTCAAACGGCGGTACTACACCTCCTTTAGGTTGCTGGGCCCGGAAACACTTTTTCCCATTGAGTTACATTGGGAAAGAGTGGTCTGTAACTCGTTGGATAATTTTTTTTAAACTAAATAAACTACCCAGTATGAACGTTTGTATACAACTTCCTGACTGGTCTTTCTGACCATAATCTTGTTATTTTTTGCCAGGAAACTCACAAAAAAAAGGTTCATGGCCACACCTAAATCCCCTGCCTTGGGTTCACGCTTCATCCCCAAAAACCTGCAACAACGTTTAATGGAGGCAGTGAAAATGATTAATTGGGCTGAATCTACAGTGCAGGAATTTGATTAAATCTAGAGGCCAACTATTAAAGCTTAAAATCCAGACTATCCACTGACAGACATAAATGTACTTATGCTGGTAACAAGGTAACTCAAACAATAAGACAGGCCAAAGCAAACTTTTTCATCAATATAATTGAAGGTGCAAAAGGTAACAGTAAAAACGTTTGGCAAATCCTAAATAAACTATTAGGTAAACATAAGAAACAGGACAATAATGCTCTAGGATTAAAAAAAATCTGATGAGAATATTCGTGCTGGTCAAACGGCGGTACTACACTTCCTTTAGGTTGCTGGGTCCGGAAACACTTTTTCCCATTGAGTTACATTGGGAAAGAGTGGTCTGTAACTCGTTGGATAATGTTTTTTAAACTAAATAAACTACCCAGTAGTGCGCGTTTGTGTGTGTTGGAGGAGGGGCTCTGTAAGGAAGTGGCATATTTTTTCCGGCTGTGTATTTTCAAATTCTAGAGCATTCTAGCTGGTTTCTCCAAAATTACCTACCCCACCTTTAACAGCTATGAGATCTGGTTAAAAAAAAAAAAAAGATTCGTTAAATATGGAAATAGTTTCCAGAAGAGTCTCAGTGTGATGTGCAGTTTTAGCCACTAGGGGCAAAAAAATAACCTTAATTAAAAAAAACTAAAAAAATTCCTTCGCTTCTATCAACCCTAAATAACAGGAATATTTCAGGATATATATTTAAACAGTTAACATGTATTAGATCTGTTTAAACATTAACCTGTTAAGCAACATTTTCACAAAACTGTCTCAGGGCTTCTTAACATTTGACAACCTATTAATGTGTCATACCCACTTAACGGGAAGAAACTCAGCTAACTGACGATATGAACCATTTCTACCGAAACAAAACACACTCTAACACCAAGCGTATGAATTAGCACTAAGCAAAAGATTGCTAACACACTTAACTCACGGTATAAATATGTTATACTTCATCGAATCTGCACAAACATATCATAAGCTGAGATTCCACAGATTCCAATGGTATAAGTATCATCACTGTGTATGAGAGCTTCCGGTTTTGGACATGCTGGCTGCGCATCACTCTCATTCACCAATGGTAATGTTTAGATGGATTTAGGAACTTCCTCTCGATTCTATTGGCTCTAACGGTTCAAAAGAAGTGTCAATCACCAACATCGACCAATGGGTTCCAGAGATATGGCAAATACACCCAAATGACCCCATAGGTGGGTTTTCTTTTTCTAAATTTCTCTAAAAAGGTCAAATTTCACTTGTTTTGCATCAATCTTGATACAGGGTAGTTATTATATGTTATAGTCTGGATTCCTAAAGTTTTTTGTCTCCAATCCCATAATTCAAGGGTGGTTTTCACCCCCTTCTACCTCACACAATTACTGCAACTCCGCACACCCCCGAAGCACAACACCCGGTCAGCTACAAGCATCCTGTTAAAGATCCCCAAAGCCCATACATCCTTTGGCCGCTCCGCCTTTCAATTTGCAGCAGCAGATAGCTGGAATGTCATTCAAAAAACGTTGAAAATTAAAACCTTTGTCTCCCCCTGCACCTTCAATGCATGGGCGCGGGAAGGGGGGTGCTGAGGGTGCTGCAGCACCCCCTAGCGGCAGGCAGGGGGTGCGGAGCTCCCCTGTCTGAATTATTATTTGACGGTTATTGTGCATAATCTGTGTAATATGTAGCCAATAAATTCCACATTGTTGGTAAAATAATTATTTTGGCCTGCCCCGAATGTTTTTTCTGTAGCACCGGACAATTCTACCTCAATAATATAATACATTAACCGTGTTTTATGTGAACCTCATCATGACACTCGAGAGGACGGCAGGACTGTAATTTCCCGTGTTCAGTGAATGCAACAGAGGCAAGACACCACACCAATCAGAGAGTTGCATGGAAATAAAAGTGTGCTTGTGTCATTCAAACTCGGCTCTGTTTGTGTGTGTGTGTGTGTGGGTGTGTGTGTGTGTGTGTGTGTGCGCACGGACATAGCGCATTTAGTGTGTGCGAGAGAGGGAGACCACTTCAAGACACTAGTACTTGCATACCATGCTGCGAATGGATCTGGCCCTTCCTACATCCAGGACATGGTTAAACTGTACACCCCAGCGCGTGCACTACGCTCGGCATCAGTCAAACGTCTCGCTGCAACCTCGCTGAGAGGGGGACCCAAGTTCCCATCAGCAAAAACACGTGGGTTTGCTATCCTGGCTCCAAGATGGTGGAATGAGCTCCCCATTGACATCAGGACGGCAGAAAGCCTGCACATCTTCCGGCGCAGACTGAAAACTCATCTCTTTCGACTCCACTTCGAGCGATAGAATTACTAACAAGGCACTTATATACTAATAAAGGACTGGCTTATCTATAGCCAGTTGAGTAGCACTTGAAATGTTTGGCTCTATGATACCTGATGTACTTATATGATTCTGTTTTCTTCAGGGTTGTGTCTTCCTGGTCGTATGTACTTATTGTAAGTCGCTTTGGATAAAAGCGTCAGCTAAATGCAATGTAATGTAATAAACTGACCTTTGTCTTATTGAAACATTTAGTTTGGACCTTTAAGATTTGTATTTGAGTACCCCTGATATAGATAATACCCTCCATTACAATGTTAGCAGGTATTTAAAGGTCCCATATTATACTGTTTTTCATCAATATATCACAGGTCTCAGATATATACAGAACCTGTCTCTGATTGACTGAAACACCAACCGGATCATTGCAGCATTCCATAATCCCCTCTGTTTCAGCCCTGTTTCCAAAGTGCTGATTCTCTGTCTGTTACGTTAGATGAAAATAAGGAGCCACTCCCCACGCCCCTCTGAGAGATATTTGGTTAAAAAGCTAAAACCCGGAAGTAAACTCCTTTTGGTTCCTTCGACAAAAAAGCAATGCAATTTCTCCATAGGATTTTGGAAAATAGCTGGAAATAAGGTCTGTGGTTGACACACATTTAAGAGACGGATCACGTTTTGTTCAGCCGGATAATATCCACATGTCTACTTTTACAATTGTGAAGCACTTGTACTTGAGTACAGAGGTCTAAGAAGTATTCAGATCTTGTACTTAATAAAAGTAGTAATAATATGTTACAAGTCCTGTATTCAAAATCTTACTCAAGTAAAACTAAAGTAGAAAAGTATTGGAATCAAAATATACTTCAAGCACCAAAAGTAAAAGTAGTCGTTGTGCAGATTGGTCCATTTCAGAATAATATATAGGATAGGATAATGATTGATCATGAAAGTGTTCTCAAAGCTGGTGAAGGTGCAGCTAGTTTGAATGACTTTGTATACTGCAGGGTAGCTTGTGAAGTCTGATTTAAGACTTGATTATGTTTCACACCATTAATCCACATCTGTAAAGTAACTAAAGTTGTTACATACATGTAGTGGCGTAAGTACAGCGTTACCTCTGAATTGTAGCATCAAACGGAAATACTCAAGTGAAGTACAAGTACCTAAAAATGGTATTTAAGTAGACAGTACTTGGGTAAATCACCTCTGCTTGAGTATTTTCTTGTATGCTACTTAATTAATCAATTCCTACATTTTGCATGTCAATATTGTACTTTTTATTTCATTACATTTATCTGACAACTTTGGATACTATACAAATTCTGCTTATTAGGTCAAACTAAATATAAATCAACTAATACATGAAGATTGATTTAAAACAATATGTTGAAATATCCAGCAACAGTAAATTAATTATTTGAATGAGCTCCACACTTACCAGCTGTGATGAACACATTTATTAATTAATAATCATTATCATGTCATCCCATATACATGATTCTAAAATGGTCCCTGACACTTAAAACCCTGTAAAGCACACATAGAAAAACATTAGCAATTTTTTTTTGGCCTTTCAGATGTTGTTGTAGGGGAGCCTCTGGTGCAGAAATGAAAGAGTTTTTAGGGAAATGTTGTAATATTGCATTTTTCTGTATTTCTACTCATATGGCGCGTTTCCACTGCAGGCCTCGCTCGGCCTCGCTCGGTTTGGTTAGGCCTTATTAGGCTCGGCTCACTTTAATGCTGCGCTTCCATTACAGTTTAGGAACTGGGGTAGTTACTATAGTAACGCAGTGTAGGCGGAGCCGTGACGTCATCTTCAATGAGAGCCCCAGAAAAACAACACAGCCGTTAGCTCTTAGCACTCAGAGCTCACAGCTCTTCATATCTGTTCAGAAACTAGACAAAAGTTAAACAAGTACAAACCACAGACTGCCTGTGTCATGGCGAATACAGTCGCTGGTTTATTTATGTCTGTATAGGCCGTTGTTGTGAGTGTGGACGGTCGGAGCATACATAATGTTAGCTTAGCCAAGCTCCATTCAGAAAACACGCATTTTAAAAGGGTTTTTCGCCTGCCGTCTGTCTGCAGACTTGTCAAAGCATTAATTCATGGTGTTCACTAACCGGTATCAGTATGTTGTTACTTTGGTATCATTTTGAAACGTGTATTTCAATTAAATCACGGTCAAATATGTTCATCTTGTTGTAGCCCCCTTGCCAGCGATTCTCCCTCTAGTTTAGCATACTCAGCCCGACTCAGCCTGGTTGTTCCTGGCCCTAGAACTACAATTTTATGGGGCCAGAAAAACTGTGAATTAGGACCCGCTAGCCAGTACTAGGCCAAGTGGAAACGCAACCAAAAAAGGGGCCCGCATGGCTCGGCACGCTTAAAGCGAGCTACCCGCTGCAGTGGAAACGTGCCAATATTGTCTGAATAAATGTATTGAACAACTAAGGGTTAATTTGCAGGATTGATTTCTTACTTAGCCCCATATCAGTATATAGCATGAATTATAATCACACATCAGTCATATTTTTTATGAATAGTTATTTATTCAATAATAATGCAATGGTAGTCCCAAAAACAGTTCCTGTCGTCAGAAAAACACAGACGGACGTCACACTTGCTGCATTGGGTGTTTGTGTACCCTTTACTGCAGTGTCTGCAGCGTCCTCTCTTTGTCTTCACTGGAAAATGTGCCATTAGGTCCTTGCGTACATCCAGTGGAGGCTGTGATCTCTTGGATGGGGCCCAGCTTGGTGGACTCCCATCACCTGAGGATGGTCTCTTCTGAGCATTCAACGGGCTCCTTGATGTCACCATCGGTGCTGGGCTCCCGTTGCCTGAAGATGGTTGTCCTCTCTTGGGTGTTTTCAGAGGAGTTGTGTTCACCTGATTAGAACAGAATCAATTTAGATACATGTCAAAAATACATTAGGATACAAGTCAAAAATATTACAGTGAAATATATATATTTTTGTCAAATGGCAAATAGCAGAAATGCATTCTTACCAGGATGAGAGGATGCTAGATCTGCCTGAAACTGTCTCCTGTTCAGGATCTCCAGCTCCATCTTTAGAGCGCTGCAGTCCCGCTTGTAGAGGAGCCAGGCGTTGATCACAGCAAGGATGATGGTGTGCCAGAAGATGTACACATACCAGCGAGGGAGGCGTGATCACAGGGTCACAGGTTCAAACCCCACTGCAGTCAGCATGTCGTTGTGTCCCTGGGCAAGACACTTCACCCCAAATTGCTCCTGTGGGGATTGCCCACAGTATTGAGTATGTAAGTCGCTTTGGATAAAAGCGTCTAATAAGTAGCATGTAATGTAATGTAATGTAACCAGCATCGGGATTTCATGGGGAACTTGTATTTGGCCCTAAACGAGTCCAACAAATCCACACCTCCCGTGCACTTTTTGTAAGTACCGACAATGTAAGGCCTCTCAACTTCTACGTAAGTTTTGTTGGCTTTGTCCCAGTGTGGAATTTTCTGCACAGGGTCTGGTCCAGCAAAGGATGACACAAGTGTGACCGCTCTGCTGTCATACCATTTGACAGCACAGATGTTGTGGTTGGTCTCCACTTGGATGTCAAAGCTTCCTCTCCCTTTTTTCTTCAAGCTCTTCTCGTCTTCAAGGTTACAGTTGGGTAAGCGCACCTGCCTGGCTGTTCCCACGTAATGAATCCCACGATCAAGGAGCTTCACTACCAATGGGACACAGGTGAAGTAGTTGTCTGCGTAGACCTTGTAGTTCTGACCTTCTGGAAGCGTGGAGGCAAGCTTCATCACAACATCACCTGACAATCCAAGTTCAGACTTGGCTCGTATCCCATTGACACTGCCTTGGTACACATCAAAGTCACAGATCATGCCAAAGACTCCAGTTCTCACCCACACTTTGAACCCCCATGGGTTTGGCTTGCCTCGCATGTATTGCTTGATGCTACTGAATTTCCCCTTGAAAGGAATCACCATCTCACCCACAGAGTTGTGTTCTTCTGGTACCACCTGCAGGCATTTCTCTCTGAATGTATCAAGCCAGGGTCTGAGTTTCCAGAGTTTGTCTTTCTTTTCCATCTCTGACACTGTCAAGTTGTTTACAAAATGTAACGATGTCAACAGATATTGGAATCTGTTGCGTGCCATCACATCAGAAACAGGGGAATACCGTGTGTCTGTCTCCCAATACATACGGACTCCAGACATTTGTACTAGGCCCATCTTCAGGTACATGCCAATCAGTTTCTCAATTTCCTTTGTATTTGTGTTGATGGATGTTCCATTCTTTTGAAAGCTGTACTTAGGGGTGGGCGATATTGAAAAATATATTATCACGATATTTTCAAGCAGTATCAATATATATATATATATATCACGATATTTTTTCATGTTGGTTATTATGGTTATTTGTCAAGTTACTTAACAGTACAAGCACCTACAAGGTAACAGAAACTAAAACAAAAAGGAGTAACAAACCAAAATAGCATTTCAAGCTGGTTTTATTTCTGAAATGAATCCCTGAATGAACAATTCAACATTTTGATATGGCTTCAAGGCACAGTTTCTCAGTATAAAAATGAACTTTCTGAGATAGCACTAGCAGTGAACATCAATAAACATGAAAAGGAGGGTAAAACATAACTAAGTAAAACATAAAACATCAATGAGGAAAAGTCAGTGCCAAACAATTAAAATATAAACTTTAGACTTGAAGTGCAATCAAAGACTTTAGCATAACTGAAGGGAAAAACTAAATACCTTATTGATAAAATAAAATATAAGCCAACAGAATCAACCAAGACAATAAATAAAGTGCAATACTGTCTGAATCCTGACTAGACAGCTTTAGAGCATGTCTTTCACATGAGTTTATTTTTTTTATATATTTAAAAATATATATATATATATTTTTTTTTTTTATCACGATAGATACGATATCTCTGAAAAAGCATATCGTGGAGACCTAATATCGTCACGACGATATATATCGTCATATCGCCCACCCCTAGCTGTACTCATTTGTGTTGGTTACCAAAGCCTGAATCATGTATTCTGACACAAGTACTCCAGTGGTGTATGGAGGGAAATTACAGCAAAATCAGTATTGGGACTGATAAAATCTTTTTTCATCCAGCGATACCTGTCATGGGGCTTGGTGTGTTTATGTGGTTGGGGCTCGATGTCCACATAATCACTGACTGGGCGGTCATTGGGTTGTTGGTTTACTTTGTCCACTTGTCCACAGACATCTTCATCTGCCTCTTCTTCACTCGTAGCAGTGTCACTGCCCTCTGATTCCATCTCAAAATCACTTTCTCCGTCTTGGATGGCAGCAATCACATCCTGCACACTGAATCGAGGACATCACTTTGCTGGTGGCATTCTGAAATGGAAAAAGTAATTAATAAATATGTATCAATAATATATGCTTATTATATTGTGACGACCCCTCCACACCATGTGGGGTGCCGTCTGGTTGTGTGTGTGTGGTTTGTGGGTGTTCGCAGGGTCAGGTGCTGATGAGCTACACCTGATGAAGCGGGATAAAGGAGGAGCCCAGCTGGTTGCGTCGCTCTCACTCCTCTGGGCACTCTGTCTGCGCCAGCTTCAGGGACTTGTTGCTGGTGTCCATTTAGTTGTTGTGTTTAAACAAATAAACTATATATTCTTACCTCTCGTCTCGCCTCCCTGCTTTATGTTACAGCCCAGGAGCCGGGTTGTAACAATATTGTAACAGATTACCTGAAGGAATAGATAGGGTGGTGGGACAAGTGTTCATTCTGTCTGGCTAAGCCTATTATCATACTAAAAGGAATGCATGCACCACCCCCTTCCAGGTGTCCCGATGCAACAAGCATCTGAATCCTATTTACATTGTACACTTGAGTCACACAATACTACCTGGCTTAGCCTATTATCATAATGAAAGGACTACCTACACTATACATGCAGGTAAACCAGTTCAACTAGTCACACAATGCTGCCTATTATCATAATAAAAGCAATACCTACACGTATGCAGACAGGGTTGCCAACTCTCACGCATCTGGCGTGTGACACACGCTTTCACTCTCAATCTCAGGCTCTCACGCTGCCCAAACTATTCTCACGCCAAAAACAAGACGAACCGGCGATCGTTTTTTGTTGGTTATTTTTGGCTGGGGTAGGCTACAGCCATACCAAGAAATGGCTAAAGTAAGCAAAATAAAGTCCGCCAACTCGCAGAGTAAATTGCACAGACAGCAGTTAGTAAGATTGATTTCAGTAGCCACTTGTCTGGAAATACCGAAGACTAGAAACGGTTTTTAAAACTTTTGTCACGTAGTGATCGTCTTCTCAATAGAACATCTTTGATAATGTCTTCTGACCAATCAGAACCAAGATAACGGCGTGGTGTTGTTGCAGGAAGTCCCGACGGAGAATACTTTTGCTGTAGTAGGCCTACATCTCTATATACATGTTGATAGAAATCAACACGTTATGAAATAAGACCCCTCGGATTGATAGGTGTGTGGGCTGTCTTTCATTTTGACACACAGAACAATGGGGGCTATCCACCCTTATCCACAATGTAAAGTAATTTACACAGCCTCTTCCCTCTTCTCTCTGTGAGGAGCAGCAGGTTCAGCTTTCAGAACAAAGTTGTTGGTGCAGCAGCCATTACCAGCAAAGGTCTAGATAGCCTTGGACTAATACTACGGAGCAGTGGCGGCCGGCCCATAGGGGCGCCGCCCCCCCTCTTCCCACATGTTTGATTGTCATTAAAAATAAATAAAAACATATATTTAAAAAAATATTTATTTTTTATTTTTAATGAGCAAGGTAAATATTATATAGTTGGTATCAGTAAAATGTATAATCTACGATAAAATCTCGTTTAAAATTGTTTTACGATGTCTAAAGTTAGTGATAAGTCACATGTTTCTTGCCTGGCCGCAGCGTGTATAATTACCCTCTCTCGTCCGGGCGGTAGAAAGGAGCCCTCAGCCAGAGCAGCAGCAGCCAACAAGCTGACTGTTGCTATCTGTAAACTATGGAGCCGAAACATAATTTCAGCCAATCAGCGTCGTCAGATCTGATGCTCGAAGGGGGCCGTGTCAGCGCCCTGGCCTGTGTGTCTGTGAGTTGTTTGGACTCGTATCTGTAGAGGAAACTTCTGTGTAGCAATGCAGTGGGAGTCACCGACTCAGGAAAGAGATACAGGAGGAGCTGGAGCTTCGATGTCAAACACTGATGATTTATTTGGTGTTACGGCCGGAGAGATTCACATCACAAGTCACATCAGTCACGGTGAGACTGCACGGGAGAGTTGCCACATCAATTCTAAAGAACTCTACCTCAGACCCCTGTATTTAGCTAGTTCTGAGAGCATCATCAACATGCTGCATAACAAGATAGAATCATAACACCTCTATCAGCTGACGCCAACAGGCAGGAACAGGGAGACAGAACACTTAGAGCACAGCAGCCAAGGTTACGAGGTGCGTGTGCTCAGTCAGGACAGTTTGAACTGATAAACTGGGTCAAAGTTATGGGCCTTGGAAAATATTCCACAACAGTATCCAAGGTGACGCTACAGTAGTTGTCTGCATGTGGAGACTCCGGTGCTAGTGGATCGCCGGAGCTGTAGATTAACATTTACATGCTTATTGTAGTTGTAAGGGCAATGTCTGTAGCACCATGGAGCATATGTGTGGGCTGGACCTGTGTTTTACAGGAAAGGAGTGAGCAGAGGGTCGAGTTGTCGATTCTTGTTCAGTTTTCATCTTCCTCACCATCTCAAACTTTGAGTTGCGTGCGCTGCTAAAGAGACGCGCTACCATGGAAACCAAACAATGGTGTAGCTGTATTAAAGTCCGAGTGGAAACAGTCGTGAGTAAATCTGATTTTGTCAGAAATCGGGAGAAATATGACCCCAGGAGGAAACCGGGAGAGGGCTATGAAATCGGGAGTCTCCCGCGAAAATCGGGAGGGTTGGCAAGTATGACACGCACACACACACACACACACACACACACACACACACACACACCACACACACACACACACACACACACACACACACACACACACACACACCACACACACACACACACACACACACACACACACACACACACACACACACACACACACACACACACACACACACACACAATGTTTGTATTTAGTCTCCTGATTTTAAATGGGAATTAAATCATTTGAGTGTTCCCAAAGCACCAGTGTTCTGCAGTTTGTGTGGGCCTACTGTACTGTTGCACAGTTTTGGAAGATTCATTTCTGTTGTTGGGCAGTATTCAATAATAATGTTTCCATCACTAACTGCAGATCGAACAAAATGATATTTGATATCAACATGTTTACACCTTTGATGACACAAAGGATTCTTTGATAGTGCAATTTCCCCTTGGTTGTCCTCAAAGATTGTCACTGGTGCATAATCATTTCCACTGTCCATTCCTTTTAATAATTGCACAAGATAAAAACTTTCCTGTGTAGCAGCTGCCAATGCCATATATTCTGCGGATTCTATGTGGATAAAGCAACTGTAGGCTGTTTCTTAGATTTCCAGGAAATAACAGGTCCTGTCTGACATAGACTAAAACAGTACCCAGTTGTGCTCCGTCTGTCATTTTGATCTGCTGCCCAATCAGCATCACAATATGCAACACGTTTTAGTTTTGAATCACTTCTCTTGTAACAACTCCTGGTCTACAGTTCCCTTCAAGTATCTTAACACATGTTTTGCTGTTACCATATGCTGTTCTTTTGGTTCGGATAAGTGTTGAGACAACTTACTGACAATAAAACTTAGATCAGGTCTAGTACATGTCATCACATAAATCAAGCTGCCTACCACTTCACAATACCTCTTTTGATCAACAGATTCACCTTCATTGTCAAATTGTTGCTTATACTCGCATGGAGTCGATCTTGCCTTGCAGTCAGACATGTCAAACCTTTGCAATATTTTCATGATGTACCTTTTCTGGTTCATCTTTATTTCACCATCTGTCTGTGTGAAATCAATGCCTAGAAAGTTCTTTAGTTTGCCAAGATCTTTCATCTTAAATTTGGCTCCCAAAATGTCTTTTACATTTTGGATTGTTTGACTGTTGCTTCCTGCAATGATAAGATCATCAATCCAGATTATCAAAATAATCCTTTCACCTTTAGATGTTAGTTTACTGTAAACACAATGGTCAGCCGGATTTTGAATAAAACCATTTTCACTTAGATAATCATGGAGCATTTTATTCCAATTCCGTCCTGATTGTTTCAGACCATACAGTGATTTGTTAAGTTTACAGACCAGTTTCTCCCCCTTCTCTGACTTAACCTCAAATCCTTCAGGTTGTTCCATAAACAACTCACAGTCTATAGGAGCATGTAAATATGCCGTTTTAACATCCATTTGATGCAATTCTAAATCATGGCGTACTGCGATTTGCATTAGACTACGTACAGATGTCATATTTGCAGTTGGAGAAAAGGTTTCCTTATAATCAATACCAGACACTTGACTATAGCCTTTTGCTACATACCTGGCTTTGCATGTTTTAACTGGGTTCTCTTTCACTGTGTAAACCCATCTGCCCCCCACTGCATGTTTACCTTCTGGCAGTGTGGTCAGGGTAAATGTGTCATTTTCCCTTAGTGAATCCATTTCCTCCTCCATAGCTTTAGCCCATAATTGAGAATTTGGTGATGTCATAGCCTCCTTCAATGTTTGGGGCACATCACAAATAACTCTATAACAGTAATCAAGGGTTAGTTCTCCTTGGTCATCAGATTCGACTTTACACTCATAATCCTTCAAATATTGAGGAGGTTTTCTTTCCCTTTGTGGATACGATGTCCTCTGGCTACTTTGGCCTTCACCTGTCTGAATGTTATCACAAATCTCAGTCTCATTTTCCTGTGAATCTTTTGGGATTACATTTGCCTTTTCAATTTTTGGTAGGTGGTTTACAGCTCTCCTCATACTGAAATCTTCATCATCCGTTTCCTGCTCTGAGTCTGACTCTCAATGACACTCTTGGTGATGAATTTTGACCAACCTATTTTTGAGTACTTTTCCTGTGTCAGGATAAAACACCAAATAAGCAGGGCTGTTCTTATCATAGCCTACAAAAATACCCTTTTCAGATCTTGAATCCAACTTTTTCTTGTTTTGCTTGTAAGCATAGCATGGTGACCCAAATGTTCTCATTTTTGAAAGGTTAGGCTTCTTTCCTGTCAACATGTAGTATGGAGTCTGTCCTACACGTTTGTTGTAACACCTATTTCGAATGACAGCAGCAGTCATAACGGCATATGTCCACAACTCTTTTGGTAGGTTACTCTAAATTAGCATGCATCTTGCCATTTCAAACAATGTTCTCCAATTTCTCTCAGCTGTCCCATTTTGATGGGGTGAATAAGGAGCTGAGGTCTCATGTCTGATGGCATTTCTACTTAGCAATGACTGAAATTGACCAGAAGTATACTCAGTACCATTATCAGATCTAATGCATTTGATTTTTCCATAAGGTGAAATGTCAGCAATGTACTTCTCAGTAGCCTTGACTGTGTCACTCTTAGATTTAAAAAAATAAACAAAAACTGCTCCTGAATAGTCATCAGTAAATGCTAATGTGTATCTGAACCCATCTTTAGCTGTAGGATCTATAGGTCCAGACAAATCTGTGTGTACAAGCTGCAGTGCAGCCTTTGCCCTTTCATCTGGCTCTCTGCTCCTGCTCTGAGCGAATTTACCTTTTGTGCACACTTCACATGTCAAATTAGATGTATCAGTTTTGCCTTTAATTGTCATACCCTCTGTGACTTTTTGCAATTTCAACACATCCTCGTAGTTAAAGTGACCTAAAATTTCGTGCCATGTTTTGATATCATAACACCCATGACATTCATCAACATTTTCATCATTAACTGTGTTTAAAGGGAAATGGAAACACTTTTCAAACTGATTTCCATGCGACAATATTCCCATTAGGAAATGTATTTATCTAGTCTATTTCCAATGTAAACGATCGAGATACGCGAATTTATGTTTTGAAATACGTGCCTAATGACCATGGGCGCTTCCATTGCTCCGGGACTTTCCCAGTGACGTCACTGAGTGGGTACGGCTTCCTGGGCCAAAGCTCAATAACAAACAACATGACGTGCAATGCACCTAAAAGAAAACGGTCGTCGTCAGGAGTTTACTGTATTGCCCCAGGCTGCAAAAATGGATTTTATATAAAGAAGAAGGAAGAAGTACATTTCCATAGGCTGCCACTAACGTACGAGAAGCTGCTCAAAGCATGGGTTATTTTCATGAAACGGTGCGATCCGCCGCTGAATCAGTACGCACGTGTGTGCAGCGAACACTTTAAAAATGACGATTATGTCCACAATATGAGGTTTGATGAGTCTGGATGCGTGGTTCAATACAAAACATCGGATTTGAAGCCAGGATCTGTTCCCACAATATTCGATTTCTCAACGTATGCAGTCGGGAACACCGACCGTCCCAGCACGTCGGCCGCACAAGACAATGACAGTGTCAACAAACGTGAAGCTCGAGCCACCAAACGAGTTGCTTCAGCTGCCGAGAGAGAGGTAAATATTGCAGCACTACCAGATTACTAGCTCACACATGTATTTACTGACACAGTGTGACCTTATTAATTAACGCAATCACGTCCAAACTAAATGGTAGCTATTATTATGACGTACAATGGAGAATTGGGGGTGTTTCAGCCAAACTTTGGCTGCACCTTTCTTCAGCGCTATGCCAGAGGCCCTCACTCCATCAGCCAACTCCAGGACATGTTTTCGTGGCTCGAAACTCTCGTCAAAGTCTTTGATTTTGTTCATGTCAGTCACTATGTGCGATGTAGCACCGGTGTCGACCATAAGCCCTCTTTGCTTCACTCCATCGCCCGGGTCGCTGTCCACCTGTCGTTCGCGGGCCTTGAAGGCGAATGTGTGGTAGTGGTCCTCTTCATCCATGGCCTGTTTTACGTTGTCTCGTCGTCCTCTCCGCCTGCAGTTTGCATCTCTGTGTGTGGAACTCCTGCAAAAACGGCACCACTGTCTCTGTTGTTCCCCGTGACCAGCAGCCTTGCAATCGTGGGCCCTGTGACCCTTCTGGCCGCAAGTATAACAGGTCAGCAGCTTCACATCAAAGTATTTGCTTCTTACTTTCATCACGCTGTCATCAACTGAGCTCCCACTGAACTTCTCAGTGCTCTCGTAGCTCCTCAACTTGGTCTTGAACTCGGCGAAGGTGATCTTCTCATCACTTTGTGTAGTGTGGATAGAAAACGGCTTAAATGACACTGGCAGCCCCTTCAGAATCATAGCTATCAATAAACCGTCACTCAAAATCTCTTCTGCATTCCTCAGTGCTGTGATAGCAGTCTCTGCTCGTATAATATAGTCTGTGATGCTTTCATTAGCATATTTCTGGAGAGACGTAAGCTCTGTATACAAGCTGATCACACGCGGTTTTCCTGTACCTGCGTAGTGATCCCTCAGAATCTTCAACGCCTTTCTCCCATTGTCCGCTGCATCTCTCATGACCAGAGACAAACTTGTATCGTCCAACAATTGAATAAGTTCAGCGTAGACTTCTTCATTTTTATCAGCGTCTTCTGCGGCTCCTTCTGCGTCCTCTTCGCCTCCGCCACTGTCAGGCTCTTTCAATATGGTGCTTTTCAGCCCTTGTAGACGCAGGTGGCCAATAAACTTTGTTTCCCACAACTCATAGTTTTTCTCATCTCCGTCAAAATACAAACGATTCCATCGGTTTCCAAAATCCTTTCTGGGCCCATAACCTGTTGGCGCAGCAGCCATTACCAGCAAAGGTCTAGATAGCCTTGGACCAGGGCCGGACTGAGACAATAAGTCAGGCCGGGAATTATACACCCAGCCAGGCCACTACCAGTTTTCTTTTGTGCCATTTTCCTGGATTTATTTGTCAATATTTACAGCGTTGCTGCCCATAGTGATAGCCCTAAACTTTAAATCTACTACCTCAGAATAAACATATGGACATGGGTTACAATTTAAAAAAAATGTGCAAATCTATTTGCATATTTTTAATCTATAACCTATCCATGTGAACATATTTTAAGTGGAGGTGGACCTCAAATCCTATAGGGGGCCCGGGGCATCCTCCCCCGGTAAGATTTTTTTTTTAAATGTTGGACTTAAATGCATCAATCTGGTGCACTTTGAGGGGGAAATAAAGAGACTACATATGAAACACAACTGTATACATTTAAATAATCATAAAATCATAAGAACATGGCCATAACCAATAACATACCATATCCAATATGAAAAAACATTGAAACTTGTTTATTTATTTGTTTTGGTTCATTTATATGTAGTTGTGAGTGTGTCTGTGCTCCTGAATCAGCCTCTCCTGTCTCTCTCCTCTCCCTCATCTCCCTCTGCTCCTCTTTGAGGTAGCAGCAAAGACTAGTTTTAGCTCTCAACAAGTTTTTAAAGTGTATCTTGCCTTTTTTCACCTAGTTAACGTTTTTTTTTTTATTATTCATGCATATTTGACTAATCACTCCCCCTTCAAAAGGAAATATGTGTTCACATAAATGGTGACCAAACCGTTTGAGACCCACTGAGATAACTTAGACTAAGTTAACTATCTAAACACTCAGAGAGTCCTTTACCTCACATGAGCTGTAGTTATCAGTCTCTCAGTCTGACAGGAGAGGACTCTGCTCCATCTTGTTGACAGCTCATTAGATCCGTTAGCGCCGCTAGCTAGCACCAGATGCTAACAACAACAATAGACGTAACCGGTGCGTGCGCTTTCTCTCTCGCTCGCGCCCGCCACACATACACACACCCTCCCGAGCTTGAATGACACACAGAGACCAATCGAGGGCTTTAGTGTATGATCTGTATGAAAGTGGCCAAGTCGGCAGGCCACATCGTGTAGACAGCCAGTCACACTTTGTGAGGCAGAGTCAGACCCACATTTGCGGAGCGTTGCGTTCACAATACATATAAATAAATAAATCTTCAGGCCAGCAGGCCACTTAACAGGCCAGCCCATCGGGAAAAGCTTCCGGTCCTCCCGATGGCCAGTCCGGGCGTGCCTTGGACTAATACTACGGAGGAATAAAAGACGCCACACACTTGCATTGTAGTTCACATGACACTGACTAAATCTTTTTTTTTTGTGACCCAGCAATGATCCCTTTATTAGAACCAGCTGTGGTGATTGACAGATATGACATCAGCATAAGAGCATTCAAGAGATGAATCGTATGTCGTGTAGTAATAGATTTATTTATTTTTCTTCTCAAGAGAGTACCAGAATGTGTATTTCATGTTAGTATTTCAAAAAATCTCCTGGGGGAGAATCCCGCAAACCCCCCTGCAGGGGTTGGGTTTTCAGCATGTCAACTCTTTCACCTGTGGGGAAATTGCAGGATTGCCTCCAGGTCGCCCTTTTTATTTACTACAAGACAAATGTGCCTTTTTATATCATACAGTTCAATTTTGATTGAGACAGGGAAATAATCTAAACCTCACGCGTGGCGTTTCACTGTCAAGGGGAGCGTGTATGTAATTACATTGCAAATACTGACTTGAGCCCCACCACTGTATGGGTTATCCCTACCATAGATTACCCAACAAAAATACTCTGGAGCCGCCACTGGTTATTTACAATGTTGAGTTGACAGCTGCTTAAACTGTCGATCCGCTCCCTCCCCGCCCCCACCACTCTTAACAACGTTAACAGACAGCAGAGCAGTGGGAGCCGGTTGGTCAATCCCCGACCTGTATTGCGCATGCGCAGATCTAAGATCCAGTAGAAAATATAAAAAAGTAAAAGTCTGCTGCTTATTGTTCTACTTGGCCAAAATAGAGTCAAAGAGTATATGAGAGTGAGAGTTTGTTAATTAATATATTTGGCAGTTTGGAGTAAGTCTGTAGATTCGTTTGTGTGTGTGTGTTTCATGTATAGGCCTCTCACGATAATTAATTTTGTTGGATAGATTTTCCCGGAAATTATTGCGATAAAGGATAATATTGTCGGCAACCGTTGTATGACCATTTTAGACCACTGACATAATGATAATATATAATAATAATTCAAGTACATCCTTTCAAACTGCTAGTCACATCCTCATGTAAATGGCAATTTATCGAGTTCATTTTTATTTATCGTAGCCTACGATAAGTCGTTTAATTGTTTATTGCGACAGGCCTATGCACACAATAAAACAGTGGAAACATGTGTTTGACTTTCATTAGTGAATGAAACTTTGTGCCCTTTGTCCAATATTGTGTATTTGTATACATTGGATATACATCCTATGCTAAGGTCCCGCTACTGACACGATAGCAGTCATTTAGTGCGCGTATGTGTAATTAATTGATATCAAAATCTCACTCCAGCCAGGTACCCAAAGTTGGCAACCCATAACTCAGTTCAACAAGTCACACAATGCTGCCTATTATCATAATAAAAGGAATACCTACACCGACCATGCAGCCAGGTAAACCAGTTCAACAAGTCACACAATGCTGTCTGGCTAATGATCATACTAAAAGGGATACATCCAAGTTTCCCAACACATTTCCGAAATAACGGTTTCTGCCAGAACCAGAGAAGAGTTAAATGTATTTGTGTAACTAATGAACTGATAAGAATCAAGTAGAGTTTAAAATATTGCTACAGATATAATTTCACATACTGCTATCAGAGATAATGTATTCATTTATTCAATTCTGGTCTTAATTCCACATCTTAACAGAGGACACATTTAAAACTTAGTTAAAATAAATTATCAAAGACATTATATTAGTGTTTTATTTCCACATGTGAACATATAAGAAGGGCAGGGTCTATGTGTAAGGTGCACATGCTATTTTGCTACCACACTGACCCAGGTACGTAACATTGCAACAAAGACATAAGCCGCTCAAAATCAAATTTGATGAATGTATTCCACAATAACTACATATGTACATGTTCTAGACATTGTAATAATCACAACAATATTTGAGTCATTTTACTTACTTGAATCTGACAAATCCAGTCCAATGAAACAGAGATGTTGCTTGTTTGAAGATTTTGAAGTTGTGTGAGTGTATGCTGCCGAGGGCGGAACCTATACACAAATTTACTACCGAATAGCATTGTGAGGCTGAACAAAAGGACCGTTTGACTATGTAAATGTCTCTTTAAAAAAAAGAAGAAGCATTTACTGACTTTTTTATGATAGCTTAAAGTGATGTTGTAAAATAACAAGAAAGAGAAAAGTCTTCCTATCAGTCGAGAGAATATATAGATGCATTTTTCCAAATCACCTCAGCATAATGTGAGTTTGCAGAAAGAACTCTATGTAGACTAATCAAAGGGGGATTGAGGAGGAATGTCAGCCCCATGTGTCATCTCAAAGAACCAGAAGCATCGATCAGTCTCTCTTAACACAACTCACATTTAATAAACACTCCTTGTTCATTCCAACAGCTGTGAGTTTAAAGAACATTTCATTAAAGCTCAAATCAACACACAGATTAAAGACAATAACACAGAGTTTGATTCTCCTGCACTTCTCCAGGTATTGGTCAAAGGTGAAAGTCAAAATATGTTCTAATAAAATTCACTTTAAACCTCCGGCCCTCCGTCACACTGCTTCGTCTTTGGATGGAAAGTGCACTGAAAAAACTGAACCGTTGACATTAATAAAATGTTTCATGTCCACAAATTTCACATAACTGTATTAGCTTAGTTGAAAGCAATAATATTATGTTGAACCACATATTTGTATTTAAACTTAATATCATCGCTTTCAACGAACCTAATACAGTTATGTGAAATCTGTTGACATGATACATTTAATTAAAGTCAACGTTTCAGTTTTTCCAGTGTGGCGATTGGTTAAAAAGTTACAAACATAAACAAAAAAATTACACAAATATAATGTATAACAGAAACAGATTATTTAACAATTAGCAGCATTTCTGCTACGAAGATATCAATTGTGTCCACAATGTCGACGTTTCCACATCTTTCAGAAATAAACATGGAGAGGTTTATTCAGAATATGGGAGCATTCTCCAGAGCTTTGACTTGGGTGGCGAAAACCAGAACTCTTTTCTCCACTTCGGTGTTGATGTCGGCCTGCGAGGCCTGCGGGTTCTGCTGGAGGAACTCTGAGATGCTGAGGATGCACTCTCTCTGAGGAAACACACAAACACACACAAGGAGCCTCATGAATGAAGTACAAAGTGGAAAGAGCCCTTCAGATGTTTCAACTTCTATTAAAAAATGTGTGTTTATGGGGAAATATGCATATCCAGGCGCTACTGGAGTGACAGTCCGAACAGTGAATTACCGACTTCCCCGCCGGTGGACCATGAGCTGCATCGGCTACCACTCTGCTAAAGCTGAACCACAGTGGCATTATACAAGATAAGAGCAGCGCTATGTTAGCAACAAAATATGTTGCATCGTGCCTAAAAGCTCCTGTGTCATGTAAAGCAGGTCAAACAACAAAAAACATCCAACGTTAGGATTTTCTTTACTTTTACAAACTGGTTAGTAAGTGGTTCACAAGTTGAACCTGCTGCAAACCCAAAGAAGCCCTGGCACAGATCTAAATGGATCTAATTTCAGTTGAAAATAGGGGTATGTGTGTGGCTGTGTGTAAATGACGTAACAAAGTTGCCTTATTTAAAAAGAATAACATAATTCATTTCATAGTTAAAATTCAATAAATAAAGACTTTATTTAATGTAATATTAAATCGTTAAAATATGGCATGATTTAATACAGTTTTGTTGTATATGTTTGTTGTTTCTTGTGCCTAATGTTTGCTCATGTACTGGTACTGCATATTGTTTTGACGCACTGGGCAACTCAACAGGGTTGACGTCTTCATTGAAGCTCTGCTGCAGTCTGTGACATAAAGTCATCAGCAGAAAAGAAACCTTAAAGATTCAAATAATCACCTTTCACGACAAGCGGCCAACAAGGCGCCATGTCCTATTTTCATTCGTATGTGTAGCACTACACTGTGCTAATGTGTTTGGCTATGCATATACAGTATGTTGTTCGTTGTTGTAGTTCTCACAGCGTAACGGAACAAGGGAGGCTACAAGATTAAACGCCAAGAATAAACGCCAAGATTAAAACGCCAAGAATAAACACCAAGAATAAAACGCCAAGATTAAACGCAAGAATAAACGCCAAGATAAACGCCAAGAATAAACCGACCTGTGTCTGTGTCGTGAAGAGAGCTACACTGTGTCTGAATTTGATCCAGAGACGGAGCCCCCTGCAGGCAGCAGGCAGGTACCTTATAAGCGTCCACTTTGTCCTGGCCGGTGAACCGATTCAGCAGCTCTCTGCCGACCTGGACACCCGTCACTGCCGCCAAAAAAAGTCCGGTCCTCGTCCGTCTGAGAGGAAAGCCAGCGCAGTAGAGCCATCTGCAGAAAGGAGGGAGACATTTTATCATTATGGGTGCTTCGTGGTCGTTGTGCTGTGTCTCTCTCTCCCTCTACCCCTGATTGTCTTCCTCCAGGTGAATCCTAGTCCCTAACCAGGCCCTGCATGAAAAAGTGTTGATTATATTTCACATCATTAATCCAGATCTGCAAAGCAACTAAAGATAATATAATTATAAATAAGTGTAGTGGAGTAAAAGTACACGATTTACTGAATTTACTGAGATAGAGGTAGAAAGTAGCAGAAAATGAAAATACTCAAATAGTGTACAAGTACCTTCAAAATTGTATTTAAGTACAGTAATTCAGTAAATGTACTTAGTTACTTTAAACCAATCGTGTTAGGAAAATGTGCTCCTTTGTTACTCTTTGTATTGTTTACTTTTATCACTTTCTTTTATTTTTGCCAAGGGGCTAGTGAGCGCTCTTTGATTTTTTAAAACAACAATATTTTGGTTTGCAAATCTGTTCCCTCTTTCTTTATTTCTTTGGTTATTAAATCTGTTGGGTTGTTTACTCTCCCCCGTTTGCCCTATATTATTAGGTCTGGGTCTGGATCTGGATTAATACTGAGCAGAACCCAAAGGTATCACGCTCAGTGGGGGATGGATGATCCCTGCTAAATGTCACTTAAAGTTTGCCGGAAGCACTTCACGGACTCTGCGATGACAGCTTCTTCTGGTAGCAAGTTCCACTCTCTGATTGTTCTCGGAAAAGAAAGAGTATTTAAGAGTGTCACTCGTAGCAAAAATGTGCTTGAAGCTGAGATGTTATGGACAATGTTGAAGAAGAGAACCAAACGAGCCAATCGCTGCCTTTCACCTCCAATTCCACCCAGTTCAACCGCTTGAGCTTTTCTGTGACAACTGCTGTCCCATTGCATAATCTCCAAAAATGAATGAATGGGACAGCAGTGTCACATAAATGCTCAGGTAACGTAACTTGGGAGTTTAACATATATTGTAGCTATTTAAAACGTCACTTCTTCTTGTTTCCACCCTCTGCTCGCTTCAAATAATGGTTCCTTTACCTCCAACTGCCACAGTTTGTACTCTTCATTTGCTTTTGTGTATTATTCAGCACAATTGTGTGGAAAGTCCAGTAATGAGATTCAAATCAATGATTAATGATAGTCATTGAATTCATTTCCTATGATGAATTCGGTACACCCTCTTAAGCCATATTACATAAATAATGTTTACAGCACGTGGAAAGAGGTTACATTAGAGTATTGACGTTATGTCCAGAGATATCTTTGTATTGTGTTGCATAGATACATTCTGAAATTAGCGAACTGACCAAATCATGTGTCCACCTACTTGCATACAACAATTAAAGTAGCCTAAATAATAACCCATAAAGAACATTCATTCGGTACGTCTACCTATAATATATCGATTTTAATTCAAAATGTGTTGTAACACTGTTGTCTTGCTGGTAATACCGATATTATCAAATGCAACAGTAATCTAAACACGTTATTTAATTAATCGCAATCGAATGAAGTAAAAAAAAAAAGTGTATCCTAATTATGTAATCCAAGTTACATGTAATCCGTTACTCCCCAAGGCCTGTCAGGGTGAGTAAACTGAATTTAGCAACATAAACAGATGTGTGTATTTTTTCTCACCTGCTGAAATAACTGAGCGTTTGACATTGCTCCCCCTGAATTCGCCATGACGAAAAAGCTGAATATAAAAGTAAAAAACACCAAACAGCTGACAGTTTTGATGAATAATAATCCTACAACTTCCTCTGTTACCGATAAAAGAAGTTAAATTAGCTATTTTTCTCAAAAATATACCGATAAGAATGATTCTGTCGACTAAAATATAGGGTGGGATGAGAAATGTCTCTCTTCCTGTTTACATTGCTTCCTCTTCTTCTTCGTTGGTGTCAGTCTGACTCAGACTCCATGCTGCCTCTCAGTGGTCACAATCAGAATCGGTTTGATTAACAAGTACACAGACACAGAAAGAAGAATACCTTTTGTGTTTCCTTTTAAGAAAGCAAAAAAAAGGAAAAAGAATACTATTATAAAGCTATTTTTAAAAAACTATTTCAAAGTCTATTGTAACAAATAAAGGCAATATTAACACAACATGTAAGAAATGTAAGAAACTGAGTACAGTAAAATAAAATATGACAAATACTATATTCTCTACTCTGTAAGAGGCAGAGGTGAAAGGAGTGTTTCACTTCAGAAAAAAAGAGATAATGAGCTATAGGATATATCCTGCTACATTCAAGGTCTCACTGCAGTCATTTATTATTAACAGACACAATGTAATGCTAATGCTAATATAACTGTGTGTTCCAGTTCAATAGGTTGTTACAACACACACCCAACAACAATAGTGGCCTTTACAATAGTCCAAATATCACATCAATTAAATAAGGCAAACTCAATAAAATGATAAGCAAACTTAAATTATCTAAAGGTTTAACATAATGTTGATACAGTTAAGAAAGGTCTCTCCTTGGTGTGTTCAAATCATTAAATAAAAGGTTGAGGTTAATTTAAAAATACTAAATGTTCAAAGAAATAGAAAATGAATAGATAACATATTATTAGACTGATTACTTATAAATGCTTAATTATTCCAAATGTATTATTTTCTTTTACATGTTTTCTGATTGTATATTTCCCTTTACTTATTAATTTTTGAATGTATCCACTCATATGCTAATTTTAAACTAGTTATAAAACTGTTGAATTGTTTAATCTATACAGCAATGCATCATATTTATAAACATATACATGCTTAAAATAGCATAAAAAGTGTACTCCCAGCATGACCTATGTCTGTTATTTGAAGGAATGCCATGAACCATTGAACAGACATTCATCTTCATCTTGTTTATGATTATGGCCTAATATCTAAATGAATGACATTCCAATCAGCCTCAGCCTATTTATGTTTGCTGATATTTAGCTGAACTATGACTGTTTAGCAACTATTGTTCTAAATATCAGTATGTTAGCTTAGTTATTGTGAACCTAGTATTTAGTGAACAGCAAATAAGACTCTACTGTCCAAGTATAGCCTCACAGAAGCTGATGACCATGAACAAAAGTGGAGTCTGTCAGTTGAGAACTTATTAAAATGTTGATGGCTCATGTACAGTGATACAAACTGCAGTAATAACCTTTTTCTCGTCAAAGCGAACTTTATTATCATGAGGGCTCAAATTAAGTATATTTTAATTAATGGCGTCTAAACAATCAGAGAACGTTTTCATATTGGATTTTAAACTCCAAAATCATGTTTCTTTCCCAACTGGATACAGAGCAACACGGGTGACAGTTTGGTCGTAAGTCTTTGAGAGGTATTTGTCAGTGTCGTCCATGGTCACATGATGCCGTACAGGTCAGAGGTCAGCTCTTTTTCTGCAGGTTTGGCGAAGGAAGCCCAACTGTTTGGTGTTGGACGTCCTCAGCTGCTCCAGCTGCCTCTGCCCTCTTCGGTATAGGTACTCAATGTGCATCACGTCAGTCTTCTTGATGCCAGCGTTCTGTCTGAAGTCGTCACGGATTCGGGGGATGAAGCCTGGTTTGTCTTGTCCGGCCCGCAGGAACTGCCGGTACAGAGCCAGGATCTGCTTCTGCAGCTTACTCTGCCTCGCCATCAGACAAACTCATTCACCAAAGATCATAAACCAAGTCCACAGCTGCGGTTCCACCAGATGCTTCTCACGTGATGTTGAACCTGATTGTGCCAAGAGTGTAAAGCTAAAGCTACAAGACAAAACACTCAGGGCCCCCGACGCTCCACTTAGTTTACTTTCCGGTGAGTTCTCTTCAGTTGATCCTAGAGGTGTCTCTGAGGAGAGTGGGTCCACGCAGGATCTGATTGGCTGAGAAGTTGTCTGGGATCTGATGTGACTGTAGGAATAAAACACACTGAGTTAGGATGATGAGAATACAAAAACAGGACGAGCAGAAGTGGAAGAAGTACTGAGATCCTTTACTTAAATAATTTACTATGGTTTTAAACTACTCCATTACAAGTAAAATGCATGACTGCAAAATGTTACTTCAATAGAAGAACATAATTAATATCAGCTAATCAGAATTAAAAGAACTCAATATGCACAATGGCTCTTTTCACAATATTGTATTTGTATACTATCCGTTTTCCTCAGGAACATGTATATGGCAGGGCACTTAATGTTTTAGTTTGTTAATGTGTAGACTATTTTAGATACTGTTTGAAATACTGGGTTGCATTTTTGTATATTGGTACAGTACTGTGTCATATCATAGAAGCACATCCCATGTTTTATATGTAAAAAGTAACTAGAAACTTATAAATTGCACAACTGACAGGCGAAAGACATCATCACAAGGACAACTTTAATTCAAAGCAAACATGCATGGACAATGCTTCACTGTCTGTCCTAAAGTGATTACAATTGAACAAAGGAATCAGCGTGTCTACATTTACAAGCTTCTTCAGATTGTCCCACTTCTATAGCCTAGTATTTAAGAGCCAATTTCCCAATCTTAGTATTAATGATTTTCAAGTACCAAATAATTGTATGACCTGGTGCATTGTGCAATTGATCTATACAGATAATTTGAAATGTAATTAAATAAGGACTGCAATATCACTCTCTCCTTCAGCCCTAAAGACATTTAAATGTAAGTTCCAGGAACTAGGAGATAGGATAGGATAGGAGATCACATAGCTTAGCTGGTTAGCTTACCTGTTTCAAACGGCCAACTGTTTACTTGTTTACGTTGGTTGAACAAGTTCCGTCAATAAATCATCACGCTAGTTAATCAAACAAAATATAAAAGTATAATTTACAGCACGTCATTTTAATCTGGGTAAGCGGTTGTAAAGCGCCTCTGTGTGACCTTACACGTTACAAAACCACTGTGAAGCCAGAAGACTACAGCACCTTTAACTTCCTGTAAACGATTTCACAATAAAATACTGATTATTAATAAGGAGCCTGAAAAAACGTTACATTTTGCATTGTTGGAAATATGGATTGCCATATAGCGTATATGAAAATAGTTATAACCTGTGCCAGTAACCAGTGGTGAAAACCAGGGTCTAAATTAAGTAACTTAATAGCCTTTATTCTGCTACATTTTTAGGACAGCTTTTATCTCGAAAAACTGAGAGCCGGAAAAGTATGTGCATTTCCTATTTGGATTGCGGTGTCGAATATCAAAACAGAGCAGCAGCAGGCAGCACTGAATCTCTGCATGTTAACTTTACACGGTCGTCAAATTGAAAAGGTTTGTGCTTTTAATTCTGTACATTCTTCTCAGTCTAGTGATACATATTATTTCCGGTTGGGAAGTCTTTGTAAACAACTGATTTCCTAACGACATTAAGCTAATTTAGCTTATGTCAGGGTCCGCTAAATAGTTTAGCTTATAAACCAATAATAACTCATGAGTATGGGATTAGTTTTGTTTCATAAAGATAAAGGAACACTTTCTCAGAATCAAGCAAAACTAAGAGTTTAAGAGAAAAAAAAACTGAGTCAAGCAAAAATAAATGTAATTTCAAAAATAAAACTATAAGATGCAAACAAATCATTTGTGTAATCATGTAAACTATAAGCCTTTTTTCTTTGTTTTAACTTATCTATTTGTTTGCAGTTCTCTTTGCTTCTTTCTCAATGATCAGACTTTTGCTCTCGCTGCAGCTCTCTCATTTGTGCTCCCTCATTTTTAGTTTTCGATTCTGACACAAATGTCCCAGGTAAGTGGGACTTTCAGGGGTGCGTCCCCATTGGCTACTCAGTTTTTGAGTGACAGCCCAGTCCTCCAGCGATTGTAGGCTACAGTGCACCTGTGGTGCGGTAGCTGAGCGTGGATAGAACACCCCCAGAAGAACCAGCATTTCAATTATTATAATTCTACAAGTGAACATATATGTAAGTATTGATCATTTGTGTTGTTTGTGCTGTACTACACGGTCTGTTTCTTTATTGTGTTAAGTGAGAAGTAAAGAAAAGCTGTGCTATGAAAGTTAGCTTTTGCTACCTTTATTAGTCCCACAGAGGGGATCCATACCAATGCTATCTGAGCAGCCTAACAGCAGGGACAGTTAGCTACTTAGCTAGCAGTTCTTGAGCTTGTTGGTAGAGTCAGACACACTCAAACTGACGGACTCGTGTGTCTGACTCTACCAACATGCTTTCATGATTCTGTTTAGATATGCAAGTATAAGCCATGATAGCTTATTTTATTAACACGCTAATTTGATATGAAAATCAATGGAGGCTGAGTTTACTACTTCTCTTTGTAGGAAAACTGAAGTTACCTACTGTAACTCCAGCTTCTACTTTGCCCTCTAATACCTCATTCACACCAACGGTGTTTCAGGGCCGGTTCGGAGCTGGAGCTTGAAAAGCACCGGGTTTTCCTGTTCACACCGCAGCGGAGCAGCCTCTTAGCTCCGGAATCTGGTTCATTTCGAGCACCAAAAAATTGTCCGGCCAGAGCAAAAGCACCACATACGTCACGCTTACGTCGAGGCGGGGGCAGGGGCGGGATCAACTCCTGAACAACAACAAAAAGCCGGCGTTTTATCCAGTTTGTACACAACGTTGGAGAAACGTAACAAGCAGCAGTGGTCCACTGAAGAAACCAGCTACCTACTGGGAATCTGGTCTTCCGAAGAGGTACAGAGGAAGCTGGAGCACAATTGGCCATTGTTGTTGTTGTCGGTGTCAGCTGTGAGGGGTTTCCGCGCGGTTTGGCTTTATGAAGCAGGCACGCAAACGGTTATGTCATGACGCAAACGATGACGCAATGACGCAGCACCAGTCGAACTCTGGGCAGTGTGAAAAGAGCTGGAGCTAAACCGAAGAACCGGTTCTGAACCTGAAAAGCTCTAGCACGGAGCTTGAACCGGAGTTGCGTTGGTGTGAATGAGGTATAAGGCTATCGCTATTGGGTTAAGGGCGAAGCATGATGTAGTCTGCGCCCCACTGGGTCCGCCCGGTACTAGAAGCACAGACACACCTGCTCAGATAATATCCCATGCCTATTGCGTCATGCGAATAGCGCATCACAGTCCCTGGAATATAGCATAACATGAATATTCTTCATGAGGGGACGAAGGCTGGGAACAAAACAAACCTGCCACTGTGAAAAAGTAGAGACGAAGGTCACACTTTTTCCAGCAATAAAAGGGGAACAGCAGCTCTCTGCGTGCAGACAGGCAGGAGAACGCGCACAGCTGGATCCCTGACATCACTCACTCTGACAGGACACTCCGTACAGGGTGTGTCCGAGAGGAATGGGAGACATCCCTCAAATAACATTGAATAAACGAACAGGGGGAGGACCAAGATGCAGCAGTGCAAATGTCTTCCACTGACAAAACAGCTGAGCTGCCATCTCCTTGGATCCGGAGACATGACGGAGCCACAGAGAGGGCAGACAAATCACTCACCCTTTTTGCTGATGTCAGCGCTAAAAGTAATGCTACTTTGGCTGACAAAACCTTAAGGGGAACCTGATCCAAAGGTTCAAATGGGGCTTTACTCAGTGCACGTAACACCAAAGCCAAGTCCCACTGAGGCGACAGTGTGTGTGACACAGGTCTGAGTCTCCGTAATCCTCGCAGAAAACGTCTGGATGGCTGCTGATCGCTCCCTCCGCCTGGGAGAGAGCGTCCCCGCGCCACGGAATTTCCCAGGGTCTGCCTGACAGTATACACTGTAGGCATGGAAACCAGGACACTCCCGTGCGCTCCGGGGCTATCAGGACCGCTGATAGCCTCTTCTCCCGCACTCGGTCCGGGAACCGAGGGGTCAGCGGAACTGGTGGGAAAAACGTATAACAGCACCCTGGGCCACGGCCGATGTGCGAACGCGTCTACCCCTAGAGGGGGTGATCCTGCGCTCTGCGAGCCCCTCTGTTCAATTCGCCGGGAATATACATTGCTCTGATGGAGAGCAACATGTGTGCACGCCCAGAACAGCAGCCGCCACATGCGAAGTTCTGAAATACTTTCCAAAACGGAGAGCAGCTCCGGCACATTTACCTCTGACCCACGGGGTCTATGTGCAGGTGAATGAACCCCCTCTGGAGTCTCCCCCAGGGGGATCACCACGTGACCAGCTGACGTCATGCTGAGCAGCTGCATCACGGAGAGGGCTGTCACCACGCTGTGGGGTGTGACACGCCGGAGGAGAGCTGTCAGTTTCTCCACTCTCTGGCGCAAGAGCCGCGCTCTCATGCCGGCAGAGTTTAATTCCACTCCCAGATAAATGATTGTCTGAGAGGGAAGAGGACAGCTCTTCTTCCACTTTATTATGAAACCCAGGCTTTGACAGATGCGACACGAGATGTACTGTCTCTAAAGCGACTTCGTCCCTGGAGCGAGCCAGCAAAAGCAGGTCCTCCAGATAAAACCACACTCTCATCCCTCCTCTATGTAGCGGCTTCAGAGCCTTCCCTACACACTTTGAAAAAAAGCGAGGAGACAGGAAATATCCGAACGGCAAACGATTGTCTGGTCTGATATTCCCTGAAATGAGAGATGCAGGAATTTCCTGTGTTTCGGGATGATGGGTATGTGGAAGGGGTGTAACGGTATCCGTATTCGTCCCGTACTGTCACGGTTCGGACGTCACGGTTCGGCACATGCAGTCACATGACGAATACGCCTTTTTTTTTACGAGTGGGAAAAAAGTCTGTCATTCAGGGCAGTATCCACGTCACTATATATAATCTAGGGGCGGTATTGCGCCTAAAAGCTGTTTGCCAGCCGCCCTTAAACAACAAAATGAACAAAATACAAGAAGAAGAAAAGTTAGTATGGCGATTTCAGATAACACACACGAGCTAGAACCCACCTACTTCTTTTAAATCAGCTGTGTGGGAACATTTTGTGTTCCCTGTGGACTATAATAACGATGAAGTGTGCGAGTGGTGGATCGGACGAGGACGGTGTGTCGGCGTTGTTCGATAGCGGTGCGGTATGCTAATGGTAACACACGCCAAACATGCTAAATCATATCAGAAGGCATCACCCAGATTTGCCAATCACCGGAGCCCGGCAAAAGACAACAGCAGTTCAACAGCTTATCCCCGCTGTTTTTAAGAAGCCAATAGACATGAAAGCCGTGAGACCAAAATAAATAACAGAAGCTTTTGGCATATGTTTTTCAATGACTATGCGCTCTTGAAACACTTTCTTATTATTTATGATGTAATATTTTCAAGACATTCTTTTTAGTTGTACAGCTTGATGAAACCTTTTTGTTTGACATCAGCCATTATAGATAATATGGCCATCTGAGTGTGTGTGGTACTGTTTGTGGTTTGTCTTTAACTGTTTAATACAGTTAATTATTCAAAATGTCAGAGTTCCTTATTTTTAAACTGAATTGCACTACTGTTCAAAATAAATAAACAACAAACCTGGAATTATGAATGTGGGACTTTCTTTTGCTTTTCTGTTGTTACCGAATCCGTACCGAACTGTGACCCGCAAACCGAGGTACGAACCGAACCGTGACTTCTGTGAACCGTAGTGCTGTGACTTCAAAATCTCGTCGACGACAGATTTCCTCGTCGACGCATCGCCACACACACATGGGTCACCGAAAACAACAAGCAGTTCGCAATCGCACTTTAAACACTATGGAGACTGAAACGGCTACCACCTCCTCCTCACAGGATTGCGCACGAAGCCCTGCAAAAAGCCCCCAAACAAAAACATCTCGGCCTAGGTCTTCAAAAGCATGGGAATACTTTAAATTTAGTCCAAAACGCAAAGGCATTGTTATTTGTAGTCTTATTTTTTGTTTGTTTTGCCATTTATTCATTACATTCAGTGTGTCTTCAGTTATAAACAGTCCTTGTCATTTCACTATGTGTGTCTCTTTGTGTATACCTGTTCCCTCACTAGTGGGAGGGGTGGGCTTGGTGGCTCCTACACAGTTTATCAATCCTAGGTTTTAGGTTTGTCAGTGCCAGACGAATGTCATTGTCCACTTGCAAACGTGCTCTGTGCTTTGTTTTCAATACCTTCAATGTAGAAAAGCCAGACTCGCAGAGGTATGTGGTGGCAAATGGAAGCAGGGATTTAAGAGCTCTCTCAGCCAGTGCAGGATAGTCTTTTTTGACATAAAGCCAGTACTGTGAGAGTGAAACAACTTGAAATTTCACCTTCAACTCCCATTCATTCGCCATGTCTATGAGTCTCTCTTGGGACATAAGGTCCATACTCTCACCTACTCCTGGGGCAAATGGGTTTCTTATCCAGTTTTGATTTGAGTTGTCTTCCAGGTCAGGGAAATATTCTTTGAAATATCCCTGCAGGTGCGCTAGGTGCGACTGGATCAGTGGTGAAATGGTGCCTGGATCAGCACCGGATGACAGAAGCTTGGTGAAGCTGTGGGAACATCTCTGTCACTCCCTCCTTGAGTTTGGTCGACCACAGGGCGATTTTCTTTGTAAAAGCCTGTACTTTGTCCTGCACATGTAATATGTACGTCTCGCGCCCTGCATGCTCTTATTCAGGACATTTAGATGCTGGAATATGTCCGACATGTATGCAAGTTTCCGGAGCCATGAGGCATCTGAAAAACGGCCAGCCAGTTGATGATTTTCAGAAGAGAGGAATTCACCGATCTCCCTTCGCAGTTCAAAAACACGATTCAGCACCGCCCCACGGAAAGCCAGCGCACGTTGGAAGCCCATCTCGTTACACAAAATAGCGAACAGTCGTGTTTTAAGGGCCGAGCTTTTATGAAATTCACTACTTGTATAACTTCCTGTATATCTGATGTAGTTCATCATCCATTCGTGCCTCCGATGGAGCATGCAGTGCGTTGCCACTACATTTGGGGCCTTCTGCTTTATCAAAGCTGTCACTCCGCTTTTTTTGCCTGTCATAGCCGCTGCCCCATCTGAGCACACACCCACACAACGAGACCAGTCAAGTCCGTTTGAGATGATGTACTCATCTAAAACTTGGAAAATGTCTCTTCCTGTGGTCCTACCTTCCAGTGCTTTCAAAATAATATTTCCTCAACAAAGTTGTCTTCTGAAATAAATCTGATGTATGCAAGCAATTCTGCAACATTTGCTACATCCATACTCTCATCCAGGTGCAGAGCGAAATATTCGCTAGCTCTCACTTGCTCCAAAAGCTGGTAGCTAGCTAGTGTTCACACAGCAACTCATTTACACTCTCAGTAGCGACAGCTCGATTCTGATTGGCTTGAAGGGCTGTCGTGTTGTTTAATTTTTTTTAAATATTTGAACAATTGGGCATCAAAGGACACATAGATTGCTAGATATGCAATTATTAATAACATATTTTTTTACATTTTACCCCCTTTTTTCCCTTTCCCTCAAATTTTCGCGACCCCCCCTGGCGGCCCCCACCTTGAAAAACCCTGTGGTAGTTAACGTTTGTCAGCATTTAATGTTGGCTGAATGGTAGCTAGTTTACGTCTGCAGAACACCGCTATCTAGCCGCTACTATCCCGGAACGAACTAACTGCACAGAGAGCTAACTCATGGTGTGGCCATTTACGAGTCAAACATAACATTAGACTAACGTTAGTCAGCTTATAGTATCAATGTATGTCAACTAACGGAGCCAAGCAATGTCCAGGCCAGGGCTGCACGTAAGCTGGTGCGCAGTTGTCATGAATGAATTAATGTTTTTATGAGCATTGAAAACATTAAAATGAGCACCAGCACATCCAAGTGTGATAAAGTGGCTCATATGAGTTGCACTACCAAACATTTTCACTGTGTAGATATAGTACTCTACAAGCTTTTAGATAAACATGAAATGCATTATTGGACTTAACATTGTTTAAAAAGTAACCACGTTAGCCTTCAAGTAAGCTAATTATACCATAGCACTGCAATGAGTTTAAGAGTAGATTTAATATGCCCCACTGTCATAGCTGTTGTTCCATTGTTCATTGCTGTTGTGTTTTCTAGGACAAAGCAAAGAACCTTGCCGTCCTATCTTGGGAAAGAGGCAATGCACTCCACAGAAGGCAGCCGAACTCAGCAAAAGAATCTTGAGAGTAAGTAATTATTTGCTTCCTTTGAGCATCTTTTAGGAGGGAATGGCTGTCCTGATCCCATTTATGTGTCCTGATTTATTAGCTAGTTTATAGGTGTTTCTTCACTTGGCCTTTTTATTTGTGTCCTTGTTTGGATTATGTAATAATTAAGCTTCTTACACTGTAAGCAACATGGCTCTATGAAAGGTGCTGTGTTGTTATTAATAATAATAATAATATATTTGTTTTATCTTACAGGTGATCGTCAAAGACATGAGGCCTTTGTCTCTCGTTGAGGGTGAAGCCTTCATAGATATGATTGAATATGCCTGCCCAGGCTTCAAATGTCCCTCCAGGTGGTGGTTTACCAAGCAGCTGGAGAAAACATACCAACGTGTTCTTGATGATCTGAAGGGAAACTTAAAGAAGAGGTCCTCAAAGATAACGCTCACCCCGATGCCTGGACAAGTATTGCCACGGAGGCATACCTTGGAGTGACTTGCCACTACATTAATGAAAACTGGGAGATGGTCTCATTTTTCTTCACCTTGAGGACAGACACACTGGTGACAACATCGCTCTCTGGATTGAGGAGGTCGCTGAGAAGTTTGACTTTTCTCTCCATGATGATGTCCAGGCAATTGTCCACGATAATGCAGCGAACGTTGTGAAAGCCCTTAGAATCCTTGAGGAGAAGCATGGTGTTGCCTCACTTCGATGTGCTGGCCATACCACCCAGTTGATTGTCAACCATGCACTGAAAGAGCCCCGAATCAACAAGGCACTTGGGGCAGCAAGGAGCCTCGTCACATACTTCCAGCAGCGAGGTCGCCACCCTGAAGCTGAAACTCAAACAAGAGCAAATGGTCACAGGATGTACCCATTAGGGCTGTGCAATTTAATCGATCCTGCGATATATATCGATATTTAGTTTTCCGAGAAGTATCGATATCTCAGCCGCGGGTATCGATACATTAAGTCTGATAACTGTGCTCGTTATTCTCGCGTCCAGGAGAGAAGCTTTAAAGAGGAGACTAATTGAGTCTCTGAGAAGGTTCAAATGTATACGTTAATTAATAAAAAGCGCGGTAATGTTACAAGCAGAAGATGGTTCAGTCAGAAAAACAGCTGTGTTCTGGCTCTCGTGAGCGAAGGGAAGAGATCAGCTCCACCTTTCCAGCTGTTAAATATCCTCTGCTGGCTCATCCCTGTGGGCCGGTTGGCGCTGCTGGGGGCCGGCCCTCCACGTCTCCAATGTTCGTTGTTGCGCATTACAGAGGATTCAGACATTGTACATTAAATATATAACTAAACACGCCTTTTCTCCTCCTTATCTCTTTCATGACTTTTCATTTAATACATTTTAAACGCTGTAATCAATACTCCAAAAATACCTGACGGCTGGTATCATTTCCGGTAGTTCCGGATGTTGTCTCATGCTACCCACGTCTGTAAACAAACGTATTCAAATAAACTGTACCTTCATTTAATATTCAGCAATAATAATATCTCGACGTCTATAGTTGTAGTGTTGAAATCAGTAGGTTTCGGTGTTTCATATCGCTACTAAATTCACCTCTATAGTAAATGGTATATTAGACTCATGCTAAATGCTAACCGGAGATGAAGGATTTTCAGAATAAAAGCTTAACAACTGGTTGTGCACAAGAACTTCTGGTTTTTCAGTATAAAACAGCATTTAAACTGACGGTATGTTTAAGGTACTGTATGCCATCAAAACATTGATTTTAATTTCTAGTCCCATTCAAATCGCCCGTGTTCCGCCACCTGCTGCACCTTTTAATTCTCCATTGTCCATTGTGATACTGCACTTTATGTACTTACGTTTCAAAGGCTTGTAAGCTACAGTTTGCACTGTTTCAATAAATGAAACTAATTTTCTCACCACATCTTTTGATTAATTTTGTCCAGCATTTGCAAGCTGTAGACTCTCTGTCAGAGCCATATATTCTATAATTGATGCTTTCAGTTTTCAGTTGAATTAATTCAATCCAAGTCAATGGAACACTCACAAGATGTCACCAAAATCACACTGTCCCTTTAAAATCTTTCAGAAAACGATATAAGTCTATCGAATTATATCGAATCGTATCGAATCGTATCGTTGGCTGAATATCGTGATATATATATATCGTGAGCTGAATATCGTGTATCGTATCGTATCGTGAGATTAGTGTATCGCTACAGCCCTAGTACCCAACAGACGGAATAGCTCTTTTTACATGATCAAACGCCTCCTTGAGCAGCGGTGGCCTGTAACCGCAACCCTCTCAGACCCAGAGGTCACCAAGGCAGCAAAACACTACCTGGATATGAGAGCTGACCAATGGAGCATCCTGGGGGACCTACATCAAGCACTTGAGCCCTTCGAGCAAGCCACCGTCTTCCTGAGTGGAGAGGCATATGTCACGGTCTCTGTCCTGCCTCCGCTGGGGAAAGGCCTACAAAATCCACGCAGAAAGCCTTTGAGTCTGCTCCAATTGCCACCTTCCAAACTGCAGCTGCAGCGGAGATTGCTTCAAGGTTAGTTTAAATATGCAGCTCTTTAAATCTCTTAAAGTGAACTAACTGAATATTTGAATTAAACTTTCCCAGTTTGCATCAATGTTTTCCCATTATGATTCTATCATGTAGAGCAGGGATGGGCAACTTTGATGGTGGTGGGGGCCACATCATTGATGTACTGGCCACCAGGGGGCCGCAGATTCACTTGGAACACACACCACAAAAATTCCATGTGTTGTATGTAATTATTAACAAATATACTAAGTCTGACATCTTCATTAACATTTTACAATCAAAGGAAACAGCCCCAAAAATTGGTACATCCTCTAATAAGCTCACTAAACAATATCAGTTCACAGAAATGTTATTTCATTTTTACAAGTGGCATGTTTGTATTGAACAGGTTATTAAACAGTAGAAAAGCTATTTTAAACTATTGGAAAGCACGGAAATGTGTGTGTATTTAGATTAACCATTAAGATAACATAAACATGAAGTCATGAACACTAACCCATACATTAGTTGTCTAACTTGAACCTAAAACACTTGTAGCCAGTCTCTGCATTCCCCTTATTCCACAATAAGGGGAATGTCAACACGCCCGCACTCTGTTGTTCCTCAGCGCCACTCCCCCTCCCTCCCGCTGAAATTATGAATGAAAAGCGTAGTAATCATAGATAACAAGGCAGGGTCCGTGACAGTTTGTTTTCATCTGATTTCAAATAAACAAAGTCTTGGTTTTTAAGAATATTAAACTTGTTTCGCCAAAATCAGATGATATATACAACTTTTAAGCTTGTAAAGGCATAATTACAAGAGGCAACTTAACGTCACAGCAGGCATAACAACAGCCAGTGTTTCTTGTGAGGGTTTCCCCGAGAAACAAACACAATACACAGAAATGCGTCACAGATTATTTTGCGGTATTTGAAATAATGTACGCAGCTGGCGGATGACAGTGTGCATCGAGACCGGGTGACGACACTACCTATTGACGCAGCAACCAATGTAAGTTATATTCTTGTTTAATTAGACTTCTCTGTTTCATTTATTCTAGTCTGTATAATTGTTCTGTAGTTACTGTAGCTAAAACGGCGCTTTTGAGAGATTTTAAATCTCAGATCTGCTCAAAGGGAACCTGTAACACAGGTCTCAGTGGGGTACTCAACCCTGCATTACAATATAGGCAGGGACACTCTGCTGTCGCCCATCAGCTGTAGAGAGTTAACTAATTAGAGGGGCGTGGCCCCACAGCTGTGAGAACTCAGCAATCAGGTGTCCATTTTAGGTAGCTCTTTCCTGGAGCGTCAGCTTCAGCGTCAGACAGCCGAAGACTGACAAAGACATTGGAGTCCTGCGGGAGTAAGACTGACAAAGACATTGGAGTCCTGCGGGAGTCACGAGGGTGGCAAAGAGGAGGCAAATCCTCCTCTGACTGAGCTAATTATCGCTGGTGTTTTCTTTTCTTTTCTTTAGTTTCTAGCCCCTCATGTTATAATCATGTTATTTTCTCCATTCCTGTTCACGTGTCTTCTCGCAATCATCGCTGGCCCGTGTATCTCCTAATCGCTATAACCGCCCTGCTCTCGTCTATTCCACATGCTCCACTGACATCCAACATCTAGTTTCAGGTGGCCTGTGGAACTGCCAGTCAGCTGTTCCTAAGGCTGACTTCATCTCTGGCTACGCTTCCCTGCAGTCTCTGGATTTCGTTGCTCTCACTGAGACCTGGATTACTCCATCCAACACATCCACCCCAGCAGCTCTCTCACAGCATACTCCTTCTCCCATACACCCAGACCCACTGGCAGAGGAGTGGCACTGGTCTCCTGCTCTCTCCCAACTGGAGCTTTCCCTCTTCAAGCTACCTAACTTCACTCCTTCCACCTTTGAATTCCATGCCGTCACAGTAACCCATCCTATACAATTAACCATTGTTGTTCTCTACCGTCCACCAGGAGCCTTGGGAGACTTCTTGGAGGAATTAGATAATCTCCTCTCACACATCCCTGAAACTGGCCCTCCCGCTGTACTTCTCCGAGACTTCAACCTCCAGTTATGGAAGATAGACGAACTAACATCTCTGTTAACCGCCTTTGCTTTCTCACTGTCTCCATCCCCACCAACTCATAAAGCTGGCAATGTCCTTGATCTCATATTCTCAAGGAACTGCACTACTTCTAACCTCTCTGTAAACCCGCTCCACACATCCGATCACTTCTTCATTTCATTCTCTCTACCCCCTTTCCAAACATAACAAACTAATCGCTTCTCATCCTGCACCTGTCCGCCGTAACCTTTGTTCCCTCTCCCCCTCTACCTTTGCGTCATCGGTTCTCTCAGCCCTCCCTTCCTCTGACTCGTTCCAACTCCTGCCTCCAAACTCTGCTGCAGAAACTCTCCTCTGTACACTCTCATCTTCTCTGGACTCTCTCTGTCCTCTCACAGGCTCGTCAGTCCCCTCCTGCTCCCTGGCTAAATGACGCACTGCGTGCTAATAGAACCGTCCTTCGGGCAGCAGAGCGGAAACGGTGGAAATTCAAACACCATGACGACCTCCTAACCTATCAGGCTCTCCTCTCCTCTTTCTCTGCTTCGATCTCTCAGGCAAAAAGCACTTTCTTTCAAGATAAGATCCAATCTTCCTATTCCAATCCCAAAAAACTATTTTCCATCTTCTCCACCCTCTTGGATGCTCCCAAAGCAAGCCCCTCCCCCTCCTCACTTCTGTCAAGCGACTTTGTTAATCACTTTGAAAAAAAGGTTGATGATATTCGCTCTTCTTTTTCTGACTCACCTTTACTCACCGCTGGGTCACCAGACCCTCCTTCCACCCACACACTAACCTCCTTTCCTCTCTCTCTGTGAGGTTCTTACCCTCATTACCTCTGTCCGCCCTAACCCCTGTCCTCTGGACCCTATCCCTTCAAACCTCCTTCAGACTATCGCTCCTGATATTCTACCATTTCTCACCCATTTCATCAACACTTCTCTAACTTCTGGTCACTTTCCAATAGTCTCTAAGGAGGCAAGAGTAAACCCTCTCCTAAAGATACCCACTCTCAACCCGTCTGATGTTATAAACTACAGGCCTGTCTCTCTCCTCCCTTCCTGTCTAAAACACTTGAACGTGCTGTCTTTAAACAACTCTCCTGTTATCTCCAACAGAACAACCTTCTGGATCCACACCAGTCTGGTTTCAAGGGAGGTCACTCCACAGAAACTGCTCTCATTGCTGTCACTGAGGAACTGCACACTGCCAAAGCAGCATCCCTCTCCACTGTCATCATCCTGTTGGACCTGTCTGCTGCATTCGACACGGTGAACCATCAGATCCTCCTTCGCACTCTCCAAGAACTTGGAGTTTCAGGCTCTGCACTTTCCCTCCTCGCCTCATACCTCAAAGACCATACCTACAGGGTAACTTGGAGGGTTCGAATCCGACCCTTGTCAATTAACTACAGGGGTCCCTCAGGGCTCTGTTCCCCTCCTCATCTCCCTGTACACAAACTCGCTCGGATCAGTCATTAGCCCGCATGGTTTTTCATACCACTGCTACGCTGATGACACCCAATTAATTCTGTCCTTCCCCGCTCAGAGACCCAGGTCGTCGCACCCATCTCTGCTTGTCTAGCTGACATCTCTCAGTGGATGTCTGCTCATCACCTCAAGCTCAACCTTGACAAGACTGAACTGCTTTTCGTTCCGGGAAAAGATTGTCCCACTCTTGACCTGACGATCAACATCGGCACCTCTGTTGTGTCCCCGACTCAGACTGCAAGGAATCTGGGTGTGACCCTAGATAACAACCTGTCCTTCACTGCAAACATCGCTGCTACAACCCGTTGCTGCAGATACATGCTTTACAACATCAGGAAGATTCGTCCCCAGCTGACCCAGAAAGCCACACAGGTTCTGGTCCAGGCTCTCGTCACCTCACGCCTAGACTACTGCAACTCCCTCCTGGCTGGTCTACCCGCATGTGCCACCCGACCTCTGCAGCTCATCCAGAATGCAGCGGCTCGTCTGGTTTTCAACCTTCCTACATTTTCCCACACCACTCCGCTCCTCCGCTCCCTTCACTGGCTTCCGGTAACTGCTAGAATCCACTTCAAGACACTGGTACTTGCATACCATGCCGCGAATGGATCTGGCCCTTCCTACATCGAGGACATGGTTAAACTGTACACCCCAGCGCGTGCACTACGCTCTGCATCAGCCAAACGACTCGCTGCACCCTCGCTGCGAGGGGGACCCAAGTTCCCATCAGTAAAAACACGTGGGTTTGCTATCGTTGCTCCAAAATGGTGGAATGAGCTCCCCATTGACATCAGGACAGCAGATAGCTTACACACCTTCCGGCGCAGACTGAAAACTCATCTCTTTCGACTCCACTTCGAGTGATAGAATTACTAACAATGAACTGCTAACAGAGCACTTATATACTAATAAAGGACTGGTTTATCTATAGCCAGTTGAGTAGCACTTGAAATGTTTGGCTCTATGAAACCTGATGTACTTTATGATTCTGTTTTCTTCAAGGTTGTGTCTTCCTTCCTGGTCGATTGTACTTATTGTAAGTCCCTTTGGATAAAAGCGTCAGCCAAATGCAATGTAATGTAATTTAATGTAACCTGGACCCCGGGGAGGAAAGCAACCGTGCTGCCTGCTTCACCTCGAACAATGCCGTCAGGTTCGGCTCCAGGGGAGCCGCGGTCTGAAAACCAACATCCGTCAACCCCTTGTTGAGGGGGACGTATGAGGGCACCGGGCTCCTAGGGGCCGTCGCTCTATCCTGGTACTTCCGGATGGCCGGAAGTACGGCCAGACCGGGTCACTCAGTTCGGACGGTCTGTACCCGGGAGAAACACTCCTGCCACCGGCAAGAGAGCTCTCCTTACCCGAAGGAACGAGGAGACCTCTCCAGGCGGCTGCCTTTTCGTTGATCTCCGGCAGTTCCTGCAGGATTCCGCCTGCTCTGTATACAAGCTGATCACACGCGGTTTTCCTGTACCTGCGTAGTGATCCCTCAGAATCTTCAACGCCTTTCTCCCATTGTCCGCTGCATCTCTCATGACCAGAGACAAACTTGTATCGTCCAACAATTGAATAAGTTCAGCGTAGACTTCTTCATTTTTATCAGCGTCTTCTGCGGCTCCTTCTGCGTCCTCTTCGCCTCCGCCACTGTCAGGCTCTTTCAATATGGTGCTTTTCAGCCCTTGTAGACGCAGGTGGCCAATAAACTTTGTTTCCCACAACTCATAGTTTTTCTCATCTCCGTCAAAATACAAACGATTCCATCGGTTTCCAAAATCCTTTCTGGGCCCATAACCTGTTGGCGCAGCCATTACCAGCAAAGGTCTAGATAGCCTTGGACCAGGGCCGGACTGAGACAATAAGTCAGGCCGGGAATTATACACCCAGCCAGGCCACTACCAGTTTTCTTTTGTGCCATTTTCCTGGATTTATTTGTCAATATTTACAGCGTTGCTGCCCATAGTGATAGCCCTAAACTTTAAATCTACTACTACAGAATAAACATATGGACATGGGTTACAATTTAAAAAAAATGTGCAAATCTATTTGCATATTTTTAATCTATAACCTATCCATGTGAACATATTTTAAGTGGAGGTGGACCTCAAATCCTATAGGGGGCCCGGGGGCATCCTCCCCCGGTAAGATTTTTTTTTAAATGTTGGACTTAAATGCATCAATCTGGTGCACTTTGAGGGGGAAATAAAGAGACTACATATGAAACACAACTGTATACATTTAAATAATCATAAAATCATAAGAACATGGCCATAACCAATAACATACCATATCCAATATGAAAAAACATTGAAACTTGTTTATTTATTTTTTTTGGTTCATTTATATGTAGTTGTGAGTGTGTCTGTGCTCCTGAATCAGCCTCTCCTGTCTCTCTCCTCTCCCTCATCTCCCTCTGCTCCTCTTTGAGGTAGCAGCAAAGACTAGTTTTAGCTCTCAACAAGTTTTTAAAGTGTATCTTGCCTTTTTTCACCTAGTTAACGTTTTTTTTTTATTATTCATGCATATTTGACTAATCACTCCCCCTTCAAAAGGAAATATGTGTTCACATAAATGGTGACCAAACCGTTTGAGACCCACTGAGATAACTTAGACTAAGTTAACTATCTAAACACTCAGAGAGTCCTTTACCTCACATGAGCTGTAGTTATCAGTCTCTCAGTCTGACAGGAGAGGACTCTGCTCCATCTTGTTGACAGCTCATTAGATCCGTTAGCGCCGCTAGCTAGCACCAGATGCTAACAACAACAATAGACGTAACCGGTGCGTGCGCTTTCTCTCTCGCTCGCGCCCGCCACACATACACACACCCTCCCGAGCTTGAATGACACACAGAGACCAATCGAGGGCTTTAGTGTATGATCTGTATGAAAGTGGCCAAGTCGGCAGGCCACATCGTGTAGACAGCCAGTCACACTTTGTGAGGCAGAGTCAGACCCACATTTGCGGAGCGTTGCGTTCACAATACATATAAATAAATAAATCTTCAGGCCAGCAGGCCACTTAACAGGCCAGCCCATCGGGAAAAGCTTCCGGTCCTCCCGATGGCCAGTCCGGGCGTGCCTTGGACTAATACTACGGAGGAATAAAAGACGCCACACACTTGCATTGTAGTTCACATGACACTGACTAAATCTTTTTTTTTTTGTGACCCAGCAATGATCCCTTTATTAGAACCAGCTGTGTGATTGACAGATATGACATCAGCATAAGAGCATTCAAGAGATGAATCGTATGTCGTGTAGTAATAGATTTATTTATTTTTCTTCTCAAGAGAGTACCAGAATGTGTATTTCATGTTAGTATTTCAAAAAATCTCCTGGGGGAGAATCCCGCAAACCCCCTGCAGGGGTTGGGTTTTCAGCAGGTCAACTCTTTCACCTGTGGGGAAATTGCAGGATTGCCTCCAGGTCGCCCTTTTTATTTACTACAAGACAAATGTGCCTTTTTATATCATACAGTTCAATTTTGATTGAGACAGGGAAATAATCTAAACCTCACGCGTGGCGTTTCACTGTCAAGGGGAGCGTGTATGTAATTACATTGCAAATACTGACTTGAGCCCCACCACTGTATGGGTTATCCCTACCATAGATTACCCAACAAAAATACTCTGGAGCCGCTGGTTATTTACAATGTTGAGTTGACAGCTGCTTAAACTGTCGATCCGCTCCCTCCCCGCCCCCACCACTCTTAACAACGTTAACAGACAGCAGAGCAGTGGGAGCCGGTTGGTCAATCCCCGACCTGTATTGCGCATGCGCAGATCTAAGATCCAGTAGAAAATATAAAAAAGTAAAAGTCTGCTGCTTATTGTTCTACTTGGCCAAAATAGAGTCAAAGAGTATATGAGAGTGAGAGTTTGTTAATTAATATATTTGGCAGTTTGGAGTAAGTCTGTAGATTCGTTTGTGTGTGTGTGTTTCATGTATAGGCCTCTCACGATAATTAATTTTGTTGGATAGATTTTCCCGGAAATTATTGCGATAAAGGATAATATTGTCGGCACCGTTGTATGACCATTTTAGACCACTGACATAATGATAATATATAATAATAATTCAAGTACATCCTTTCAAACTGCTAGTCACATCCTCATGTAAATGGCAATTTATCGAGTTCATTTTTATTTATCGTAGCCTACGATAAGTCGTTTAATTGTTTATTGCGACAGGCCTATGCACACAATAAAACAGTGGAAACATGTGTTTGACTTTCATTAGTGAATGAAACTTTGTGCCCTTTGTCCAATATTGTGTATTTGTATACATTGGATATACATCCTATGCTAAGGTCCCGCTACTGACACGATAGCAGTCATTTAGTGCGCGTATGTGTAATTAATTGATATCAAAATCTCACTCCAGCCAGGTACCCAAAGTTGGCAACCCATAACTCAGTTCAACAAGTCACACAATGCTGCCTATTATCATAATAAAAGGAATACCTACACCGACCCATGCAGCCAGGTAAACCAGTTCAACAAGTCACACAATGCTGTCTGGCTAATGATCATACTAAAAGGGATACATCCAAGTTTCCCAACACATTTCCGAAATAACGGTTTCTGCCAGAACCAGAGAAGAGTTAAATGTATTTGTGTAACTAATGAACTGATAAGAATCAAGTAGAGTTTAAAATATTGCTACAGATATATTTCACATACTGCTATCAGAGATAATGTATTCATTTATTCAATTCTGGTCTTAATTCCACATCTTAACAGAGGACACATTTAAAACTTAGTTAAAATAAATTATCAAAGACATTATATTAGTGTTTTATTTCCACATGTGAACATATAAGAAGGGCAGGGTCTATGTGTAAGGTGCACATGCTATTTTGCTACCACACTGACCCAGGTACGTAACATTGCAACAAAGACATAAGCCGCTCAAAATCAAATTTGATGAATGTATTCCACAATAACTACATATGTACATGTTCTAGACATTGTAATAATCACAACAATATTTGAGTCATTTTACTTACTTGAATCTGACAAATCCAGTCCAATGAAACAGAGATGTTGCTTGTTTGAAGATTTTGAAGTTGTGTGAGTGTATGCTCCCGAGGGCGGAACCTATACACAATTTACTACCGAATAGCATTGTGAGGCTGAACAAAAGGACCGTTTGACTATGTAAATGTCTCTTTAAAAAAAAGAAGAAGCATTTACTGACTTTTTTATGATAGCTTAAAGTGATGTTGTAAAATAACAAGAAAGAGAAAAGTCTCCTATCAGTCGAGAGAATATATAGATGCATTTTTCCAAATCACCTCAGCATAATGTGAGTTTGCAGAAAGAACTCTATGTAGACTAATCAAAGGGGGATTGAGGAGGAATGTCAGCCCCATGTGTCATCTCAAAGAACCAGGAAGCATCGATCAGTCTCTCTTAACACAACTCACATTTAATAAACACTCCTTGTTCATTCCAACAGCTGTGAGTTTAAAGAACATTTCATTAAAGCTCAAATCAACACACAGATTAAAGACAATAACACAGAGTTTGATTCTCCTGCACTTCTCCAGGTATTGGTCAAAGGTGAAAGTCAAAATATGTTCTAATAAAATTCACTTTAAACCTCCGGCCCCCGTACTGCTGCTTCTTCTTTGGATGGAAAGTGCACTGAAAAAACTGAACCGTTGACATTAATAAAATGTTTCATGTCCACAAATTTCACATAACTGTATTAGCTTAGTTGAAAGCAATAATATTATGTTGAACCACATATTTGTATTTAAACTTAATATCATCGCTTTCAACGAACCTAATACAGTTATTTGAAATCTGTTGACATGATACATTTAATTCAAGTCAACGTTTCAATTTTTTCAGTGTGGCGATTGGTTAAAAAGTTACAAACATAAACAAAAAAATTACACAAATATAATGTATAACAGAAACAGATATTTAACAATTAGCAGCATTTCTGCTACGAAGATATCAATTGTGTCCACAATGTCGACGTTTCCACATCTTTCAGAAATAAACATGGAGAGGTTTATTCAGAATATGGGAGCATTCTCCAGAGCTTTGACTTGGGTGGCGAAAACCAGAACTCTTTTCTCCACTTCGGTGTTGATGTCGGCCTGCGAGGCCTGCGGGTTCTGCTGGAGGAACTCTGAGATGCTGAGGATGCACTCTCTCTGAGGAAACACACAAACACACAAGGAGCCTCATGATGAAGTACAAGTGGAAAGAGCCCTTCAGATGTTTCACTTCTATTAAAAAATGTGTGTTTATGGGGAAATATGCATATCCAGGCGCTACTGGAGTGACAGTCCGACAGTGAATTACCGACTTCCCGCCGGTGGACCATGAGCTGCATCGGCTACCACTCTGCTAAAGCTGAACCACAGTGGCATTATACAGATAAGAGCAGCGCTATGTTAGCAACAAATATGTTGCATCGTGCCTAAAAGCTCCTGTGTCATGTAAAGCAGGTCAAACAACAAAAAACATCCAACGTTAGGATTTTCTTTACTTTTACAAACTGGTTAGTAAGTGGTTCACAAGTTGAACCTGCTGCAACCCAAAGAAGCCCTGGCACAGATCTAAAATGGATCTAATTTCAGTTGAAATAGGGGTATGTGTGTGGCTGTGTGTAAATGACGTAACAAAGTTGCCTTATTTAAAAAGAATAACATAATTCATTTCATAGTTAAATTCAATAAATAAAGACTTTATTTAATGTAATATTAAAATCGTTAAAATATGGCATGATTTAATACAGTTTTGTTGTATATGTTTGTTGTTTCTTGTGCCTAATGTTTGCTCATGTACTGGTACTGCATATTGTTTTGACGCACTGGGCAACTCAACAGGGTTGACGTCTTCATTGAAGCTCTGCTGCAGTCTGTGACATAAAGTCATCAGCAGAAAAGAAACCTTAAAGATTCAAATAATCACCTTTCACGACAAGCGGCCAACAAGGCGCCATGTCCTATTTTCATTCGTATGTGTAGCACTACACTGTGCTAATGTGTTTGGCTATGCATATACAGTATGTTGTTCGTTGTTGTAGTTCTCACAGCGTAACGGAACAAGGGAGGCTACAAGATTAAACGCCAAGAATAAACGCCAAGATTAAACGCCAAGAATAAACACCAAGAATAAACGCCAAGATTAAACGCCAAGAATAACGCCAAGAATAAACGCCAAGAATAACCGACCTGTGTCTGTGTCGTGAAGAGAGCTACACTGTGTCTGAATTTGATCCAGAGACGGAGCCCCCTGCAGGCAGCAGGCAGGTACCTTATAAGCGTCCACTTTGTCCTGGCCGGTGAACCGATTCAGCAGCTCTCTGCCGACCTGGACACCCGTCACTGCCGCCAAAAAAGTCCGGTCCTCGTCCGTCTGAGAGGAAAGCCAGCGCAGTAGAGCCATCTGCAGAAAGGAGGGAGACATTTTATCATTATGGGTGCTTCGTGTCGTGTGCTGTGTCTCTCTCCCTCTACCCCTGATTGTCTTCCTCCAGGTGAATCCTAGTCCCTAACCAGGCCCTGCATGAAAAGTGTTGATTATATTTCACATCATTAATCCAGATCTGCAAAGCAACTAAAGATAATATAATTAAATAAGTGTAGTGGAGTAAAAGTACACGATTTACTGAATTTTACTGAGATAGAGGTAGAAAGTAGCAGAAAATGAAAATACTCAAATAGTGTACAAGTACCTTCAAAATTGTATTTAAGTACAGTAATTCAGTAAATGTACTTAGTTACTTTAAACCAATCGTGTTAGGAAATGTGCTCCTTTGTTACTCTTTGTATTGTTTACTTTTATCACTTTCTTTTATTTTTGCCAAGGGGCTAGTGAGCGCTCTTTGATTTTTTAAACAACATATTTTGGTTTTGCAAATCTGTTCCCTCTTTCTTTATTTCTTTGGTTATTAAATCTGTTGGGTTGTTACTCTCCCGTTTGCCCTATATTATTAGGTCTGGGTCTGGATCTGGATTAATACTGAGCAGAACCCAAAGGTATCACGCTCAGTGGGGGATGGATGATCCCTGCTAAATGTCACTTAAAGTTTGCCGGAAGCACTTCACGGACTCTGCGATGACAGCTTCTTCTGGTAGCAAGTTCCACTCTCTGATTGTTCTCGGAAAGAAAGAGTATTTAAGAGTGTCACTCGTAGCAAAAATGTGCTTGAAGCTGAGATGTTATGGACAATGTTGAAGAAGAGAACCAAACGAGCCAATCGCTGCCTTTCACTCAATTCCACCCAGTTCAACCGCTTGAGCTTTTCTGTGACACTGCTGTCCCATTCATAATCTCCAAAAATGAATGAATGGGACAGCAGTGTCACATAAATGCTCAAGGTAACGTAACTTGGGAGTTTAACATATATTGTAGCTATTTAAAACGTCACTTCTTCTTGTTTCCACCCTCTGCTCGCTTCAAATAATGGTTCCTTTACCTCCAACTGCCACAGTTTGTACTCTTCATTTTGCTTTTGTGTATTATTCAGCACAATTGTGTGAAAGTCCAGTAATGAGATCAAATCAATGATTAATGATAGTCATTGAATTCATTTCCTATGATGAATTCGGTACACCCTCTTAAGCCATAATTACATAAATAATGTTTTACAGCACGTGAAGAGGTTACATTAGAGTATTGACGTTATGTCAGAGATATCTTTGTATTGTGTTGCATAGATACATTCTGAAATTAGCGAACTGACCAAATCATGTGTCCACCTACTGCATACAACAATTAAAGTAGCCTAAATATAACCCATAAAGAACATTCATTCGGTACGTCTACCTATAATATATCGATTTTTAATTCAAAATGTGTTGTAACACTGTTGTCTTGCTGGTAATACCGATATTATCAAATGCAACAGTAATCTAAACACGTTATTTTATGTAATCGCAATCGAATGAAGTAAAAAAAAAGTGTATCCTAATTATGTAATCACGTTACATGTAATCCGTTACTCCCCAAGCCTGTCAGGGATGAGTAAACTGAATTTAGCAACATAAACAGATGTGTGTATTTTTTCTCACCTGCTGAAATAACTGAGCGTTTGACATTGCTCCCCCTGAATTCGCCATGACGAAAAAGCTGAATATAAAAGTAAAAAACACCAAACAGCTGACAGTTTTGATGAATAATAATCCTACAACTTCCTCTGTTACCGATAAAAGAAGTTAAATTAGCTATTTTCTCAAAAATATACCGATAAGAAATGATTCTGTCGACTAAAATATAGGGTGGGATGAGAAATGTCTCTCTTCCTGTTTACATTGCTTCCTCTTCTTCTTCGTTGGTGTCAGTCTGACTCAGACTCCATGCTGCCTCTCAGTGGTCACAATCAGAATCGGTTTGATTAACAAGTACACAGACACAGAAAGAAGAATACCTTTTGGTTCCTTTTAAGAAAGCAAAAAAAAGGAAAAAGAATACTATTATAAAAGCTATTTTTAAAAACTATTTCAAAGTCTATTGTAACAAATAAAGGCAATATTAACACAACATGTAAGAAATGTAAGAAACTGAGTACAGTAAAATAAAATATGACAAATACTATATTCTCTACTTCTGTAAGAGCAGAGGTGAAAGGAGTGTTTCACTTCAGAAAAAAAGAGATAATGAGCTATAGGATATATCCTGCTACATTCAAGGTCTCACTGCAGTCATTTATTATTAACAGACACAATGTAATGCTAATGCTAATATAACTGTGTGTTCCATTCAATTAAGGTTGTTACAACACACACCCAACAACAATAGTGGCCTTTACAATAGTCAAAATCACATCAAATTAAATAAGGCAAACTCAAATAAAATGATAAGCAAACTTAAATTATCTAAAGGTTTACATAAATGTTATACAGTTAAGAAAGGTCTCTCCTTGGTGTGTTCAATCATTAAATAAATGTTGAGGTTAATTTAAAAATACTAAATGTTCAAAGAAATAGAAAAATGAATAGATAACATATTTATTAGACTGATTACTTATAAATGCTTAATTATTCCCAAATGTATTATTTTCTTTTTACATGTTTTCTGATGTATATTTCCCTTTACTTATTAATTTTTGAATGTATCCACTCATATGCTAATTTTAAACTAGTTATAAACTGTTTGAATTGTTTAATCTATACAGCAATGCATCATATTTTATAAAACAATATACATGCTTAAAATAGCATAAAGTGTACTCTCCCAGCATGACCTATGTCTGTTATTTGAAGGAATTCCATGAACCATTGAACAGACATTCATCTTCATCTTGTTTATGATTATGGCCTAATATCTAAATGAATGACATTCCAATCAGCCTCAGCCTATTATGTTTGCTGATATTTAGCTGAACTATGACTGTTAGCACTATTTTCTAAATATCAGTATGTTAGCTTAGTTATTGTGAACCTAGTATTTAGTGAACAGCAATAAGCTCTACTGTCCAAGTATAGCCTCACAGAGCTGATGACCATGAACAAAAGTGGAGTCTGTCATTTGAGAACTTATTAAAATGTTGATGGCTCCATGTACAGTGATACAAACTGCAGTAATAACCTTTTTCTCTTCAAAGCGAACTTTATTATCATGAGGGCTCAAATATAAGTATATTTAATTTAATGCGTCTAAACAATCAGAGAACGTTCATTTGGATTTTAAACTCCAAAATCATGTTTCTTTTCCCAACTGGATACAGAGCAACACGGGTGACAGTTTGGTCGTAAGTCTTTGAGAGGTATTTGTCAGTGTCGTCCATGGTCACATGATGCCGTACAGGTCAGAGGTCAGCTCTTTTCTGCAGGTTTGGCGAAGGAGCCCAACTGTTTGGTGTTGACGTCCCTCAGCTGCTCCAGCTGCCTCTGCCCTCTTCGGTATAGGTACTCAATGTGCATCACGTCAGTCTTCTTGATGCCAGCGTTCTGTCTGAAGTCGTCACGGATTCGGGGGATGAAGCCTGGTTTGTCTTGTCCGGCCCGCAGGAACTGCCGGTACAGAGCCAGGATCTGCTTCTGCAGCTTACTCTGCCTCGCCATCAGACAAACTCATTCACCAAAGATCATAAACCAAGTCCACAGCTGCGGTTCCACCAGATGCTTCTCACGTGATGTTGAACCTGATTGTGCCAAGAGTGTAAAGCTAAAGCTACAAGACAAAACACTCAGGGCCCCCGACGCTCCACTTAGTTTACTTTCCGGTGAGTTCTCTTCAGTTGATCCTAGAGGTGTCTCTGAGGAGAGTGGGTCCACGCAGGATCTGATTGGCTAGAGAAGTTGTCTGGGATCTGATGTGACTGTAGGAATAAAACACACTGAGTTAGGATGATGAGAATACAAAAACAGGACGAGCAGAAGTGGAAGAAGTACTGAGATCCTTTACTTAAATAATTTACTATGGTTTTAAACTACTCCATTACAAGTAAAATGCATGACTGCAAATGTTACTTCAATAGAAGAACATAATTAATATCAGCTAATCAGAATTAAAAGAACTCAATATGCACAATGGCTCTTTTCACAATATTGTATTTGTATACTATCCGTTTTCCTCAGGAACATGTATATGGCAGGGCACTTAATGTTTTAGTTTGTTAATGTGTAGACTATTTTAGATACTGTTTGAAATACTGGGTTGCATTTTTGTATATTGGTACAGTACTGTGTCATATCATAGAAGCACATCCCATGTTTTATATGTAAAAAGTAACTAGAAACTTATAAATTGCACAACTGACAGGCGAAAGACATCATCACAAGGACAACTTTAATTCAAAGCAAACATGCATGGACAATGCTTCACTGTCTGTCCTAAAGTGATTACAATTGAACAAAGGAATCAGCGTGTCTACATTTACAAGCTTCTTCAGATTGTCCCACTTCTATAGCCTAGTATTTAAGAGCCAATTCCCAATCTTAGTATTAATGATTTTCAAGTACCAAATAATTGTATGACCTGGTGCATTGTGCAATTGATCTATACAGATAATTTGAAATGTAATTAAATAAGGACTGCAATATCACTCTCTCCTCAGCCCTAAAGACATTTAAATGTAAGTTCCAGGAACTAGGAGATAGGATAGGATAGGAGATCACATAGCTTAGCTGGTTAGCTTACCTGTTTCAAACGGCCAACTGTTTACTTGTTTACGTTGGTTGAACAAGTTCCGTCAATAAATCATCACGCTAGTTAATCAAACAAAATATAAAAGTATAATTTACAGCACGTCATTTTAATCTGGGTAAGCGGTTGTAAAGCGCCTCTGTGTGACCTTACACGTTACAAAACCACTGTGAAGCCAGAAGACTACAGCACCTTTAACTTCCTGTAAACGATTTCACAATAAAATACTGATTATTAATAAGGAGCCTGAAAAACGTTACATTTGCATTGTTGGAAATATGGATTGCCATATAGCGTATATGAAAATAGTTATAACCTGTGCCAGTAACCAGTGGTGAAAACCAGGGTCTAAATTAAGTAACTTAATAGCCTTTATTCTGCTACATTTTTAGGACAGCTCTTTATCTCGAAAAACTGAGAGCCGGAAAAGTATGTGCATTTCCTATTTGGATTGCGGTGTCGAATATCAAAACAGAGCAGCAGCAGGCAGCACTGAATCTCTGCATGTTAACTTTACATGGTCGTCAAATTGAAAAGGTTTGTGCTTTTAATTCTGTACATTCTTCTCAGTCTAGTGATACATATTATTTCCGGTTGGGAAGTCTTTGTAAACAACTGATTCCTAACGACATTAAGCTAATTTAGCTTATGTCAGGGTCCGCTAAATAGTTTAGCTTATAAACCAATAATAACTCATGAGTATGGGATTAGTTTTGTTTCATAAAGATAAAGGAACACTTTCTCAGAATCAAGCAAAACTAAGAGTTTTAAGAGAAAAAAAAACTGAGTCAAGCAAAATAAATGTAATTTCAAAAATAAAACTATAAGATGCAAACAAATCATTTGTGTAATCATGTAAACTATAAGCCTTTTTTCTTTGTTTTAACTTATCTATTTGTTTGCAGTTCTCTTTGCTTCTTTCTCAATGATCAGACTTTTGCTCTCGCTGCAGCTCTCTCATTTGTGCTCCCTCATTTTTAGTTTTCGATTCTGACACAAATGTCCCAGGTAAGTGGGACTTTCAGGGGTGCGTCCCCATTGGCTACTCAGTTTTTGAGTGACAGCCCAGTCCTCCAGCGATTGTAGGCTACAGTGCACCTGTGGTGCGGTAGCTGAGCGTGGATAGAACACCCCCAGAAGAACCAGCATTTCAATTATTATAATTCTACAAGTGAACATATATGTAAGTATTGATCATTTGTGTTGTTTGTGCTGTACTACACGGTTCCTGTTTCTTATTGTGTTAAGTGAGAAGTAAAGAAAAGCTGTGCTATGAAAGTTAGCTTTTGCTACCTTTATTAGTCCCACAGAGGGGATCCATACCAATGCTATCTGAGCAGCCTAACAGCAGGGACAGGTTAGCTACTTAGCTAGCAGTTCTTGAGCTTGTTGGTAGAGTCAGACACACTCAAACTGACGGACTCGTGTGTCTGACTCTACCAACATGCTTTCATGATTCTGTTTAGATATGCAAGTATAAGCCATGATAGCTTATTTTATTAACACGCTAATTTGATATGAAAATCAATGGAGGCTGAGTTTACTACTTCTCTTTGTAGGAAAACTGAAGTTACCTACTGTAAACTCCAGCTTCTACTTTGCCCTCTAATACCTCATTCACACCACGGTGTTTCAGGGCCGGTTCGGAGCTGGAGCTTGAAAAGCACCGGGTTTTCCTGTTCACACCGCAGCGGAGCAGCCTCTTAGCTCCGGAATCTGGTTCATTTCGAGCACCAAAAAAATTGTCCGGCCAGAGCAGCAAAAGCACCACATACGTCACGCTTACGTCGAGGCGGGGGGGCAGGGGCGGGATCAACTCCTGAACAACAACAAAAAGCCGGCGTTTATCCAGTTTGTACACAACGTTGGAGAAACGTAACAAGCAGCAGTGGTCCACTGAAGAAACCAGCTACCTACTGGGAATCTGGTCTTCCGAAGAGGTACAGAGGAAGCTGGAGCACAATTGGCCATTGTTGTTGTTGTCGGTGTCAGCTGTGAGGGGTTTCCGCGCGGTTTGGCTTTATGAAGCAGGCACGCAAACGGTTTATGTCATGACGCAAACGATGACGCAATGACGCAGCACCAGTCGAACTCTGGGCAGTGTGAAAAGAGCTGGAGCTAAACCGAAGAACCGGTTCTGAACCTGAAAAGCTCTAGCACGGAGCTTGAACCGGAGTTGCGTTGGTGTGAATGAGGTATAAGGCTATCGCTATTGGGTTAAGGGCGAAGCATGATGTAGTCTGCGCCCCACTGGGTCCGCCGGTACTAGAAGCACAGACACACCTGCTCAGATAATATCCCATGCCTATTGCGTCATGCGAATAGCGCATCACAGTCCCTGGAATATAGCATAACATGAATATTCTTCATGAGGGGACGAAGGCTGGGAACAAAACAAACCTGCCACTGTGAAAAAGTAGAGACGAAGGTCACACTTTTTCCAGCAATAAAAGGGGGAACAGCAGCTCTCTGCGTGCAGACAGGCAGGAGAACGCGCACAGCTGGATCCCTGACATCACTCACTCTGACAGGACACTCCGTACAGGGTGTGTCCGAGAGGAATGGGAGACATCCCTCAAATACATTGAATAAACGAACAGGGGAGGACCAAGATGCAGCAGTGCAAATGTCTTCCACTGACAAAACAGCTGAGCTGCCATCTCCTTGGATCCGGAGACATGACGGAGCCACAGAGAGGGCAGACAAATCACTCACCCTTTTGCTGATGTCAGCGCTAAAAGTAATGCTACTTTGGCTGACAAAACCTTAAGGGGAACCTGATCCAAAGGTTCAAATGGGGCTTTACTCAGTGCACGTAACACCAAAGCCAAGTCCCACTGAGGCGACAGTGTGTGTGACACAGGTCTGAGTCTCCGTAATCCTCGCAGAAAACGTCTGGATGGCTGCTGATCGCTCCCTCCGCCTGGGAGAGAGCGTCCCCGCGCCACGGAATTTCCCAGGGTCTGCCTGACAGTATACACTGTAGGCATGGAAAACCAGGACACTCCCGTGCGCTCCGGGGCTATCAGGACCGCTGATAGCCTCTTCTCCCGCACTCGGTCCGGGAACCGAGGGGTCAGCGGAACTGGTGGGAAAAACGTATAACAGCACCCTGGGCCACGGCCGATGTGCGAACGCGTCTACCCCTAGAGGGGGGTGATCCTGCGCTCTGCGAGCCCCTCTGTTCAATCGCCGGGAATATACATTGCTCTGATGGAGAGCAACATGTGTGCACGCCCAGAACAGCAGCCGCCACATGCGAAGTTCTGAAATACTTTCCAAAACGGAGAGCAGCTCCGGCACATTTACCTCTGACCCACGGGGGTCTATGTGCAGGTGAATGAACCCCCTCTGGAGTCTCCCCCAGGGGGATCACCACGTGACCAGCTGACGTCATGCTGAGCAGCTGCATCAACGGAGAGGGCTGTCACCACGCTGTGGGGTGTGACACGCCGGAGGAGAGCTGTCAGTTTCTCCACTCTCTGGCGCAAGAGCCGCGCTCTCATGCCGGCAGAGTTAATTCCACTCCCAGATAAATGATTGTCTGAGAGGGAAGAGGACAGCTCTTCTTCCACTTTATTATGAAACCCAGGCTTTGACAGATGCGACACGAGATGTACTGTCTCTAAAGCGACTTTCGTCCCTGGAGCGAGCCAGCAAAAGCAGGTCCTCCAGATAAAACCCACACTCTCACTCCCTCCTCTATGTAGCGGCTTCAGAGCCTTCCCTACACACTTTGAAAAAAAGCGAGGAGACAGGAAATATCCGAACGGCAAACGATTGTCTGGTCTGATATTCCCTGAAATGAGAGATGCAGGAATTTCCTGTGTTTCGGGATGATGGGTATGTGGAAGGGGTGTAACGGTATCCGTATTCGTCCCGTACTGTCACGGTTCGGACGTCACGGTTCGGCACATGCAGTCACATGACGAATACGCCTTTTTTTTTACGAGTGGGAAAAAAGTCTGTCATTCAGGGCAGTATCCACGTCACTATATATAATCTAGGGGCGGTATTGCGCCTAAAAGCTGTTTGCCAGCCCGCCTTAAACAACAAAATGAACAAAATACAAGAAGAAGAAAGTTAGTATGGCGATTTCAGATAACACACACGAGCTAGAACCCACCTACTTCTTTTAAATCAGCTGTGTGGGAACATTTTGTGTTCCCTGTGGACTATAATAACGATGAAGTGTGCGAGTGGTGGATCGGACGAGGACGGTGTGTCGGCGTTGTTCGATAGCGGTGCGGTATGCTAATGGTAACACACGCCAAACATGCTAAATCATATCAGAAGGCATCACCCAGATTTGCCAATCACCGGAGCCCGGCAAAAGACAACAGCAGTTCAACAGCTTATCCCCGCTGTTTTAAGAAGCCAATAGACATGAAAGCCGTGAGACCAAAATAAATAACAGAAGCTTTTGGCATATGTTTTTCAATGACTATGCGCTCTTGAAACACTTTCTTATTATTTATGATGTAATATTTTCAAGACATTCTTTTTAGTTGTACAGCTTGATGAAACCTTTTTGTTTGACATCAGCCATTATAGATAATATGGCCATCTGAGTGTGTGTGGTACTGTTTGTGGTTTGTCTTTAACTGTTTAATACAGTTAATTATTCAAAATGTCAGAGTTCCTTATTTTTAAAACTGAATTGCACTACTGTTCAAAAATAAATAACAACAAACCTGGAATTATGAATGTGGGACTTTCTTTTGCTTTTTCTTGTTGTACCGAATCCGTACCGAACTGTGACCCGCAAACCGAGGTACGAACCGAACCGTGACTTCTGTGAACCGTAGTGCTGTGACTTCAAAATCTCGTCGACGACAGATTTCCTCGTCGACGCATCGCCACACACACATGGGTCACCGAAAACAACAAGCAGTTCGCAATCGCACTTTAACACTATGGAGACTGAAACGGCTACCACCTCCTCCTCACAGGATTGCGCACGAAGCCCTGCAAAAGCCCCCAAACAAAAACATCTCGGCCTAGGTCTTCAAAAGCATGGGAATACTTTAAATTTAGTCCAAAACGCAAAGGCATTGTTATTTGTAGTCTTATTTTTTGTTTGTTTTGCCATTTATTCATTACATTCAGTGTGTCTTCAGTATAAACAGTCCTTGTCATTTCACTATGTGTGTCTCTTTGTGTATACTGTTCCCTCACTAGTGGGAGGGGTGGGCTTGGTGGCTCCTACACAGTTTATCATCCTAGGTTTTAGGTTTGTCAGTGCCAGACGAATGTCATTGTCCACTTGCAAACGTGCTCTGTGCTTGTTTTCAATACCTTCAATGTAGAAAAGCCAGACTCGCAAGAGGTATGTGGTGGCAAATGGAAGCAAGGGATTTAAGAGCTCTCTCAGCCAGTGCAGGATAGTCTTTTTTTGACATAAAGCCCGTACTGTGAGAGTGAAACAACTTGAAATTTCACCTTCAACTCCCATTCATTCGCCATGTCTATGAGTCTCTCTTGGGACATAAGGTCCATACTCTCACCTACTCCTGGGGCAAATGGGTTTCTTATCCAGTTTTGATTTGAGTTGTCTTCCAGGTCAGGGAAATATTCTTTGAAATATCCCTGCAGGTGCGCAAGGTGCGACTGGATCAGTGGTGAAATGGTGCCTGGATCAGCACCGGATGACAGAAGCACTTGGTGAAGCTGTGGGAACATTTCTGTCACTCCCTCCTTGAGTTTGGTCGACCACAGGGCGATTTTCTTTGTAAAAGCCTGTACTTTGTCCTGCACATGTAATATGTACGTCTCGCGCCCTTGCATGCTCTTATTCAGGACATTTAGATGCTGGAATATGTCCGACATGTATGCAAGTTTCCGGAGCCATGAGGCATCTGAAAAACGGCCAGCCAGTTGATGATTTTCAGAAGAGAGGAATTCACCGATCTCCCTTCGCAGTTCAAAAACACGATTCAGCACTGCCCCGCGGAAAACCAGCGCACGTTGGAAGCCCATCTCGTTACACAAAGTAGCGAACAGTCTGTGTTTTAAGGGCCGAGCTTTTATGAAATTCACTACTTGTATAACTTCCTGTAGTATCTGATGTAGTTCATCATCCATTGTGCCTCCCGATGGAGCATGCAGTGCGTTGCCACTACATTTGGGGCCTTCTGCTTTATCAAAGCTGTCACTCCGCTTTTTTTGCCTGTCATAGCCGCTGCCCCATCTGAGCACACACCCACACAACGAGACCAGTCAAGTTCGTTTGAGATGATGTACTCATCTAAAACTTGGAAAATGTCTCTTCCTGTGGTCCTACCTTCCAGTGCTTTCCAAAATAATATTTCCTCAACAAAGTTGTCTTCTGAAATAAATCTGATGTATGCAAGCAATTCTGCAACATTTGCTACATCCATACTCTCATCCAGGTGCAGAGCGAAATTTCGCTAGCTCTCACTTGCTCCAAAAGCTGGTAGCTAGCTAGTGTTCACACAGCAACTCATTTACACTCTCAGTAGCGACAGCTCGATTCTGATTGGCTTGAAGGGCTGTCGTGTTGTTTAATTTTTTTTAAATATATTGAACAATTGGGCATCAAAGGACACATAGATTGCTAGATATGCAATTATTAATAACATATTTTTTTACATTTACCCCCTTTTTTCCCTTTCCCTCAAAATTTTCGGCGACCCCCCCTGGCGGCCCCCACCTTGAAAAACCCTGTGGTAGTTAACGTTTGTCAGCATTTAATGTTGGCTTGAATGGTAGCTAGTTTACGTCTGCAGAACACCGCTATCTAGCCGCTACTAACCCGGAACGAACTAACTGCACAGAGAGCTAACTCATGTTGTGGTCGTTTACGAGTCAAACATAACATTAGACTAACGTTAGTCAGCTTATAGTATCAATGTATGTCAACTAACGGAGCCAAGCAATGTCCAGGCCAGGGCTGCACGTAAGCTGGTGCGCAGTTGTCATGAATGAATTAATGTTTTTATGAGTATTGAAAACATTAAAATGAGCACCAGCACATCCAAGTGTGATAAAGTGGCTCATATGAGTTGCACTACCAAACATTTCACTGTGTAGATATAGTACCCTACAAGCTTTTAGATAAACATGAAATGCATTATTGGACTTAACATTGTTTTAAAAAGTAACCACGTTAGCCTTCAAGTAAGCTAATTATACCATAGCACTGCAATGAGTTTAAGAGTAGATTTAATATGCCCCACTGTCATAGCTGTTGTTCCATTGTTCATTGCTGTTGTGTTTTCTAGGACAAAGCAAAGAACCTTGCCGTCCTATCTTGGGAAAGAGGTGCAATGCACTCCACAGAAGGCAGCCGAACTCAGCAAAAGAATCTTGAGAGTAAGTAATTATTTGCTTCCTTTGAGCATCTTTAGGAGGGAATGGCTGTCCAGATCCCATTTATGGTGTCCTGATTTATTAGCTAGTTTATAGGTGTTTCTTCACATGGCCTTTTTATTTGTGTCCTTGTTTAGATTATGTAATAATTAAGCCTCTTACACTGTAAGCAACATGGCTCTATGAAAGGTGCTGTGTTGTTATTAATAATAATAATAATATATTTGTTTTATCTTACAGGTGATCGCCAAAGACATGAGGCCTTTGTCTCTCGTTGAGGGTGAAGCCTTCATAGATATGTTTGAATATGCCTGCCCAGGCCTCAAATGTCCCTCCAGGTGGTGGTTTACCAAGCAGCTGGAGAAAACATACCAACGTGTTCTTGATGATCTGAAGGGAAACTTAAAGAAGAGGTCCTCAAAGATAACGCTCACCACCGATGCCTGGACAAGTATTGCCACGGAGGCATACCTTGGAGTGACTTGCCACTACATTAATGAAAACTGGGAGATGGTCTCATTTGTTCTTCCCTTGAGGACAGACACACTGGTGACAACATCGCTCTCTGGATTGAGGAGGTCGCTGAGAAGTTTGACTTTTCTCTCCATGATGATGTCCAGGCAATTGTCCACGATAATGCAGCGAACGTTGTGAAAGGCCTTAGAATCCTTGAGGAGAAGCATGGTGTTGCCTCACTTCGATGTGCTGGCCATACCACCCAGTTGATTGTCAACCATGCACTGAAAGAGCCCCGAATCAACAAGGCACTTGGGGCAGCAAGGAGCCTCGTCACATACTTCCACAGCAGCGAGGTCGCCACCCTGAAGCTGAAACTCAAACAAGAGCAAATGGTCACAGGATGTACCCATTAGGGCTGTGCAATTTAATCGATCCTGCGATATATATCGATATTTAGTTTTCCGAGAAAGTATCGATATCTCAGCCGCGGGTATCGATACATTAAGTCTGATAACTGTGCTCGTTATTCTCGCGTCCAGGAGAGAAGCTTTAAAGAGGAGACTAATTGAGTCTCTGAGAAGGTTCAAATGTATACGTTAATTAATAAAAAGCGCGGTAATGTTACAAGCAGAAGATGGTTCAGTCAGAAAAACAGCTGTGTTCTGGCTCTCGTGAGCGAAGGGAAGAGATCAGCTCCACCTTTCCAGCTGTTAAATATCCTCTGCTGGCTCATCCCTGTGGGCCGGTTGGCGCTGCTGGGGGCCGGCCCTCCACGTCTCCAATGTTCGTTGTTGCGCATTACAGAGGATTCAGACATTGTACATTAAATATATAACTAAACACGCCTTTTCTTCCTCCTTATCTCTTTCATGACTTTTCATTTAATACATTTTAAACGCTGTAATCAATACTCCCAAAATACCTGACGGCTGGTATCATTTCCGGTAGTTCCGGATGTTGTCTCATGCTACCCACGTCTGTAAACAAACTTATTCAAATAAACTGTACCTTCATTTAATATTCAGCAATAATAATATCTCGACGTCTATAGTTGTAGTGTTGAAATCAGTAGGTTCGGTGTTTCATATCGCTACTAAATTCACCTCTATAGTAAATGGTATATTAGACTCATGCTAAATGCTAACCGGAGATGAAGGATTTTCAGAATAAAAGCTTAACAACTGGTTGTGCACAAGAACTTCTGGTTTTTCAGTATAAAACAGCATTTAAACTGACGGTATGTTTAAGGTACTGTATGCCATCAAAACATTGATTTTAATTTCTAGTCCCATTCAAATCGCCCGTGTTCCGCCACCTGCTGCACCTTTTAATTCTCCATTGTCCATTGTGATACTGCACTTTATGTACTTACGTTTCAAAGGCTTGTAAGCTACAGTTGCACTGTTTCAATAAATGAAACTAATTTTCTCACCACATCTTTTGATTAATTTTGTCCAGCATTTGCATGCTGTAGACTCTCTGTCAGAGCCATATATTCTATAATTGATGCTTTCAGTTTTCAGTTGAATTAATTCAATCCAAGTCAATGGAACACTCACAAGATGTCACCAAAATCACACTGTCCCTTTAAAATCTTTCAGAAAACGATATAAGTCTATCGAATTATATCGAATCGTATCGAATCGTATCGTTGGCTGAATATCGTGATATATATCGTATCGTGAGCTGAATATCGTGTATCGTATCGTATCGTGAGATTAGTGTATCGCTACAGCCCTAGTACCCAACAGACGGAATAGCTCTTTTTACATGATCAAACGCCTCCTTGAGCAGCGGTGGCCTGTAACCGCAACCCTCTCAGACCCAGAGGTCACCAAGGCAGCAAAACACTACCTGGATATGAGAGCTGACCAATGGAGCATCCTGGGGGACCTACATCAAGCACTTGAGCCCTTCGAGCAAGCCACCGTCTTCCTGAGTGGAGAGGCATATGTCACGGTCTCTGTCCTGCCTCCGCTGGGGAAAGGCCTACAAAAGTCCACGCAGAAAGCCTTTGAGTCTGCTCCAATTGCCACCTTCCAAACTGCAGCTGCAGCGGAGATTGCTTCAAGGTTAGTTTAAATATGCAGCTCTTTAAATCTCTTAAAGTGAACTAACTGAATATTTGAATTAAACTTTCCCAGTTTGCATCAATGTTTTCCCATTATGATTCTATCATGTAGAGCAGGGATGGGCAACTTTGATGGTGGTGGGGGCCACATCATTGATGTACTGGCCACCAGGGGGCCGCAGATTCACTTGGAACACACACACACAAAAATTCCATGTGTTGTATGTAATTATTAACAAATATACTAAGTCTGACATCTTCATTAACATTTTACAATCAAAGGAAACAGCCCCAAAAAATTGGTACATCCTCTAATAAGCTCACTAAACAAATATCAGTTCACAGAAATGTTATTTCATTTTTACAAGTGGCATGTTTGTATTGAACAGGTTATTAAACAGTAGAATAAAGCTATTTTAAACTATTGGAAAGCACGGAAAATGTGTGTGTATTTAGATTAACCATTAAGATAACATAAACATGAAGTCATGAACACTAACCCATACATTAGTTGTCTAACTTGAACCTAAAACACTTGTAGCCAGTCTCTGCATTCCCCTTATTCCACAATAAGGGGAATGTCAACACGCCCGCACTCTGTTGTTCCTCAGCGCCACTCCCCCTCCCTCCCGCTGAAATTATGAATGAAAAGCGTAGTAATCATAGATAACAAGGCAGGGTCCGTGACAGTTTGTTTTCATCTGATTTCAAATAAACAAAGTCTTGGTTTTAAGAATATTAAACTTGTTTCGCCAAAATCAGATGATATATACAACTTTTAAGCTTGTAAAGGCATAATTACAAGAGGCAACTTAACGTCACAGCAGGCATAACAACAGCCAGTGTTTCTTGTGAGGGTTTCCCCGAGAAACAACACAATACACAGAAATGCGTCACAGATTATTTTGCGGTATTTGAAATAATGTACGCAGCTGGCGGATGACAGTGTGCATCGAGGACCGGGTGACGACACTACCTATTGACGCAGCAACCAATGTAAGTTATATTCTTGTTTAATTAGACTTCTCTGTTTCATTTATTCTAGTCTGTATAATTGTTCTGTAGTTACTGTAGCTAAAACGGCGCTTTTGAGAGATTTTAAATCTCAGATCTGCTCAAAGGGAACCTGTAACACAGGTCTCAGTGGGGTACTCAACCCTGCATTACAATATAGGCAGGGACACTCTGCTGTCGCCCATCAGCTGTAGAGAGTTAACTAATTAGAGGGGCGTGGCCCCACAGCTGTGAGAACTCAGCAATCAGGTGTCCATTTAGGTAGCTCTTTCCTGGAGCGTCAGCTTCAGCGTCAGACAGCCGAAGACTGACAAAGACATTGGAGTCCTGCGGGAGTAAGACTGACAAAGACATTGGAGTCCTGCGGGAGTCACGAGGGTGCAAAGAGGAGGCAAATCCTCCTCTGACTGAGCTAATTATCGCTGGTGTTTTCTTTTCTTTTCTTTAGTTTCTAGCCCCTCATGTTATAATCATGTGTATTTTCTCCATTCCTGTTCACGTGTCTTCTCGCAATCATCGCTGGCCCCGTGTTATCTCCTAATCGCTATAACCGCCCTGCTCTCGTCTATTCCACATGCTCCACTGACATCCAACCATCTAGTTTCAGGTGGCCTGTGGAACTGCCCGTCAGCTGTTCCTAAGGCTGACTTCATCTCTGGCTACGCTTCCCTGCAGTCTCTGGATTTCGTTGCTCTCACTGAGACCTGGATTACTCCATCCAACACATCCACCCCAGCAGCTCTCTCCACAGCATACTCCTTCTCCCATACACCCAGACCCACTGGCAGAGGAGGTGCACTGGTCTCCTGCTCTCTCCCAACTGGAGCTTTTCCCTCTTCAAGCTACCTAACTCACTCCTTCCACCTTTGAATTCCATGCCGTCACAGTAACCCATCCTATACAATTAACCATTGTTGTTCTCTACCGTCCACCAGGAGCCTTGGGAGACTTCTTGGAGGAATTAGATAATCTCCTCTCACACATCCCTGAAACTGGCCCCCCTCCGCTGTACTTCTCCGAGACTTCAACCTCCAGTTATGGAAGATAGACGAACTAACATCTCTGTTAACCGCCTTTGCTTTCTCACTGTCTCCATCCCCACCAACTCATAAAGCTGGCAATGTCCTTGATCTCATATTCTCAAGGAACTGCACTACTTCTAACCTCTCTGTAAACCCGCTCCACACATCCGATCACTTCTTCATTTCATTCTCTCTACCCCTTTCCAAACATAACAAACTAATCGCTTCTCATCTGCACCTGTCCGCCGTAACCTTTGTTCCCTCTCCCCCCTCTACCTTTGCGTCATCGGTTCTCTCAGCCCTCCCTTCCTCTGACTCGTTCCAACTCCTGCCTCCAAACTCTGCTGCAGAAGAAACTCTCCTCTGTACACTCTCATCTTCTCTGGACTCTCTCTGTCCTCTCACAGGCTCGTCAGTCCCCTCCTGCTCCCTGGCTAAATGACGCACTGCGTGCTAATAGAACCGTCCTTCGGGCAGCAGAGCGGAAACGGTGGAAATTCAAACACCATGACGACCTCCTAACCTATCAGGCTCTCCTCTCCTCTTTCTCTGCTTCGATCTCTCAGGCAAAAGCACTTTCTTTCAAGATAAGATCCAATCTTTCCTATTCCAATCCCAAAAAACTATTTTCCATCTTCTCCACCCTCTTGGATGCTCCCAAAAGCCCCTCCCCCCTCCTCACTTCTGTCAAGCGACTTTGTTAATCACTTTGAAAAAAAGGTTGATGATATTCGCTCTTCTTTTTCTGACTCACCTTTACTCACCGCTGGGTCACCAGACCCTCCTTCCACCCACACACTAACCTCCTTTTCCTCTCTCTCTGTGAGGTTCTTACCCTCATTACCTCTGTCCGCCCTACCACCTGTCCTCTGGACCCTATCCCTTCAAACCTCCTTCAGACTATCGCTCCTGATATTCTACCATTTCTCACCCATTTCATCAACACTTCTCTAACTTCTGGTCACTTTCCAAATAGTCTTAAGGAGGCAAGAGTAAACCCTCTCCTAAAGATACCCACTCTCAACCCGTCTGATGTTATAAACTACAGGCCTGTCTCTCTCCTCCCGTTCCTGTCTAAAACACTTGAACGTGCTGTCTTTAAACAACTCTCCTGTTATCTCCAACAGAACAACCTTCTGGATCCACACCAGTCTGGTTTCAAGGGAGGTCACTCCACAGAAACTGCTCTCATTGCTGTCACTGAGGAACTGCACACTGCCAAAGCAGCATCCTCTCCACTGTCATCATCCTGTTGGACCTGTCTGCTGCATTCGACACGGTGAACCATCAGATCCTCCTTCGCACTCTCCAAGAACTTGGAGTTTCAGGCTCTGCACTTTCCCTCCTCGCCTCATACCTCAAAGACCATACCTACAGGGTAACTTGGAGAGGGTTCGAATCCGACCCTTGTCAATTAACTACAGGGGTCCCTCAGGGCTCTGTTCCCCTCCTCATCTCCCTGTACACAAACTCGCTCGGATCAGTCATTAGCCCGCATGGTTTTTCATACCACTGCTACGCTGATGACACCCAATTAATTCTGTCCTTTCCCCGCTCAGAGACCCAGGTCGTCGCACCCATCTCTGCTTGTCTAGCTGACAATCTCTCAGTGGATGTCTGCTCATCACCTCAAGCTCAACCTTGACAAGACTGAACTGCTTTTCGTTCCGGGAAAAGATTGTCCCACTCTTGACCTGACGATCAACATCGGCACCTCTGTTGTGTCCCCGACTCAGACTGCAAGGAATCTGGGTGTGACCCTAGATAACAACCTGTCCTTCACTGCAAACATCGCTGCTACAACCCGTTGCTGCAGATACATGCTTTACAACATCAGGAAGATTCGTCCCCAGCTGACCCAGAAAGCCACACAGGTTCTGGTCCAGGCTCTCGTCACCTCACGCCTAGACTACTGCAAACTCCCTCCTGGCTGTCTACCCGCATGTGCCACCCCGACCTCTGCAGCTCATCCAGAATGCAGCGGCTCGTCTGGTTTTCAACCTTCCTACATTTTCCCACACCACTCCGCTCCTCCGCTCCCTTCACTGGCTTCCGGTAACTGCTAGAATCCACTTCAAGACACTGGTACTTGCATACCATGCCGCGAATGGATCTGGCCCTTCCTACATCGAGGACATGGTTAAACTGTACACCCCAGCGCGTGCACTACGCTCTGCATCAGCCAAACGACTCGCTGCACCCTCGCTGCGAGGGGGACCCAAGTTCCCATCAGTAAAAAACACGTGGGTTTGCTATCGTTGCTCCAAAATGGTGGAATGAGCTCCCCATTGACATCAGGACAGCAGATAGCTTACACACCTTCCGGCGCAGACTGAAAACTCATCTCTTTCGACTCCACTTCGAGTGATAGAATTACTAACAATGAACTGCTAACAGAGCACTTATATACTAATAAAGGACTGGTTTATCTATAGCCAGTTGAGTAGCACTTGAAATGTTTGGCTCTATGAAACCTGATGTACTTATATGATTCTGTTTTCTTCAAGGTTGTGTCTTCCTGGTCGATTGTACTTATTGTAAGTCCCTTTGGATAAAAGCGTCAGCCAAATGCAATGTAATGTAATTTAATGTAACCTGGACCCCGGGGGAGGAAAGCAACCGTGCTGCCTGCTTCACCTCGAACAATGCCGTCAGGTTCGGCTCCAGGGGAGCCGCGGTCTGAAAACCAACATCCGTCAACCCCTTGTTGAGGGGGACGTATGAGGGCACCGGGCTCCTAGGGGCCGTCGCTCTATCCTGGTACTTCCGGATGGCCGGGAAGTACGGCCAGACCGGGTCACTCAGTTCGGACGGTCTGTACCCGGGAGAAACACTCCTGCCACCGGCAAGAGAGCTCTCCTTACCCGAAGGAACGAGGAGACCTCTCCAGGCGGCTGCCTTTTCGTTGATCTCCGGCAGTTCCTGCAGGATTCCGCCTATCGATGGCAGAGCTGTGATGGCGGAAAGAGGGACTGCGGGTCCCGCAGCCGGGCCAGGCCGGCACCGGGCTCCATCTCTGTCTCCTCCGTCCGTGGGAGAAACGGAATAGGGAAACCACATGGTGATCCGTGGATGGAGGCCACTTTTATATTGTAGAATTTGTTAAATTAAAGCAGTCTTTAATTGTTTGTCCTCAACATAGCCATATATGCTTTTGAAATGTAACATGTCTTTGAATAAATAACAGTATACAGTTTATATTGTGTATCACCTTTAGCTTGAAAATACATAGATGTGTTTTTTTAATCTATAAAATAAATAGATAGACACTTTATCAATCCCATATTGGGAAATTATTTTACAGCAGCAGTGAGTTCAGGTATTAAAATATTAAAGTTGGAATCAAGTATAAACTACCCAACACAAGTATAATGCACAGCAATCCATAAGATGAGTCCGATATTTTCATGAAACTCCCCAGGAGACACCGACACTAACATGGCCGAGTGGACTCCGGAGTTTGCTGCATGAGTTGCACTGTATGATCTGTGGTGTAGTGGGCTGTCACTCAAAAACTGAGTAGCCAATGGGGTCACACCCCTGAAAGTCCTACCTACCTGGGACGTTTGTGTCAGAATCGAAAACCAAAAATGAGAGAGCTGCAGCGAGAGCAAAAGTCTGATCATTGAGAAAGAAGCAAAGAGAACTGCAAACAAAAAGACATGTTAAAACAAAGAAGAAATACTTGTAGTTTACATGATTACACAAATGATTTGTTTGCAACTTAACGTTTTATTTTTGGAAATTAAATTTATTTTGCTTGACTCCGTTTTTTTCCCCTCTTAAACTCTTAGTTTAGCTTGATTCTGAGAAAGTGTTGCTTTATCTTTATGAAACAAAACTAATCCCATACATTTACAAATCACATATTTACACACAAATTATTTTTATGTCCACACAAATATTTATGAGACAAATCTATGTGTGTGTCAATGTGCTTACCAAATTTCAGAGCTGACACGATAATTCAATCAACTGTCATTTTTCAAGTAGAAATAGCAAAACAATTTCAGAATTTTCGGACTGAGATGATCTTCTAATGTTTTTCCATGTCATACTAAATATATTTGGTATTAAGGCATTAGAAGACATCACGTCTCTGTTAATTTGTGTGGTAATATGTTGGCAGTATCATATTTTATAGACTAACTTATTACTTATTTGGTTAAATAATTATCATTTGTATCAATTACCAATATCCACGCTTCAGAGGGTTTTGCCACGATACGCCTGGATTTCTGGAATATCCTGTCTGATTATTTGATCTGACAATCCCCGCCCTAGAAAATGCACTGCATCACCATTTTTATCAATATAATATTAAAACAAACTATATATATATCCTATTAAGCATTTGATATGCCCCCCTCTTTAACCGACTACACTAACTCACTCTAACTAACTACAAGCTAAAAAAACAACAATCTGTAAATGATAAACTCTAGCAAATACCAACAAATAAATAAAAAGTAGGCTGTTAAAAATTATTCTGTAATAAAACTGTAGTTATCAAAACTTTAGTATTATAAAGTAGTACCAACAACAATGGCATGATTTGTTCTTCTCTGCTGCAAATGTCTTCTTATCTTCTTTTTGTTTTGTTCTAATACTAAGTTTACAATAAATACTCTGTTACTTCACTGTAGTAAACCAATTTGAGATCACAATGTGTGCTAAAACTAATGATGTCTGTATTGTGATGTATTTCCTGTGTGTGCAGACCTGGAGGTGATGGAGAAGGAGTGGAGGGAGGTGGAGGAGCAGGTGGAGAGGCTGATGAGCGGTCAGGGGTCAGAGGTCACCGGGTGTGACCTGTGCCCGGAGCAGTGCAAACCGGCCTCTCTGAAGAAAACCGTCACCTACATCGTCTGCGCCGTCATTTTCAACGAGAAGGTAACCTCATCATCAGATTATTTTATAATAATAATAACAATAAAGCTTCATTTATACAGCACATTATACACACCAGGTGCAGCTCAAAGTGCTTTGACAAATTGGCACACAATACAAATTAAAACAGAGAACAAGAAATTCACCTCACATCAGACAGTAAGACCTTTTTGGAAACATGCAGCGTAGCAACATGATATAACAGTTTGAGAGACACAAGGAGGTAAAAGGTATGATAATACAAATAAAATACAATACAATAAAACAAGACCCCCTTTGGAAAAATAAAGGAAGACATTAGAAAATAGATACAATACAATATATTTAAAAAATATATATATTTTATTGTATCTATTTATATATACAGAATAGATATAGATATAAAATAATAATACAAATAGAAACGTAATAATAATTTGAATAAAGGTTAGGAATAAAAGACCAACTTAAAAGGAAATGTTGCTAATAAAACTGTTAAGTAAATAATATAAGTAAAAACCTACAAAATCTGTAAAATAAATAAAACAATATAAAAATAAAGAAATGTGTGTGTGACTGTGTGTGTGTGTGTGTGTGTGTGTGTGTCAACCACCAGGAGGAGGTGCTGATGGTGCAGGAGGCGAGGCAGGACTGCTATAAGCAGTGGTACCTGCCTGCAGGGAGGGTGGAGGTGGGGGAGAGCCTGGAGGAGGCCATGAGAAGGGAGGTAAGCATTGTCAAAACGTGTAATAGAGTGGTGCAGTGATGACGTATTTGTGAAGGTCGATCCGGAAAGTTAGCATCAACTGGATTTTGGAATATTATCTGTAGCAAACAAACTACACTGAAAAAACTGAAACGTTGACTTTAATTAAATGTTTTATGTCAACAGATGTTACATAACTGTATTGTGTTAGTTGAAAGCAATAATAATAAGTTGAACCTAATATTTTTATACAAAATATTTTTGCTTGTAACTAACAGTTCTGTGATATCTGTTGACATTATACATTTAATTAAAGTCAACGTTTCAGTTATTTTGTGTGATAGTTGAAGCAAAAATGCAATCGTCAAAAGTCAAAAGTTTATATAAACAAAATGCTTCAGTCACATGGATGGTATCACCGCTAGGCTAAAGGCGGCTATTATTTGGTGTGTTGATCTTTAATAGTCTCTTTTAATCACTTGTTAGCAACCACCGTTTTTATGACACATAGAAGCTTCAGAAATTCCCAGTTTGGTATTTACTGACTTATGTTATGTTGTACAACAAAAGTTAAAAACCTTTAGCTGTTTACCACAGACATTATTTCAGGCATCTAACCAAATACAAATGAAAAACTGACTTTGAGAAAAGGGAACTGGAAGTGCTCAATTGCTAATTGATTTACAGTAACCTCTCTACACACGTTACTAGTTACTTAAGATAAAAGTAATGTTTTCCTTTATGATATAACTGTCTGTGTAGATGTACTGATTACACTACGTTTGAGTAACTTCCACAAAAAGAACCAAATAACTATGGCTTATGCGTTCTAAAGTAAATAATGTTTAATAGCATCTAAATAAAGCACAGAAGTGTATTGCATATCATTACAAATTCAGTGGTGTGTGATATTAGAAAGCCTAATAAGTACGGTGGCCCTTTAGTGCAAAACACAACAGCATTTCACAAAACGCCACAGCATTTCACAAAACGCCGCAGCATTTCACATTGGACAGAGCCAGCCATAGAAGCACTGCTGTGATTGGTTGTTTTTGCTGCCAGTCAAGAAATGGCGCTTCGTGATTGGCCCAACACATCAGCCGTTAGCTGTTAGCACACACTCAGAGCTCACAGCTCCTCATATCTGTTCAGAAACTGGACAAAAGTTAAACATATACAACACACAGACTGTCTATGTCATGGTGAATACAGTCGCTGCTTTATTTATGTCTGTATGACTTTCTTGTGGATTTACATGGAGTTACGGCTCGCCCCCTCTCCAGCGTCTTGTTTGAATGACAAGAGTAAACACAGAATGAATGCTTTATTAATTCATGGTTTTTAAGGGGCTTATCTCCATGTAAATACTATGGTAGACTACACAATATTCGCATCGCTCTAATCACTCGAGTTTCACCATGGCTGTCAGCTGTTTGCTCCTGTCATTCAAACAAGAGGCGCTGGAGAGGGGGCGGGGCGTATCTCCATGTAAATCCTATGGAAGATACCAACTACAACAAAATGAACATATTTGACCGTGATTTAATTGTAATACACGTTTCAAAGTGATGGCGAAGTAGCTAGATACTGATAACGGTTAGTAAAAACCATGAATTAACGCTTTGACAAGTCTGCAGACGAAAAGCTTTTAAAATGCGTGTTTTCTGAATGGAATCGGATCCATCAGGCTAAACTAACCTGTTGCTGCTCCGTCCACACTCACAACAACGTCATACAGACATAAATAAAGCAGCGACTGTATTCTCCATGACACAGACAGTCTGTGGTTTGTACATGTTTAACTTTTGTACAGTTTCTGAACAGATATGAGGAGCTGTGAGCTCTGAGTGTGTGCTAACGGCTGTGTTGGGACATATTTCGCTGTCGGGTGTTGACCAATCACGAAGCGTAATTTCTTGACTGGCAGCAAAAACAACCAATCACAGCAGTGCTTCTCTGGCTGGCTCTGTCCAATCATAAACAAGAAGTGTTCTCCCTAAAGGAATACCCTTTCCGTCCAATGTGAAATGCTGTGGTGTTTTGTGAAATGCTGTGGCGTTTTGTGAAATGCTGTGGCGTTTTGTGAAATGCTGTAGTGTTTCCTGAAATGCTGTGGCGTTTTCTGAAATGCTGTAGTGTTTTGTGAAATGATGTGGTGTCTTGCACTTCAGGGCCACCGTATCCTACCCTAACACGCTCCCTGTTGCCTGGGATACCGCTCTGGTTGTCTGCAGGTAAAGGAAGAGGCGGGGTTTGACTGCGAACCAATCACCTTGCTGCTGATCCAGGAGCAGGGACCACAGTGGATCCGCTTTAACTTCCTCGCCAAAATCACAGGTATGATGTCACACTCACATGTTAGTCGTTCTGTGCCTTTTAGAATCCTCCTCGACAATATAGAGTGGTGCAGTGACGCGTTCTAAAACCCAGAAGTAAGCTGCGCTCGGGTTCCCTTGACAAAAGGCGATGGGATTTCTCCATAGGATTTTGGAAAATAGCTCGAAATAAGGTCTGTGGAAAACAAACCTGTTTGATAAATGCACGTTTTGTTCAGCCGGATAACATCCACATGTCTACCCTACTTTTATAATTTTCGAATCATAAATCTAATCGATAGATTTATGATCGATAGATTTATGATTAGAAAATTATAAAAGTGTTGTGTCTCTGAACTTTAAGAGGCCGTATATGCTTTTTGAGATTTTCCCTTTCCTGTAGTGTGTTATCTAGGTTTTAGTGCATGTAAATGGTCTGCTAAGGCTAAAATCCCTTTGTTCACTTCAGAGGGAGATTCTCTCCCAAACACTCTCCCGCCTGAAACACCTCTATCGGACTCCTTTGTTTACTTCCTGAAACTATTGATTCATGGTATGTAACGCTGGCGCTTCTATTGGCTAGCACTCCAACAAATTGTAAGTGGTAGGACATCGCTAAGTTGTTCACCAATCATAACAGAGCTGGCCAGCTAACCAATCAGAGCAGACTGGGCTCTGGTTTCAGACAGAGGGTGAAAAGAGGTGCTGCAGCACATGCAGTATGAGGAAAATAAAGAGCTTTTTGAACATTAAAGCATGGAGACATGTCACAGAATAGGACTTACTTAAGATATATTATAGGAATATATTACAGTGTAGATAGCTTAAGGTGTTTTTCTTTAGATGTGTAACAACTTGTTTGTATTTCTGTGTGTCAGGTGGAAGTCTAAAGACTCTTTTAGAAGCAGATCAGGAGTCTCTTCAGGCCGGCTGGTGGGACAGAAAGGCTGTCCTCCCTCTGAGAGGACGAGACATCATCCGCATCATCGACTGCGGGCTCAAGTACAACATTAAACTCTGAGTCTCTTTGCTAAGATAAGCTAAAGATGTCCTAAACACGTTACGATTAAACTCAGATATATCTTTAGAGAAGACTCAGCCTCTCGCTGTCCTTTTCTACAAAACTTACACATTTTTACATTATGTCCTACAAAACATATAAGGAATTTTTTTCTTAAAATTACAGCATGCGTACTATTTTTGATATTTTTTGTGGTTTTTGATTTAGTATCAGTTTTGTTTTGATAAAGCTTTTTAAGTAAATTAATTGGGGAAAATCCACCCTGCATCAAAACAGTTTCCAGTAAGAAAAATAGTCAAAAATGTATCCAATTACAGGAAGTTGCTTAAAAGAAGAGAACTTAATAAACTGTTGGTGGAAAAAATATTGTAAATAAAAAATATATATTCAAAAAGAAATCATCATAATTTGAAATCAAGTTATTATTCTTGACGATAGATGGACAAAATGGGTGAGGTATACAAGACAATACATTACCATGACTCTCAAGTTAGATATGACAAATTGTCTGCTGTGCTGCTTTCAGGTATTGTCAGGAACCCTGGCATCCTGTCACACTACCGTTAGACCTGAGCTGCCGTCACATTGTGCAGAAACTCATCCTGGTTTTCACCAACGCTGCGGACAAGATCTGGCTCCTGCTGATCAAAGGTACCTGGCTGCTGATCAGAAACTAACTCACTTCAGAAGTTTGATTGATTTGCCTGGCTAACTCCTGAAAAGTCAAAAAGTATTTCACTTAAATCTTATTCGGCTTAGAAAAACTAAATACAATTGTTGTAATCTCAATGAATATGTTAGTTTTCCCATGAAGAAGTTTTCTACTACAAGGATTTGTCCTTTGTGTGTTGCTCTACCTTCCTGTAGTTCTTCATTAAAGCTTTATCTGCCATTCATATTTATATAACAACAAATCTGTCTCTTCCCATTTCACTTGCTTCAGATAAATAACAGATCAAATACAAACCCACACATAGGGGCATTATAATTGAGTATTTGCATTAACACTTTACAAACTGTTTCCCAATCAGAGTTATTTCAGAAGTTTGCAGTTATCTTCATTAAATGATCCAATAGTGATGACACGGGGAGAAAAGATTCAGAGAATACAGATTGTCTCATTTACTTCATCAGGTTCCCTACAGAGTGGTGCAGTGATGACGTATTTTTATAGGCCGACCCATAAATTAAGTGAGAATTGTTCAGTAAGTGATCCCTTGACCAAAAGCCAATGGAAAACCAGATCTTTGACAAACCCATGTTTATGATAATAACATGTTTTTTATGGCAGTATAATCTCCACATATAAACAACACTTTATTATTTCTGAAGCGTAAATGCAATCACCAGAAGTAAAAAGCTAACATTAGACTATAAATGAATGACATCACGGTCACATGACTTCATGTCACCAGCGCTAAGCTAAAGGCAGCTCATATTCAGCATGATTATGTTTAGTAGTCCAGTTTAGCATTTTTAGCCGTTTTTATGACACATAGAAGCTTCAAACATTCATCAGTGGGGTATTTACTAACAGGCATATAACCAAAATCACATACATCAAATTGTGACTTAAAGACAAGCGAACAGGAAGTTCCAAAATGCTAACTATTTCCGAGTTATAGGACTAATTCCCGCCTACTAAATTTGGATCTAAATCCAAAATACATACACCAAATCCTCTGGTCAACTGTCCTTCTTGTCTTGGACACACGCCTACTCCAATATTTCTGGCGCCGGTGTTACCTTTGCTTAGTTTTTCATATTTCTATGTGCCATGTTGGATAGGTAAGTTTCCCAGTTGTAACTAATACTCAGATGTTAGGACCGTGGTCGGAAACGACTCTTTACAAAAATGCAACAAGACATGAATGCAGCAAGCTGTTTGTACACCTGACGTGTCTGTAGGCTCTCAGGTTTGTTCGACAACATTTAACATCTGATGCTTCTTTTCTTGTTCAATGTAAATCATGATTATATGTATGAAAGCCTAACTGGAAACCCTTCCTTGATAAGAGGAACACTAACCCTAACAGATTTTCATTTTCATTTTAACACAAAAATAGCTTAGTGAGGCTACAGACATTTTATGTACATTGTTTTTAAGGAAAAAGCTGCACATTTTTAAATGTTAAATAGTCCATGCACAAATGGAAACTTGGTCACACTGTTAATGTTACATTCACATTTGATATTGTTCACTGAACATCAGGGTATGACTTTCAATGTTAAAACCTTTTTTATTTTATTTTGATATGGTCGTGAATATGAAAAATCGAATTGGATTGCATGTATTATTTCCAATTTAATTCAGATTACATCAACATATGTGAGAAATTAATTAATATTGTTGAAATAGAAATTGAACGGAGAGTCCACAACAAACGAAAATGTATTTATTATTAAAACCCTTTTTTTTTTTAAACATAAAAGAAAATAAGTATAGGCTTCGTAAATGCGGTTAACCGTTTTTTTGGGGGTCGAATATTAATTTGCTTTCAAATTCCAATCCCTATAACTAACCCACCCCCCCTTCTCTCTCAGCCCCGGGCTCCACCTCCCCTCGGCTGCGGCAGTGAAGACCCACGCTGTGACGTGGGCGGCCAACATGGTGGTGCAGGAGGCGCTGCCGACGGCGTACTACGACCATGACGTCAACACTCTGGGCGTCTTTAGCCTGCAGCACAGTGGCCGGCAGCAGGGCAGGACGGACGGCGTGTGCTTCAACACGCTGGTGGCGCTGGTGCCCGACCGCGTCCAGCGCAACCAGGACGGCGAGAAGGTGGAGTCAACGGGGATGCTGCAGCCTCCACCCGTAGAAAACCCTCGATACCTCTGGCATGAAGTCCACAAACAGACACTGAGAGAGAAACTGCTGGAAAAGATCAAAAACACCTCCATCTTACCTCTCCACAGCATGTACTGAGCACGTTATATGCAGAGGTGTAAAGTAACTAAGTAAATGTATTCAAGTACTTAAGAACAATTTTGAGATACTTCAGTATTTCCATGTTAGGCTACTTTGTACTTCTACTCCACTACAATTCAGAGGTAAATGGTGTACTTTTATTCCACTACATTTATTTAAAACCTTTAGCTACTTTACAGATCTGCTGAATGATGTGAAATATAATCAAGTGTTAAATCAGACTTTAGTTCCACCTGGAGTAAATTCACAAGCTACCCTGCAGTATACAAAGTCATTCAAACTAGCTGCACCTTTACCAGCTTTGAGAACACTCTCATGATCAATCATTATAAAACATATCATATATATTATTCTGAAATGGACCAATCTGCACAATGACTACTTTTACTGTCGCTACTTTAACCATATTTTGAAGCGAGTTCTTTTGTACTTTTACATGTGTAACATGTAACAATGCAGGACTTTTACTTACGTAACAGAGTATTCCTACACTCTATTTTCACTCAAGTACAAGATCTGAGTACTTCTCTCACCTCTGGTTATATCTTATCACTGTATCATTCACTAAGACCCCTTTTCCACTGAGATTAATTCTGTTCTAGTTCCTTGCTGGTTCCACTGTTGGTTCATCTTGCGAACCACTTAAGGATCAGTTTTCTTTTCCACGACTAAAGGAGGAGCCACGTAATTATGTCCCTCACTATGACTATGTTAGAGCTGTGCTTATGTTGCTCTTAAACCTACACTGAAAAACTGAAACTGAAATGTTGACTTTAATTAAATGTATGATGTCAACACATTTTTCACTATTTCGACTCCACTTCGATCGATAGAATTACTAACAAAGAATTGCTAACAAAGCACTTATATACTAATAAAGGGCTGGCTTATCTAAAACCAGTTGAGTAGCACTTGAAATGTTTTAGCTCTATGAAACCTGATGTACTTATATGATTCTCTTTTCTTCAAGTTTATATCTTGTTGGTCGAATGCACTTATTGTAAGTCGCTTTGGATAAAAGCGTCAGCTAAATGCAATGTAATAACATAACTGTAGTAGGTTAGTTGAGAGCAATAATATTAAGTTATCCTAATATTTTTTATTTAAACTTAATATCATTGCTTTCCTAACCTAATACTGCTAAGTGAAATTTGTTGACATAATACAGTTAATTTGAGTCAACATTTCAGTTTTTTAGTGTTCAAAGCCAGATTGAATGTGTGGTACACCCCAAAAATAGTACAATTATTTGTGTATTTACTTTTATTTATTTTTGCTAAATGTTACAAGTCCCCGATATGAGGACCACAGTAATAGTGATGATACCTGTATGGTGCAGGTGAGACAGAAGTAATGAGGACACGTTGTGTTCAGTTTCCTTCCAGATTACTTCTCCTGAGGTTGTTTTATTACACAAAATCATATAAACATATTCATTATCTTATGCATTTCAGTTTCGACTTACATTCCTCAATAACCATTCACATACATTCACTCTGTATGTTATTCTTTTATGTGATAAACACATGTCAAATTGAATTTCACATTCAATCAAATCTGTTGTACGTTAAATACATTTGTATACAGTATTAACCTGTATATAATACTACTCTTCTTTTACTTTCACTTAAAAGTAGTATTTCATGACCCCTCTAACCTCTCATGTTGACTATTTACCTTCTGCCATTAATGGCAGGTCACTAAAATGCATTACTGAAACATATTTAAGTGTAACAAACAACCTTACTGTTTTACCAACAGTAACTAACTTATAACCCTTACAAAGTACATATTTATTACAAATTCACAATCATTATACATGTATGTAAATACTCAGTGTGCGGGAGCCTTCAGATATACTGACAAACTTGTATCCTTACTGCGTCAGATCACGTTGTCCCCAAAATGGGGCCGTACCGGGGAAGCTAGGCTAATACACACACATTATTTAACGGTTTTACACATGTAAACAGCGCTACAAAGTCTTTAACTATTAGCGGGCCGTTACATATTATTTATGCAAACCTTATAGGGGATTCATGGTGATTATGCACAGTTTACCAACCTGTATGCTGCAGGTGAGACAGAAGTAATGAGGACACGTTGTGTTCAGTTTCCTTCCAGATTACTTCTGAGGAAACCCCGGGAATGTCCGTCGCTGTAATCGGTATCCCGGAACCATTGAATCGAACACAAACGTTCCGCCTCGCTACTTACTGCATCTATCGACCCCGTTAGTGAAATGAAAATAACCGATGTACCAAACAAAGGCATATTCCAACTCCAAACAATAATAATTATTATATCAATTATTATATCAATATCAACATAAACAGTGAATTTATTGTTTTGAAAAGCTCAACATTATCTGTATTTATTTTGATGACATTCATATAATTTTATGGTTTATCTGTACTGTTTGAGAAACAGTAAGAGTAAGTAGTGCCAAGGTGGAACCTTTGGCTGGTGAGCGGTGACATCTGGGTTATTTTAGGGGGGACACTTCCGCCCCCTCCTCAGAAGCAATCCAGACGATCAACCGGATCCTTTGTCTAATTCTTACTGCTGCACTTTTCTGTTTTCTACAGATATCATTTATTGTTGCTGTGGTACCCAAGCTTTTGAGACCCGTTCAGTTTTACAGTCGCCTCCAGTGTAATGTTACTTATGATATGCCACTATGGTTCAGCTGCGGTTGTTGACTGCTGGTGTGGTTTGCCGCCGTGTTACAACAAGTGTTTAACCTAATGTTTCCTATCACCAGATGAAAGTAATGAGTCAGTGTCTGACTGTCAAACCAGTAATGTCTCCTGGTGCACATTTCTTCATAAATGTTTTATTTTAAATTGACAATGTTAGGCAACATAGCACCGTCAATAATGGATTGTATGAGACTTCCGGTGAGGGCAGCGCCATGTAGAGACGGAGTTTTGATGAGCTCCTCATGAGAACGACTAATGTCAGAATATTGCTCTTTTAAAACCACTTGAACTGACTCCAAGCGACTTGATGCACAAGTTATATCCATAGCCAGACGATTGCTGAGTAAATATGCCGAAAAATCGCCAGGGAAACAACAAGTTGGAGCCGGCGGCGGAGGCTAGCTCTAATGCTAACCTGGCAGACGATGCAGACATCAACGACCAACACGTGGTACTTAACGCTATTGCGTCTCTCTCTTAGTATCTGAGCTGGAGGCTGAGATTAGCAACCACTCGGACTCAATCACCTGCATGACATCAGATCAGTGGCGGCTGGTGGAAAATATTTTTGGTGGGGCTGTTGATATAGTGAGTAAAACATTTTTTTTTGGGAGAAATGACCCCTTAAATTAGGACTTCTGGTGATGTAATGGCGCATTTCCAATGCAGCGCGGCGCTCGCTTTAATGCTGCGTTCAGACCGGACGCGATGCGAATATTCGCTTCGCTCTAAGCGCTCCTATCGCATTGCCCTAGTCGCTCGAGTTTCACCGTGGCTGACAGCTGTGTTTACTCGCATCATTCAAACAAGACATGCTCGGGAGCTACAACTACAACAAAATGAACATATTTTACCGTGATTAAATTGTAATACACGTTTCTAAATGATGCCGACGTAACAACATACTGATACCGGTTAGTAAAAACCATGAATTAATGCTTTGACAATTCTGCAGACAGACGGTAGGTGAAAAACCTTTTAGAATGCTTGTTTTCAGAATGGAGCTTGGCTAAGCTAACGTTATATATGCTCCGACCGTCCACACTCACAACAACGGCCTATACAGCCATAAATAAACCAGCGACTGTATTCTCCATGACACAGACAGTCTGTGGTTTGTACTTGTTTAACTTTTGTCTAGTTTTTGAACAGATCGTATCTGTCCCCGGCTGTTTGAAGAGCAAGCATGGGAAACAAAAGATAGCATTTACCTGTTTGCATCCAGCTAGCCATGCCTTTCTGGTGTACCAGCTGCGTGAGAAGCCTCGTTGATACGTTTTGTCTTTTTCATGAGCTTGCTGTGATATATACAAATCGGGTTGGTCCGGTCCAAGGTCTTTAAGTATCAATTTATCTCCCAAACTTCTCCTTTCGAAAGGATTGGAGAGTAGCTCTTGCACGGAATTGGGTGCGGACCGAGGTCCGGCGACTCCACCTGCACACCATTCTCATCCAACTACTGCGTCACCTTGGTCACTCACAAGTCTAAAAAACAACTCACGTCAACGCACGTAAGCAACGTGGGCGCCAACGTGAGCGCCCTCGTGACCAAAATATTTGACGGCGCTGATTGGCTGAAATTATGTTTCGGCGGCACAGTTTACTATTGAGACTTTTGCAACGTGCTGGTTGCTGCTGTTTGGCTCCGGGGCTCCGCCCGGTAATGATAAACTAATGCCATGGGCAAGGCCAGACAGGAAACATGTGACTTATCAGTAACTTTAGACATCGTAACACAATTTTAAACGAGATTTTATTGTAGATTATACATTTTACTGATACCAATTGTATGATATTTACCTTGTTCATTACAAATAAAAATATAAAATATATATTTTTTTTAAATATATATTTTTTAAATATATGTTTTTTAATTTAATATATTTTTTTGTATGTGGGAAGAGGTGGGGCGGCGCCCCTAGCGCCCCTATGGGCCGGCCGCCACTGCATCAGATGTTACTGATTTGAAAAAAGAACTGGCCACACTGAGGGACCGTTGCAAGGATTTGGAGGCAAGATCACGTCGCTGTAATATCCGCATTATAGGAGTGAAGGAAGGACGGGAGCATGGGAAGCACCCATCTCAGTTTGTGGCTGATATGCTAAAAGCTTCCCTTGGTCTCGACAAGCCCCCGACCTTGGACCGGGCGCACCGTGCTCTCCGCAGCTGAGTGACACAAGACAGGCTCCCACCGCGGGCTTTTCTTGTGAAATTCCACTATCTCTCCGAAAAAGAATCGCTGCTAAAGAAAGCAATAGAGATTAAATCAGTGACGACCCCCAACGGTGACCAGATCCGGCTTCTGCCGGACTTTACTCAGGCGGTGAGTAAACAGCGGGCAGCTTTTACCGAGGTGAGAGGGCTGCTGTGGAGCTGTGAGGGAGTGCGCTACGGTCTGAAATACCCTACCATACTGATGATCACAACATCGGGGGCCAAGAGGCAAGTTTCAGCGATCCAAAACTGGCAAAGGAGTTCGTTCTTAACAAGGTGGTGCGCAAGGCTTCATAATGGACATGTTCTGGTGAGTATTGGCCAAGAGCTACAATTCCAGCTCCATATGCTGTAGAATATGGAGACGAGAACCAACTCGGCCGGACAATATATGTGGTTATGTTTGGGAAATATTTTCTTTCTCCATATCTAGAATTCTCAGGATTTCCCATTTGATAACGTTTATTTTTTCTTTATTGTTCTTGCTGGGAAACAATTTGGTGCTACCAAGCCACGTCACGGACACTAATATCATTGTGTAACCATATGTTTTATTTTATTGAGCCATAACATGTTATTGAGCCATAACATGTTCAGACATTTCAAACTAGGATGTCGCTATATTCAGCATTGCCTGGTCAGCTGAAGAGAAGGAGCAATATTGAGTTAATTGTTCAGTTTTCATGGGGGGCTCGCATGGTAAGCAGTTTAGGAGAAGAGGTTTACTGGAAGTGCAAGCAGTCTCCATGTGGGAGACAAGCATAACGTTTGTCATGTTGTCATTGTGTTTTATGTTTGTTGTGAAGAATAATCTTCTGGGATTCAATGCAGAGCCAATGTTGAAGAATGGAGACGGAGAGCTTTCATCAAACACGGAGATTTATTGAAGTATCGGCCGGAGAGGGCACACTCAGTTTCACACATGAACAGTCCTCCACCGAGTGGCACTCTGAAGGATACATAGAATAATCATACAATATATTGACCAAGGGCGGATCCCAAATTTACGCGCCCTTTCTCTGCTAATTATTAACAGATGCCACAAACTGGACAAAAACCTAGCCAGGACAGGATGCCCCCCTTTCTCCACAGAGCAAGGCATCTGACCTCTGACCTGACCCTGAGGATGGCACGATCGTATTTCACAGATTGAGGGAACAACACTTTAATTAGAAACAGAAGTTTGCAGATAAATTCCCAATTCGATACATGTGAACAGACAGGATTAAAATATTCTCTAACAGCCCCTCCTTTTTATCAATTTATGATAACCAATTAACACTAGTCTAAGAATATTTCAGTCAATACTCAAATCAATAAACGCCCTCAGAGTCTGGGATCACACACATTAATTACATCAAAAAGTAAGCAGAATTGAAACATTTGAATTACCTTGATTGAACGCAGTCAATCATAACAAAAAATCATCTCTCCTCCGTGTCTGATATCATTTGTCAAAAGCACAATAATAAACATACATGCAATACAAAAATATAACAGCAAAATATATGTTTCAAAAATAAGATCTTTTATCATTTATCACTCAGTTAATCTCACTCCTCAAACACAAATTCAAAGTCAGCTGACATCTCAAAGATTTACTTCAAGGCAATTACTTATTAAAACACAATTAGAATTTAGGATTATTTGAAATCCAAATGAGGTATAAAATCTGAATCATGAGAGATCCAGGCTAAAATTGTCAGTGATGAATCGGTCAATCTGTAATCCCTAAAATGTCAATGTCCTCAATCTTTAACAATATGTTACGTTTACTTTACTAAGCTTTATTCAAGAGTAAGGCACTTTAGTAGTACATACATTTAATTCAAATACATTTGTTCAAAATCTGAAAAGGAAAAATCAGATATTTATTGTATAACAACCTGAAAAGGAAAAATCAAAACATCTGTTCTTTATTCTGAAAGTCAACTGTAATCAATTTATTAATCACTGAACGGGGGTACCCATGGGGCAGAAACCGTGATGGAGACCCATGGATCTCGCAATTCCTTGTTGTACATCAATATTATTTCATCTGCAGTTGAATACCTCACTATCCTCTGTGATGCCTGGAGGGCGGTCTTGGCAACCCTGCAGTTAACCACTACAGTTATCAAACAGATCACTAGGATTAGCACAACCAAGATAAACACTGAAACAGTAACAACAAATGTAACCAACCCCGCTCCCCAGGATCCAATGATTCCACTTAAATCCCCAAATGTAAACCCATGAGTTTCATGCAATTCTTTTATTCCCCTAGCAGTATCATGAGCCATATCCATAACTTCAGGTGTAGCATCAGAGATGAAAGAACAAGACTCAGATCCAATCACCTTACATGTGCCTCCCTGCGCAGCTAGGAGAAGATCCAGTGCCATACGATTCTGTAGTGCTACTGTCCTAACTTCCTGCAATTCTTTGTGTTCAGCTAACATCGCTAATTCTGGATGCAATGTCATTCCAGTTTCAGCTTTCGTGAACGGAATTGGGCTAAACATTGGAGAATGCATGGATTCTGGCATATTTTGGCACAGCCAACAGTTGCTAACATTACGTTCATGTGCGTAGTCTATCATTAAACTTACTGCAGAATTAGTTTTAGCTCATTTAAGTGGAGTGATTAAAGCCTTTTTTGAAGAATCTACATCACCTCCTGTTTGTTTAAGTGGAGTGGACAGAAAATCCATTTTGCTATCTGGTCCAGTATATGTGCATGCAGTGACACCTGAATTGGGGGCTTTATAATCTGGTTTCCTCACTGTGCATTGTACCTCATTCATTATCAGTTTCCTTAATTGTTCCATAGTGGTACACCACAATTCTGAGGGCATGTTGGCAATGGTGTTGAGAGCTATTCTTACCACCTCCTTTGTTCTCCCGAACCACTGGTACTGGTCTTTTGGATACATTCCTCATGTCAAGTAATCATCACCCTTGATTGAAGACACAGCAAACACAATAATACAGTTAGATGGGTTACATATTGAAGTTGAACAGTTAAAAGAAATAGTCTCTGATTCACGAGTGATGTAGACGATCCTCTTTACTCTTCCTCCTTCTCTCTCTCTCTGTCTCTCTCGCACCATACTGAATGTCTGTGTGGTGTTTGGATACAACCTGTCCTTGTCGCTAGGTACTGATTTGCCCGTTGGTGTTGTTTTGCCCTCAGGGTCTGGACCCTGAGTAGTCAAGTCGTCTGCGCTCTTGGATAAGAGCACCTTATCTTCTCTCTCAGAGGGGCGAGAGCCCTCGCCACCTGTCGTTGAGATTTCCACAGCTTCATCTAGCAGGGCATTCTTGGCCAGGTACAGCAAACCCAGGATGACGATGATGATGACTGCCTTCACACGCCAGCATCCGGTAGAGGGGAGAGACGACATCTGGAGGCGTGGATCCACTCCACTCTGCCTTGGACCCTTGGGGCGGTTCTGGTCACTATCAACACCAGAAACGGGCCTTTCCACCTGGGACACAGGGCATCTTTCTCAAGAGATTTGATTGGTACATTATCACCAATCTTAAAAGGGTGGGTGGGCTCTTCTCCTGGCTGAGGGAGCCTGTCAGCCACCTGCCTGTGAAACTTTCTCAACATGTCAGTTAGATATTTGACATAGTTAGTCATGTAATCCTCTGTCCACAAAAGGGTGAGTGTGTTGGGAGCTCTGTGGGTGATAGGGGACATGCAATTGCCATTTAAACCCTAACACTGTAGCTAGACTCTGGGTTATCTTAGAAATGAATGCTGGACCTCTGTTACTGTTAATCCCTGCTGGAACACCAAATCTAGGGATAACATCTTTGAGAAGACACTTTACAACTGTTCTAGCGTCTTCTTTTCTGGTAGGGTAAGCCTCTACCCATTTGGAGAACTGGCACACTATTACCAAAAGATATTTAAATCCTTGGCATGGTGGCATGTGCGAAAAGTCAATTTGCATGTTTACAAAGGGCCCTGAAGGGGGCGGTAGATGTTCATGCTGAACCAGACCACTTCTTCTTCTTGTCTGCTGGCATATCATGCATCTATCTACAAGGGTCTGTGTAGCTAGTGTGATGCCTGGAGCAAACCATTGTGACTTTATAATCCCATTCATTCCTCCTTTTCCTACATGTGATTTGTCATGTGCAACATGTGCCAGAACGTGGAGGAACGAACAGGGACAAACCATCCGGCCGTCTGGGTGGAGCCACAAGCTGGACTCAGCGTCAAGTGTACAACCTCGTCTTAGCCATAAATCTTTCTCCCTAACATCAGCGCGGGCTTGCATTACCGCGACATCATTAAAGGAAGGCAAAGAAATCGGTTCTGTGGGTTGTGTCAGGGGGGCATTGGAGCACCATAGAAGAACATGAAACTGCTGCTTGTTTAGCCGCGGTATCGGCTAACGCATTTCCACGCGAAATAGGATCATCAGAATTTGTGTGAGCAGCACATTTCACTACTGCTAGCTGTGCAGGGAGCAGGATAGCGTCTAATAACTGAGCTATGATGTTGAATAGGCTTACCAGCCGATGTTAAGAAACCGCGCATCTTCCACAAGACACCAAAATCATGGCACACACCAAATGCATACCTGGAGTCTGTGAAAATGGTTGCAACTTTTCCTTTAGCCAAAATACACGCCCTCAGCCGAGCATGCAATTCTGCAGCCTGAGCCGACGTGCCATTTGGCAAGGCCCGGCTTTCTAAGACCTCCCAGTCGTTCACAACAGCATAGCCTGCTAAATGAACTGTGTCAGACGGCCTGCTCGCAGATCCGTCTGTGTAGAGAATCATATCTGAATTAGGGATAGGAGTTTGCAACATATCAGCTCTGGGGGAAGAAGACATGTCAATCATTGTGACGCAGTCATGTGTTATTTCAAAATCTGGAATTGGCACCAGCGTAGCTGGGTTTAGGGGGGGGGGAGCGTTTAAGAGTGATGTGTGGGCTTGAAAGAATTACTGCTTCAAAACCAGATCGCCTTGCTGCTGTCATATGCTGAGTAGCAGAGGTGTTCAGAATATGCAAAACTGCATGTGGGACATGTACTACACAGTCACTGACCAGTACAATAGGAGAGGATTGTTTAATAACAATTGCAACTGCGGCTACTGCTCGCAGGCATGAAGGCATACCAAGTACCACAGGGGAAAGTCGAGACGAATAGTATGCAACAGGCCGGAAATTAGAGCCATGCTTTTGTACCAAGATGCCGGTTGCAAAGCCCAACTTCTCATGGACGTGTAGATGAAAAGGTTGATGGTAATCAGGGAGACCCTGTCACGATTATCTTGTAATGTCACAGTTCTATGTCTAGGTTTGGGTGTTTTTGCTGTTCTCTCTGTCATGTTTTCCTCCTGGGTTATTGTCTGGTCCTTTTCCCTGTGTTTTTCCTCCTGTCGTTAGTTTCCCTGGTGTGTCTCGTTATCTGATTGTGTTCACCTGTGGCCCTTGTGTTTCTCCTCCCCTGCCCGGCTGTTTCTCGTCTTGTGATTATCCCTCCCTGTATTTAGTCTTGTCTCGTCCTGTGTTCAGTGTTGGTGCTTCTTTTATTTGTGACGGAGTTCACCGTGGAGTGTTTTGTTTGTCCATGTTATATGTTAAGATAAGAAACCTTGAAATAAAGGTATTATCAGTGTTATCTGCGTTTGGGTCCTACCTGCTTCACTCTGCGTATCAGAAAGCACCAACCAAGAAATGGACCCAGCGGATTTTGATGAGTTTAAGTTGGATCTGTTCGATCTAGACTTTTCTTTACAATGTTATCATGCCGAGTGGAAAGGAACGTCTTCTAGAAAGGACAAAGAGGCTATTCTCGAGAAGGCACGAATGGAGGTGGCCGAAATGCCTTGGTTGAGGAGCTCGTTGCCGGAGTGGTTACAGCTGTTCACAAGTTGTCCTGAGGACTGGTCTGACGCTTCTAACCCTTTCCTCGGATCCGACTACAGTCCTGGTGGAGGTCCACGGAGTATTCAGGCGGCTGCTAAGAGGAGTCGTCGCAAGGCCAGGTTAGCCCGAGCCCCAGCAGCCATGGTTCCGGCTACAGAACCGGCCCACACAGCGATGGTTCCGGCCCCAGTTCTGGCCCCAGCAGCCATGATTCCAGCCCCAGTACAGGCCCCAGCAGCCATGGCTTCATGCTCCAGTACCGGCCCACGCAGCTTTAATTCCATACTCCATTACCTGTCTTACACAGCCAGGGTCCAGGCTTCCGCTCCGCGCCCAACAGCCAGGGTTCCAGCCCCAGTTCTGGCCCCAGCAGCCATGGTTCCGGCCCCAGTTCCAGCCATAGTTCCGGCTCAAGTACCAGCCCCATCAGTCATGGCCCCGACTCCAGCTCCTCGTTACCGGCCGACTCCAGCACCTCGTCTGCTGCTGGCTCTCCAGCCGACGCCAGCACCCCGTGTCCTGTCGGCGTACCGGCCGACTCCAGCACCTCGTCTCTTGTTGGCTCCCCAGCCAACACCAGCTCCCCGTGTCCTGTCGGCGTACCGGCCGACTCCAGCACCTCGTCTCTTGTTGGCTCCCCAGCCAACACCAGCTCCCCGTGTCCTGTCGGCGTACCGGCCGACTCCAGCACCTCGTCTGCTGCTGGCTCTCCAGCCGACGCCAGCTCCTCGAGTCCTGTCAGCATACCGGCCGACTCCAGCACCCCGTGTTCTGTTGGCGAACCAACTCTCTCAAGTCTCCCCTCCAGACACTTCTCAAGTCCCCTCTCAAGTTCCTACCGGAGTCCCCTCTCGAATTCCCTCTCTAGTCCCCTCTCGAGTTCCCTCTCCAGTCTCCTCTCGGGTCCCCTCTCGAGTCTTTTCTCGAGTCCCCTCTCAAGTCACCTCTCAAGTTCCTACCCGAGTCCCCTCTCAAGTTTCCCCTCAGGTCTCCTCTCGAGTTCCCTCTCAAGTCCCCTCTCAGGTCCCCTCTCGAGTTACCTCTCGAGTCTCCTCTCGAGTTCCCTCTCAAGTCCCCTCTCAGGTCCCCTCTCGAGTTACCTCTCGAGTCACCTCTCGAGTTCCTTCTCGAGTCCCCTCTCCAGTCACCTCTCGAGTCCCCTCTCGAGTCACCTCTCAAGTCAACTCTCCAGTTTCTTCTCAAGTCCCCTCTCGAGTCACCTCTCAAGTTTCCCCTCAGGTCTCCTCTCGAGTCCCCTCTCAAGTTTCCCCTCAGGTCTCCTCTCAAGTCCCCTCTCAGGTCCCCTCTCGAGTTACCTCTCGAATCACCTCTCGAGTTCCTTCTCGAGTCCCCTCTCCAGTCACCTCTCGAGTCCCCTCTCGAGTCACCTCTCAAGTCAACTCTCCAGTTTCTTCTCAAGTCCCCTCTCAAGTCACCTCTCAAGTTTCCCCTCAGGTCTCCTCTCGAGTCCCCTCTCAAGTTTCCCCTCAGGTCTCCTCTCGAGTTCCCTCTCAAGTCCCTTCTCAGGTCCCCTCTCGAGTTACCTCTCGAGTCACCTCTCGAGTTCCTTCTCGAGTCACCTCTCAAGTCAACTCTCCAGTGTCCTCTCGAGTCACCTCTCAAGTCAACTCTCCAGTTTCCTCTCGAGTTCCCTCTCAAGCCCTCTCTCGAGTCCCCACTCAAGCCCCTACTCATGTGCCGTTGGAGGTCCCGCAGACTAGTCTTCTGCCGGGGGTCCTGCCAACCCCATGTCCTGTCCCGTTGGAGGTCCCGCCGTCTACTCTCCTGCCGGGGGTCCTGCCAACCCTTTGTCCTGTCTCGTTGGAGGCCCCGCCGACTACTCTCCTGCCGGGGGTCCTGCCAATCCTGTGTCCTGTACCGTTGGAGGTTCCGCTGGGGGTCCTGCCAACCCCATGTCCTGTCTCGTTGGAGGCCCCGCCGACTACTCTCCTGCCGGGGGTCCTGCCAACCCTTTGTCCTGTCCCGTTGGAGGTCCCGCCGACTACTCTCCTGCCGGGGGTCCTGCCAACCCTATGTCCTGTCCCGTTGGAGGCCCCGCCGACAACTCTCCTGCCGGGGGTCCTGCCAACCCTGTGTCCTGTCCCGTTGGAGGCCCCGCCGACTACTCTCCTGCCAGGGGGTCCTGCCAACCCTTTGTCCTGTCTCGTTGGAGGTCCCGCCACCACTCTCCTGCTGGGGGTCCTGCCAACTCCTGGTCCTCTTCCGTGGGGGATCCTGCCGAAGCCTGTCCCGCCGGCTCCGGTTCCTGTCCGGCCGACACCGGGTCCTGCCCGGCCTCCGGAGCTGTCTGGTCTTCGCCCTCGATCCCGACCCTCTGTGAGCCGCGGTCTTCGCCCGCGGGCCCGGCCCCCTGACTCTTCCTGCCGCTGCCCTCGTCCTCGAGCCCGCCCCCTGACTCTTCCTGCCGCTGCCTTCGCCCTCATGCTCGCCTCCTGAGTTCGCCCGCTGTGGCCTTCGCCCCACCTTGGACTCTGCCTTGGCCCCCGGGCCGTCCGCCCGAGTCCCCCTTCTCGGCTTCTGCTTTGCCCCCGGGCCGTCCGCCCGAGTCCCCCTTCTCGGCTTCTGCCTTGCCCCCGGGCCGTCCGCCCGAGATCCCTTCCTGGTCCTCTACTGTGCTCCTGGGCGGTCAGCTTAGTCCCGTCCTCCGGACCCCCTCCACCCACCCTGCTTGAGGTTTTGGACTTTTGTTTGTTTTGGGGACGTCTGTGATCCGTCCCTTGAGGGGGGGGTTCTGTCACGATTATCTTGTAATGTCACAGTTCTATGTCTAGGTTTGGGTGTTTTTGCTGTTCTCTCTGTCATGTTTTCCTCTTGGGTTATTGTCTGGTCCTTTTCCCTGTGTTTTTCCTCCTGTCGTTAGTTTCCCTGGTGTGTCTCGTTATCTGATTGTGTTCACCTGTGGCCCTTGTGTTTCTCCTCCCCTGCCCGGCTGTTTCTCGTCTTGTGATTATCCCTCCCTGTATTTAGTCTTGTCTCGTCCTGTGTTCAGTGTTGGTGCTTCTTTTATTTGTGACGGAGTTCACCGTGGAGTGTTTTGTTTGTCCATGTTATATGTTAAGATAAGAAACCTTGAAATAAAGGTATTATCAGTGTTATCTGCGTTTGGGTCCTACCTGCTTCACTCTGCGTATCAGACCCAGGGCCGGAGCCGATGTGAGGGCTCGCTTTAAGTCCTGAAAAGCTGTGTGCATGTCCTCAGACCAGTGAACAATGTTAGGTGCGGCCTGCAGAGTTGCAGCACGTAGGATGGAGTCCATAGCAGCGTACTCGTATATCCAATGTCTGCAGTAGTTTGCCATGCCCAAGAAGGAAAGCATCTCCTTCTTTGTATGTGGTGGTGGCACTTTGTTCAAAAGGCAGATTCTCGCAGGTGAGAGGAGGCGGTGTCCATCTCTCAGAATGTGACCCAAATACGTGACCTCAGTCTGGCAGTATTGCAACTTGGCCAGGGATGCTCTGTGTCCGCATTCAGAAAGTCTTTTCATGAGCTAAATGGAATCGATGCGACAGGCGTCTCTGTTAGGGGATGCAATCAACAGGTCATCTGCATACTGAAGTAGGGTGCTTCCTCCTGTCAGGATCAGAGTGTCCAGATCTCTTTTAACAGCTGCTGCGTACACAGTAGGCGACTCAACATAGCCCTGTGGGAGGCGCGTGTATGTGATTTGTTTACCTTTAAGTAAGTAAGTAAACGCAAACAGATACTGGCTTTCTGGATGCAAAGGAATAGAGAAAAACGCTGAACAGAGATCAATGACTGTGTAATACTTGGAATCTGGGGGTAGAGCAGCAAGTATTGAATTAGTGTCAGGCACTATGGGAGCTGTTGGAATGACAATGGCATTAATAGCTTGCAAATCTTGGACAAAACGCCATTCATCAGGGCGGTTGTGTTTAGGTATGGGCAGAATTGGAGTATTACAGGGACTGGTCTTGTAAATTAATACGCCCTGATCAAGCAGAGATTGGATGACTCTTCCAATTCACAAAATGGCTCTATGGGGTAAATTGTACTCTCTGATAGCAGGCAATCTGGCATTGGTTTTAAGGGTCACTCTGTGGGGGGGAGCTGAACTAACAAAGCCCACATGGTTCTTGTGTTTGGCCCACAAACTGGGTGGAATGTCGGCAAAGTCTGAACGGGGGCCAAATTCTGTGGGTGGGGGTGGCTGTGAATGAAGGAACGTGCTTTGGGGGAGGGAAATGTGGTCAGCGAGACGCAGCATGTAATGCTCTTCTCCAAGGCTAATTACATTAGGTGTGGTGTGGGGGTCAGAGACCATTGCTGCTTCCAGCTGAGCATGGCAGTGGGCTGTCATAGCCCCCACCTCCTCCTTTTTATAGCCTGGGGTCACCGCCAGTGTGCCATGAGGGATAATGTCTCCTGCAATAAACGCCTTTTGTGCAGGAGTCAGTCTAAAAGGCAACGCACATCCTTCTGGTCCCAAAAACAGAAATTGCTCGCATTCCAACTGATCTGAGCTGTTGCAAAAGCCTCTTACTCATAGCGCATAATCATCTGATGGGTTAAAAGCAGCTGTGCAGTGACAATTCAACACAGGCCGCATAAGAGACATTAAGGAAGCACACACAGGGGAAATGCTAGCAATTTTCTGAATCTCTGTTGTGGAGAAAACAGAAATCATATTGAAATCTGGAAAGGACCAACAATAAAGGTTGTCCTGAGATGATTGAATGAATTGGACAGCTTGATAGACTTTACTGTCAGGAATTGTCAAAAACAATCATCTGGAGTACAATGTATTGTTGCCTGTAATTTACAAAGTAAATCTCTGCCCATCAAATTAATCGGGCTTCCATCTGAAATAATGAAAGAGTGTTACACATTTGACCCCTCGATTGAAACATTAGTACTCTCTGAAATGGGCTCGGACATAGGAATGCCAGAAACGCCCATTGTTGTAACAAAATCATTAGTTGCTTCACACACTTTCTCTTTTGTGCGTACTGCTGACAATGTGGTGCCGCTGTCAATCAAAATATCTACAGCTGTTCCACTAAAATCAACGGGCATAATCGGATCTTCACGCGGGTTATTGGAAAGGCGAATTGTTGCTGCTTGAATGGGGAAATGTTGTGAGTCTGATCCTATTTCTCCATGGCACCCCTATCTTCTATTAAATCCATTTTGCAGACCGTGTTGCTCATGTGGAGCCTGTCTATCATAGTTTTGAGGGGGCATTAATGCAGGATGCCTGGGTGGCTGGGGTAAAGCAGGCAAGGATTGTGTATTCTGCTGCGCTCCCCATCTCTTTTCGCACTGTCCCGCCCAGTGGTCCATTGAACCGCAAACGTGACACGGCTTTCTTGGATTTTTGTTCTGCTGTTGTCTGTTCTTATCATGATAACCCTGTGATTTTCCATGATTTTGCGGCTGTGTGCGGTTCTGTCCCTGAAACTGCTGGGAGTTATCTGCACCCTGATAAGCCTGTGTATTTTGAGGCAATTGTTGCACCATCTGAGCATTTCTAGGATGCAAAAATATCTGGCTCCTATGCAAGGCACGCATTGTGGCTATCATGGCTTGCCAGGTTTTAATTTGCCAGTCAGGTGTTGCTATCATGTAGGCACGAGCTGCCTCTGGGGTTAAGCTTTGCACTAAGCTTTGTATAGCGAATGGGTCATTTCCGTCTCGTTTTATTCCTGCATTGTTATCCCAAATCGTTATGAAACGCTGGATAAATTCTGGGACAGTTTCTGTTGGGTTCTGTACGCAGGCCAACACTTGGGAAAAATCTGTGTGAGTCTTAGTGCATGCTCTAACAGCCAAAGCAGCGACGTTCTGAATCCACATGTCGCGCGTCTGTGTCAAAGGCCAATCGCCTGCAGGCGTGCATGCAGGGAATTTAAACTCGTCTCTGCATGTGGGCCAATCTGCCTTGTATGTTAGGATTATCAGCTGTTTAACATCATGAACCAAACAGTTATAAACTGAGCAGACATTAGTCAACCACGACAGATACTCATCTGGGCTTTTAGTGGGGCTGGGAGCGTGATTAGTGACATCCTTGACCTCCACGGGTGTCCAAGGCTTATAAACTGGAACATCTCCTATCAGAATTTTCGTGGCGGTTACAGTGTCAGCAGAATTATTATTCTGAGGTGTTTGCGTTTCCATGATCCTTTTACGCTGGACATGTTCTCTGATTTAACATCAAAAGCAGCCTCTAGGCTGAGCAAATGACAACTCGCCGCACTTTTGGAAATCCTATCAATCAAAGCCTTGAGCTCTGTGGAGCCTCGCTCGCTGCCAACTTATTTTTCATTCTTTCATTCATTATATCCTCTTTTCTCTGCAATAGACATCCAAGCTTTGAGACAACTCGACATGTATTCTGCATCCCATGAGGGGTTCGGATCATTTTTCACAATTTTAAATGCTTCCCACAACACGGCCATGTCAAAACTCCCTGTTAAAGGCCAATCTATTTGAATCTTCCCTTTCTGATTATTTTGCTCACAAAGTAACGAGGTAAACGGCATAACTTTAGACCAATCCAAGCTTCTTCCGACAATCCCTGACGGCATGTTGGGCGAAAACATGTGAAAATAGTGGCTGTCTGTAATTGGATTTTTAGAAAATATTTTATTGCGTTCATTCGTTTTCCTCTGACCAACTGACTCCTTTGTGGACTGATTATAACCCATGTTTAACGGTTAGTACAATCAACAAACACTGCAATTTAGACAAACAAACATGAAACCGCAGCAAACCTCCATGTGACAGAAAGTTTAATTTAATCCGAATAAAAAGACTTCAGCGGGGGTTGGGAAATATAATTAATATGAGTGCCTTCTACTCATATATCCTTGTACAAGTGCTAAAGACTGGATCTGTTGAAGAGCAATAACGAATGTATCCTCAAATCAACAACCACTATGCTAATTTAGTGGTGGATTCCCTCTGTCCAGAGAATAAAACCATCTGTTTATCCTCCGTATTTATCAACCCATAATTTTCTTACAACAATGAAAAAATTATCGTTTATGCCACATTCTCGCATTCCGCCCATATATGACGATTTAGTTTAGTTCCTAAACGACTACGGTGCGAGGAAAAGAATGTTACAACACTAAGCTTAAGTTCTCCTGCCCTGCCGCTCTCCACAGGGGGGGGAGGGAACATACAGACACGCTCCCCTTTCTGCAGCGGCACAGGGTCTGCTTTAAACAGCTGTTTTATTTTATTTTGACCGCTGAAGTCTCCAGAATTCGGTGATTTGTTTCAATACAAATCTATGACATTGCTCTAATGCAGAAATCCACTTTACTGATGCTCTATTTTAAGGTCTCTCCGAAATTTAAATAGAGACACCGAGAAAAAAATGTGCAGCCTTTCAGCTTCACAGGTAATTTAATGATATCGTCAATCACAGATCCTGGTAAGGCAATGTTCAAATAGATTTGAAATTACACTTACCAGTATTCTGAAGATATATTTGATATCCTGTCGTGACGCCAATCTGTGAAGAATAATCTTCTGGGATTCAATGCAGAGCCAATGTTGAAGAATGGAGACGGAGAACTTTCATCAAACACGGAGATTTATTGAAGTATCGGCCGGAGAGGACACACTCAGTTTCACACATGAACAGTCCTCCACCGAGTGGCACTCTGAAGGATACATAGAATAATCATTATTATTATTATTACATGTCACTTGTTAGACGCTTTTATCCAAAGCGACTTACATACTAAATACTGTGGGCAATCCCCACAGGAGCAATTTGGGGTGAAGTGTCTTGCCCAGGGACACAACGACATGCTGACTGCAGCAGGGATTGAACCTGTGACCCCCTGATCCCAACACCAAGGCTCTATCCACTGCGCCACACGCCTCCGTGTCATATCAATATCAAATCATACAATATATTGACCAAGGGCGGATCCCAAACTTACGCGCCCTTTCTCTACTAATTATTAACAGATGCCACAAACTGGACAAACACCTAGCCAGGACAGGATGCCCCCCTTTCTCCACAGAGCAAGGCATCTGACCTCTGACCTGCCCCTGAGGATGGCACGATCGTATTTCACAGATTGAGAGAACAACATTTTAATTAGAAACAGAAGTTTGCAGATAAATTCCCAATTCGATACATGGGAACAGACAGGATTAAAATATTCTCTAACATTTGTGAAAATGTATGTGTACAAGTGCTCATCCTCCCCTTCCCACCCTTTTTTTTGGTTTTGTTTTGTTTTTGTTTGTTTTTGTTCTTTGGCTACAACCCTTTTACCAAGCTCAGGGACTCCCCTGTGCAGTATCATAAATTGAAGGATCATATCGATGGCATCTGTAGATAAAGATATAGGCAGGGCAGACACCACGGTGGTGAGTTGGAATGTCAGGGGATTTTGGGATTGAATCACCCGGTTAAGCGAAGCAAGGTGTTTTCTCATCTAAACAAATTAAAAACTGAAATAGCATATTTACAGGAAACTCATTTATTAAATAAAGACCAGCTAATGCTTCAAAGAGCAGGATTTACACAGGTTTTCCACTCCGATTTTAATAGCAAGAGCAGGGGGGTAGCTATTCTCCTGCACAGAGATGTACAGTTTGAAGAGTCAAAATCCATAAGTCAATCACTTTAATCCTATCAATCAATTCCGTTACATAATTATTCAAGGTAAACTGTTCAATAAGCCAGTAGTGCTTGCAAATGTGTATGCCCTAAATTGGGATGACGTTAATTTCTTCAGGAATATTTTCTCACTGTTGCCAGGCCTAGACTCACATGAATTAATATTAGGGGGGGAGCTAAATTGTGTCCTAGACTCTGTACTAGATCGTTCTGGCAGTAAGGTCACCGCACCTAATAAATCAGCAAGCTGCATAAATACATTCCTTCAAGCCTACAGAATGATTGACCCCTGGAGATTTAAATACCCGACTTCCAAACAGTTATCTTTTTTCTCCCCAGTACACCAAACCTACTCTAGAATTGATTGTTTTTTAATAGACCAAAAACTATTGCCCATAACTTCACAGGTGGAATACAACAGTATAGTCATATCAGACCATTGCCCAGTACTTTTGAAGCTCAGTTTTCCGGAAAATACACTCCGCCAACGCGTATGGCGCTTTAATCCTAGACTGCTTGTGGAAAAAAACGTTGACTTTATAAACACACAAATAGATTTCTTTCTCGAAACCAATGAGTCCCCAGAGATAAGTTATTTCACACTATGGGAAACCATGAAAGCATATGTAAGGGGGCAAGTGATATCTTATAACACTGGTGAAACTAAAAGGAAATTCAAACAAGCTACAGAATTGATTGATAGGATTAAAGTGATTGACCGATTACATTCAATATCGCCTTCGGAGAATCTTTACAAGGAGAGAATTTCACCCCAGACAGCATTTGATTCTCTGTCCAATGAGGACGCTGTAGATCTTCACTTAAAATCACGCTTTAATTTCTTCGAACATGGGGAGCGTGCCAGCAAGCTTTTGTGCCATCAACTTAAACAGTCAGCAACAGCAGGTTTTATATCTGCAATAAAAGATGAGGAAGGTAATATTGTCACAGACCAAAAAACATTAATGCCCAGTTCCAGTCTTTCTATGAGAATCTGCACACCTCGGGGGCAAGTAGCAAGGAATTAGTAGATGACTTCTTTAGTAAAATTGAAATGCCCTCCTTGGATGAATCAGACAAATCTGGACTGGAGAGAAATATAACTTTAACAGAGAATGACAACGCAATTAAAAAAAATGAAGCCTGGAAAAGCACCAGGCCCTGACAATACTGTTAAGAGAGACCGCTAGTCTAATTGGAGTGCAAAGGGGGGGGGGGGGGAGAATTGCATAAATTGTCGCTCTATGCGGATGATCATCTTCTTTTTCTTTCGGATCCCCATGCTACTATACCTATTGCCTTGGAACTTATCGCCGAGTTCGGCAAATTGAACCTGAGTAAAAGTGTTCTATTCCCCATAAATGATAAAGCACGTCAAATGTAATTTCAGAACTTCACTTTCTCTGTGTGTGAGGACAGCTTTACATACCTAGGTGTCTGTGTCACGTACAAATACAAAGGTCTGATGGACAATAATTTTAAAATAGTGCTTGATAAGGCTAAACTGGACATGGAGAGATGGTCGACTCTCCCCCTGTCACTAGCTGGCAGGGTTAATTCTGTTAAAATGACGATCATGCCCAGGTTCTTATTTCTGTTTCAGGCAATCCCAATCTTCATCCCTAAATCCTTCTTTAGGGAATTAAATAAATGCACTTCCACTTTTATTTGGAATAAAGCTGTGCCTTGAATTAGGAAAGAGTATTTGGAAAGGCCAAAGGGGGAGGGTGATTTGTCCTTACCCAATTATTTGTATTATTATTGGGCTGGTAACATCCAGTTCTGCAGTCATTTTAGCTGGTAGAGATCTGTACATCTCAGATCTGCTCAGAGGAAAGCTGTAATTCTGCTCATCTCTGAAGCCCAGTCGAAACCGCGTGAGAATATACACGCCCTGTCCAGCTGATTGCGTGAAGTACATGCACGCTGTGAATTAATTATTTGCCAGCTGAAAAGCATTTAAATACGCATTTTAAAAACTGAAAAAAACTCAGTCTTCATAGCGATCCGGTCGCGGCAAGATCGATTGAAGCAGCAATCTCTGTAAGGTATATTCTTGGTTAATTCTACTGCTCTGTGTCAATTAGTTTACTCTTTTAATTGTTCTGCAGTCATTTTAGCTGGTAGAGATCTGTACATCTCAGATCTGCTCAGAGGAAAGCTGTAATTCTGCTCATCTCTGAAGCCCAGTCGAAACCGCGTGAGAATATACACGCCCTGTCCAGCTGATTGCGTGAAGTACATGCACGCTGTGAATTAATTATTTGCCAGCTGAAAAGCATTTAAATACGCATTTTAAAAACTGAAAAAAACTCAGTCTTCATAGCGATCCGGTCGCGGCAAGATCGATTGAAGCAGCAATCTCTGTAAGGTATATTCTTGGTTAATTCTACTGCTCTGTGTCAATTAGTTTACTCTTTTAATTGTTCTGCAGTCATTTTAGCTGGTAGAGATCTGTACATCTCAGATCTGCTCAGAGGAAAGCTGTAATTCTGCTCATCTCTGAAGCCCAGTCGAAACCGCGTGAGAATATACACGCCCTGTCCAGCTGATTGCGTGAAGTACATGCACGCTGTGAATTAATTATTTGCCAGCTGAAAAGCATTTAAATACGCATTTTAAAAACTGAAAAAAACTCAGTCTTCATAGCGATCCGGTCGCGGCAAGATCGATTGAAGCAGCAATCTCTGTAAGGTATATTCTTGGTTAATTCTACTGCTCTGTGTCAATTAGTTTACTCTTTTAATTGTTCTGCAGTCATTTTAGCTGGTAGAGATCTGTACATCTCAGATCTGCTCAGAGGAAAGCTGTAATTCTGCTCATCTCTGAAGCCCAGTCGAAACCGCGTGAGAATATACACGCCCTGTCCAGCTGATTGCGTGAAGTACATGCACGCTGTGAATTAATTATTTGCCAGCTGAAAAGCATTTAAATACGCATTTTAAAAACTGAAAAAAACTCAGTCTTCATAGCGATCCGGTCGCGGCAAGATCGATTGAAGCAGCAATCTCTGTAAGGTATATTCTTGGTTAATTCTACTGCTCTGTGTCAATTAGTTTACTCTTTTAATTGTTCTGCAGTCATTTTAGCTGGTAGAGATCTGTACATCTCAGATCTGCTCAGAGGAAAGCTGTAATTCTGCTCATCTCTGAAGCCCAGTCGAAACCGCGTGAGAATATACACGCCCTGTCCAGCTGATTGCGTGAAGTACATGCACGCTGTGAATTAATTATTTGCCAGCTGAAAAGCATTTAAATACGCATTTTAAAAACTGAAAAAAACTCAGTCTTCATAGCGATCCGGTCGCGGCAAGATCGATTGAAGCAGCAATCTCTGTAAGGTATATTCTTGGTTAATTCTACTGCTCTGTGTCAATTAGTTTACTCTTTTAATTGTTCTGCAGTCATTTTAGCTGGTAGAGATCTGTACATCTCAGATCTGCTCAGAGGAAAGCTGTAATTCTGCTCATCTCTGAAGCCCAGTCGAAACTGCGTGAGAATATACACGCCCTGTCCAGCTGATTGCGTGAAGTACATGCACGCTGTGAATTAATTATTTGCCAGCTGAAAAGCATTTAAATACGCATTTTAAAAACTGAAAAAAACTCAGTCTTCATAGCGATCCGGTCGCGGCAAGATCGATTGAAGCAGCAATCTCTGTAAGGTATATTCTTGGTTAATTCTACTGCTCTGTGTCAATTAGTTTACTCTTTTAATTGTTCTGCAGTCATTTTAGCTGGTAGAGATCTGTACATCTCAGATCTGCTCAGAGGAAAGCTGTAATTCTGCTCATCTCTGAAGCCCAGTCGAAACCGCGTGAGAATATACACGCCCTGTCCAGCTGATTGCGTGAAGTACATGCACGCTGTGAATTAATTATTTGCCAGCTGAAAAGCATTTAAATACGCATTTTAAAAACTGAAAAAAACTCAGTCTTCATAGCGATCCGGTCGCGGCAAGATCGATTGAAGCAGCAATCTCTGTAAGGTATATTCTTGGTTAATTCTACTGCTCTGTGTCAATTAGTTTACTCTTTTAATTGTTCTGCAGTCATTTTAGCTGGTAGAGATCTGTACATCTCAGATCTGCTCAGAGGAAAGCTGTAATTCTGCTCATCTCTGAAGCCCAGTCGAAACCGCGTGAGAATATACACGCCCTGTCCAGCTGATTGCGTGAAGTACATGCACGCTGTGAATTAATTATTTGCCAGCTGAAAAGCATTTAAATACGCATTTTAAAAACTGAAAAAAACTCAGTCTTCATAGCGATCCGGTCGCGGCAAGATCGATTGAAGCAGCAATCTCTGTAAGGTATATTCTTGGTTAATTCTACTGCTCTGTGTCAATTAGTTTACTCTTTTAATTGTTCTGCAGTCATTTTAGCTGGTAGAGATCTGTACATCTCAGATCTGCTCAGAGGAAAGCTGTAATTCTGCTCATCTCTGAAGCCCAGTCGAAACCGCGTGAGAATATACACGCCCTGTCCAGCTGTCGCCCATCAGCTGTAGAGAGTTAACTAATTAGAGGGGCGTGGCCCCACTGCTGTGTGAACTCATCAATCAGGCTCCTTTTTAGTTAGCTATTTCCTGGAGCGTCAGCTTCAGACAGACGAAGACTGACAAAGACATTGGAGTCCTACAGGAGTCACGAGGGAGGCAAAGAGGAGGCAAATCCTACTTTGATTGAGCTAAGTATCGCTGGTATTTTATTTCATTTTGGTTAATCCCGCATGCTATAATCATGTGTATTTTCTCCATTCCCGTTCATGTGTCCTCTCGCCACTATCACTGGCCCCGTGTATCTCGTAATCGAAATATTCGGCCTGCTCTCGTCTATCCCACATGCTCCTCTGACATCCAACACTTAGTTTCAGGTGGCCTGTGGAACTGCCAGTCAGCTGTTCCTAAGGCTGACTTCATCTCTGGCTACGCTTCCCTGCAGTCTCTGGATTTCCTTGCCCTCACGGAGACCTGGATTACTCCATCCAACACATCCACCCCAGCAGCTCTCTCTACAGCATATTCCTTCTCCCATACGCCCAGACCCACTGGCAGAGGAGGTGGCACTGGTCTCCTGCTCTCTCCCAAATGGAGCTTTTCCCTCTTCAAGCTACCTAACTTCACTCCTTCCACCTTTGAATTCCATGCCGTCACAGTAACCCATCCTATACAATTAACCATTGTTGTTCTCTACCGTCCGCCAGGCGCCTTGGGGGACTTCTTGGAGGAATTAGATCATCTTCTCTCACACATCCCTGAAACTGGCCCTCCGGCTGTACTTCTCGGAGACTTCAACCTCCAGACGGGGAAGATAGACGAACTAATATCTCTGTTAACCGCCTTCGCTTTCTCATTGTCTCCATCCCCACCAACTCATAAAGCTGGCAATGTCCTTGATCTCATATTCTCAAGGAATTGCACTACTTCTAACCTCTCTGTTAACCCGCTCCACACATCCGATCACTTCTTCCTTTCATTCTCTCTACCCCTTTCCAGACATAACAAAATAATCTCTTCTCAGCCTGCACCTGTCCGCCGTAACCTTCGTTCCCTCTCCCCCTCTACCTTTGCCTCATCGGTGCTCTCAGCCCTCCCTTCCTCTGATTCGTTTCAACTCCTGCCTCCAAACTCTGCTGCAGAAACTCTCCTCTCTACTCTCTCATCCTCTCTGGACTCTCTCTGTCCTCTCACATCTCGGCAGGCTCGTCAGTCCCCCCCTGCTCCCTGGCTAAATGACGCACTGCGTGCTAATAGAACCGTCCTTCGGGCAGCAGAGCGGAAATGGTGGAAATCCAGACACCGTGACGACCTCCTAACCTATCAGGCTCTCCTCTCCTCTTTCTCTGCCTCCATCTCTCAGGCAAAGAGCACTTTCTTTCAAGATAAGATCCAATCTTCCTATTCCAATCCCAAAAAACTATTTTCCATCTTCTCCACCCTCTTGGACCCTCCCAAAGCCCCTCCCCCCTCCTCACTTCTGTCAAGCGACTTTGTTAACCACTTCGAAAAAAAGGTTGATGATATTCGCTCTTCTTTTTGTGACTCACCTTTACTGACCGCTGGGTCACCGGACCCTCCTTTCAACCACTCACTAACCTCCTTTTCCCCTCTCTCTCCAAGTGAGGTTCATACCCTCATTACCTCTGCCCGCCCTACCACCTGTCCTCTGGACCCCATCCCTTCAAACCTCCTTCAGACTATCGCTCCTGAAATTCTACCGTTTCTCACCCATTTCATCAACACTTCTCTAACTTCTGGTCACTTTCCAAACAGTCTCAAGGAGGCGAGAGTAAACCCTCTCCTAAAGAAACCCACTCTCAACCCGTCCGATGTTATAAACTACAGGCCTGTGTCTCTCCTCCCGTTCCTGTCTAAAACACTTGAACGCGCTGTCTTTAAACAACTCTCCTGTTATCTCCACCAGAACAACCTCCTGGATCCGCACCAGTCTGGTTTCAAGGCAGGTCACTCCACAGAAACGGCCCTCCTTGCTGTCACTGAGGAACTGCACACTGCTAAAGCTGCATCCCTCTCCTCTGTCATCATCATGTTGGACCTGTCAGCTGCATTCGACACGGTGAACCATCAGATCCTCCTTCGCACTCTCCAAGAACTTGGAGTTTCAGGCTCTGCACTCTCCCTCCTCGCCTCATACCTCAAAGACCGTACCTACAGGGTAACTTGGAGAGGGTCTGAGTCTGACCCTTGTCAATTAACTACAGGGGTCCCTCTGGGCTCTGTTCTTGGTCCCCTCCTTTTCTCTCTGTACACAAACTCGCTCGGATCGGTCATTAGCCCGCATGGTTTTTCTTACCACTGCTATGCTGACGACACCCAATTGATTCTGTCCTTTCCCCGCTCAGAGACCCAGGTCGTCGCACGCATCTCTGCTTGTCTAGCTGACATCTCTCAGTGGATGTCTGCTCATCACCTCAAGCTCAACCTTGACAAGACTGAACTGCTTTTCCTTCCGGGAAAAGATTGTCCTACTCTTGACCTGACGATCAACATCGGCACCTCTGTTGTTTCCCCGACTCTGACCGCAAGGAATCTGGGTGTGACCCTGGATAACAACCTCTCCTTCACTGCAAACATCGCTGCTACAACTCGTTGCTGCAGATATACGCTGTACAACATCAGGAAGATTCGTCCCCAGCTGACCCAGAAAGCCACCCAGGTTCTGGTCCAGGCTCTCGTCATCTCACGCCTAGACTATTGCAACTCCCTCCTGGCTGGTCTACCTGCATGTGCCATCCGACCTCTTCAGCTCATCCAGAATGCAGCGGCTCGTCTGGTCTTCAACCTTCCAAAATTTTCCCACACCACTCCGCTCCTTCGCTCCCTTCACTGGCTCCCGGTAACTGCTAGAATCCACTTCAAGACACTAGTACTTGCATACCATGCTGCGAATGGATCTGGCCCTTCCTACATCCAGGACATGGTTAAACTGTACACCCCAGCGCGTACACCCCAGCGCGTGCACTCCGCTCGGCATCAGCCAAACGACTCGCTGCACCCTCGCTGCGAGGTGGACCCAAGTTCCCATCAGCAAAAACACGTGGGTTTGCTATCCTGGCTCCAAGATGGTGGAATGAGCTCCCCATTGACATCAGGACGGCAGAAAGCCTGCACATCTTCCGGCGCAGACTGAAAACTCATCTCTTTAGATTCCACTTCGAGCGATAGAATTACTATCAAAGCACTTATATACTAACATAGGACTGGCTTATCTATAGCCAGCTGACAAAGCACTTATATACTAACATAGGACTGGCCTATCTATAGCCAGCTGAGTAGCACTTGAAATGTGTGGCTCTATGATACCTGTTGTACTTATATGATTCTGTTTTTCTTCTGGGCTGTGTCTTCCTGGTCGTATGTACTTATTGTAAGTCGCTTTGGACAAAAGCGTCTGCTAAATGCAATGTAATGTAATCCACAAGCTGATGTTTTGGGTTGATGTGACGGACGAATCCCCAATTTGGTCTGTAATGGAGCAGCATTCAAGTAATCCAGTGTCACTTTGCTCTTTAATTTGCACTCCACTACCCTTGAGTAAAAACTACTGGACGAATAACCCAGTCATCAGTGGCGGCCGGCCCATAGGGGGCGCTAGGGGCGCCGCCCCACCTCTTCCCACATACAAAATAAAAAAAAATAATATATATATATTTTTTTTTTATCGTATCCGGTGGGGTGACGCAGTACGGCAGTAGTTGATGAGGATGGCTTCATGTGCAGGTGGAGTCTCCGGACCTCGGTCCCCGCCCAATTCCGTTCAAGAGCTAATCTCCAATAGTTTCGAAAAGAGAAGTTTGGGAGATAAACTGTTGCTTGAAGACCTTGGACCGGACCAACCCGATTTGTATATATCGCAGCAAGCTCGTGAAAAAGACAAAACGTATCAACGAGGCTTCTCACGTAGCTGGTACACCAGCAAGGCATGGCTAGCTGGATGCAAACAGGTAAATGCTGTCTTTTGTTTCCCATGCTTGCTCTTCAAACAGCCGGGGACAGATATGATCTGTTCAGAAACTAGACAAAAGTTAAACAAGTACAAACCACAGACTGTCTGTGTCATGGCGAATAGAGTCGCTGGTTTATTTATGTCTGTATAGGCCGTTGTTGTGAGTGTGGATGGTCGGAGCTTGAAGTGAGCTCCGCGCTGCACTGGAAACGCGCCATTACATCACCAGAAGTCCTAATTTAAGGGGTAATTTCTCCCAAAAAAAAACGTTTTACTCACTATATCAACAGCCCCACCAAAAATATTTTCCACTGGTGTCTGTATTATATGACAATCTTCAGAGGGTCGCCACTCCGTCGCTTAATCACTTAATGAGGCAATTGGAGGAAGAGCTGGGAATAACTATATCAGATACTATTTGGCAGGCAGCAATTCAATTTGTCCACTCATCCTCAATGTGCATTAGACATGTCCTGCTACAATTTAAGGTTTTGCATAGGTTACATCTATCTGCAAGTAAACTGGCCAGATTTTACCCAGGTTTAGACCCAACCTGCATCAGGTGCAGTCGGGACCCGGCCAGCCTACAGTGGGGCAAAAAAGTATTTAGTCAGCCACCAATTGTGCAAATTCTTCCACTTAACAAGATGAGAGATGCCTGTAATTGTCATCCTAGGTATACCTCAACTATGAGAGACAGAATGAGAAAAAAAAATCCAGAAAATCACCTTGTCTGTTTCGGACAGATAATGAGATAATCCATCCCACCTCACAGGGGATGGATTATCTCGGCAAAGGAGAAGTGCTCACTATCACAGATTTTTTCAGATTTGTGAACAATATTTGAGAGAAATGGTTATTTTGTGTACATAGAAAATGTTTTAGATCTTTGAGAAAAATGGGAGCAAAAACAAAAGTGTTGCGTTTATATTTTTGTTCAGTGTATATGTGTGTGGTCTCGTACTATCCACCTGAGGCCTGTACCACGAAGCAGGATTTTCGCTTAGCGAGGTAACTTCAGGGTAAACTCTGGGTTTCCGGTACGACACTGGTTCTCTTCTTACCGGGGTAGATCTCCATGGTAACTGATGCTGAACAGCAGTAGAGGAACAAACCCCCCAAAAAGGCTTTAGTTATCGAGATGATGAAATACCCCTACCCGAGGTAGAACAAAGCACAACCATGTTTTTTCATTACTTTAATATGTCTAGTTTATGAAACGGATGGTTGTATACAAATATTCTTCTGCAAAATTATTATTTTTGGTTAATGTTTGGAACTTTCCCATAACCGAAAATAGTGAAAATGTGGGCTCCTCTGAAGGGGGCCGTGTTGGCCTTATCTCGTGTATCTCTTTGTAATATTAACACTTAAACACACATAAATCATAGGTGGAAATGGAATAGGAAATAGAAAATGCTAAATGTATGTATTACGTTTCCTACCGGGCTAAGGGAACCAAAGGGAAGCAACACAAACCAGAGTGGAATTGGTAAAAGTTATAAGTGGTTTTATTATAACTATCCGTTGTGAAGCAAAATAATGAGGCATAAACTTGGCACAAACAAAGGGCCAAATGCTGCTTGACAACAACCAAAATAAAGAGACTCCAAAAGAGAGTTTAACAGATTATACACCGTAATAATTAGTACAAAAGAGAAACAAAAACCTCACTAAAACATGGTACATGAAACTGAAAAAGGCTGTAACAAAACACAGCTGATGCTAATCCACAGGCGCTAACCGCTAAGCTAACCTGGTCTTCTTTACCCACACAACACTAAACACAGAACACTACTTTAACACGCTGCTAAGCAGTATAACAAAACACAGAACATTCACTGGATTATCGGGCATAACGAGTAAGCACAACAAGTAAGCACAACAAGAGGCTAGAGGCGTCTGTCTCACAACACAGAGCCTGCCGAATGATCTCCGTCCCCGGTCTTTGTACTCCTCCCCCGGAAGATGTGCCGGAAGCAGGCAGGGATTGGATGACGTCAGTCCAATCACCTCTTCGGACGGTACGAGGGCGGGGCATCGAGGAAACCTTACAGCTCATTTGCATACACACACACACACACACACACGCACAACAGAATTACTAGCACCAGGAAAGCAGCGGCTGTAACACCCCCTCCCTTAAGACAAACCCCCACAGACACGACACAACAAACACAGAACACATCATTACAGTCTGGACAGAGCATCTGCAAACACGTTCTCTGAACCCTTTTTATGTCGGATTTGCAGGTTGTAGTCCTGAACGATCAGAGCCCACCGCATGAGACGCTGGTTGTGATTGTACATGCAGGACAAGAAGACGATGGGGTTATGATCGGTAAACACTGCAACTGGCAAGGAACTGGATCCGACATAAACCTCAAAGTGCTGGAGAGCTAACAACAAAGCAAGGGTCTCCTTTTCAATGGTAGAATACCGGACCTGGTGTTTGGCGAAATAACAGACAGGATGATCAACTCCATTCGCAGCCTCCTGCAGTAGAACAGCACCGACCCCCACTGCACTGGCATCCACCTCAAGTGTAAAGGGCTTCGAAAGATCGGGAGCAGCGAGCACAGTAGCGTGACTTAAGAGTGTTTTTACACACTCAAATGCATGTTGGCACTCAGGGGTCCAAACGTAGTCCACCTTGGGACTTATCAAATTAGTTAGCGGTTGGGCTACAGTGGAAAAGTTGCGGCAGAAACTGCGGTAGTAGCCTGCCATACCGAGAAAACAGCGGAGATCACTCCTGGTGACGGGCACAGCACATTCAGCCACCGCAGCAACCTTAGCTTCCACCGGTCGGACTTGGCCTTGCCCAACCTGCTTCCCTAAATACGTGACAGTAGCTTTACCAAACTCACATTTGGCCAGATTCAACGTAAGCGACGCCTGTGCGAGGTGGGTGAATACCTGCCCCAGGATCTTCATGTGCATCTCCCAGGTGGGTGTGTACACGATGAGATCATCCAAATATGCGTTACAGTTACTTATGCCTGATAGGACGGTATTCACCAACCTCTGGAAAGTAGCGTGAGCATTGCATATATCGAAGGCCATGACTGTCCATCCATCCATCCATCTTCTTCCGCTTATCCGTGGTCGGGTCGCGGGGGGTAGCAGTTCCAGCAGAGAGCCCCAAACTTCCTTTTCCCTGGCGACATCAACCAGCTCTGACTGGGGGATCCCAAGGCGCTCCCAGGCCAGCGAAGAGATATAATCCCTCCACCTGGTCCTAGGTCTACCCCTTGGTCTCTTCCCAGCTGGACGTGCCTGGAACACCTCCCTAGGGAGGCGCCCAGGTGGCATCCTAACTAGGTGCCCGAACCACCTCAACTGGCTCCTTTCGACGCGAAGGAGGAGCGGCTCAACTCCGAGTCCCTCCCGAATGACCGAACTTCTCACCTTATCCCTAAGGGAGACACCAGCCACCCTGCGGAGAAAACCCATCTCGGCCGCTTGTATCCGCGATCTCGTTCTTTCGGTCATGACCCATCCTTCATGACCATAGGTGAGGGTAGGAACGAAAATGGCCCGGTAGACAGAGAGCTTTGCCTTCTGGCTCAGCTCCCTTTTCGTCACAACGGTGCGGTAAAGCGACTGCAGTACCGCTCCCGCTGCTCCGATTCTCCGGCCCATCTCACGCTCCATTGTTCCCTCACTCGAGAACAAAACCCCGAGATACTTGAACTCCTTCACTTGGGGTAAGGACTCATTCCCTACTTGGAGTGGACAATCCATCGGTTTCCTGCTGAGAACCATGGCCTCAGATTTGGAGGTGCTGATCCTCATCCCAGCCGCTTCACACTCGGTTGCGAACCGATCCAGTGAGTGCTGAAGGTCGCAGACCGATGAAGCCATCAGAACCACATCATCTGCAAAAAGCAGTGGTGCAATCCTTAGCCCACCGAACCGCAGACCCCCCCCCCCATGACTACGCCTCGAAATCCGATCCATGTATATTACAAACAGGATTGGTGACAAAGCGCAGCCCTGGCGGAGGCCAACCCTCACCGGAAATGGGTCCGACTTACTGCCGAGGAGCCGGACACAGCTCTCGCTTTGGGAGTACAGAGATTGGATGGCCCTGAGTAGAGACCCCCTCACCCCATACTCCCGCAGCACCTCCCACAGTAACTCCCTGGGAACCCGGTCATACGCTTTCTCCAAGTCCACAAAACACATGTAGACCGGATAAGCGTACTCCCAAGCCCCCTCCAGGATCCTTGCGAGAGTAAAAAGCTGATCCGTCGTTCCACGACCAGGACGGAATCCGCATTGTTCCTCCTCAATCTGAGGTTCGACAATCGGCCTGACCCTCCTTTCGAGTACCTTAGAGTAAACTTTCCCGGGGAGGCTGAGTAGTGTGATGCCTCTGTAATTGGCACACACCCTCTGGTCCCCCTTTTTAAAAAGGGGAACCACCACCCCGGTCTGCCACTCCTTCGGTACCGTTTCCGACTTCCACGCAATGTTGATGAGACGTGTCAACCAAGACAGTCCCTCAACACCCAGAGCCTTCAGCATTTCTGGGCGGATCTCATCCACCCCCGGGGCTTTGCCACTGTGGAGTTGTTTAACAACCTCAGTGACCTCCCCCCGGGAGATTGGTGTCGATCCCCCGTCATACTCCAGCTCTGCCTCTAACATAGAGGACGGAGTTGTCGGGTTCAGGAGTTCCTCAAAGTGCTCCTTCCAACGCCCTAACACTCCATCAGTTGAGGTCAACAACGTCCCATCCTTACTGTACACAGCTTGGATGGTTCCCTGCTTCCCCCTCCTGAGGTGTCGGACAGTTTTCCAGAACAACTTTGGTGCCGCCCGAAAGTCCTTTTCCATGTCCTCTCCGAACTTCTCCCACACCCGCTGCTTTGCCTCGGCCACGGCTGAGGCTGCTGCCCTTCGGGCCTGTCGGTACCTTGCAACTGCCTCGGGAGTCCCCCGGGATAACAAATCCCTGAAGGCCTCCTTCTTCAGTCGGACGGCTTCCCTGACCACCGGTGTCCACCAGGAGGTTCGAGGGTTACCGCCCCTTGAGGCACCTAGGACCTTGAGACCACAGCTCCCCGCCGCGGCTTCGGCAATAGAGGCTTTGAACACCGACCACTCTGGTTCAATGTCCCCAACCTCCACAGGAATGCCCAAAAAGCTCTGCCGGAGGTGTGAGTTGAAGGCCTCCTGAACCTGGGCCTCCTCCAGACGTTCCCAGTTCACCCGAACTACACGTTTGGGCTTACCAGGTCTATCCAGAGGCTTCCCCTGCCACTCGACCCAACTCACCACCAGATGGTGATCAGTTGACAACTCCGCCCCTCTCTTTACCCGAGTGTCCAAAACATACGGCCTCAGGTCCGATGATACGATAACGAAATCGATCATGGACCTTCTGCCTAGGGTGCTCTGGTACCACGTACACTTATGAGCATCCCTATGTTCGAACATGGTGTTTGTTATGGCCAATCCATGACTAGCACAGAAGTCCAGTAACAAACCACCACTCCGGTTCAGATCAGGGGGGCCGTTCCTCCCAATCACTCCCCTCCAAGTGTCTCCATCATTGCCCACATGTGCGTTGAAGTCTCCCAGCAAGATTAAAGAGTCCCCTTCAGGAGCCCCATACAGGACTCTTTCCAGGGTCTCCAAGAAGGCCGTATACTCTGAACTGCTGTTGGGTGCATAAGCACACACAACAGTCAGAGTTTTCCCCCCCATAACCCGCAGGCGTAGGGAGGCAACCCTCTCGTCCACTGGGGTAGACTCCAACAACGAAGCACCCAACCGGGGACTTGTGAGTATCCCCACACCCGCCCGGCGCCTCACACCTTGAGCAACTCCGGAGAAGAATAGAGTCCAACCCCTATCCAGAAGTAAGGTTCCAGAGCCGACGCTGTGCGTAGAGGTGAGCCCAACCAGATCCAACTGGTACCGCTCCACCTCCCGCACAAGCTCCGACTCCTTCCCCCCCAGAGAGGTGACGTTCCACGTCCCCAAAGCCAGCTTCTGTCGCCCGGGTCTGGTCCGTCGAGACCCTCCGCTTTCACTGCCACCCTTCTGGCAGCGCACCCGACCCCATCGTTGTTTCCCGTAGGTGGTGGGCCCGCGGGATGGAGAAGCGGAGGTGTTGCCCACGTTGCCTTTTCGGGCTGGGCCCGGCCGGGCTCCGTGGCAAGCCCGGCCACCAGACGCTCGCCGACGAGTCCTCCTTCTGGGCCTGGCTCCAGAAAGGGACCCCGGGCTTCCTCCGGGCCGGGTATCCTCACTCCTTGTGTCGTCTTTCATGAGGTCTTTTTGAACCAATCTTAGTCTGGCCCCTTGCCTGAGACCAATTTGCCATGGGAGACCCTACCAGGAACACAAGGTTCCAGACAACACAGCCCCCAGGTTCATCAGGGCACACAAACCTCTCTACCACGGTAAGGTGCTGGTTCTTCAGAGAGGTCATGACTGTGTACTGTAAAAAACAGTCAGGCGTAGCGAAGGCGGAGATTTTTGAAGCACGGTCTGTTAAAGGTACCTGCCAGTAACCTTTAAGCAGATCCAACTTACTAACGTATTTCGCGGACCCTAAGTTATCGATACAATCCTCCATTCGCGGCAACGGATAGCAGTCTGCCACCGTAACAGCATTCACTTTACGGTAATCAGTGATAACCCGCGGGAACCATCCGATTTAGCCTCTACCAGGCACAGGGAGCACCACGGGCTAGAGCTCTCTGTAGCTAAGCCATTATTTACAAGATATTCAGCCTCCTGCTTCATAAGTGCGCGTTTGGTGGGATTTGCGCGGTACGGATGTTGTTTAATTGGCCTTGCACCTTTCACAGCAATGTCATATGTTATCACATTAGTTTGTGTCGGGACATCATGGAAAAGGCACGGGAAACAGGTCACTAACTGAGTTATGTCATGCTGCTGCCCCTCCTGCAGATGACCTAACGTAGTCGGCAGTGTCTCTATCATTTCCGAGTTACATAACCGGGCACCCGGCTGATGATGTGCACGCATCACCAAACCATCGTCAGAAGGGCCGGAACTATCTGTAACTATTAACACCGAAACAGCAACTCTTTGATTCTCCAAGCCTGCAGGCTGGCTATCAACGGTGGTGCGTGAATGATAGCGCTTTAACATATTAATATGACAGACGCAAGTTTTACGTCATCTCTCTGGAGTACAAATAACATAATCCGTGTCACTGAGGCAATCGTGGATTTCATATGGACCGAGGAATTTGGCGGAGAGCGCGGCGCCAGGGATAGGCAATAATGCGAGGACCTTGTCACCTAATTCGAAGTGCCAATGGACAGCGGCACGGTCATAATTACGCTTCATGACGGCTTGAGAAGCGGAGAGCGACTCTCTGGCGAGTGAATTTGCCCGGTGCAAACGCTCACGAAACTTACTAAAGTAATCTAATACGTTCTTATCCCGGACGAGCCCCCATGCATTACGTTCCCTACCGGGCTAAGGGAACCAAAGGGAAGCAACACAAACCAGAGTGGAATTGGTAAAAGTTATAAGTGGTTTTATTATAACTATCCGTTGTGAAGCAAAATAATGAGGCATAAACTTGGCACAAACAAAGGGCCAAATGCTGCTTGACAACAACCAAAATAAAGAGACTCCAAAAGAGAGTTTAACAGATTATACACCGTAATAATTAGTACAAAAGAGAAACAAAAACCTCACTAAAACATGGTACATGAAACTGAAAAAGGCTGTAACAAAACACAGCTGATGCTAATCCACAGGCGCTAACCGCTAAGCTAACCTGGTCTTCTTTACCCACACAACACTAAACACAGAACACTACTTTAACACGCTGCTAAGCAGTATAACAAAACACAGATCATTCACTGGATTATCGAGCATAACGAGTAAGCACAACAAGTAAGCACAACAAGAGGCTAGAGGCGTCTGTCTCACAACACAGAGCCTGCCGAATGATCTCCGTCCCCGGTCTTTGTACTCCTCCCCCGGAAGATGTGCCGGAAGCAGGCAGGGATTGGATGACGTCAGTCCAATCACCTCTTCGGACGGTACGAGGGTGGGGCATCGAGGAAACCTTACAGCTCATTTGCATACACATAATCTTTGAATAACACAGTTGATACTGTAGAGATACTCCCATGAGCTAACAGGTTTCTTGGCATAATATTTTCACATGCTTTAAAGGTCTCCTATCACGCAAAATGCACTTTTTATGTTTCCCCGGTGCGTCAGGGAACTCACAAAGTGTCAGAAAACAAAACTCTCTCTCTTTTCCTCCTAACCCAAATCTCTAAAAACGGGAGTACAACGGAGCTGATCCAGATTTGCGTCCGATATGACATAATATCGGAAATGTGGGCTGGCTTTAGACCCATGGCCCTATCAGAAACGTTGCTATCAGAAACAATGCCCAACTGTTTTGGACGTAATATGGTATTTGTTTACATTAGCAAGCATCGCTAACACACAGCTAACCTGTACTGGAGAGAGTATGTGTAAAAAAGCAGGAAATAAAAAAAGTAACTCACCTTGTGGTAAACCGGCAAGAGAGAAAGCATGTGAGCTCCATACTGTTTAAGAAATAATACTTGGTGTGGTTTCGAACCAACCCAGTCTCACGGCATTTCATGTTATAGTCACGACATTTAATCTATTGATTTGTGTTCACCAACACAATTTCCCCCTTTTTTCCGTGTCACACAGAACGATTTTAAAAGCAATGTATTTCTATTGGTAGTGTGTTTCGTGCGTGCAACACGTCTTTTGTTCCGGTCGGGTCTAGGAAGACCGGAAGCTGTGTGGTTCATAAAAACATGTTCTTAATATCAAGCCACGATTATTGTTTTTAATTCTAAATCATATAATGTCTGACTTTTTTTGCCGTCCACGAGGGAAAGAAATGGGGCTCAGAGCCTCAGAATACTGAAATCTGTATTTTTATAATCTTTTTTTCCTTCTAATTTGTTATTCTTTTCTAAATAACACACTGTTATTTACTCAACAATAACACACACTTATCCTTGTTTGGCATCTGTCAGGAACTGAATTTCAAAATAAAATAACCGGAAACAGATACAGATACACCCACTGAACTGATTACCCAAGATCCTCAGCTATGGTTTAAGCTCGATGATTGGATTGTTTAGCTGCAATGCATGTTGCGATATGGTGTTAATGCGATATGAAATCTGAAAAACATTTTAAAAAAAAAGAAAATAATACTTTAATCCGAGTGTAGGCCTACTTGCTTTTCTCTTTGGAAGTCATCACATAACGGCATTGTAATACACGGTTCGGCTGCATTAAATATTACACATCTGCCGTAGTTATTTATTTATTGAGCCATGATGAGAAGACCTTTGGACAAACTGGAAGAAATGCCACAGAAACTGAATACGTGATGTGGATCATAAATATATCAATAATTAAACAACATCTTGCATTTCTTTTCACACAATACGTCTCCTTGCAGTATCAACATTAATTCGGCTGACTTTTATATTTGATCCAATTGGTAAATAGGTTATATTTACCCCATAACGGTGCACAGCTTATAGAAAAGGACTTGTCGTTTTTAAAGATATTACTGATTTTCTTTTAATATAAGAATGTAAATACTGAGTTGAGAGAATAGTCAGGGGATTTGGGTGATGGGAGACACATCTATGGAATCCCAATTTCAATAGCTTACCATTAAATGACGGATATACCTTTCTGTCTGTGATGTTTTACAAATCAGATATTAATGTGTGGAAGTAAAACATGTGAAATAATATAACAATATCTTGTAAAATTATGTGAAAACATGAATAAAACTACACATCCTCAGATGTTATACATATATAAGTGTCCTACACTAATAATAAAAAGTTATTATGGTATTGTATGCTGTGTGCACCGCCTAGTGGTTAAAGCACGTTATTTAATTATTTTTTTAATATGTTATATTTCATGAAAAAAATACACATACTTTCATAGGGGGAAAGTAGAAGGTCAATGATAGAAATATAGAATATAAAAAATCAAGAAGATACTGTAAGTGATCTCTACAATAAAACAGTTTAGTGCAGGGTGTACAAAGATATTAATAGGAGGAGATGCATAACAGAAAAACAAATTAACCTTTATTTAAACATTAAAGTATACTTTAGGTTAAGGTCTTCTTTTAAATAAGAAAAAAGCTTTGGGGGTATCTATAGATAAGCTTTATCTTATATAAGTTTTTTCTTAAATATTAAGCCTGACAAAGTACTTAACATCTAATATATTGCTTTCCTGCAATGTTAACTATGTTGAAGCACTTATTTTAACTGATATTATACATATGAATTATACTCTTATAAGATGTATGTAGATAGTATAAGAAATGTGCAGAATATGACAGTTTAATGGTGGAGGTATACCAGTGGTTGCATTAGACTTTTTCGTTGTCCGTCATTTTGACGGACAGGATCGTAAAATTTCCATCATAATCCATTATTACCCGTCATTTTATTTTTCATGTTTTAATGATGAGATGAGACATATTTAATGATTCATACAGAACTTTTAAGGGCATGGAGAAAAAAAAAGTTGAACAGAGACACCGACCGTGTGGTCACTTTTCATGTCAACACGAACATGAATGATTTATTTTTTCCTGCACTGACAGCACAGCAGAGGGGGGCAGAAGCCGCTAAAAACACCACGACCATTGTGCCTAAACAGGCAAATATGAACAATGCCATTGTTTTAAATGAGACAATTACAATCAAAATATGAACAAAACATTTACAAGAACAACTCAATTGATCTGCTGTAGCCTAGCCTGAACGCTAATTTCTGCATCTTCGTGCACCCTCGGACAAATCCGTTACTCATCTTAGCTTTTCTACAGATGTCGCAAAACATTTTGCCATCTTCCCTCCTCAGCCACTTAAACTCTTGCTCCCACTGAACACGGTACTCCCACTTGAACTCCTTGCCACTTGCTTGCCCCTCTGCCGCTGGCTGAACGTTGTCAGTTTTAGTCTTACTGGCTTGTCCTTCATCCTCCACCGCATCAATCCCTCTTTTTTCACCTCGTTTATCCACACCATCACAATTACTGGGCTTATTAAAAAAGCTTCGGACGATCAGCTGCCGTGACATTTTGCGATTACTAAAGCCGGTTAAACAATGAGGTAATCAACAAGGTCAAAAACAAGACTAGACAATAGCTACTTAATATACACACACTCGCCACCAACTGGACAGTGGTGTGAATGACTAAATAATAGTTACAGACTACAGTAGAGTACAGTAGATCGCCCTCAGTCTACCTGGCCACTAAGGATGTAATATAATGTGGGCCGCTGGTGGACATTTTGGCGCTGTTCCGAGTTGTGTTCTAATCTGCTTTCAGATTTTCCGTCATTGTTAGAAAAAATCCGTCATTGTCGGAAAATATTCGGTTAACGCGACCTCTGAGGTATACACACATAGTGATAGATGTCTTGTAATGCGCTGTTGAGGAACCTGCGATCCAAGTTTTTCATTCATTGCATAACTACACCATAGTTGTGATATGTCAATAAACCTGAACATCTTGAAATCTTGAAAGGGATGTGCAAGTAGAGAATAACGAGTAATGAATATACTTTATAGAGATCTGCAGATAAATGTTTAGTCTTCTTAAGCACCAACAATCAAATATCTCGCCTGATTGTTGGCACTTGACAATACCAGGTTAACCTCTGAATTGTAGTGGAGTAGAATTACAAAGTAACAATGAGCTGTCATGTGGGTATATATTAATGCTGCCCATTATGGACACAAGCAATTTTCACCCATTTATTAATTATATGTTTTAAATTTGATAACACCAAAATAGCCGCGGGAAGTAGGGGTGTTGGGGGTGCTGCAGCTCCCCCTGTTGGTGAGTGGTGTACATTTCAAAAACTGAGTGACCACCTAAATAAAAACGATTAAACTACATAAAATAGTTATATACAAAAAATTAGTTGTATACAGTAGCATATAATAGTCATAGTATATATTTGTATCAGTCAGGTGGCTTGAATTTATTTTCCAAATAAATAAAATCCGAGTCATCTAGGTCGTAGGTCGTGGGAGAGTGACGTAATTGACGCGACACAATACCGCAGAGTGACAACTTTCTAGAATGGCGCAAAAAAGGATTTTGGATTTTTTTTTCTCCAACAAACAACCCAATAAAAAGAGTGGACCACCAGCTACTCCTCAGCCCACCACCTCTACAACTAGAGTAATATGACACAGAAGAGACTGACACATCTGACTTTGATGCATGTCCACAGTAACATGTTGGACAATGTGGATGTATCTGCTCTAATGAGGGTCTTCATTAGTGCCACCCCAGGCTACATTTGGAGTTTTGTGAAGCCCCAACACAAGGTAAGACGATATTTCTCCTTTAATGCTGCTGCCGCTGTGCAGTGTTTTGCCTTGTCAATCAGTTAAAATTGAATTCATAGTTTTATTAATATTGTAAATAATATTTTCTGACTATTTGTAATGTTATGTAGGTTTGTAAGACCCATAGTTAGCATGTGGGCATGTGCAGCTGTTGTAATGACATATATGAACAAACCGTTCTGTAAAAGCCTTCATAATATTGATAGGAATATAACTGGAAGGTTTGGTGTATGTAAGTGCAACTGAAGTGGAAATGTCGGACTCAGAGTAGAAGAAAAAACTCATTTTGAGAAAACGACCTTTAAAGATTGCAGTGAGGCGCTAGCTAAACCCTCCTGTTCTTTGGATGACAGCTTGCGCCTCGACGCACTCCGTGAAGGTATTTCATGTTCGGGGTCATTTGTTTTTTGTATAATCTTGCTTTGTGCAAGTGACAATTGTTGTTGTCTTCTCTGTGAACGTTTTTTTCGCCGTTCTTTTGTCATTTTGAGATTTAAATTTCTAGCGGAAAGCTAACCAGGAAGTGTTTTAGCACACCACGTGACGCATCTGAACGAATCACGTTGTTAGAAGTTGACACCAGCCAATGAGATTTCGTTTCTTGGTTTAAGACCCTTTTGTACTTTCACGATTGGTTGCTGATACAAAGGAAATGACTATATTTGGATCTGATGAGATTGTGCAGGAGAGACGGAGCTTTCCAACGATATCTCTGATGACATGGTGCACACAGCGGTCGCGGTACTTTATGTTAGAATGCTAACTTTTGGTGAATTTAGGAGAAATCTACAGACGCAAATAGACAAACTATAGTAAAATAAACACTTAAATGTGTATTTTGTACGTTTTCCTTCCAAAAGCCTGAAAGAAAACATGTTATGGAATCAAAATAGCACAACATCTCAAAATTGACCAGTGCATGAAAAACAATGTTTTTCACCTTTAACAAACAATTTATGCGGCTCGTATCGCTGACAGCCGGGCCCGGCCCGGCACCGCCTTTCTTTTTTTTTTTAAGCGGCCCCTTCCCCACCTTTGGCAGCACCCCCTGAGCAAAATGACTTCTCGCGGCTATGAACACCAATGTGTTTAATACTGGAGACTTCTAATTGTTGTGGTGGTTGTATTCTCCAGCCACCTCCCTTGTGTGTGTTTTCCCTTTCCCTGTCTGTGTGGGCGTGGTGGCTGTCACTCCTGGCTCCCGGCTCAACCTCCACCTGCTGCAATCAGTTGGGCACCCTCCTCTGCTACACACCTGATTTCCATCAGCCATTTACTAATGCCATATCATTAAACCCCAGTGGTAAAACTCTCAGCCTTCTCAGCCTTCTTAGCATTAGTTAGCTATTTCCTCTACACCTGAAAGTTCTTCTTACCTGTTCTTCTTGTGCTCCAGGATCACTCTCCAGCCGGATTACTCTCCACGCTCCTCCACCTCAACAGCCGCCACCAGCCGGATTATTCTCCACGCTCATTCACCTCAAAATAAACCTTTTTAACACTCTGCCGTGTCCTGCGTTTGGGTCCTCTCAGATAGCCGTAACAGAACGATCTGGCCAGTATGGCTCCAGCGGACACCGGCTACCAGCCCAAGACTGCGGACGAACTCTGCCAAACCCTGGCCAATCAAGGCGCTCTCGTGGGGCATCACGATACAGTTCTCCGTGAGGCAGTGGAGACTCTCCGGAACCTCTCCGCTAATGTACAAAGAATCGGAACGCAGGTAGAACTGCTCACCTCACAGGCTTCTCCCCCGCAGCCCGCTGCACAGCCGACAGCCCCTCCCCCCCTCCTTCCGCACCCCTCCATCAGCTACGAGAGGCTGTGATTCCCACACCGGAGCGATACGCTGGAGATTTGGGTATTTGTAGAGCCTTTTTGTTGCAGTGTACGTTAGTTTTTGAGCAGCAGCCTAGTACTTATCACACAGATGGGGCTAGGGTAGCATATGTAATGAGTCTGTTGAGGGGGAGGGCTTTAGATTGGGCTACAGCTGTTAGGGAGAGCCAGCCACAAATTTGCTGGTCATATGATACTTTCATTTCCGAAATGAAAAAAGTTTTTGATCACCCGGTACGGGGGAGGGACGCTTCCAGACGCCTTCTTTCTCTCCGGCAGGGCTCCCGTAGTGTAGCCGAATTTTCAGTTGAGTTTAGAACAGTTGCTTCCGACTCACGCTGGAATAACAAGTCATTGCAGGATGTTTTTCTTCAGGGGCTGAACGAAGCAATTAAAGACGAGCTAGCTGCTAGGGATGATCCAGTTAGCTTGGATAATTTAATTGCCACAGCCATCAAGATTGATAATCGCCTCAGAGAGAGACGTAGGGATAGGAATAGCCGTCACTCCAATCCCAGCGACTCCTCACTTGATGCCCAAATTGGCACTGCCACTACCCCAATCTCCAGATCTTTCCCGACTCCTTACTCAGTCTCATCCCCTGGAGATGAGCCCATGCAAGTGGGAAGGGCCCGCCTCTCACCATCGGAGCGTGCTAGAAGGATCCAGGCTGGGGAATGTGTTTATTGCAGCCAAACCAGTCATCTCGTTTCCTCCTGTCCTAATCTGCCAAAAGGTCAGGCTCGTCAGTAGCTGTGGGGATTCTGGCGAGCCCTTCCTCCTCTCTCAACCCCCGACCCAGAACGCAGCTAGAAGCCATGCTTTGCTGCGACCAACAGTCCCTACCCCTGCTCGCCTTAGTGGACTCGGGGGCGGATGAGAACTTTTTGGACATTGACATTGCAGCTCAGGCAGGAATTTCCTGCGAAGTGTTAGATTCACCTCTTAGTGCTAATGCTCTAAATGGAAAATTCCTGGCCCAAGTCACTCACTGCACCAAGCCAGTAAACCTCATTCTGTCTGGAAACCATCGTGAGTTTATTCAGTTTCACCTAATTTCCTCACCTCATGCCCCCATAGTGTTGGGCCATCCCTGGTTAAGAACACACAACCCCCAGATTGATTGGGTAACTGGCAAAATCATTAGTTGGAGTTCTTTTTGCTTATCCTCATGCCTGCAGTCTGCCCTACCGCCAGCAGAGGCCGCCTCTCCACCACCCAAGATCGAGCCGCCTGACCTGTCATCTGTTCCCACTGAATATCATAACCTAGGAGAGGTGTTTAGTAAACAGCGAGCTCTTTCTCTTCCTCCTCATCGACCCTACGACTGTCCCATTGACCTCCTTCCCGGGGCCCCTCTGCCTTCCTCACGTCTGTTCAACCTGTCTCGCCCTGAGAGAAAATCCATGGAGAGTTACATCCATGACTCCCTGGCTGCCGGTGTCATTCGGCCATCCTCCTCCCCGGTCGGTGCTGGTTTTTTCTTCGTCACCAAAAAGGACCGCTCACTGCGGCCCTGCATTGATTACAGGGGTCTCAATACCATCACGGTAAAGAACAAATACCCACTACCCCTCATTAACTCCGCCTTTGAACCCCTCCAGGAAGCCACCATTTTTTCCAAACTGGACCTCCGCAATGCCTACCACCTCGTCAGAATCCGAGAAGGGGACGAGTGGAAGACGGCCTTTAACACAGCACTCGGTCACTTCGAGTATCTGGTGATGCCTTTTGGACTGACGAATGCCCCAGCAGTCTTTCAGTCGATGGTGAACGATGTGCTCCGTGACCTCCTCAACCGGTCAGTCTTTGTCTACTTGGATGACATCCTCATATTCTCTCGTAACAAGGAGGAGCACATTATCCATGTCAGGCAGGTGCTGCAGAGACTCCTGGAAAACAGACTCTTTGTGAAGGCGGAAAAATGCGAATTCCATGTCAACACAGTCTCATTCCTGGGCTACATCATTGAGGAAGGAAAGCTTAGGACCGACCCTGACAAGATCCAAGCGGTGGCGGGGTGGCCCAAACCAACCTCAGTTAAACAGCTTCAACAGTTTCTTGGTTTCGCCAATTTCTATCGGCGCTTCATCAGGGACTACAGCAGAGTGGCGGGTCCTTTAACCAGACTCACTTCCCCTACAACTGTTTTTTCCTGGACCCCAGAGTGCGATGCAGCCTTTTCAGAGCTAAAGAGACTCTTCACTACTGCCCCTGTGCTCATCCACCCTGATTCCTCTCGCCAGTTCATTGTGGAGATCGATGCCTCCAACACCGGGGTAGGGGCAGTTCTTTCCCAGCGCTCGGAACGAGACCAAAAATTGCATCCTTGTGCATTTTTCTCTCGCCGCCTCACCCCAGCTGAGAAGAACTATGACGTGGGTAACAGAGAGCTGCTGGCTGTCAAACTTGCCCTAGAGGAGTGGAGGCACTGGCTGGAGGGAGCTGAACTCCTTTTTATTGTATGGATGGACCACAAGAACCTGGCGTACATCCAATCTGCCAAGCGCCTTAACTCCCGTCAGGCTCGATGGGCCCTGTATTTCGGCCGCTTCTCATTCACCCTCACCTACCGTCCAGGGTCACGGAACCTCAAGCCTGACGCTCTCTCTCGCCAGTTCGCTTCCGGAGGACCAGCTGCCAGTCCAGACACTATCCTGCCTGCCTCCTGCGTGGTGGTGGCTGTTACCTGGGAGATTGAGTCATTGGTCAGGGAGGCTCAGCGGGCGCAGCCTAACCCAGGTAACTGCTCAGCTAATAGTCTTTTTGTGTCTACTCCTGTTCGCTCCAAGGTCCTGCAGTGGGCACACGCCTCCCGTCTCTCATGTCATCCTGGTGTCCATCGCACACTGTTTATTCTCAGACAATGGTTCTGGTGGCCTTCCATGGCTCAAGACACCAGGGCCTTTGTTGCTGCCTGTACAGTATGTGCCCGCGCCAAGTCCTCCCACCAGTCTCCCTCTGGCCTGCTTCGCCCGCTGCCGGTACCTAGTCGCCCTTGGTCGCATGTGGCATTGGATTTTGTTACTGGACTTCCATTTTCACAAGGAAATACCATCATCCTAACTATTGTGGACAGATTCAAAGATGGTACACTTTGTGGCTCTTTCCAAGCTTCCCACTGCCCGAGAGACTGCAGATCTTCTGGTCAACCATGTAGTTCGACTTCATGGGATCCCCACCGAAATCGTCTCTGACCGGGGTCCCCAGTTCATTTCCCACGTTTGGAAGGCCTTCTGTCAGGCTCTGGGAGCATCGGTGAGCCTGTCATCTGGCTATCATCCTCAGACGAACGGGCAAACGGAACGGGCCAACCAGGATCTGGGGGCGGCCCTTCGTTGTGTGGCTTTCAGGAACCCTTCATCATGGTGCCCACATCTGCCATGGATCGAATATGCCCACAACTCCCTGTCAAATGCAGCCACAGGTATTTCACCCTTTCATTGTGCCATGGGTTTCCAACCACCTCTGTTTCCAGCCCAGGAAGAGGAAGTTGCTGTTCCCTCCGTTCAGACCCACCTTCGTCGCTGTCGTAAGGTGTGGAGGGACACCCGAGCCGCCCTGCTCCGCTCCGCTGCCCGCAACCGCCTCATCGCAGACCGCCACAGGACCCCGGCCCCCAACTACTTACCAGGTCAGAGTGTTTGGCTTTCTTCCAAAGATCTCCCACGCAAGACAGAGTTGAAGAAACTCACTCCACGGTATGTCGGCCCCTTCATCATCGACTCTATTATCAATCCATCTGCAGTCAAGCTCAAGCTTCCCTCACACATGAAGGTTCATCCGACATTTCATGTCTCTCTGTTGAAACCTGTTGCCAGCAGTCCTTTGTCTCCTCCAATGAGTGTTCCCCCAACCCCCCGCATCATCAATAATCACCCAACCTACACCGTCAGGCGATTGCTGGACGTTCGTCGCCGTGGAAGTGGATTCCAATATCTTGTGGATTGGGAGGGCTATGGTCCAGAGGAGAGGTGTTGGGTTCCCCGGCGAGACATCATGGGCGCGTCTCTGGTACGGGACTTCCACCGGGATAACCCTGGTAGACCTGGGAGACCTGGTAGACCGCCTGGAGGCGTCCCTTAAGGGGGGGGGGTACTGTGGTGGTTGTATTCTCCAGCCACCTCCCTTGTGTGTGTTTTCCCTTCCCCTGTCTGTGTGGGCGTGGTGGCTGTCACTCCTAGCTCCCGGCTCAACCTCCACCTGCTGCAATCAGTTGGGCACCCTCCTCTGCTACACACCTGATTTCCATCAGCCATTTACTAATGGCATATCAGCGGAGGCTCTACAACTTGTCAGCGCCAGATCGTTGTTTAAACCCCAGTGGTAAAACTCTCAGCCTTCACAGCCTTCTTAGCATTAGTTAGCTATTTCCTCTACACCTGAATGTTCTTCTTACCTGTTTTTCTTGTGCTCCAGGATCACTCTCCAGCCGGATTACTCTCCACGCTCCTCCACCTCAACAGCCACTATCAGCCGGATTACTCTCCACGCTCCTCCACCTGAACAGCCGCCACCAGCCGGATTAATCTCCACGCTCCTTCACCTCAAAATAAACCTTTTTAACAATCTGCTGTGTCCTGCGTTTGGGTCCTCTCAGATAGCCATAACAATTGTGGGAAAAACGAAAACGTTCCCAGTAGAGACGTCCCATAGAACCTTTTGCGAAACACAATAGCCAGCATGTGTAGTTCTGGGGGGGTGTTCGATTCCAGTTTTCCAAAAAAAGTCCGACATTACACGATTTTAAATAAAAACAATAATCGTGGCTTGATATTGAGTAAGAACATGTGTTTATGAACCACACAGCTTCCGGTCTTCCAAGACCCGACCGGAGAAAAAGGAGCTGATTTTTAAACTATCCGAACACAATCTCGGGTTGCGTTCCGATAATCCAAAAATCAGCTCCTAAATTCTAACCCTATCTCCTATTCCTTGACCTCTGAGTGAAACGTCACGGGGTTAAGGGATAGTGGATAGGAGAATAAGCTAAGATAGGTTCTTAAGCTAAATGGACTATTGGAACGTAACCACGGACAACGTCAGCGAAATAGTGCCCACTAACGACCAGCCACGCCCTGACACATGGGGTCTAGCCGGCCAATCACAAAGCTTTGATGCGTTCAAGTGCATTATTCTGGCACGGGAAGATTATGTTATAAGACATTAACGATAAAACAGAATATTGTTGTTCTATTTTTAGACACATCTCGCGATCGACTGGGAACCTCCCACATATTTTACCATGATTTAATTGTAATACACGTTTCAAAATTATGCCGAAGTAACAACATGATACCGGTTAGTAAAAACCATGAATTAATGCTTTGACGAGTCTGCAAACAAGTCTGCTCCGGAGCAGGTTTGGTTCCAGGTTAAGAGATCAACTCAGTGAAATCACCGCCTGCTGACCAATCAGAGCTCAGTGTGCAGAGTTTAAAGCTATCAAGTCATACAGGATAAAGGAAATACAGAAAAACTGCCGTTGCAGGAAAGACGGCCGGCAAAAATCAACGGTGGTCAGAGGGCCTAGGTATAAAAGTTACAGCTCGCTACTGGTCAAATGTAATTAAAGTCAGATCCACTCTTGTCTTAGACGGGGCAGTGATATCATAAACCTGTTAATGTACGCATTAAAACGTATCTTTCGATCCCGTTTGAATTACGAATTACACATAGGATGTCAATCTTAACAAAAAATGTCCATGTCAAAAAAGTCACAGTTTGTCGTAAAACTGTTGAAATACAAGACTATGAAAAATACGCAACTACAAAGACTACACATCCCAGAATCCCGGTCCCGCATGCTGGCTCTTACGGAACCGACTAACTCCCCTTTACAGCTCTCAACATGCCCAGACTTGTAGTGATTTTCACCTCTTTTAATACTTTTCGCCTCATTCTGAAAGAAAGAAGTGAAATGTGCTAACGTGACAGCCGTCTTGGTGTGTCCTGCGAGATGGGAGATGTAATTCATTGAGCGGTTCACACACAAAAAAAGTGTTACTTCACAGTTTTACGACACATTTTTATTTTTTTTACTTGCAAAATTATCTTTTAAATTGACAAACATCATATGTGTAATTCGTGGCACAATTCAAACGGGATCGAAAGATAATCTTGCTCTCGCCATTGACTTCAATACATACTCTTTCCGAAATAAGGTCCCATGGAGGTGAGCGTTATTTCTGGACCATCTTGAAATGTGACTTTCATATTTAAAAGATACACACATTTTATTGTGAGGTTAATTTAATATACACTAAGCCTCTCTTCAACAATATGTTGACGTTAGCTAGTCTATTTTATGCTATAGTATAGCATAGTGAATTTAAATTAACCTTAACAATGCATACAGTAACCTAACTAGCAAACTAATTATCTAACGTACAAAGATGACCTTATTTTACCAACCTCACACGGAAGCTTTTTGGTATACAGTAGCATTCCACTTAATGTTTTACACTTCTCTATTACCTTTTAACTTGGATGCTACTTATAGCATCGTTAGCACAGATGTAGCTACCGATTGCTCAAATGCTAACCCAACTCTAAACATTCATTAACGATAGCTTAAAGGGCACCTATCATGCAAAATGCACCTTTGTACGTCTTTTATACATGATTATGTGTCCCCGGTGTTCCAGGGAACTCACCAAGTGTCAGAAAACACAACCCTCTCTATTTTCCTCCTTCGCCAAATCTCTAAAAAAGGGGCTGCAACGGATCTGAAAAAAATGGATCCACATTCCGACACTTTTCTACGTCACAAAGACGTACTCCGCTTATTGGTCAACTCTCCACCTATCAGGGGAATGAGCCACGGCCACGTGCATTGCCAAACCTCCCATTCGCATATAGGCTATCGGCAGGCTAAATCAACCCCAGTCACATCTGTGTTTTTGCCTGCTCTTGCTAGGATGTCTAAGCCAGTTAAACGTTGTGCTGTTGTTGGCTGCAAGACTCGGAACAGGGGACTGCATGCAATGCCATCAGTGCAAAAAGAGAATAATCTGTGGCTAGACTTCATTTTCAAGGGACATGTGCCAGAAGACCCCGGCAGATTTCTGTGTGTGTGTTCCAAACATTTTACCACGGACATGTTTATGAACTTCTCTCAAGTCCAACACGGATATGCCTCCAAACTAATGCTACACCCGGGATCAATACCAACCATCCGGGACCAGGCCAGTGAGGACACATCCAATTCTGAAGCTGTAAGTTTTTATTTAGCGGTGTTTTTCCTGATAAAGCTATCTCTTGCTTGTAGCATGTAGCATGTAGCTTCGCCGTATCAATGTCGCCTCAACCCCAACTAGTAATCGGTTAGGTGTTTATATGTTCTTGTAACATTTTATTTTGTACGCTCCGCAGTCTTTGCTTTGTCTTTAATTTTAATTATCAGGCATTTGCGAACATGTTCAGACTGCCGTAATGGCGATCTGTGTGAAGGCTGTAAAGCCACGCCTAGCCTAGCCGATAACACAAGTATTTATTCTCCTATGTATTAGTATTTTGTATCCTGTAAAAAATCATATTGAGTAAGTTATAATAACAAACGTAATCTTCTGGAGGTAAGTGCCGTTTTTTCCAGCGTTATGTAAAAGCTTTTGTGATTGTAGTCTGTAAGAACGATCATATATCATCGATCTGTAAGCTAAGCTACGCTAAGCTACGCTACGCTACGCTAATGAGACATGCCGTTTTTTGCAGCGTTATATGGAAAAGCTTTTGCATGTTTACTTGTTTGCGCACATGAATATAAATGGGGGTGTGTTAGGATACAACACTGTATGTATGTATGCGAGGGGACACACACCACGAGTAAAACGGAGCTAAAGCCCTGGTATGTTGTTGTTGACAACATGCATACTAATCTAAACCACTTTTTTTGTTGTGCTTTTTTTAACATTGCACAGGCTACGTGGCCAACTTGATGGACCTCATCTTCGACCAAGTCTTTGTGGACCCTGCACCATTATGAGCAACCTGACAGGGAGGAGGTCATCGCCGGGTATGCTACACGGTTCAATTTGGCTGCTGTCTGAACCCAACATAGACATTTCACGGATCAGAGGACAACGCAGGCCGGAATCACCACTCTGATCCTGATTCAAATAACCGTTGATTTTGACAATAAAGTTCCGAGTTGATATCAAATGTGTCGTGATTATTCATGTTTGGATGGGTAAAGAATATTCTGATTTCAAAAGCATAAGGTTGTGTGTGGACTTGTTGTCGTACACATGGGTGTGTTATGCCATTGCTGTGTAGTATATAATAGTACATGTACAATGACAGAATGAAAGATTGCATAAAGCCATATACACCAGTATTTATTTCCATGAACAATATTAGCATTCGTTTTACAATTTCAGTCAAAACCAAATCCAGGATGGTCCACCACACAGGTTACAGAGTCCTCATGTTCCTGCATCCGTCTTTACACCTAGTGTGATAAACATATATTGAATGACATGTGAAAAATGTATTCTCTAAACAGACAACTTAGTGAAGCTAATGTTACGTGTGGTATCTCCATGCAGCACATGCTCCGGTTCAGAAGGCATCGTGGCGCAAGTTGCACATGTACCCCTTTAGAAAGAAGTCAATAACTGAGCTTTTAAAACACATGAAACACATAATGCTGACAACTGAGGTGTTGGAGTTATACTTTTTATCACCCTAAGTTATTGAACTTTCCAACGGTTGTTGCACGATGTTGGAAGAAAAGGACTGTAAACTATTAAACGCAATGAGGCCATTGTATATATGCTGAAAATATGAATGTCTCCCTTTATAAATATATATATGTATCGCTGTGTTTGCGTTACAAACTCTAAGTTACAAACTGTACACATTGCATTCTTGCTAATTAGCCAAAATATGAATGGAATAAGTAGCAAGCATCGTAACAGAGTAAAAATAAATAGGGACAACAGCTTGTCAACTAACCATTCAGAAACGTCCTGCTGCAACCGAGATGTTTGCACCTCCACCAAAACCTCCGCTGCTTCAGTTTCTGGATCAAATTGATAATATGCTTGAACACATGCATTGCTCTGAGATGACATGTGTATTCCACACTCGTAATCACAGCAAGCATGGTAACGTGACTCTCGCCGGCTCTTCTGCTGGGGGCGTGGTCAGCTGCTGCTCAGAATTTTCATAGGCACGTTTGGAATAAAGCGAAAATGAGCGAAACGAGGCATGGCTAAAAAATGATCTGTTTGGTATTTTGAAAAATAAAATGTATAAATATACCTTATATAGGTATGGTCATACACTATATCATTTAAATATAGCATGATAGGTCACCTTTAATAAAAACACCAGTAACATAACATAACGTATGCAGGGTTGACTTCCCGAAGAAACTGCATTCAGGGACGCAGGGACGTGCACAGACATTTGGAGGGGCTATTGCTCTAAACTGGAAAAAGGGCGCTAAATTCGCTATTCAGACACATTTTTTGTTTTGCGGATTAGGCATTATTCTTATCATTCTTTATCAGCACAGTAACGGTAAGGTATCTAATTACTTATTGTAAGGTTTCAGCGTTAGAGTCTGAACTTATTGTTTTGTGTTTATTCTGGTGGCCTTGCAGTTTATTTTGATGTTGGCTCTGTCCTCTCGTTTCAGGTGTCATCACTTCCTGTCATGGTGATCTCCTGTTCTGGATTGTGTGCACCTGTGTCTCATTAAGTATTGTGTATATGTAGCCCAGTTCTCCTGTTGTCTTTTGTCGGTTCGTCTTGTCTACCAAGTCCATGTCTGTACTCTCTCATGCAAACGTAGAGCTAGTCGAACCTAGAGAACTAGTTAGTAGTCCTAGTAGATCCTAGAAACCTTTGGATAATAAAAAGATATCAAGGAAGAATCGTGCATTTGAGTCTTTGTAAGTCCTTCGTGTCAGAACGAACCGACCTTACAAGATGGACTCAGCCGATTCCACCGTGTTCAAGACGGCTTTGCAGGTGCAAGGAACACGCCTGCGTCAACAGGAGGAACAGCTGACAACAATGAAGCAGGGGGTTCAGGACGTAAATGCCCGTCAGCACAACTTCCAGTTAACAGTGACAACGGAAATAAATCACCTGGCAGAGACAATGCGTGACATACTTACGCACCTCGAGGCACGTCCTGCTATTCCTGCGGCAGAGTTTTCCGGTCCAGCGGAGGTCGGGTTTGTTGAGATCCCCGTTCAAATACCCATGCCATCGTCTTCACTCCGCCTCGCTTCACCGGAGAAGTTCTCCGGGGATTCGGGAAACTGTCGTCCATTCCTGATACAGTGCGATCTCCACTTCAAACATCAGCCCGCAGCATTTCCCACAGATCAAGCTAAGGTAGCTTTCATAGTATCTCACTTGACGGGAAGAGCAGGAGCCTGGGCAACAGCAGAATGGGCCCGAGACTCGCCTGTTTGCCAGTCGTTAAGGTTATTCATGGATTCTATGAAAAACATTTTTGACCAGACAGCACCTGGGAGAGAGTCAGCGAGAGCCCTGGTGAACATCAAACAACGGCAGAGGAGAGTGGCGGATTACGCGATCGAATTCCGGACCCTGGCAGCGGAGAGCGGATGGAACTCCGCGGCTCTTTTTGATGCGTTTCTGCATGGATTAGCGGATCCCATAAAGGATCAGTTAGCTCCATTAGAGTTGCCTGTAGAATTGGACTCACTCATTGCCATGGCTATCCGGGTGGACCAACGTCTAGCAGAGAGACGTCGGGAGAGAGGGGAGAAAGCAGCTTCCACTTCACTCTTCGGACGGGGGTTACAGAGGGAACACTACGGTTGGCGGAGGAATACCCGGACTTCGTCTCCAGAGCGACCAGCGCCCCCTAGCGCCGCGGAGGAACCGATGCAGCTCGGAAGAGCCAAACTCACCCCGGAGGAGCGTCAGCGCCGCCTACGGGAGCGGCGGTGTTTCTACTGCGGCCAGCAGGGTCATGTTCTGGCAGCCTGTTCGGCAAAAGATCAGGCTCATCAGTAGGAAGAGGGACTCTGGTGAGCCGAGTGACTTCTTTCGACCCTTCCTCGAGAAGACTGACTCAGGTACAAATGAAACTGAAGGATAAAACTGTAACTCAGGATGCATTAATTGACTCTGGGGCTGATGAGAGCTTGTTAGACTGGGAGCTGGCTAAAGAGTTGAACTTAAACATTGTCCTTTTAGATCAGCCATTAGAAGCTAGCGCGTTGGATGGCCGCCTTTTATGTACAGTTACTCATCGCACGGAACCCATAGAGATTGTCATAGATCAGGAGCACCGTGAGCATATTAGCTTTCATTTATTTAACTCAGCTCAACAGCCTCTCATTTTGGGTTACCCTTGGCTTGTTAAACATAACCCTCACATGGACTGGCTTACAGGAAAGGTTAAGGGGTGGGGAAGTGAGTGCTCTCGTTCATGTTTAACCTCTCATACAGTTTCGAGTGGACCGCACAGATCTGGGAACTTTAAACAGGCGTCAGATAGGGACAGTGTCACTTCTTCTAAACTGTCTGACTTTCCTGACTTATCCAAAGTGCCAGACTGTTACCTTGACATTAAGGAGGTGTTTAACAAGACACGAGCTACTTCCTTGCCTCCCCATAGACCGTATGATTGCCCTATAGACCTTCTCTCGGGCTCTACTATCCCCAAAGGACGGTTGTATTCTCTTTCTGGTCCTGAAAGGAAGGCCATGGAAGAGTATATCGGATCATCACTCAAAGCTGGCTTGATTCGGCCATCATCATCCCCAGCAGCAGCAGGTTTCTTTTTTGTAGGGAAAAAGGACGGTTCATTAAGGCCCTGTATTGATTACAGTCCACTTAATCAGATCACAGTTAAGAACAGATATCCCCTTCCACTCATCTCTACGGCATTCGAACTGTTACAGGGAGCCAAGGTATTTACCAAGCTTGACTTAAGGAATGCATATCACCTTGTGCGCATCCGGGAGGGGGATGAGTGGAAAACAGGTTTCAATACACCTACGGGACATTACGAATATTTGGTGATGCCTTTTGGACTTTGTAATGCACCTGCTGTTTTCCAAGCCCTCATTAATGATGTGTTAAGAGATTTCCTGAATGTTTTCTGTTTTGTGTATCTCGATGATATTCTCATCTTTTCTCCAGATGAGAATACTCATGTTAACCATGTTCACCTTGTTCTTCAGAGACTCCTGGCTAACCATTTGTTTGTAAAAGCCGAAAAATGCGAGTTTCATGTGAACTCTGTGGCATTTTTGGGCTTTGTGATTTCCCCTAACAAGGTGGAAATGGACCCAGCTAAGGTCAGTGACGTGGAGAATTGGCCCACGCCAGACTCTAGAAAGAAGGTTCAGCAATTCTTGGGGTTTGCTAACTTTTACAGACGGTTCATACGCAATTCCAGTGCTATTGCCTCTCCTCTCCATGCCCTTACCTCTCCCCATGTTCAGTTTGTGTGGAATCCACAGGCAGAGAAATCTTTCCTGGAACTGAAGAGGAGGTTCACCACAGCTCCCATCCTGACTGTACCTGATCAACACCGACAGTTTGTGGTGGAAGTGGACGCCTCCAACGACGGCGTTGGAGCTATACTGTCCCAGAGGTCAGCGGGGGACAACAAGCTTCATCCGTGTGCATACCTCTCCCGTAAGCTATCGTCTGCTGAGAGGAATTACGACGTGGGAAATCGGGAACTGTTGGCTGTGAAGATTGCTTTGGAGGAGTGGCGGCACTGGTTGGAGGGAGCGGAGCAGGATTTCCTGGTCTGGACGGATCATAAAAACCTGCAATACATCAGGAAGGTCAAACGTCTGAACTCTAGGCAGGCCAGATGGGCTTTGTTCTTTAATAGATTCAGGTTCACTCTGTCATATCGACCTGGTTCGCAGAATGGAAAGCCTGATGCACTCTCCAGAATGTATGATCCTGAGCCAGTCCCCAAGAGTCCAGATCCCATTCTGCGGCCAGACCGAGTGATAGGGACTGTGACCTGGCCCATTGAAGCCAAGGTCAAACAGGCAAACGTTGGAAATCCGGTCCCAAGAGGGTGTCCTCAGAATCGCTTGTTTGTGCCGGAGCAACTTCGAGGGCAAGTTGTTCATTGGGCCCATACGTCGGTACTTACCTGTCATCCTGGAAACAAAAGGACCCTTTTCATGGTGAGACACAGATTCTGGTGGCCGGGGATGTGGAAGGATGTTGCAGAATATGTAGCAGCGTGTCCTGTGTGCGCCAGGAACAAAACTTCTCGGCAAGCTGCGGCAGGTCTTCTCCAACCTCTGCCCATTCCCAACAGACCATGGTCTCACATTGCGTTGGATTTCGTGACAGGATTACCAACATCGGCAGGTAATACCACCATACTCACTGTGGTTGATCGTTTTTCTAAAATGGCACACTTTGTCGCCATGCCCAAGTTACCTAATGCCAAAGAAACAGCAGAGGCCATGTTATCCCATGTGTTCAGGATCCATGGTTTTCCCAGTGATGTCGTTTCAGACCGAGGCCCACAGTTCGTGTCACGTTTTTGGAAGGAGTTTTGTCGCCTAATCCAAGCCACTGTTAGTCTGACCTCCGGATACCACCCACAGTCAAATGGACAAGCGGAGAGGATGAATCAGGATTTGGAGACCTGTTTGAGATGCCTAGCGTCCGAGAAACCCACCACCTGGAGTAAGAGTCTGATTTGGGTGCAGTATGCACACAACACTTTACCCACATCAGCCACTGGTATCTCCCCGTTTCAATGTGTCCATGGGTACCAACCTCCATTGTTTTCGGAGCTCGAGAAGGAGGTCACGGTACCATCAGCCCATGCTCTGGTTCGACGCTGCCGTCGGGTCTGGGCGGGAGTTCGCCATATGTTGCAGAGGAGTGCCGTTCGCATGAAGGTATTGGCCGACCGGAAACGACGTCCAGCCCCCAAGTACCAGGCCGGACAACGAGTGTGGCTATCTACCAAGGATCTTCCTCTCCATGTCGCCTCCAGGAAGCTGGCTCCCCGGTTCGTTGGTCCTTTTCCCATAGCCAAAGTGATTAACCCTGTTGCTGTCCGTTTATGTCTTCCAAAGTCCATCAAGGTCCACCCCACGTTTCATGTCAGCAAGTTGAAACCAGTCAAAGAGAGCAGACTGGTCCCCGCCTCCACGCCCCCTCCACCTCCCCGGATTGTCGACGGGGGTCAAGTGTACACTGTGGACAAAATACTGTCGGAAAGGAAGAGGGGCAGAGGTAGACAGTTCCTGGTCGACTGGGTAGGGTATGGATTAGAGGAGAGGTGTTGGATCCCAGGCAGCTTCATTGTGGACAAGACCCTTATATCGGACTTCGATAGAAGTCAGTCTCAGGTTTCAGGGACGTCTGGAGCCATCCGTAAGAGGGGGGGTACTGTAAGGTTTCAGCGTTAGAGTCTGAACTTATTGTTTTGTGTTTATTCTGGTGGCCTTGCAGTTTATTTTGATGTTGGCTCTGTCCTCTCGTTTCAGGTGTCATCACTTCCTGTCATGGTGATCTCCTGTTCTGGATTGTGTGCACCTGTGTCTCATTAAGTATTGTGTATATGTAGCCCAGTTCTCCTGTTGTCTTTTGTCGGTTCGTCTTGTCTACCAAGTCCATGTCTGTACTCTCTCATGCAAACGTAGAGCTAGTCGAACCTAGAGAACTAGTTAGTAGTCCTAGTAGATCCTAGAAACCTTTGGATAATAAAAAGATATCAAGGAAGAATCGTGCATTTGAGTCTTTGTGAGTCCTTCGTGTCACTTATTTAGTATTCCATAACTTAATAACAGAGATGGTCAAACTAAAGTGGTAGACATGGCAGAATTCCTACAATGAAGCGGGAGAGTGAAGTGTTCTCCCGTGAGAGCAAGAAAAGAGAGCGAGCGGCCCCGTTGAGGGAGTTTACGGAGCAGAGTAAAAGACACAGAAAGACAGAAGCACAATTAGAACAAGTATATTTAGGTGTTTTTTTTAAATAACCGACGGTGTCAAGAAGATGTAAAGTCCCCTGGTTTGTCCCCTATACTCTAGTCTAACGCCAGGAAGGCACATGGTATGATCACCATAGCCATAGGAGGCCGGAGGGCTTTCCTTTGCTTCCAGCTGTTAAAGCCCTGACACACCTACCCGATGTTGGGAGTCAGAGGCCGTCAGAGGCAGTCGGGCATTCACGGCGCCCTACTCAGGTTGGTGTTTCCCGCACCGTCGTTGCTTTACGGCACATTTTCACACCTCCCGCGGAATCGGCCAAAGAAAGTCGGCCAAAGAAATCGCTGTTGCCTCTTTTGAATGACGAATACACACTACCGCTGTCTGCTGGTAAGGACAGTTATTGCCACTCGTCGACTGAAGTCTTTGCGGTGTGTTCGTAGGCGGGCGGCGTAGGCGTAGGTGGGCGGCGTAGCCGACGCAGTCGACGTAGCGGACGTAAAAGTCGGGACGCCTTCGGTACATGTCCTTTGGTCTCAGGTTGGTGTGTAGCGGCCTTAAGATTGTAAACAAAGTCACGTGACTGGGGGCAGATGTCAGCGCTGACAATCAATCAATCAATCAATGTTTATTTATATAGCCCAATATCACAAATGTTACATTTGTCTCAGTGGACTTCACAGTTTGTACAAAATATCAGTATGACAATACGACACCCTCTGTCCTTAGACCCTCACATCGTACAAGGAAAAACTTCCGAAGAAAACCCACAGTTTAAAGGGAAAAATGGGAGAAACCTCAGGGAGAGCAACAGAGGAGGGATCCCTCTCCCAGGACGGACAGTCGTGCAATAGATGCCGTGTGTAAATTGAAAAGATAATACATTTGCAACATAGGTAGTCCAAATGTTTGGAAATGCATGTGTGTGTAATAGGAAGATGGATCCACGAGGATATCCATCCAGGACCTATGATCCAGGACCACAGCCACGACTCAAGATCCAGGGCTCGTAATGCAGGACACAGGACCACAGGATCATCCATGACTCCGGATCCCAGCGTATATAGACACCAAAAAGAAAGAAATTTGGGGAAGCTGGGTTAATCGGAACATGGGAGTTCACAGGTATAGACAGAGAGAAGGAAGAAGTAAGATGTCCCCCGACAAACTAAGCCTATATCAGCAAAACTAGGGGCTGAATCTAATCAGCCCTAACTATAAGCTTTATCAAAAAGGAAGGTCTTAAGCGCACTCTTAAAAACTGATAGGGTGTCTGCCGCCCGAACACAAACTAGAAGCTGATTCCACACATGTGGAGCTTGATAAGAAAAGGCTCTGGCTCCACATTGTACTTTTAGAGACTCTAGGAACAACCAACAACCCTGCATTCTTGGAACGCAATGCCCTAGTAGGACAGTAGGGTATAATGAGTTCTTTAAGGTAAGATGGCGCCTGCCCATTAAGGGCTTTGTAGGCGAGAAGAAGAATTTTAAATTCTATCCTGTGTTCTATAGGGAGCCAGTGTAAGGCAGCCAGAACAGGAGTAATGTGGTCCCTTTTCCTAACTCTGGTTAGTACACGAGCTGCAGCATTTTGAATTAGCTGAAGCGACTTGACTGACTTCTTGGTACACCCTGATAATAAAGAGTTACAATAATCCAGCCTTGAAGTAACAAATGCATGGACTAGTTTCTCTGCATCGTTTTGAGGCAAGATATGCCTGATTTTTGCAATGTTACGTAGATGGAAGTAGGCGGTCCTTGAAATTGATTTTATGTGGGCGTTAAAGGATAAATCCTGATCAAATATAACACCAAGATTCCTTACAGTCTCACTGGAGGCCAAATTAATGCCATCCATAGTTAGTATATCTTTAGATAATTTGTTTCGTAGATTCTTCGGGCCAAGTACAATAACTTCAGTTTTGGTCGTGTTTAACATCAAAAAGTTTAAGGTCATCCACGTTTTTAAGTCCTTGAGGCAGTCTTGAATTTTATTTAGATGATTAATTTCATCAGGCTTGATTGATAAATATAGTTGAGTATCATCCGCATAACAATGAAAATTTACAGAATGATTCCTTATAATATTGCCTAACGGAAGCATATATAATGTGAACAAAATAGGTCCGAGCACTGAGCCCTGTGGCACTCCGTGGCTAACTTTGGTTTGCGTGGAAGATTCATCATTGACACGTACAAACTGAGAGCGTTCAGATAGATAGGACCTAAACCAGCCTAAGGCAGTTCCCTGTATGCCAACTAAGTGCTCTAGTCTTTGCAATAAGATATCATGATCGATAGTATCAAATGCAGCACTGAGATCGAGCAAAACAAGAATAGAGACAAGTCCTTTGTCAGAGGCTATTAGAATGTCATTTGTGACTTTGACCAGAGCTGTCTCTGTGCTATGATGTGTTCTAAAGCCAGACTGAAAATCTTCAAATAAATCATTGTTTTTTAAGTAATCACACAGCTGTTTTGCGACTGCTTTCTCAAGAATTTTTGAGAGGAACGGAAGATTAGAAATAGGTCTATAGTTGGCTAAAACCTCTGGATCGAGGTTGTGCTTTTTAAGAAGCGGTTTTATCACTGCTACTTTGAATGATTGTGGAACATAGCCTGATAATAAAGACATATTCATAATATTTAATAAAGAAGTGCTAATTAATGGAAAAACTTCCTTCAACAGCTTAGTTGGAATTGGGTCTAATATACACGTTGATGGTTTAGAAGAGAGAATCATTTAATTTAATTGTTCAAGGTTTATGGCTGAGAAGCATTCTAGTTTACTATCTAGTGTAATATTAGAGCTTACGTTTCCGGGAGTTGATAACACTATACTGGTCAAAGGCAAGAGGTCATTAATTTTGTTTCTAAGAGTAAAAATGTTATCGTTAAAAAAGCACATAAAATCATTACTACTGAGTGCTATGGGAATAGAAGGCTCAATCGAGCTATGGCTCTCTGTCAGCCTGGCTACAGTGCTGAAAAGAAATCTTGCATTATTCTTATTCTCATCTATTAGTGAAGAGTAGTAAGCTGCTCTCGCTTTACGCAGTGCTTTCTTATATTCATTGAGAGTAATATGCCAAATTAAATGAGATTCTTCAAGTTTAGTGGAACGCCATATCCTTTCAAGTTGTCTCGACTTTTGCTTTATTTTGCGGGTTTCGGCATTATGCCATGGAGCTAATCTATGTTGTTTTATTTTCTTCTTTTTCATAGGAGCAACAGAGTCTAATTTTATTCGCAGCGCATCTGTAGCACTATCAACAGCATGATCAATTTGGGGTGGTGGACATTTTGTATAAGTTTCCTCCCCTACATGCAGACCTGCTATCGAGTTAAGCATTGGTGGAATCTCTTCCTTAAATTTGGCTATAGCACTACCAGATAGGTTTCTGCTGCAGGAGCTTTTGACTAATGCTTTGTAGTCTAGTAAGAGAACTTCAAAAGTTACTAAGAAATGGTCGGATAAAGCAGGATTATGCGGTTCGACTAATAGTTGCTCAATTTCAATACCATAAGTCAGAACAAGGTCGAAAGTGTGATTATAGCAGTGGGTTGGTTTATTTACACTCTGACAAAAACCAACAGAATCTAATATAGAGTTAAATGCAACAGTAAGGCTATTTTTATCATCGTCAACATGAATATTAAAGTCACCTACGATAATTACTTTATCTGTTTTAAGAACCAAAGTTGATAAAAACTCAGAGAATTCTGATAAGAATTCTGAATAAGGACCTGGTGCACGGTACACTGTAACAAATAAGATTGGCTGCAAAGTTTTCCAGGTCGGATGCGTAAGACTAAAAACGAGACTTTCAAAGGAGGTATAATTTAATTTTGGTTTAGTATTGATAAGTAAACTTGAGTCAAAGATTGCTGCAACTCCACCTCCTCGGCCCACGCCTCTGGCAATATGAGTATTGATATGGCTGGGTGGAGTGGCCTCATTTATGCTGACATATTCTTCATGTCTCAACCAAGTTTCAGTGAGACAGCATATATCAATATTATAATCTGATATTAAATCATTTACCAATATTGCTTTAGATGCTAGAGATCTTATGTTTAAGAGACCACATTTAATATTCCTGTTTTGTTGCACTGTAGTAGTTGTTACATTTACTTTTATTAGGTTATTATGTATGACACCTCTATTAGGTTTTACCTTAAATTGTCCTTGGGCAGACCACACACACCGCTAATATTGGGTATTTTATTGGGTTCGGGATTCCTATGGATGACTGCCTAGGAGAGAGCGCAGAGAAGCGTGTAAGACTGCGACTCCGCCTCCTGGTCTCAACTCCAGTTTGTCATGGATTAAGTCCACAAAGCCCTGAAATGTTTGCCGAAATGAGATTTGCACCTTCCAAAGTAGGATGAAAGCCGTCTCTCTTAATCAGACCAGGTTTTCCCCAGAAGGCTGTCCAATTATTTACGAAGCCCACATTGTTTGCTGGGCACCACCAAGACAACCAGCGCTGAAATGATGACATGCGGCTATACATGTCATCATTGATCAGATTGGGGAGGGGACCAGAGAAGATTACGGTGTCCGACATTGTTTTAGCATAACTACACACCGACTCCACATTAAGTTTGGTGCATTCTGATCGGCGTAAACGAACATCATTACCACCGACGTGAATAACAATCCTACTGTATTTACGTTTATTTTTAGCCAGCAGTTTAAGATGCGCCTCAACGTCGCCCGCTCTGGCCCCCGGAATGCATTCGACTGTGGAGGCTTTGGTCTCTAACTTCACGTGTCTCATAATAGAGCTACCAATGACCAGAGTTGGCTTCTCAGCGGGTGTCTCGCTGAGTGGGGAATATCTGTTAGACACGTGAACGGGATGGTGGGGACCTGCGGGTTTCGCATTATGCCCCTTCTGAACAGTCACCCAGTCTCCCTGCTGCTCGGGAGTTGCCGGGGGACGGCTAATAGGAGCTACCTTTTGCCGGTCCGCACTGGCTAACATGGGCTTACTGTAGCTGAGTTACTTTCTAAGATGCGGAGCCGGGCTTCTATGGCTATGATTCCCGCCTCCAACCTAACAGCTATACTACATTTAACACATGTATCGGTACCCAGTAAAGGAGGTAGGGGAGTAACCAAACATGAGACAGGAAGAGCAGGAAATAGCACCAGAGGGTGGGGAAAGAGCCATGGCTAGCTATCAAGCTAAAGTAGCTACCGTTAGCAAACCCGAAAAGAGTGTAGGCAACTGTGGAGTTACAGTCGCTAAGAGACGGAGAGTTGTGAGTGCTTAAGCTGTAGTAACGTGTGATTACAACGTCAGGCAGTTGCCGTGATCAAGAGTTTTAAAACGATCGATTAAGTTAAGATAATAAGCTATCAGCAGCAGAACAGGCACACGGGATACCCGGAGATGACAATGACAACAACCGGAAGTTACAACATGCTTACCGCAATAGTGGTCCGTTCAAGGCCCCACAAGGTGTTGTGACGACCCCTCCACACCACGTGGGGTGCCGTCTGTTTGTGTGTGTGTGGTTTGTGGGTGTTCGCAGGTTCAGGTGCTGATGAGCCGCACCTGTGGGCGGACGCCTACCTGATGAGCTACACCTGATGAAGCGGGATAAAGGAGGAGCCCAGCTGGTTGCGTCGCTCTCACTCCTCTGGGCACTCTCTCTGCGCCAGCTTCGGGACTTGATGCTGGTGTTTTAGTTTGTTGTGTTTAAACAAATAAACTATATTAATTCTTACCTCTCGTCTCGCCTCCCTGCTTTTTGTTGCAGCCCAGGAGTAACAGTGTGTTTCCCGCAGCGAGACGCTACAATACTAATTGTGGGCTGATCATGTTGAAAACAAAAAAAAACTCTCACTCTCTCCAGAGGGGCAGGTCAGACAAAAATGGCAAATGGGCCGTTGCCCGGTCAACATTAGCCTGTACCTGTGCACGTCCCCTGCATGGACGGTGTTTTAGATAAATCCTATATTTGCGTGACGAATAGTCCACCAGGAACTAACACAACAAACACGGCCCGAGTTCAAGTAATGTTCTCCGGATGAGCTGAGCCCCTGTAGCATCACGGAGCTAATGGAGCTAACAGAGCTAGCAGAGAGACAGAGGAGCTAGGAGCAGCAGTCCTGTTGTCATGAAGGGGAAATCTAACTATATCAGGGTTGCCAACTCTCACGCATCTGGCGTGTGACACACGCTCTCACTCTCAATCTCACGCTCTCACGCTGCCCAAACTATTCTCACGCCAAAAACAAGATGAACCGGAGATCGTTTTTGGTTGGTTATTTACAATGTTGAGTTGACAGCTGCTCAAGCTGTGGGTCCGCTCCCTCCTCGCCCCCACCACTCTTAACGTTAACAGACAGCAGAGCAGTGGGAGCCGGTTGGTCAATCCCCGACCGATATTGCGCATGCGCAGATCTTAGATCCAGTAGAAATGATAAAAAAGTAAAAGTCTGCTGCTTATTGTTCTACTAGGCCAAAATAGAGTCAAAGAGTATTTGAGAGTGAGAGTGTGTTAATTAATATATTTGGCAGTTTGGAGTAAGTCTGTAGATAAATTTATTGTACGATACGTCAATTAATTGCTTATCGCGACAGGCTCACAATAAAACAGTGGAAAGCAAACATGTGTTTGACTTTCATTACTGAATGAAACTTTGTGCCCTTTATAGTCTGTGTCCAATATTGTGTATTTTGTGTGTATATATATATATGCTAAGGTCCCGCTGCTGACACGATAGCAGTCATTTAGTGCGCATATGTGTAATTAAACCATGAATTAAACCCATGATATCAAAATCTCACTCCAGCCAGGAACCCAAAGTTGGCACCCCTGCTATATACAGAATATGTTTTTGTGGTTCCAGGCTACAAACAGGTTCATTTTCTGATGTTAAGTTGGACATTTTAACATAGGGTCTAAATAGGGTCTGCTCCCATCTGCATCCATCGCCACAGTTTGCAGCATTGGGCTTCACGGCACTGCCCCGGAGTTCGCCGCTTGGCTCTGATAGGCCAGAAGTCGGTTCGATTGCATTCAGGCTCGATTGCTTATCCTGTCTGGGTAGCCCGGATGACGCTCCCCCAGTCGACATTTTTGACATCGAATTTGAAGCACCCGAATTTTTTTAGATCTGAATTTGTGAACACTGAAACAAATACATTCAATTCAGCTTTTGAAATTGCGTATCAAGATATTTCAGATTTTTATTTCACATAAATTCAGATACATGATTTTCAAAGTATTTATTTTCAATACTGAAAATTCGGTGTCTGATCAAATTCAAATCATTCTGTCTCTGTCACGATCACAGGTACAGATAAGAACCCCAATAGCACGACTCAGATACAACCAGTATAGTAATGTTCAGTTTATTCCAGGTCAAGGACAGGCAGAGTCAAAACCAGTAAATCCGCTAGACAGGCAGGCAGGAATCGAAAACTGGGCAGGACAAAACTCGGGACTAGAGCACAATACTCACTGGAGAGCTTTGCGGAAACGACAAGACAATCTGGCGAAGGACAACTGATAATGAGGTGGTATAAATACTGTGGAGTGATGAGGGAATGAGTAACAGGTGAGGGGAAGGGCTGAGGAGACCAGGTGAGGGAAATGAGCTGATTACAAGGGCCTGGAGGAAAGCGGGATCTGTAATGACAGGAGAGTTTAGATGAGGCATCAAACAAACAATAAAATAAGTGTCTAACTTGTGACAGAACCCCCCCCTCTATGGACGGCTCCTGACGTCCCATGAGGTTGATCGGGGTGGGCCTGGTGAAAGTCAGTAATGAGAGATGGATCATAGATACTGCGAGCGTGCACCCATGACCGCTCTTCAGGACCATAACCCTCCCAGTGTACCAGGTACTGCAACCCTCTACCACGTCGCCGGGACTTGATGAGGCGACGGACAGTGTAAACAGTCTCCCCGTCGATAGTCCGGGGTGGTGGTGGGGGTGTAGAGGGGGGCTGAAGAGGGCTCACATTAACTGGTTTGACCTTGGACACGTGGAAGGTAGGATGAATCTTCATAGAAGGGGGCAGACGCAGGCGGACAGCTGCAGGATTGATAATCCTAGCTATGGGAAATGGGCCTACAAAACGGGGAGACAACTTCTTTGACTCAACTCTGAGAGGGAGATCCCGTGTGGAGAGCCAGACACGTTGCCCTGGGGAGTACTGTGGAGCTGGCTTGCGACGGCGATTGGCGGTCCGTTGATAACGGTCGGAAGAGCGCAGGAGCGCGGAGCGGGCCTTTAACCACATGCATCGACATCGGCTTACAAACGCATGTGCAGATGGGACGCTGGCCTCCCGTTCCTGTGCCGGGAAAAGGGGCGGCTGGTATCCGCGGGAGCATTGGAATGGAGAAAGACCAGTAGCAGAACTAGGAAGGGTGTTGTGGGCATACTCAACCCATAGAAGCTGCCTCGACCAGGAGGAGGGAGTGGAGGAAGCTAGACAGCGTAAGGCAGTCTCCATCTCCTGGTTCATTCGCTCTGCTTGACCATTGGACTGGGGATGAAATCCGGACGAGAGACTGACACTGGCTCCCAGCAGTCTGCAAAACTCGGACCAAAAACGAGAAGTAAATTGTGGTCCCCGATCAGACACAACGTCACTGGGAAGACCATGCAGCCTGAACACATGTTGTAGCATGATTTCAGCCATTTCCTTGGCAGTAGGTAATTTGGTTAATGGAATAAGTCGGGCAGACTTGGAAAACCGGTCTATGACTGTGAGTATGACTGTGTTACCGTCTGAGGGTGGTAGTCCGGTGACAAAATCCAAGGCGATGTGGGACCAGGGACGATGAGGGATAGGCAAGGGATAAGAAGACCGGAGGGAGCTTGGCGTGAGGTCTTATTTTGGGAGCAGACTAGGCAAGCAGCAATGAATTCCTTGGCATCCTTCTCCATGGAAGACCACCAAAATCGCTGTCGAATCAGGGCTAGGGACCGTCTCACTCCTGAGTGACAAGCCAGGCGAGAGTTATGACCCCACTGGAGAACCTGGGTACGGAGAGTGGCAGGAACAAACAGACGGTTAACAGGACAGGCACTTGGGGCTGGGTGTTCAGCATGAGAGCGCTTGACCTTATCCTCCACCCCCCAGGTCACCAGACCAATGACACATGTAGAAGCGATGATATTCTCAGAATGAGATGGAGAGCTCTCTGGCTGGAACTGGCGAGACAGGGCATCAGGTTTGATGTTCTTAGAACCAGGTCTGTATGAAAGAGAAAAATCAAAGCGTGTGAAAAACAGAGCCCATCTGGCTTGACGAGAGTTCAGCCGCTTAGCTGAACGGATGTACTCCAAATTTTGTGATCCGTCCAGACCACAAAAGGCTGCTCTGCTCCCTCCAACCAGTGTCTCCATTCTTCCAGGGCAAGTTTCACTGCCAACAGTTCTCGATTTCCAATGTCGTAATTTCTTTCTGCTGGAGACAGCTTCCGGGAGAAGAAGGCACACGGGTGCATCTTCTGATCCTCGGCCGACTGTTGAGAAAGAACTGCCCCAACTCCAGTGTCCGACGCATCTACCTCTACAGTAAACTGCCGAGTAGAGTCTGGAAAAATCAAAATGGGAGCAGAGGTGAAGCGTGACTTAACTCTCTATCTGCAAGTAAACTGGCCAGATTTTACCCAGGTTTAGACCCAACCTGCATCAGGTGCAGTCGGGACCCGGCCAGCCTACAGTGGGGCAAAAAAGTATTTAGTCAGCCACCAATTGTGCAAATTCTTCCACTTAACAAGATGAGAGATGCCTGTAATTGTCATCCTAGGTATACCTCAACTATGAGAGACAGAATGAGAAAAAAAAATCCAGAAAATCACCTTGTCTGTTTCGGACAGATAATGAGATAATCCATCCCACCTCACAGGGGATGGATTATCTCGGCAAAGGAGAAGTGCTCACTATCACAGATTTTTTCAGATTTGTGAACAATATTTGAGAGAAATGGTTATTTTGTGTACATAGAAAATGTTTTAGATCTTTGAGAAAAATGGGAGCAAAAACAAAAGTGTTGCGTTTATATTTTTGTTCAGTGTATATGTGTGGTCTCGTACTATCCACCTGAGGCCTGTACCACGAAGCAGGATTTTCGCTTAGCGAGGTAACTTCAGGGTAAACTCTGGGTTTCCGGTACGACACTGGTTCTCTTCTTACCGGGGTAGATCTCCATGGTAACTGATGCTGAACAGCAGTAGAGGAACAAACCCCCCAAAAAGGCTTTAGTTATCGAGATGATGAAATACCCCTACCCGAGGTAGAACAAAGCACAACCATGTTTTTTCATTACTTTAATATGTCTAGTTTATGAAACGGATGGTTGTATAAAAATATTGTACGGCAAAATTATATATTTTGGTTAATGTTTGGTACTTTCCCATAACCGAAAATAGTGAAAATGTGGGCTCCTCTGAAGGGGGCCGTGTTGGCCTTATCCCATGTATCTCTTTGTAATATTAACACTTAAACACCATAAATCATAGGTGGAAATGGAATAGGAAATAGAAAATGCTAAATGTATGTATTACGTTTCCTACCGGGCTAAGGGAACCAAAGGGAAGCAACACAAACCAGAGTGGAATTGGTAAAAGTTATAAGTGGTTTTATTATAACTATCCGTTGTGAAGCAAAATAATGAGGCATAAACTTGGCACAAACAAAGGGCCAAATGCTGCTTGACAACAACCAAAATAAAGAGACTCCAAAAGAGAGTTTAACAGATTATACACCGTAATAATTAGTACAAAAGAGAAACAAAAACCTCACTAAAACATGGTACATGAAACTGAAAAAGGCTGTAACAAAACACAGCTGATGCTAATCCAGGCGCTAACCGCTAAGCTAACCTGGTCTTCTTTACCCACACAACACTAAACACAGAACACTACTTTAACACGCTGCTAAGCAGTATAACAAAACACAGAACATTCACTGGATTATCGGGCATAACGAGTAAGCACAACAAGTAAGCACAACAAGAGGCTAGAGGCGTCTGTCTCACAACACAGAGCCTGCCGAATGATCTCCGTCCCCGGTCTTTGTACTCCTCCCCCGGAAGATGTGCCGGAAGCAGGCAGGGATTGGATGACGTCAGTCCAATCACCTCTTCGGACGGTACGAGGGCGGGGCATCGAGGAAACCTTACAGCTCATTTGCATACACACACACACACACACACGCACAACAGAATTACTAGCACCAGGAAAGCAGCGGCTGTAACACCCCCTCCCTTAAGACAAACCCCCACAGACACGACACAACAAACACAGAACACATCATTACAGTCTGGACAGAGCATCTGCAAACACGTTCTCTGAACCCTTTTTATGTCGGATTTGCAGGTTGTAGTCCTGAACGATCAGAGCCCACCGCATGAGACGCTGGTTGTGATTGTACATGCAGGACAAGAAGACGATGGGGTTATGATCGGTAAACACTGCAACTGGCAAGGAACTGGATCCGACATAAACCTCAAAGTGCTGGAGAGCTAACAACAAAGCAAGGGTCTCCTTTTCAATGGTAGAATACCGGACCTGGTGTTGGCGAAATAACAGACAGGATGATCAACTCCATTCGCAGCCTCCTGCAGTAGAACAGCACCGACCCCCACTGCACTGGCATCCACCTCAAGTGTAAAGGGCTTCGAAAGATCGGGCAGCGAGCACAGTAGCGTGACTTAAGAGTGTTTTTACACACTCAAATGCATGTTGGCACTCAGGGGTCCAAACGTAGTCCACCTTGGGACTTATCAAATTAGTTAGCGGTTGGGCTACAGTGGAAAAGTTGCGGCAGAAACTGCGGTAGTAGCCTGCCATACCGAGAAAACAGCGGAGATCACTCCTGGTGACGGGCACAGCACATTCAGCCACCGCAGCAACCTTAGCTTCCACCGGTCGGACTTGGCCTTGCCCAACCTGCTTCCCTAAATACGTGACAGTAGCTTTACCAAACTCACATTTGGCCAGATTCAACGTAAGCGACGCCTGTGCGAGGTGGGTGAATACCTGCCCCAGGATCTTCATGTGCATCTCCCAGGTGGGTGTGTACACGATGAGATCATCCAAATATGCGTTACAGTTACTTATGCCTGATAGGACGGTATTCACCAACCTCTGGAAAGTAGCGTGAGCATTGCATATATCGAAGGCCATGACTGTCCATCCATCCATCCATCTTCTTCCGCTTATCCGTGGTCGGGTCGCGGGGGTAGCAGTTCCAGCAGAGAGCCCCAAACTTCCTTTTCCCTGGCGACATCAACCAGCTCTGACTGGGGGATCCCAAGGCGCTCCCAGGCCAGCGAAGAGATATAATCCCTCCACCTGGTCCTAGGTCTACCCCTTGGTCTCTTCCCAGCTGGACGTGCCTGGAACACCTCCCTAGGGAGGCGCCCAGGTGGCATCCTAACTAGGTGCCCGAACCACCTCAACTGGCTCCTTTCGACGCGAAGGAGGAGCGGCTCAACTCCGAGTCCCTCCCGAATGACCGAACTTCTCACCTTATCCCTAAGGGAGACACCAGCCACCCTGCGGAGAAAACCCATCTCGGCCGCTTGTATCCGCGATCTCGTTCTTTCGGTCATGACCCATCCTTCATGACCATAGGTGAGGGTAGGAACGAAAATGGCCCGGTAGACAGAGAGCTTTGCCTTCTGGCTCAGCTCCCTTTTCGTCACAACGGTGCGGTAAAGCGACTGCAGTACCGCTCCCGCTGCTCCGATTCTCCGGCCCATCTCACGCTCCATTGTTCCCTCACTCGAGAACAAAACCCCGAGATACTTGAACTCCTTCACTTGGGGTAAGGACTCATTCCCTACTTGGAGTGGACAATCCATCGGTTTCCTGCTGAGAACCATGGCCTCAGATTTGGAGGTGCTGATCCTCATCCCAGCCGCTTCACACTCGGTTGCGAACCGATCCAGTGAGTGCTGAAGGTCGCAGACCGATGAAGCCATCAGAACCACATCATCTGCAAAAAGCAGTGGTGCAATCCTTAGCCCACCGAACCGCAGACCCCCCCCCCCATGACTACGCCTCGAAATCCGATCCATGTATATTACAAACAGGATTGGTGACAAAGCGCAGCCCTGGCGGAGGCCAACCCTCACCGGAAATGGGTCCGACTTACTGCCGAGGAGCCGGACACAGCTCTCGCTTTGGGAGTACAGAGATTGGATGGCCCTGAGTAGAGACCCCCTCACCCCATACTCCCGCAGCACCTCCCACAGTAACTCCCTGGGAACCCGGTCATACGCTTTCTCCAAGTCCACAAAACACATGTAGACCGGATAAGCGTACTCCCAAGCCCCCTCCAGGATCCTTGCGAGAGTAAAAAGCTGATCCGTCGTTCCACGACCAGGACGGAATCCGCATTGTTCCTCCTCAATCTGAGGTTCGACAATCGGCCTGACCCTCCTTTCGAGTACCTTAGAGTAAACTTTCCCGGGGAGGCTGAGTAGTGTGATGCCTCTGTAATTGGCACACACCCTCTGGTCCCCCTTTTAAAAAGGGGAACCACCACCCCGGTCTGCCACTCCTTCGGTACCGTTTCCGACTTCCACGCAATGTTGATGAGACGTGTCAACCAAGACAGTCCCTCAACACCCAGAGCCTTCAGCATTTCTGGGCGGATCTCATCCACCCCCGGGGCTTTGCCACTGTGGAGTTGTTTAACAACCTCAGTGACCTCCCCCCGGGAGATTGGTGTCGATCCCCCGTCATACTCCAGCTCTGCCTCTAACATAGAGGACGGAGTTGTCGGGTTCAGGAGTTCCTCAAAGTGCTCCTTCCACACGCCCTAACACTCCATCAGTTGAGGTCAACAACGTCCCATCCTTACTGTACACAGCTTGGATGGTTCCCTGCTTCCCCCTCCTGAGGTGTCGGACAGTTTTCCAGAACAACTTTGGTGCCGCCCGAAAGTCCTTTTCCATGTCCTCTCCGAACTTCTCCCACACCCGCTGCTTTGCCTCGGCCACGGCTGAGGCTGCTGCCCTTCGGGCCTGTCGGTACCTTGCAACTGCCTCGGGAGTCCCCCGGGATAACAAATCCCTGAAGGCCTCCTTCTTCAGTCGAGACGGCTTCCCTGACCACCGGTGTCCACCAGGAGGTTCGAGGGTTACCGCCCCTTGAGGCACCTAGGACCTTGAGACCACAGCTCCCCGCCGCGGCTTCGGCAATAGAGGCTTTGAACACCGACCACTCTGGTTCAATGTCCCCAACCTCCACAGGAATGCCCAAAAGCTCTGCCGGAGGTGTGAGTTGAAGGCCTCCTGAACCTGGGCCTCCTCCAGACGTTCCCAGTTCACCCGAACTACACGTTTGGGCTTACCAGGTCTATCCAGAGGCTTCCCCTGCCACTCGACCCAACTCACCACCAGATGGTGATCAGTTGACAACTCCGCCCCTCTCTTTACCCGAGTGTCCAAAACATACGGCCTCAGGTCCGATGATACGATAACGAAATCGATCATGGACCTTCTGCCTAGGGTGCTCTGGTACCACGTACACTTATGAGCATCCCTATGTTCGAACATGGTGTTTGTTATGGCCAATCCATGACTAGCACAGAAGTCCAGTAACAAACCACCACTCCGGTTCAGATCAGGGGGGCCGTTCCTCCCAATCACTCCCCTCCAAGTGTCTCCATCATTGCCCACATGTGCGTTGAAGTCTCCCAGCAAGATTAAAGAGTCCCCTTCAGGAGCCCCATACAGGACTCTTTCCAGGGTCTCCAAGAAGGCCGTATACTCTGAACTGCTGTTGGGTGCATAAGCACACACAACAGTCAGAGTTTTCCCCCCCATAACCCGCAGGCGTAGGGAGGCAACCCTCTCGTCCACTGGGGTAGACTCCAACAACGAAGCACCCAACCGGGGACTTGTGAGTATCCCCACACCCCCGCCGGCGCCTCACACCTTGAGCAACTCCGGAGAAGAATAGAGTCCAACCCCTATCCAGAAGTAAGGTTCCAGAGCCGACGCTGTGCGTAGAGGTGAGCCCAACCAGATCCAACTGGTACCGCTCCACCTCCCGCACAAGCTCCGACTCCTTCCCCCCCAGAGAGGTGACGTTCACGTCCCCAAAGCCAGCTTCTGTCGCCCGGGTCTGGTCCGTCGAGACCCTCCGCTTTCACTGCCACCCTTCTGGCAGCGCACCCGACCCCATCGTTGTTTCCCGTAGGTGGTGGGCCCGCGGGATGGAGAAGCGGAGGTGTTGCCCACGTTGCCTTTTCGGGCTGGGCCCGGCCGGGCTCCGTGGCAAGCCCGGCCCCAGACGCTCGCCGACGAGTCCTCCTTCTGGGCCTGGCTCCAGAAAGGGACCCCGGGCTTCCTCCGGGCCGGGTATCCTCACTCCTTGTGTCGTCTTTCATGAGGTCTTTTTGAACCAATCTTAGTCTGGCCCCTTGCCTGAGACCAATTTGCCATGGGAGACCCTACCAGGAACACAAGGTTCCAGACAACACAGCCCCCAGGTTCATCAGGGCACACAAACCTCTCTACCACGGTAAGGTGCTGGTTCTTCAGAGAGGTCATGACTGTGTACTGTAAAAACAGTCAGGCGTAGCGAAGGCGGAGATTTTTGAAGCACGGTCTGTTAAAGGTACCTGCCAGTAACCTTTAAGCAGATCCAACTTACTAACGTATTTCGCGGACCCTAAGTTATCGATACAATCCTCCATTCGCGGCAACGGATAGCAGTCTGCCACCGTAACAGCATTCACTTTACGGTAATCAGTGATAACCCGCGGGAACCATCCGATTTAGCCTCTACCAGGCACAGGGAGCACCACGGGCTAGAGCTCTCTGTAGCTAAGCCATTATTTACAAGATATTCAGCCTCCTGCTTCATAAGTGCGCGTTTGGTGGGATTTGCGCGGTACGGATGTTGTTTAATGGCCTTGCACCTTTCACAGCAATGTCATATGTTATCACATTAGTTTGTGTCGGGACATCATGGAAAAGGCACGGGAAACAGGTCACTAACTGAGTTATGTCATGCTGCTGCCCCCCTGCAGATGACCTAACGTAGTCGGCAGTGTCTCTATCATTTCCGAGTTACATAACCGGGCACCCGGCTGATGATGTGCACGCATCACCAAACCATCGTCAGAAGGGCCGGAACTATCTGTAACTATTAACACCGAAACAGCAACTCTTTGATTCTCCAAGCCTGCAGGCTGGCTATCAACGGTGGTGCGTGAATGATAGCGCTTTAACATATTAATATGACAGACGCAAGTTTTACGTCATCTCTCTGGAGTACAATAACATAATCCGTGTCACTGAGGCAATCGTGGATTTCATATGGACCGAGGAATTTGGCGGAGAGCGCGGCGCCAGGGATAGGCAATAATGCGAGGACCTTGTCACCTAATTCGAAGTGCCAATGGACAGCGGCACGGTCATAATTACGCTTCATGACGGCTTGAGAAGCGGAGAGCGACTCTCTGGCGAGTGAATTTGCCCGGTGCAAACGCTCACGAAACTTACTAAAGTAATCTAATACGTTCTTATCCCGGACGAGCCCCCATGCATTACGTTCCCTACCGGGCTAAGGGAACCAAAGGGAAGCAACACAAACCAGAGTGGAATTGGTAAAAGTTATAAGTGGTTTTATTATAACTATCCGTTGTGAAGCAAAATAATGAGGCATAAACTTGGCACAAACAAAGGGCCAAATGCTGCTTGACAACAACCAAAATAAAGAGACTCCAAAAGAGAGTTTAACAGATTATACACCGTAATAATTAGTACAAAAGAAAACAAAAACCTCACTAAAACATGGTACATGAAACTGAAAAAGGCTGTAACAAAACACAGCTGATGCTAATCCACAGGCGCTAACCGCTAAGCTAACCTGGTCTTCTTTACCCACACAACACTAAACACAGAACACTACTTTAACACGCTGCTAAGCAGTATAACAAAACACAGATCATTCACTGGATTATCGAGCATAACGAGTAAGCACAACAAGTAAGCACAACAAGAGGCTAGAGGCGTCTGTCTCACACACACAGAGCCTGCCGAATGATCTCCGTCCCGGTCTTTGTACTCCTCCCCCGGAAGATGTGCCGGAAGCAGGCAGGGATTGGATGACGTCAGTCCAATCACCTCTTCGGACGGTACGAGGGTGGGGCATCGAGGAAACCTTACAGCTCATTTGCATACACATAATCTTTGAATAACACAGTTGATACTGTAGAGATACTCCCATGAGCTAACAGGTTTCTTGGCATAATATTTTCACATGCTTTAAAGGTCTTATCACGCAAAATGCACTTTTTATGTTTCCCCGGTGCGTCAGGGAACTCACAAAGTGTCAGAAAACAAAACTCTCTCTCTTTTCCTCCTAACCCAAATCTCTAAAAACGGGAGTACAACGAGCTGATCCAGATTTGCGTCCGATATGACATAATATCGGAAATGTGGGCTGGCTTTAGACCCATGGCCCTATCAGAAACGTTGCTATCAGAAACAATGCCCAACTGTTTTGGACGTAATATGGTATTTGTTTACATTAGCAAGCATCGCTAACACACAGCTAACCTGTACTGGAGAGAGTATGTGTAAAAAAGCAGGAAATAAAAAAAGTAACTCACCTTGTGGTAAACCGGCAAGAGAGAAAGCATGTGAGCTCCATACTGTTTAAGAAATAATACTTGGTGTGGTTTCGAACCAACCCAGTCTCACGGCATTTCATGTTATAGTCACGACATTTAATCTATTGATTTGTGTTCACCAACACAATTTCCCCTTTTTCCGTGTCACACAGAACGATTTTAAAAGCAATGTATTCTATTGGTAGTGTGTTTCGTGCGTGCAACACGTCTTTTGTTCCGGTCGGGTCTAGGAAGACCGGAAGCTGTGTGGTTCATAAAAACAGTTCTTAATATCAAGCCACGATTTGTTTTAATTCTAAATCATATAATGTCTGACTTTTTTGCCGTCCACGAGGGAAAGAAATGGGGCTCAGAGCCTCAGATACTGAAATCTGTATTTTATAATCTTTTTTTCCTTCTAATTTGTTATTCTTTTCTAAAAACACTGTTATTTACTCAACAATAACACACACTTATCCTTGTTTGGCATCTGTCAGGAACTGAATTTCAAAATAAAATAACCGGAAACAGATACAGATACACCCACTGAACTGATTACCCAAGATCCTCAGCTATGGTTTAAGCTCGATGATTGGATTGTTTAGCTGCAATGCATGTTGCGATATGGTGTTAATGCGATATGAAATCTGAAAAACATTTTTAAAAAAAAAAGAAAATAATACTTTAATCCGAGTGTAGGCCTACTTGCTTTTCTCTTTGGAAGTCATCACATAACGGCATTGTAATACACGGTTCGGCTGCATTAAATATTACACATCTGCCGTAGTTATTTATTTATTGAGCCATGATGAGAAGACCTTTGGACAAACTGGAAGAAATGCCACAGAAACTGAATACGTGATGGATCATAAATATATCAATTAAACAACATCTTGCATTTCTTTTCACACAATACGTCTCCTTGCAGTATCAACATTAATTCGGCTGACTTTTATATTTGATTCCAATTGGTAAATAGGTTATATTTACCCCATAACGGTGCACAGCTTATAGAAAAGGACTTGTCGTTTTAAAGATATTACTGATTTCTTTTAATATAAGAATGTAATACTGAGTTGAGAGAATAGTCAGGGATTTGGGGTGATGGGAGACACATCTATGGAATCCCAATTTCAATAGCTTACCATTAAATGACGGATATACCTTTCTGTCTGTGATGTTTTACAAATCAGATTTAATGTGTGGGAAGTAAAACATGTGAAATAATATAACAATATCTTGTAAAATTATGTGAAAACATGAATAAAACTACACATCCTCAGATGTTATACATATATAAGTGTCCTACACTAATAATAAAAAGTTATTATGGTATTGTATGCTGTGTGCACCGCCTAGTGGTTAAAGCACGTTATTTAATTATTTTGTTTAATATGTATATTTCATGAAAAATAATACACATACTTTCATAGGGGAAAGTAGAAGGCAATGATAGAAATATAGAATATAAAAAATCAAGAAGATACTGTAAGTGATCTCTACAATAAAACAGTTTAGTGCAGGGTGTACAAAGATATTAATAGGAGGATGCCATAACAGAAAAACAAATTAACCTTTATTTAAACATTAAAGTATACTTTAGGTTAAGGTCTTCTTTTAAATAAGAAAAAAGCTTTGGGAGGTATCTATAGATAAGCTTTATCTTATATAAGTTTTTTTTCTTAAATATTAGCCTGACAAAGTACTTAACATCTAATATATTGCTTTCCTGCAATGTTAACTATGTTGAAGCACTATTTTAACTGATATTATACATATGAATTATACTCTTATAAGATGTATGTAGATAGTATAAGAAATGTGCAGAATATGACAGTTTAATGGTGGAGGTATACCAGTTGTTGCATTAGACTTTTTCGTTGTCCGTCATTTTGACGGACAGATCGTAAAATTTCCATCATAATCCATTATTACCCGGCATTTTATTTTCATGTTTTAATGATGAGATGAGACATATTTAATGATTCATACAGAACTTTTAAGGGCATGGAGAAAAAAAAAGTTGAACAGAGGACACCGACCGTGTGGTCACTTTTCATGTCAAACACGAACATGAATGATTTATTTTTTCCTGCACTGACAGCACAGCAGAGGGGGGCAGAAGCCGCTAAAAACACCACGACCATTGTGCCTAAACAGGCAAATTATGAACAATGCCATTGTTTTAAATGAGACAATTACAATCAAAATATGAACAAAACATTTACAAGAACAACTCAAATTGATCTGCTGTAGCCTAGCCTGAACGCTAATTTCTGCATCTTCGTGCACCCTCGGACAAATCCGTTACTCATCTTAGCTTTTCTACAGATGTCGCAAAACATTTTGCCATCTTCCCTCCTCAAGCCACTTAAACTCTTGCTCCCACTGACACGGTACTCCCCACTTGAACTCCTTGCCACTTTGCTTGCCCCTCTGCCGCTGGCTGAACGTGTCAGTTTTAGTCTTACTGGCTTGTCCTTCATCCTCCACCGCATCAATCCCTCTTTTTTCACCTCGTTTATCCACGAAGCCATCACAATTACTGGCTTATATAAAAAAGCTTCGGACGATCAGCTGCCGTGACATTTTGCGATTACTAAAGCCGGTTAAACAATGAGGTAATCAACAGGTCAAAAACAAGACTAGACAATAGCTACGTAATATACACACACTCGCACCCAACTGGACAGTGGTGTGAATGACTAAAATAATAGTTACAGACTACAGTAGAGTACAGTAGATCGCCCTCAGTCTACCTGGCCACTAAGGATGTAATATGAATGTGGGCCGCTGGGTGGACATTTTGGCGCTGTTCCGAGTTGTGTTCTAATCTGCTTTCAGATTTTCCGTCATTGTTAAAAAAAAATCCGTCATTGTCGGAAAATATTCGGTTAACGCGACCTCTGAGGTGATACACACATAGTGATAGATGTCTTGTAATGCGCTGTTGAGGAACCTGCGATCCAAGTTTTTCATTCATGCATAACTACACCATAGTTGTGATATGTCAATAAACCTGAACATCTTGAAATCTTGAAAGGGATGTGCAAGTAGAGAATAACGAGTAATGAATATACTTTATAGAGATCTGCAGATAAATGTTTAGTCTTCTTAAGCACCAACAATCAAATATCTCGCCTGATTGTTGGCACTTGACAATACCAGGTTAACCTCTGAATTGTAGTGGAGTAGAATTACAAAGTAACAATGAGCTGTCATGTGGGTATATATTAATGCTGCCCATTATGGACACAAGCAATTTTCCACCCATTTATTAATTATATGTTTTAAATTTGATAACACCAAAATAGCCGCGGGAAGTAGGGGTGTTGGGGGTGCTGCAGCTCCCCCTGTTGGTGAGTGGTGTACATTTCAAAAAACTGAGTGACCACCTAAATAAAAACGATTAAACTACATAAAATAGTTATATACAAAAAATTAGTTGTATACAGTAGCATATAATAGTCATAGTATATATTGTATCAGTCAGGTGGCTTGAATTTATTTTCCAAATAAATAAAATCCGAGTCATCTAGGTCGTAGGCGTGGGAGAGTGACGTAATTGACGCGACACAATACCCGCAGAGTGGACAACTTTCTAGAATGGCGCAAAAAAGGATTTTGGATTTTTTTTTCTCCAACAAACACCCAATAAAAAGAGTGGACCACCAGCTACTCCTCAGCCCACCACCTCTACAACTAGAGTAATATGACACAGAAGAGACTGACACATCTGACTTTTGATGCATGTCCACAGTAACATGTTGGACAATGTGGATGTATCTGCTCTAATGAGGGGTCTTCATTAGTGCCACCCCAGGCTACATTTGGAGTTTTGTGAAGCCCCCAACACAAGGTAAGACGATATTTCTCCTTTTAATGCTGCTGCCGCTGTGCAGTGTTTTGCCTTGTCAATCAGTTAAATTGAATTCATAGTTTTATTAATATTGTAAATAATATTTTCTGACTATTTGTAATGTTATGTAGGTTTGTAAGACCCATAGTTAGCATGTGGGCATGTGCAGCTGTTGTAATGACATATAGGAACAAACCGTTCTGTAAAAGCCTTCATAATATTGATAGGAATATAACTGGAAGGTTGGTGTATGTAAGTGCAACTGAAAGTGGGAAATGTCGGACTCAGAGTAGAAGAAAAACTCATTTTGAGAAAACGACCTTTAAAGATTGCAGTGAGGCGCTAGCTAACCCTCCTGTTCTTTGGATGACAGCTTGCGCCTCGACGCACTCCGTGAAGGTATTTCATGTTCGGGGTCATTTGTTTTTTGTATAATCTTGCTTTGTGCAAGTGACAATTGTTGTTGTCTTCTCTGTGAACGTTTTTTTCGCCGTTCTTTTGTCATTTTGAGATTTAAATTTCTAGCGGAAAGCTAACCAGGAAGTGTTTTAGCACACCACGTGACGCATCTGAACGAATCACGTTGTTAGAAGTTGACACCAGCCAATGAGATTTCGTTTCTTGGTTTAAGACCCTTTTGTACTTTCACGATTGGTTGCTGATACAAAGGAAATGACTATATTTGGATCTGATGAGATTGTGCAGGAGAGACGGAGCTTTCCAACGATATCTCTGATGACATGGTGCACACAGCGGGTCGCGGTACTTTATGTTAGAATGCTAACTTTTGGTGAATTTAGGAGAAATCTACAGACGCAAATAGACAAACTATAGTAAAATAAACACTTAAATGTGTATTTTGTACGTTTTCCTTCCAAAAGCCTGAAAGAAAACATGTATGGAATCAAAATAGCACAACATCTCAAATTGACCAGTGCATGAAAAACAATGTTTTTCACCTTTAACAAACAATTTATGCGGCTCGTATCGCTGACAGCCGGGCCCGGCCCGGCACCGCCTTTCTTTTTTTTTAAGCGGCCCCTTCCCCACCTTTGGCAGCACCCCCTGAGCAAATGACTTCTCGCGGCTATGAACACCAATGTGTTTAATACTGGAGACCTTCTAATTGTTGTGGTGGTTGTATTCTCCAGCCACCTCCCTTGTGTGTGTTTTTCCCTTTCCCTGGTCTGTGTGGGCGTGGTGGCTGTCACTCCTGGCTCCCGGCTCAACCTCCACCTGCTGCAATCAGTTGGGCACCCTCCTCTGCTACACACCTGATTTCCATCAGCCATTTACTAATGCCATATCATTAAACCCCAGTGGTAAAACTCTCAGCCTTCTCAGCCTTCTTAGCATTAGTTAGCTATTTCCTCTACACCTGAAAGTTCTTCTTACCTGTTCTTCTTGTGCTCCAGGATCACTCTCCAGCCGGATTATCTCTCCACGCTCCTCCACCTCAACAGCCGCCACCAAGCCGGATTATTCTCCACGCTCATTCACCTCAAAATAAACCTTTTTAACACTCTGCCGTGTCCTGCGTTTGGGTCCTCTCAGATAGCCGTAACAGAACGATCTGGCCAGTATGGCTCCAGCGGACACCGGCTACCAGCCCAAGACTGCGGACGAACTCTGCCAAACCCTGGCCAATCAAGGCGCTCTCGTGGGGCATCACGATACAGTTCTCCGGGAGGCAGTGGAGACTCTCCGGAACCTCTCTCGCTAATGTACAAAGAATCGGAACGCAGGTAGAACTTGCTCACCTCACAGGCTTCTCCCCCGCAGCCCGCTGCACAGCCGACAGCCCCTCCCCCCCTCCTTCCGCACCCCTCCATCAGCTACGAGAGGCTGTGATTCCCACACCGGAGCGATACGCTGGAGATTTGGGTATTTGTAGAGCCTTTTTGTTGCAGTGTACGTTAGTTTTTGAGCAGAGCCTAGTACTTATCACACAGATGGGGCTAGGGTAGCATATGTTAATGAGTCTGTTGAGGGGGAGGGCTTTAGATTGGGCTACAGCTGTTAGGGAGAGCCAGCCACAAATTTGCTGGTCATATGATACTTTCATTTCCGAAATGAAAAAAGTTTTTGATCACCCGGTACGGGGGAGGGGACGCTTCCAGACGCCTTCTTCTCTCCGGCAGGGCTCCCGTAGTGTAGCCGAATTTTCAGTTGAGTTTAGAACAGTTGCTTCCGACTCACGCTGGAATGAACCAAGTCATTGCAGGATGTTTTTTCTTCAGGGGCTGAACGAAGCAATTAAAGACGAGCTAGCTGCTAGGGATGATCCAGTTAGCTTGGATAATTTTAATTGCCACAGCCATCAAGATTGATAATCGCCTCAGAGAGAGACGTAGGGATAGGAATAGCCGTCACTCCAATCCCAGCGACTCCTCACTTGAATGCCCAAATTGGCACTGCCACTACCCCAATCTCCAGATCTTTCCGACTCCTTACTCAGTCTCATCCCCTGGAGATGAGCCCATGCAAGTGGGAAGGGCCCGCCTCTCACCATCGGAGCGTGCTAGAAGGATCCAGGCTGGGGAATGTGTTTATTGCAGCCAAACCAGTCATCTCGTTTCCTCCCTCCTGTCCTAATCTGCCAAAAGGTCAGGCTCGTCAGTAGCTGTGGGGATTCTGGCGAGCCCTTCCTCCTCTCTCAACCCCCGACCCAGAACGCAGCTAGAAGCCATGCTTTGCTGCGACCAACAGTCCCTACCCCTGCTCGCCTTAGTGGACTCGGGGGCGGATGAGAACTTTTGGACATTGACATTGCAGCTCAGGCAGGAATTTCCTGCGAAGTGTTAGATTCACCTCTTAGTGCTAATGCTCTAAATGGAAATTCCTGGCCCCAAGTCACTCACTGCACCAAGCCAGTAAACCTCATTCTGTCTGGAAACCATCGTGAGTTTATTCAGTTTCACCTAATTTCCTCACCTCATTGCCCCATAGTGTTGGGCCATCCCTGGTTAAGAACACACAACCCCCAGATTGATTGGGTAACTGGCAAAATCATTAGTTGGAGTTCTTTTTGCTTATCCTCATGCCTGCAGTCTGCCCTACCGCCAGCAGAGGCCGCCTCTCCACCACCCAAGATCGAGCCGCCTGACCTGTCATCTGTTCCCACTGAATATCATAACCTAGGAGAGTGTTTAGTAAACAGCGAGCTCTTTCTCTTCCTCCTCATCGACCCTACGACTTGTCCCATTGACCTCCTTCCCGGGGCCCCTCTGCCTTCCTCACGGTCTGTTCAACCTGTCTCGCCCTGAGAGAAATCCATGGAGAGTTACATCCATGACCCCCTGGCTGCCGGTGTCATTCGGCCATCCTCCTCCCCGGTCGGTGCTGGTTTTTTCTTCGTCACCAAAAAGGAACCGCTCACTGCGGCCCTGCATTGATTACAGGGGTCTCAATACCATCACGGTAAAGAACAAATACCCACTACCCCTCATTACTCCGCCTTTGAACCCCTCCAGGAAGCCACCATTTTTTTCCAAACTGGACCTCCGCCAATGCCTACCACCCTCGTCAGAATCCGAGAAGGGGACGAGTGGAAGACGGCCTTTAACACAGCACTCGGTCACTTTCGAGTATCTGGTGATGCCTTTTGGACTGACGAATGCCCCAGCAGTCTTTCAGTCGATGGTGAACGATGTGCTCCGTGACCTCCTCAACCGGTCAGTCTTTGTCTACTTGGATGACATCCTCATATTCTCTCGTAACAAGGAGGAGCACATTATCCATGTCAGGCAGGTGCTGCAGAGACTCCTGGAAAACAAGACTCTTGTGAAGGCGGAAAAATGCGAATTCCATGTCAACACAGTCTCATTCCTGGGCTACATCATTGAGGAAGGAAAGCTTAGGAACCGACCCTGACAAGATCCAAGCGGGTGGCGGGGTGGCCCAAACCAACCCAGTTAAACAGCTCAACAGTTTCTTGGTTTCGCCAATTTCTATCGGCGCTTCATCAGGGAACTACAGCAGAGTGGCGGTCCTTTAACCAGACTCACTTCCTCCCTACAACTGTTTTTTCCTGGACCCCCAGAGTGCGATGCAGCCTTTTCAGAGCTAAAGAGACTCTTCACTACTGCCCCTGTGCTCATCCACCCTGATTCCTCTCGCCAGTTCATTGTGGAGATCGATGCCTCCAACACGGGGGGTAGGGGCAGTTCTTTCCCAGCGCTCGGAACGAGACCAAAAATTGCATCCTTGTGCATTTTTCTCTCGCCGCCTCACCCCAGCTGAGAAGAACTATGACGTGGGTAACAGAGAGCTGCTGGCTGTCAAACTTGCCTAGAGGAGTGGAGGCCTGGCTGGGAGGGAGCTGAACTCCTTTTTATTGTATGGATGGACCACAAGAACCTGGCGTACATCCAATCTGCCAAGCGCCTTAACTCCCGTCAGGCTCGATGGCCCTGTATTTCGGCCGCTTCTCATTCACCCTCACCTACCGTCCAGGGTCACGGAACCTCAAGCCTGACGCTCTCTCTCGCCAGTTCGCTTCCGGAGGACCAGCTGCCAGTCCAGAACACTATCCTGCCTGCCTCCTGCGTGGTGGTGGCTGTTACCTGGGAGATTGAGTCATTGGTCAGGGAGGCTCAGCGGGCGCAGCCTAACCCAGGTAACTGCTCAGCTAATAGTCTTTTTGTGTCTACTCCTGTTCGCTCCAAGGTCCTGCAGTGGGCACACGCCTCCCGTCTCTCATGTCATCCTGGTGTCCATCGCACACTGTTTATTCTCAGACAATGGTTCTGGTGGCCTTCCATGGCTCAAGACACCAGGGCCTTTGTTGCTGCCTGTACAGTATGTGCCCGCGCCAAGTCCTCCCACCAGTCTCCCTTGGCCTGCTTCGCCCGCTGCCGGTACCCTAGTCGCCCTTGGTCGCATGTGGCATTGGATTTTGTTACTGGACTTCCATTTTCACAAGGAAATACCATCATCCTAACTATTGTGGACAGATTCAAAGATGGTACACTTTGTGGCTCTTTCCAAGCTTCCCACTGCCCGAGAGACTGCAGATCTTCTGGTCAACCATGTAGTTCGACTTCATGGGATCCCCACCGAAATCGTCTCTGACCGGGGTCCCCAGTTCATTTCCCACGTTTGGAAGGCCTTCTGTCAGGCTCTGGAGCATCGGTGAGCCTGTCATCTGGCTATCATCCTCAGACGAACGGGCAAACGGAACGGGCCAACCAGGATCTGGGGGCGGCCCTTCGTTGTGTGGCTTTCAGGAACCCTTCATCATGGTGCCCACATCTGCCATGGATCGAATATGCCCACAACTCCCTGTCAAATGCAGCCACAGGTATTTCACCCTTTCATTGTGCCATGGGTTTCCAACCACCTCTGTTTCCAGCCCAGGAAGAGGAAGTGCTGTTCCCTCCGTTCAGACCCACCTTCGTCGCTGTCGTAAGGTGTGGAGGGACACCCGAGCCGCCCTGCTCTGCTCCGCTGCCCGCAACCGCCTCATCGCAGACCGCCACAGGACCCCGGCCCCCCAACTACTTACCAGGTCAGAGTGTTTGGCTTTCTTCCAAAGATCTCCCACGCAAGACAGAGTTGAAGAAACTCACTCCACGGTATGTCGGCCCCTTCATCATCGACTCTATTATCAATCCATCTGCAGTCAAGCTCAAGCTTCCCTCACACATGAAGGTTCATCCGACATTTCATGTCTCTCTGTTGAAACCTGTTGCCAGCAGTCCTTTGTCTCCTCCCAATGAGTGTTCCCCCAACCCCCCGCATCATCAATAATCACCCAACCTACACCGTCAGGCGATTGCTGGACGTTCGTCGCCGTGGAAGTGGATTCCAATATCTTGTGGATTGGGAGGGCTATGGTCCAGAGGAGAGGTGTTGGGTTCCCCGGCGAGACATCATGGGCGCGTCTCTGGGTACGGGACTTCCACCGGGATAACCCTGGTAGACCTGGGAGACCTGGTAGACCGCCTGGAGGCGTCCCTTAAGGGGGGGGGGGTACTGTGGTGGTTGTATTCTCCAGCCACCTCCCTTGTGTGTGTTTTCCCTTCCCCTGTCTGTGGGGCGTGGTGGCTGTCAACTCTCCTAGCTCCCGGCTCAACCTCCACCTGCTGCAATCAGTTGGGCACCCTCCTCTGCTACACACCTGATTTCCATCAGCCATTTACTAATGGCATATCAGCGGAGGCTCTACAACTTGTCAGCGCCAGATCGTTGTTTTAAACCCCAGTGGTAAAAACTCTCAGCCTTCACAGCCTTCTTAGCATTAGTTAGCTATTTCCTCTACACCTGAATGTTCTTCTTACCTGTTTTTCTTGTGCTCCAGGATCACTCTTCCAGCCGGATTACTCTCCACGCTCCTCCACCTCAACAGCCACTATCAGCCGATTACTCTCCACGCTCCTCCACCTGAACAGCCGCCACCAGCCGGATTAATCTCCACGCTCCTTCACCTCAAAATAAACCTTTTTAACCAATCTGCTGTGTCCTGCGTTTGGGTCCTCTCAGATAGCCATAACAATTGGTGGGAAAAACGAAAACGTTCCCAGTAGAGACGTCCCATAGAACCTTTTGCGAAACACAATAGCCAGCATGTGTAGTTCTGGGGGGGGGTTCGATTCCAGTTTTCCAAAACAAGTCCGACATTACACGATTTTAAATAAAAACATAATCGTGGCTTGATATTGAGTAAGAACATGTGTTTATGAACCACACAGCTTCCGGTCTTCCAAGACCCGACCGGAGAAAAAGGAGCTGATTTTAAACTATCCGAACACAATCTCGGGTTGCGTCCGATAATCCAAAAATCAGCTCCTAAATTCTAACCCTATCTCCTATTCCTTGACCTCTGAGTGAAACGTCACGGGGTTAAGGGATAGTGGATAGGAGAATAAGCTAAGATAGGTTCTTAAGCTAAATGGACTATTGGAACGTAACCACGGACAACGTCAGCGAAATAGTGCCCACTAACGACCAGCCACGCCCTGACACATGGGGTCTAGCCGGCCAATCACAAAGCTTTGATGCGTTCAAGTGCATTATTCTGGCACGGGAAGATTATGTTATAAGACATTAACGATAAAACAGAATATTGTTGTTCTATTTTTAGACACATCTCGCGATCGACTGGGAACCTCCCACATATTTTACCATGATTTAATTGTAATACACGTTTTCAAAATTATGCCGAAGTAACAACATGATACCGGTTAGTAAAAACCATGAATTAATGCTTTGACGAGTCTGCAAACAGTCTGCTCCGGAGCAGGTTTGGTTCCAGGTTAAGAGATCAACTCAGTGAAATCACCGCCTGCTGACCAATCAGAGCTCAGTGTGCAGAGTTTAAAGCTATCAAGTCATACAGGATAAGGAAATACAGAAAAACTGCCGTTGCAGGAAAGACGGCCGGCAAAAATCAACGGTGGTCAGAGGGCCTAGGTATAAAAGTTACAGCTCGCTACTGGTCAAATGTAATTAAGTCAGATCCACTCTTGTCTTAGACGGGGCAGTGATATCATAACCTGTTAATGTACGCATTAAAACGTATCTTTCGATCCCGTTTGAATTACGAATTACACATAGGATGTCAATCTTAACAAAAATGTCCATGTCAAAAAAGTCACAGTTTGTCGTAAAAACTGTTGAATACAAGACTATGAAAAATACGCAACTACAAAGACTACACATCCCAGAATCCCGGTCCCGCATGCTGGCTCTTACGGAACCGACTAACTCCCCTTTACAGCTCTCAACATGCCCAGACTTGTAGTGATTTTCACCTCTTTTAATACTTTTCGCCTCATTCTGAAAGAAAGAAGTGAAATGTGCTAACGTGACAGCCGTCTTGGTGTGTCCTGCGAGATGGGAGATGTAATTCATTGAGCGGTTCACACACAAAAAAAGTGTTACTTCACAGTTTTACGACACATTTTTATTTTTTTTACTTGCAAAATTATCTTTTAAATTGACAAACATCATATGTGTAATTCGTGGCACAATTCAAACGGGATCGAAAGATAATCTTGCTCTCGCCATTGACTTCAATACATACTCTTTCCGAAATAAGGTCCATGGAGGGTGAGCGTTATTTCTGGACCATCTTGAAATGTGACTTTCATATTTAAAAGATACACACATTTTATTGTGAGGTTAATTTAATATACACTAAGCCTCTCTTCAACAATATGTTGACGTTAGCTAGTCTATTTTATGCTATAGTATAGCATAGTGAATTTAAATTAACCTTAACAATGCATACAGTAACCTAACTAGCAAACTAATTATCTAACGTACAAAGATGACCTTATTTTACCAACCTCACACAGAAGCTTTTTGGTATACAGTAGCATTCCACTTAATGTTTTACACTTCTCTATTACCTTTTAACTTGGATGCTACTTATAGCATCGTTAGCACAGATGTAGCTACCGATTGCTCAAATGCTAACCCAACTCTAAACATTCATTAACGATAGCTTAAAGGGCACCTATCATGCAAAATGCACCTTTGTACGTCTTTTATACATGATTATGTGTCCCCGGTGTTCCAGGGAACTCACCAAGTGTCAGAAAACACAACCCTCTCTATTTTCCTCCTTCGCCAAATCTCTAAAAAAGGGGCTGCAACGGATCTGAAAAAATGGATCCACATTCCGACACTTTTCTACGTCACAAAGACGTACTCCGCTTATTGGTCAACTCTCCACCTATCAGGGAATGAGCCACGGCCACGTGCATTGCCAAACCTCCCATTCGCATATAGGCTATCGGCAGGCTAAATCAACCCCAGTCACATCTGTGTTTTTGCCTGCTCTTGCTAGGATGTCTAAGCCAGTTAAACGTTGTGCTGTTGTTGGCTGCAAGACTCGGAACAGGGGACTGCATGCAATGCCATCAGTGCAAAAAGAGAATAATCTGTGGCTTAGACTTCATTTTCAAGGGACATGTGCCAGAAGACCCCGGCAGATTTCTGGTGTGTGTTCCAAACATTTTACCACGGACATGTTTATGAACTTCTCTCAAGTCCAACACGGATATGCCTCCAAACTAATGCTACACCCGGGATCAATACCAACCATCCGGGACCAGGCCAGTGAGGACACATCCAATTCTGAAGCTGTAAGTTTTTATTTAGCGGTGTTTTTCCTGATAAAGCTATCTCTTGCTTGTAGCATGTAGCATGTAGCTTCGCCGTATCAATGTCGCCTCAACCCCAACTAGTAATCGGTTAGGTGTTTATATGTTCTTGTAAACATTTTATTTTGTACGCTCCGCGTCTTTGCTTTGTCTTTAATTTTAATTATCAGGCATTTGCGAACATGTTCAGACTGCCGTAATGGCGATCTGTGTGAAGGCTGTAAAGCCACGCCTAGCCTAGCCGATAACACAAGTATTATTCTCCTATGTATTAGTATTTTGTATCCTGTAAAAAATCATATTGAGTAAGTTATAATAACAAACGTAATCTTCTGGAGGTAAGTGCCGTTTTTTCCAGCGTTATGTAAAAGCTTTGGTGATTGTAGTCTGTAAGAACGATCATATATCATCGATCTGTAAGCTAAGCTACGCTAGCTACGCTACGCTACGCTAATGAGACATGCCGTTTTTTGCAGCGTTATATGGAAAAGCTTTTGCATGTTTACTTGTTTGCGCACATGAATATAAATGGGGGTGTGTTAGGATACAACACTGTATGTATGTATGCGAGGGGACACACACCACGAGTAAAACGGAGCTAAAGCCCCTGGTATGTTGTTGTTGACAACATGCATACTAATCTAAACCACTTTTTTTGTTGTGCTTTTTTTAACATTGCACAGGCTACGTGGCCAACTTGATGGACCTCATCTTCGACCAAGTCTTTGTGGACCCTGCCACCATTATGAGCAACCTGACAGGGAGGAGGTCATCGCCGGGTATGCTACACGGTTCAATTTGGCTGCTGTCTGAACCCAACATAGACATTTCACGGATCAGAGGACAACGCAGGCCGGAATCACCACTCTGATCCTGATTCAAATAACCGTTGATTTTGACAATAAAGTTCCGAGTTGATATCAAATGTGTCGTGATTATTCATGTTTGGATGGGTAAAGAATATTCTGATTTCAAAAGCATAAGGTTGTGTGTGGACTTGTTGTCGTACACATGGGTGTGTTATGCCATTGCTGTGTAGTATATAATAGTACATGTACAATGACAGAATGAAAGATTGCATAAAGCCATATACACCAGTATTTATTTCCATGAACAATATTAGCATTCGTTTTACAATTTCAGTCAAAACCAAATCCAGGATGGTCCACCACACAGGTTACAGAGTCCTCATGTTCCTGCATCCGTCTTTACACCTAGTGTGATAAACATATATTGAATGACATGTGAAAAATGTATTCTCTAAACAGACAACTTAGTGAAGCTAATGTTACGTGTGGTATCTCCATGCAGCACATGCTCCGGTTCAGAAGGCATCGTGGCGCAAGTTGCACATGTACCCCTTTAGAAAGAAGTCAATAACTGAGCTTTTAAAACACATGAAACACATAATGCTGACAACTGAGGTGTTGGAGTTATACTTTTTATCACCCCTAAGTTATTGAACTTTCCAACGGTTGTTGCACGATGTTGGAAGAAAAGGACTGTAAACTATTAAACGCAATGAGGCCATTGTATATATGCTGAAAATATGAATGTCTCCCTTTATAAATATATATATGTATCGCTGTGTTTGCGTTACAAACTCTAAGTTACAAACTGTACACATTGCATTCTTGCTAATTAGCCAAAATATGAATGGAATAAGTAGCAAGCATCGTAACAGAGTAAAAATAAATAGGGACAACAGCTTGTCAACTAACCATTCAGAAACGTCCTGCTGCAACCGAGATGTTTGCACCTCCACCAAAACCTCCGCTGCTTCAGTTTCTGGATCAAATTGATAATATGCTTGAACACATGCATTGCTCTGAGATGACATGTGTATTCCACACTCGTAATCACAGCAAGCATGGGTAACGTGACTCTCGCCGGCTCTTCTGCTGGGGGCGTGGTCAGCTGCTGCTCAGAATTTTCATAGGCACGTTTGGAATAAAGCGAAAATGAGCGAAACGAGGCATGGCTAAAAAATGATCTGTTTGGTATTTTGAAAAATAAAATGTATAAATATACCTTATATAGGTATGGTCATACACTATATCATTTAAATATAGCATGATAGGTCACCTTTAATAAAAACACCAGTAACATAACATAACGTATGCAGGGTTGACTTCCCGAAGAAACTGCATTCAGGGACGCAGGGACGTGCACAGACATTTGGAGGGGCTATTGCTCTAAACTGGAAAAAGGGCGCTAAATTCGCTATTCAGACACATTTTTTGTTTTGCGGATTAGGCATTATTCTTATCATTCTTTATCAGCACAGTAACGGTAAGGTATCTAATTACTTATTGTAAGGTTTCAGCGTTAGAGTCTGAACTTATTGTTTTGTGTTTATTCTGGTGGCCTTGCAGTTTATTTTGATGTTGGCTCTGTCCTCTCGTTTCAGGTGTCATCACTTCCTGTCATGGTGATCTCCTGTTCTGGATTGTGTGCACCTGTGTCTCATTAAGTATTGTGTATATGTAGCCCAGTTCTCCTGTTGTCTTTTGTCGGTTCGTCTTGTCTACCAAGTCCATGTCTGTACTCTCTCATGCAAACGTAGAGCTAGTCGAACCTAGAGAACTAGTTAGTAGTCCTAGTAGATCCTAGAAACCTTTGGATAATAAAAAGATATCAAGGAAGAATCGTGCATTTGAGTCTTTGTAAGTCCTTCGTGTCAGAACGAACCGACCTTACAAGATGGACTCAGCCGATTCCACCGTGTTCAAGACGGCTTTGCAGGTGCAAGGAACACGCCTGCGTCAACAGGAGGAACAGCTGACAACAATGAAGCAGGGGGTTCAGGACGTAAATGCCCGTCAGCACAACTTCCAGTTAACAGTGACAACGGAAATAAATCACCTGGCAGAGACAATGCGTGACATACTTACGCACCTCGAGGCACGTCCTGCTATTCCTGCGGCAGAGTTTTCCGGTCCAGCGGAGGTCGGGTTTGTTGAGATCCCCGTTCAAATACCCATGCCATCGTCTTCACTCCGCCTCGCTTCACCGGAGAAGTTCTCCGGGGATTCGGGAAACTGTCGTCCATTCCTGATACAGTGCGATCTCCACTTCAAACATCAGCCCGCAGCATTTCCCACAGATCAAGCTAAGGTAGCTTTCATAGTATCTCACTTGACGGGAAGAGCAGGAGCCTGGGCAACAGCAGAATGGGCCCGAGACTCGCCTGTTTGCCAGTCGTTAAGGTTATTCATGGATTCTATGAAAAACATTTTTGACCAGACAGCACCTGGGAGAGAGTCAGCGAGAGCCCTGGTGAACATCAAACAACGGCAGAGGAGAGTGGCGGATTACGCGATCGAATTCCGGACCCTGGCAGCGGAGAGCGGATGGAACTCCGCGGCTCTTTTGATGCGTTTCTGCATGGATTAGCGGATCCCATAAAGGATCAGTTAGCTCCATTAGAGTTGCCTGTAGAATTGGACTCACTCATTGCCATGGCTATCCGGGTGGACCAACGTCTAGCAGAGAGACGTCGGGAGAGAGGGGAGAAAGCAGCTTCCACTTCACTCTTCGGACGGGGGTTACAGAGGGAACACTACGGTTGGCGGAGGAATACCCGGACTTCGTCTCCAGAGCGACCAGCGCCCCTAGCGCCGCGGAGGAAACCGATGCAGCTCGGAAGAGCCAAACTCACCCCGGAGGAGCGTCAGCGCCGCCTACGGGAGCGGCGGTGTTTCTACTGCGGCCAGCAGGGTCATGTTCTGGCAGCCTGTTCGGCAAAAGATCAGGCTCATCAGTAGGAAGAGGGACTCTGGTGAGCCGAGTGACTTCTTTCGACCCTTCCTCGAGAAGACTGACTCAGGTACAAATGAAACTGAAGGATAAAACTGTAACTCAGGATGCATTAATTGACTCTGGGGCTGATGAGAGCTTGTTAGACTGGGAGCTGGCTAAAGAGTTGAACTTAAACATTGTCCTTTTAGATCAGCCATTAGAAGCTAGCGCGTTGGATGGCCGCCTTTTATGTACAGTTACTCATCGCACGGAACCCATAGAGATTGTCATAGATCAGGAGCACCGTGAGCATATTAGCTTTCATTTATTTAACTCAGCTCAACAGCCTCTCATTTTGGGTTACCCTTGGCTTGTTAAACATAACCCTCACATGGACTGGCTTACAGGAAAGGTTAAGGGGTGGGGAAGTGAGTGCTCTCGTTCATGTTTAACCTCTCATACAGTTTCGAGTGGACCGCACAGATCTGGGAACTTTAAAACAGGCGTCAGATAGGGACAGTGTCACTTCTTCTAAACTGTCTGACTTTCCTGACTTATCCAAAGTGCCAGACTGTTACCCTTGACATTAAGGAGGTGTTTAACAAGACACGAGCTACTTCCTTGCCTCCCCATAGACCGTATGATTGCCCTATAGACCTTCTCTCGGGCTCTACTATCCCCAAAGGACGGTTGTATTCTCTTTCTGGTCCTGAAAGGAAGGCCATGGAAGAGTATATCGGATCATCACTCAAAGCTGGCTTGATTCGGCCATCATCATCCCCAGCAGCAGCAGGTTTCTTTTTTGTAGGGAAAAAGGACGGTTCATTAAGGCCCTGTATTGATTACAGTCCACTTAATCAGATCACAGTTAAGAACAGATATCCCCTTCCACTCATCTCTACGGCATTCGAACTGTTACAGGGAGCCAGGTATTTACCAAGCTTGACTTAAGGAATGCATATCACCTTGTGCGCATCCGGGAGGGGGATGAGTGGGAAAACAGGTTTCAATACACCTACGGGACATTACGAATATTTGGTGATGCCTTTTGGACTTTGTAATGCACCTGCTGTTTTCCAAGCCCTCATTAATGATGTGTTAAGAGATTTCCTGAATGTTTTCTGTTTTGTGTATCTCGATGATATTCTCATCTTTTCTCCAGATGAGAATACTCATGTTAACCATGTTCACCTTGTTCTTCAGAGACTCCTGGCTAACCATTTGTTTGTAAAAGCCGAAAAATGCGAGTTTCATGTGAACTCTGTGGCATTTTTGGGCTTTGTGATTTCCCCTAACAAGGTGGAAATGGACCCAGCTAAGGTCAGTGACGTGGAGAATTGGCCCACGCCAGACTCTAGAAAGAAGGTTCAGCAATTCTTGGGGGTTTGCTAACTTTTACAGACGGTTTCATACGCAATTCCAGTGCTATTGCCTCTCCTCTCCATGCCCTTACCCTCTCCCCATGTTCAGTTTGTGTGGAATCCACAGGCAGAGAAATCTTTCCTGGAACTGAAGAGGAGGTTCACCACAGCTCCCATCCTGACTGTACCTGATCAACACCGACAGTTTGTGGTGGAAGTGGACGCCTCCAACGACGGCGTTGGAGCTATACTGTCCCAGAGGTCAGCGGGGGGACAACAAGCTTCATCCGTGTGCATACCTCTCCCGTAAGCTATCGTCTGCTGAGAGGAATTACGACGTGGGAAATCGGGAACTGTTGGCTGTGAAGATTGCTTTGGAGGAGTGGCGGCACTGGTTGGAGGGAGCGGAGCAGGATTTCCTGGTCTGGACGGATCATAAAAACCTGCAATACATCAGGAAGGTCAAACGTCTGAACTCTAGGCAGGCCAGATGGGCTTTGTTCTTTAATAGATTCAGGTTCACTCTGTCATATCGACCTGGTTCGCAGAATGGAAAGCCTGATGCACTCTCCAGAATGTATGATCCTGAGCCAGTCCCCAAGAGTCCAGATCCCATTCTGCGGCCAGACCGAGTGATAGGGACTGTGACCTGGCCCATTGAAGCCAAGGTCAAACAGGCAAACGTTGGAAATCCGGTCCCAAGAGGGTGTCCTCAGAATCGCTTGTTTGTGCCGGAGCAACTTCGAGGGCAAGTTGTTCATTGGGCCCATACGTCGGTACTTACCTGTCATCCTGGAAACAAAAGGACCCTTTTCATGGTGAGACACAGATTCTGGTGGCCGGGGATGTGGAAGGATGTTGCAGAATATGTAGCAGCGTGTCCTGTGTGCGCCAGGAACAAAACTTCTCGGCAAGCTGCGGCAGGTCTTCTCCAACCTCTGCCCATTCCCAACAGACCATGGTCTCACATTGCGTTGGATTTCGTGACAGGATTACCAACATCGGCAGGTAATACCACCATACTCACTGTGGTTGATCGTTTTTCTAAAATGGCACACTTTGTCGCCATGCCCAAGTTACCTAATGCCAAAGAAACAGCAGAGGCCATGTTGTCCCATGTGTTCAGGATCCATGGTTTTCCCAGTGATGTCGTTTCAGACCGAGGCCCACAGTTCGTGTCACGTTTTTGGAAGGAGTTTTGTCGCCTAATCCAAGCCACTGTTAGTCTGACCTCCGGATACCACCCACAGTCAAATGGACAAGCGGAGAGGATGAATCAGGATTTGGAGACCTGTTTGAGATGCCTAGCGTCCGAGAAACCCACCACCTGGAGTAAGAGTCTGATTTGGGTGCAGTATGCACACAACACTTTACCCACATCAGCCACTGGTATCTCCCCGTTTCAATGTGTCCATGGGTACCAACCTCCATTGTTTTCGGAGCTCGAGAAGGAGGTCACGGTACCATCAGCCCATGCTCTGGTTCGACGCTGCCGTCGGGTCTGGGCGGGAGTTCGCCATATGTTGCAGAGGAGTGCCGTTCGCATGAAGGTATTGGCCGACCGGAAACGACGTCCAGCCCCCAAGTACCAGGCCGGACAACGAGTGTGGCTATCTACCAAGGATCTTCCTCTCCATGTCGCCTCCAGGAAGCTGGCTCCCCGGTTCGTTGGTCCTTTTCCCATAGCCAAAGTGATTAACCCTGTTGCTGTCCGTTTATGTCTTCCAAAGTCCATCAAGGTCCACCCCACGTTTCATGTCAGCAAGTTGAAACCAGTCAAAGAGAGCAGACTGGTCCCCGCCTCCACGCCCCCTCCACCTCCCCGGATTGTCGACGGGGGTCAAGTGTACACTGTGGACAAAATACTGTCGGAAAGGAAGAGGGGCAGAGGTAGACAGTTCCTGGTCGACTGGGTAGGGTATGGATTAGAGGAGAGGTGTTGGATCCCAGGCAGCTTCATTGTGGACAAGACCCTTATATCGGACTTCGATAGAAGTCAGTCTCAGGTTTCAGGGACGTCTGGAGCCATCCGTAAGAGGGGGGGTACTGTAAGGTTTCAGCGTTAGAGTCTGAACTTATTGTTTTGTGTTTATTCTGGTGGCCTTGCAGTTTATTTTGATGTTGGCTCTGTCCTCTCGTTTCAGGTGTCATCACTTCCTGTCATGGTGATCTCCTGTTCTGGATTGTGTGCACCTGTGTCTCATTAAGTATTGTGTATATGTAGCCCAGTTCTCCTGTTGTCTTTTGTCGGTTCGTCTTGTCTACCAAGTCCATGTCTGTACTCTCTCATGCAAACGTAGAGCTAGTCGAACCTAGAGAACTAGTTAGTAGTCCTAGTAGATCCTAGAAACCTTTGGATAATAAAAAGATATCAAGGAAGAATCGTGCATTTGAGTCTTTGTGAGTCCTTCGTGTCACTTATTTAGTATTCCATAACTTAATAACAGAGATGGTCAAACTAAAGTGGTAGACATGGCAGAATTCCTACAATGAAGCGGGAGAGTGAAGTGTTCTCCCGTGAGAGCAAGAAAAGAGAGCGAGCGGCCCCGTTGAGGGAGTTTACGGAGCAGAGTAAAAGACACAGAAAGACAGAAGCACAATTAGAACAAGTATATTTAGGTGTTTTTTTAAATAACCGACGGTGTCAAGAAGATGTAAAGTCCCCTGGTTTGTCCCCTATACTCTAGTCTAACGCCAGGAAGGCACATGGTATGATCACCATAGCCATATGAGGCCGGAGGGCTTTCCTTTGCTTCCAGCTGTTAAAGCCCTGACACACCTACCCGATGTTGGGAGTCAGAGGCCGTCAGAGGCAGTCGGGCATTCACGGCGCCCTACTCAGGTTGGTGTTTCCCGCACCGTCGTTGCTTTACGGCACATTTTCACACCTCCCGCGGAATCGGCCAAGAAAGTCGGCCAAAGAAATCGCTGTTGCCTCTTTTGAATGACGAATACACACTACCGCTGTCTGCTGGTAAGGACAGTTATTGCCACTCGTCGACTGAAGTCTTTGCGGTGTGTTCGTAGGCGGGCGGCGTAGGCGTAGGTGGGCGGCGTAGCCGACGCAGTCGACGTAGCGGACGTAAAAGTCGGGACGCCTTCGGTACATGTCCTTTGGTCTCAGGTTGGTGTGTAGCGGCCTTAAGATTGTAAACAAAGTCACGTGACTGGGGGCAGATGTCAGCGCTGACAATCAATCAATCAATCAATGTTTATTTATATAGCCCAATATCACAAATGTTACATTTGTCTCAGTGGACTTCACAGTTTGTACAAAATATCAGTATGACAATACGACACCCTCTGTCCTTAGACCCTCACATCGTACAAGGAAAAACTTCCGAAGAAAACCCACAGTTTAAAGGGAAAAATGGGAGAAACCTCAGGGAGAGCAACAGAGGAGGGATCCCTCTCCCAGGACGGACAGTCGTGCAATAGATGCCGTGTGTAAATTGAAAAGATAATACATTTGCAACATAGGTAGTCCAAATGTTTGGAAATGCATGTGTGTGTAATAGGAAGATGGATCCACGAGGATATCCATCCAGGACCTATGATCCAGGACCACAGCCACGACTCAAGATCCAGGGCTCGTAATGCAGGACACAGGACCGCAGGATCATCCATGACTCCGGATCCCAGCGTATATAGACACCAAAAAGAAAGAAATTTGGGGAAGCTGGGTTAATCGGAACATGGGAGTTCACAGGTATAGACAGAGAGAAGGAAGAAGTAAGATGTCCCCCGACAAACTAAGCCTATATCAGCAAAACTAGGGGCTGAATCTAATCAGCCCTAACTATAAGCTTTATCAAAAAGGAAGGTCTTAAGCGCACTCTTAAAAACTGATAGGGTGTCTGCCGCCCGAACACAAACTAGAAGCTGATTCCACACATGTGGAGCTTGATAAGAAAAGGCTCTGGCTCCCATTGTACTTTTAGAGACTCTAGGAACAACCAACAACCCTGCATTCTTGGAACGCAATGCCCTAGTAGGACAGTAGGGTATAATGAGTTCTTTAAGGTAAGATGGCGCCTGCCCATTAAGGGCTTTGTAGGCGAGAAGAAGAATTTTAAATTCTATCCTGTGTTCTATAGGGAGCCAGTGTAAGGCAGCCAGAACAGGAGTAATGTGGTCCCTTTTCCTAACTCTGGTTAGTACACGAGCTGCAGCATTTTGAATTAGCTGAAGCGACTTGACTGACTTCTTGGTACACCCTGATAATAAAGAGTTACAATAATCCAGCCTTGAAGTAACAAATGCATGGACTAGTTTCTCTGCATCGTTTTGAGGCAAGATATGCCTGATTTTTGCAATGTTACGTAGATGGAAGTAGGCGGTCCTTGAAATTGATTTTATGTGGGCGTTAAAGGATAAATCCTGATCAAATATAACACCAAGATTCCTTACAGTCTCACTGGAGGCCAAATTAATGCCATCCATAGTTAGTATATCTTTAGATAATTTGTTTCGTAGATTCTTCGGGCCAAGTACAATAACTTCAGTTTTGGTCGTGTTTAACATCAAAAAGTTTAAGGTCATCCACGTTTTTAAGTCCTTGAGGCAGTCTTGAATTTTATTTAGATGATTAATTTCATCAGGCTTGATTGATAAATATAGTTGAGTATCATCCGCATAACAATGAAAATTTACAGAATGATTCCTTATAATATTGCCTAACGGAAGCATATATAATGTGAACAAAATAGGTCCGAGCACTGAGCCCTGTGGCACTCCGTGGCTAACTTTGGTTTGCGTGGAAGATTCATCATTGACACGTACAAACTGAGAGCGTTCAGATAGATAGGACCTAAACCAGCCTAAGGCAGTTCCCTGTATGCCAACTAAGTGCTCTAGTCTTTGCAATAAGATATCATGATCGATAGTATCAAATGCAGCACTGAGATCGAGCAAAACAAGAATAGAGACAAGTCCTTTGTCAGAGGCTATTAGAATGTCATTTGTGACTTTGACCAGAGCTGTCTCTGTGCTATGATGTGTTCTAAAGCCAGACTGAAAATCTTCAAATAAATCATTGTTTTTTAAGTAATCACACAGCTGTTTTGCGACTGCTTTCTCAAGAATTTTTGAGAGGAACGGAAGATTAGAAATAGGTCTATAGTTGGCTAAAACCTCTGGATCGAGGTTGTGCTTTTTAAGAAGCGGTTTTATCACTGCTACTTTGAATGATTGTGGAACATAGCCTGATAATAAAGACATATTCATAATATTTAATAAAGAAGTGCTAATTAATGGAAAAACTTCCTTCAACAGCTTAGTTGGAATTGGGTCTAATATACACGTTGATGGTTTAGAAGAGAGAATCATTTAATTTAATTGTTCAAGGTTTATGGCTGAGAAGCATTCTAGTTTACTATCTAGTGTAATATTAGAGCTTACGTTTCCGGGAGTTGATAACACTATACTGGTCAAAGGCAAGAGGTCATTAATTTTGTTTCTAAGAGTAAAAATGTTATCGTTAAAAAAGCACATAAAATCATTACTACTGAGTGCTATGGGAATAGAAGGCTCAATCGAGCTATGGCTCTCTGTCAGCCTGGCTACAGTGCTGAAAAGAAATCTTGCATTATTCTTATTCTCATCTATTAGTGAAGAGTAGTAAGCTGCTCTCGCTTTACGCAGTGCTTTCTTATATTCATTGAGAGTAATATGCCAAATTAAATGAGATTCTTCAAGTTTAGTGGAACGCCATATCCTTTCAAGTTGTCTCGACTTTTGCTTTATTTTGCGGGTTTCGGCATTATGCCATGGAGCTAATCTATGTTGTTTTATTTTCTTCTTTTTCATAGGAGCAACAGAGTCTAATTTTATTCGCAGCGCATCTGTAGCACTATCAACAGCATGATCAATTTGGGGTGGTGGACATTTTGTATAAGTTTCCTCCCCTACATGCAGACCTGCTATCGAGTTAAGCATTGGTGGAATCTCTTCCTTAAATTTGGCTATAGCACTACCAGATAGGTTTCTGCTGCAGGAGCTTTTGACTAATGCTTTGTAGTCTAGTAAGAGAACTTCAAAAGTTACTAAGAAATGGTCGGATAAAGCAGGATTATGCGGTTCGACTAATAGTTGCTCAATTTCAATACCATAAGTCAGAACAAGGTCGAAAGTGTGATTATAGCAGTGGGTTGGTTTATTTACACTCTGACAAAAACCAACAGAATCTAATATAGAGTTAAATGCAACAGTAAGGCTATTTTTATCATCGTCAACATGAATATTAAAGTCACCTACGATAATTACTTTATCTGTTTTAAGAACCAAAGTTGATAAAAACTCAGAGAATTCTGATAAGAATTCTGAATAAGGACCTGGTGCACGGTACACTGTAACAAATAAGATTGGCTGCAAAGTTTTCCAGGTCGGATGCGTAAGACTAAAAACGAGACTTTCAAAGGAGGTATAATTTAATTTTGGTTTAGTATTGATAAGTAAACTTGAGTCAAAGATTGCTGCAACTCCACCTCCTCGGCCCACGCCTCTGGCAATATGAGTATTGATATGGCTGGGTGGAGTGGCCTCATTTATGCTGACATATTCTTCATGTCTCAACCAAGTTTCAGTGAGACAGCATATATCAATATTATAATCTGATATTAAATCATTTACCAATATTGCTTTAGATGCTAGAGATCTTATGTTTAAGAGACCACATTTAATATTCCTGTTTTGTTGCACTGTAGTAGTTGTTACATTTACTTTTATTAGGTTATTATGTATGACACCTCTATTAGGTTTTACCTTAAATTGTCCTTGGGCAGACACACACACCGCTAATATTGGGTATTTTATTGGGTTCGGGATTCCTATGGATGACTGCCTAGGAGAGAGCGCAGAGAAGCGTGTAAGACTGCGACTCCGCCTCCTGGTCTCAACTCCAGTTTGTCATGGATTAAGTCCACAAAGCCCTGAAATGTTTGCCGAAATGAGATTTGCACCTTCCAAAGTAGGATGAATGCCGTCTCTCTTAATCAGACCAGGTTTTCCCCAGAAGGCTGTCCAATTATTTACGAAGCCCACATTGTTTGCTGGGCACCACCAAGACAACCAGCGCTGAAATGATGACATGCGGCTATACATGTCATCATTGATCAGATTGGGGAGGGGACCAGAGAAGATTACGGTGTCCGACATTGTTTTAGCATAACTACACACCGACTCCACATTAAGTTTGGTGCATTCTGATCGGCGTAAACGAACATCATTACCACCGACGTGAATAACAATCCTACTGTATTTACGTTTATTTTTAGCCAGCAGTTTAAGATGCGCCTCAACGTCGCCCGCTCTGGCCCCCGGAATGCATTCGACTGTGGAGGCTTTGGTCTCTAACTTCACGTGTCTCATAATAGAGCTACCAATGACCAGAGTTGGCTTCTCAGCGGGTGTCTCGCTGAGTGGGGAATATCTGTTAGACACGTGAACGGGATGGTGGGGACCTGCGGGTTTCGCATTATGCCCCTTCTGAACAGTCACCCAGTCTCCCTGCTGCTCGGGAGTTGCCGGGGGACGGCTAATAGGAGCTACCTTTTGCCGGTCCGCACTGGCTAACATGGGCTTTACTGTAGCTGAGTTACTTTCTAAGATGCGGAGCCGGGCTTCTATGGCTATGATTCCCGCCTCCAACCTAACAGCTATACTACATTTAACACATGTATCGGTACCAGTAAAGGAGGTAGGGGAGTAACCAAACATGAGACAGGAAGAGCAGGAAATAGCACCAGAGGGTGGGGAAAGAGCCATGGCTAGCTATCAAGCTAAAGTAGCTACCGTTAGCAAACCCGAAAAGAGTGTAGGCAACTGTGGAGTTACAGTCGCTAAGAGACGGAGAGTTGTGAGTGCTTAAGCTGTAGTAACGTGTGATTACAACGTCAGGCAGTTGCCGTGATCAAGAGTTTTAAAACGATCGATTAAGTTAAGATAATAAGCTATCAGCAGCAGAACAGGCACACGGGATACCCGGAGATGACAATGACAACAACCGGAAGTTACAACATGCTTACCGCAATAGTGGTCCGTTCAAGGCCCCACAAGGTGTTGTGACGACCCCTCCACACCACGTGGGGTGCCGTCTGTTTGTGTGTGTGTGGTTTGTGGGTGTTCGCAGGTTCAGGTGCTGATGAGCCGCACCTGTGGGCGGACGCCTACCTGATGAGCTACACCTGATGAAGCGGGATAAAGGAGGAGCCCAGCTGGTTGCGTCGCTCTCACTCCTCTGGGCACTCTCTCTGCGCCAGCTTCGGGGACTTGATGCTGGTGTTTTAGTTTGTTGTGTTTAAACAAATAAACTATATTATTCTTACCTCTCGTCTCGCCTCCCTGCTTTTTGTTGCAGCCCAGGAGTAACAGTGTGTTTCCCGCAGCGAGACGCTACAATACTAATTGTGGGCTGATCATGTTGAAAACAAAAAAAAACTCTCACTCTCTCCAGAGGGGCAGGTCAGACAAAAATGGCAAATGGGCCGTTGCCCGGTCAACATTAGCCTGTACCTGTGCACGTCCCTGCATGGACGGTGTTTTAGATAAATCCTATATTTGCGTGACGAATAGTCCACCAGGAACTAACACAACAAACACGGCCGAGTTCAAGTAATGTTCTCCGGATGAGCTGAGCCCCTGTAGCATCACGGAGCTAATGGAGCTAACAGAGCTAGCAGAGAGACAGAGGAGCTAGGAGCAGCAGTCCTGTTGTCATGAAGGGGAAATCTAACTATATCAGGGTTGCCAACTCTCACGCATTTGGCGTGTGACACACGCTCTCACTCTCAATCTCACGCTCTCACGCTGCCCAAACTATTCTCACGCCAAAAACAAGATGAACCGGAGATCGTTTTTGGTTGGTTATTTACAATGTTGAGTTGACAGCTGCTCAAGCTGTGGGTCCGCTCCCTCCTCGCCCCCACCACTCTTAACGTTAACAGACAGCAGAGCAGTGGGAGCCGGTTGGTCAATCCCCGACCGATATTGCGCATGCGCAGATCTTAGATCCAGTAGAAATGATAAAAAAGTAAAAGTCTGCTGCTTATTGTTCTACTAGGCCAAAATAGAGTCAAAGAGTATTTGAGAGTGAGAGTGTGTTAATTAATATATTTGGCAGTTTGGAGTAAGTCTGTAGATAAATTTATTGTACGATACGTCAATTAATTGCTTATCGCGACAGGCTCACAATAAAACAGTGGAAAGCAAACATGTGTTTGACTTTCATTACTGAATGAAACTTTGTGCCCTTTATAGTCTGTGTCCAATATTGTGTATTTGTGTGTATATATATATATGCTAAGGTCCCGCTGCTGACACGATAGCAGTCATTTAGTGCGCATATGTGTAATTAAACCATGAATTAAACCCATGATATCAAAATCTCACTCCAGCCAGGAACCCAAAGTTGGCACCCCTGCTATATACAGAATATGTTTTTGTGGTTCCAGGCTACAAACATGTTCATTTTCTGATGTTAAGTTGGACATTTTAACATAGGGTCTAAATAGGGTCTGCTCCCATCTGCATCCATCGCCTACAGTTTGCAGCATTGGGCTTCACGGCACTGCCCCGGAGTTCGCCGCTTGGCTCTGATAGGCCAGAAGTCGGTTCGATTGCATTCAGGCTCGATTGCTTATCCTGTCTGGGTAGCCCGGATGACGCTCCCTCGACATTTTTGACATCGAATTTGAAGCACCGAATTTTTTTAGATCTGAATTTGTGAACACTGAAACAAATACATTCAAATTCAGCTTTTGAAATTGCGTATCAAGATATTTCAGATTTTTATTTCACATAAATTCAGATACATGATTTTCAAAGTATTTATTTTCAATACTGAAAATTCGGTGTCTGATCAAATTCAAATCATTCTGTCTCTGTCACGATCACAGGTACAGATAAGAACCCAATAGCACGACTCAGATACAACCAGTATAGTAATGTTCAGTTTATTCCAGGTCAAGGACAGGCAGAGTCAAAACCAGTAAATCCGCTAGACAGGCAGGCAGGAATCGAAAACTGGGCAGGACAAAACTCGGGACTAGAGCACAATACTCACTGGAGAGCTTTGCGGAAACGACAAGACAATCTGGCGAAGGACAACTGATAATGAGGTGGTATAAATACTGTGGAGTGATGAGGGAATGAGTAACAGGTGAGGGGAAGGGCTGAGGAGACCAGGTGAGGGAAATGAGCTGATTACAAGGGCCTGGAGGAAAGCGGGATCTGTAATGACAGGAGAGTTTAGATGAGGCATCAAACAAACAATAAAATAAGTGTCTAACTTGTGACAGAACCCCCCCCTCTATGGACGGCTCCTGACGTCCCATGAGGTTGATCGGGGTGGGCCTGGTGAAAGTCAGTAATGAGAGATGGATCATAGATACTGCGAGCGTGCACCCATGACCGCTCTTCAGGACCATAACCCTCCCAGTGTACCAGGTACTGCAACCCTCTACCACGTCGCCGGGACTTGATGAGGCGACGGACAGTGTAAACAGTCTCCCCGTCGATAGTCCGGGGTGGTGGTGGGGGTGTAGAGGGGGGCTGAAGAGGGCTCACATTAACTGGTTTGACCTTGGACACGTGGAAGGTAGGATGAATCTTCATAGAAGGGGGCAGACGCAGGCGGACAGCTGCAGGATTGATAATCCTAGCTATGGGAAATGGGCCTACAAAACGGGGAGACAACTTCTTTGACTCAACTCTGAGAGGGAGATCCCGTGTGGAGAGCCAGACACGTTGCCCTGGGGAGTACTGTGGAGCTGGCTTGCGACGGCGATTGGCGGTCCGTTGATAACGGTCGGAAGAGCGCAGGAGCGCGGAGCGGGCCTTTAACCACATGCATCGACATCGGCTTACAAACGCATGTGCAGATGGGACGCTGGCCTCCCGTTCCTGTGCCGGGAAAAGGGGCGGCTGGTATCCGCGGGAGCATTGGAATGGAGAAAGACCAGTAGCAGAACTAGGAAGGGTGTTGTGGGCATACTCAACCCATAGAAGCTGCCTCGACCAGGAGGAGGGAGTGGAGGAAGCTAGACAGCGTAAGGCAGTCTCCATCTCCTGGTTCATTCGCTCTGCTTGACCATTGGACTGGGGATGAAATCCGGACGAGAGACTGACACTGGCTCCCAGCAGTCTGCAAAACTCGGACCAAAAACGAGAAGTAAATTGTGGTCCCCGATCAGACACAACGTCACTGGGAAGACCATGCAGCCTGAACACATGTTGTAGCATGATTTCAGCCATTTCCTTGGCAGTAGGTAATTTGGTTAATGGAATAAGTCGGGCAGACTTGGAAAACCGGTCTATGACTGTGAGTATGACTGTGTTACCGTCTGAGGGTGGTAGTCCGGTGACAAAATCCAAGGCGATGTGGGACCAGGGACGATGAGGGATAGGCAAGGGATAAAGAAGACCGGAGGGAGCTTGGCGTGAGGTCTTATTTTGGGAGCAGACTAGGCAAGCAGCAATGAATTCCTTGGCATCCTTCTCCATGGAAGACCACCAAAATCGCTGTCGAATCAGGGCTAGGGACCGTCTCACTCCTGAGTGACAAGCCAGGCGAGAGTTATGACCCCACTGGAGAACCTGGGTACGGAGAGTGGCAGGAACAAACAGACGGTTAACAGGACAGGCACTTGGGGCTGGGTGTTCAGCATGAGAGCGCTTGACCTTATCCTCCACCTCCCAGGTCACCAGACCAATGACACATGTAGAAGCGATGATATTCTCAGAATGAGATGGAGAGCTCTCTGGCTGGAACTGGCGAGACAGGGCATCAGGTTTGATGTTCTTAGAACCAGGTCTGTATGAAAGAGAAAAATCAAAGCGTGTGAAAAACAGAGCCCATCTGGCTTGACGAGAGTTCAGCCGCTTAGCTGAACGGATGTACTCCAAATTTTTGTGATCCGTCCAGACCACAAAAGGCTGCTCTGCTCCCTCCAACCAGTGTCTCCATTCTTCCAGGGCAAGTTTCACTGCCAACAGTTCTCGATTTCCAATGTCGTAATTTCTTTCTGCTGGAGACAGCTTCCGGGAGAAGAAGGCACACGGGTGCATCTTCTGATCCTCGGCCGACTGTTGAGAAAGAACTGCCCCAACTCCAGTGTCCGACGCATCTACCTCTACAGTAAACTGCCGAGTAGAGTCTGGAAAAATCAAAATGGGAGCAGAGGTGAAGCGTGACTTTAACTCACCAAAAGCCCCTTCGGCCACCGAGGACCACCGGAAGGGAATGTTCTGAGAGGTGAGAGCTGTGAGAGGGGTTGCCACCAAACTGTAGTTTCGAATAAACCTCCGGTAGAAGTTGGCAAAACCCAGAAAGCGTTGGAGCTCCTTGCGGGTTGAAGGGCGTGGCCAGTCAGTGACCGCCTTGGTCTTTTCAGGATCCATCTTGATGTTTCCGGTGGAGACCACAAATCCCAGGAAAGGGACTTCTGTGGTGTGGAACACACACTTCTCGGCCTTGACAAAGAGGTGGTTCTCCAAGAGCCTCTGGAGGACTAGGCGAACATGGACCACATGCTCCAGTTTAGACTTGGAAAAAATCAAAATGTCATCCGGGTATACAAAAACACAGATATTGAGAAGATCCCGCAGAACATCATTCACCAACCCCTGGAAGACTGCAGGTGCATTGGTGAGTCCAAAAGGCATGACTAAGTACTCATAATGTCCACTAGGAGTGTTAAATCCCGTCTTCCACTCGTCCCCCTCCCTGATTCTCACCAAATGGTACGCATTACGTAGGTCCAGCTTGGTAAAAATAGTAGTGCCTTGTAACAGTTCAAATGCAGAGGAAACAAGTGGAAGGGGGTACCTGTTTTTGACAGTGATGTTATTGAGTCCTCTGTAGTCAATGCATGGGCGCAGAGTCTTATCCTTCTTACCCACGAAGAAGAAACCTGCACCAGCAGGAGATGATGAAGGCCGGATAAGCCCTGCATCCAAAGAGTCAGTGATATACTTCTCCATTGACTTAGTTTCAGGAGCCGATAAAGAAAAAAGTCGACCTCTAGGAGGAGAAGTACCAGGTAACAGGTCAATAGGACAGTCATTAGCACGATGAGGCGGGAGTGAGGTGGCCCGAACTTTGTTAAAGGCCTCTTTAAGGTCCCAGTAATCATTGGGAACACCGGAAAGGTCTTCACACTCAGAGATCCTCGGCTGACTGGAATCAATTGAGGAACTAGATCTTAAGCAGACAGCATGACAATGAGCACTCCACTCTCTAATAGTCCCTGAAGCCCAATCTATATGAGGATTATGCCTCCTTAACCAAGGAAACCCCAAAATGACAGGCTGATGTGGTGCATGGATAAGGTGAAAAGAGAGTGTTTCGCTGTGATTACCTGACATGCTCATTTGAACTGGAGTTGAACGGTGTGTCACTCTGCAGAGAAGACGACCATCTAGAGCTGTAGCATTGATGGGCTTCTCCAAAGCCTCCTGACTAAGTCCCATTTGAAAGGCCAGTGTTATGTCCAAAAGACTGGCATCAGCACCAGAGTCAATAAGAACTGCCACAGTGTGCATTTTCCCCAAGCAGCTCAGCTGAGCATGGGTTAGGGGTCGAGAGGGCATTTCTAAATTCCTCATACGGCTCACCAGCGCCCTCTGGATGACTGGTGAGCCCTGTCTTTTACAGGACAAGAGAAGGCAAGATGATCCTGCTGGCCGCAGTAAAGACAGCAGTTGTCCCGCAGGCGGCGCTGTCGTTCTGCCTCGGAAAGCCGGGTCCGCCCCAGCTGCATTGGTTCAGACGAGTTAGAAAATTCTCCTCTCACCTGTTCAGTAGCATGCGCTGACGGAAGAGACGGAGCCTGAGGGGCGACGGAGAAAACCCTCTCTCTCCTCCGCTCCCGCAGACGGCAATCAATGCGGATGGAGAGAGCCACCAGCTCATCTAAATCAGCAGGAAGGTCCCTAGCTGCCAGCTCGTCTTTAAGGCGATCCGACAGACCGTTGTAGAAGGCATCGAGGAGTGAAGAAGCATTCCAGTTACTCTCGGCGGCTATGGTACGAAACTCGATGGAGTAATCCGACACAGATCTCCCTCCTTGCACCAGGTTAAACAGTCCACGAGCTACCTCTCTTCCGGGTATAGCGTGATCAAAAACTTTACGCAGTTCATCGGAGAATACGCTTACAGACGAGCAGGCAGCGGATTGTCTTTCCCATTCGGCGGTACCCCAGTCTTTAGCTTTGCCCGTGAGAAGAGAGACAATATACGCCACCCGGGATCTTTCTGTTGGGAAGGCGGAAGGCTGAAGCTCGAAGGCGAGGGAACATTGGACCAGGAATGGTCTGCACGAAGCTGGGGCTCCCGAGTAGCGTTCCGGAGGAGGCAGGCGTGCATCCGATGCCAGAGGACTCTGGATTCGAACAGCGGAAGCTGGAGTTAGTTCCGGGCCATGGACCGTTGCAGGACGGGTCTGAAGATGATCACGGAGATTCACAAAGGTCCGTTCGACACGAGCGGCCATCTCCTGCATCGCTTCAGCCATGAAGGTAAGCTGCTGCTCGTGGCGTTGTAACACGATATCGTGCGAAGGCGGTTCTGTCGCTGAGTCGGCTGGATTCATGTTTGGCCAGATTGTACTGTCACGATCACAGGTACAGATAAGAACCCAATAGCACGACTCAGATACAACCAGTATAGTAATGTTCAGTTTATTCCAGGTCAAGGACAGGCAGAGTCAAAACCAGTAAATCCGTTAGACAGGCAGGAATCGAAAACTGGGCAGGACAAAACTCGGGACTAGAGCTCAACACTCACTGGAGAGCTTGGCGGAAACGACAAGACAATCTGGCGAAGGACAACTGATAATGAGGTGGTATAAATACTGTGGAGTGATGAGGGAATGAGTAACAGGTGAGGGGAAGGGCTGAGGAGACCAGGTGAGGGAAATGAGCTGATTACAAGGGCCTGGAGGAAAGCGGGATCTGAAATGACAGGAGTGTTTAGATGAGGCATCAAACAAACAATAAAATAAGTGTCTAACTTGTGACAGTCTCTTGTTTGCTTCCATATACTGCTTCTGCAACAACTTTCTACTCTCGCCATGAACTGTTGCTCCACTCCAGCCTTGACGTATGAGGTTCTCGGTTGTTGTGACCGTCCCGGTAGTGTGTTGGTTCACCAGTTTGACGAACTGTGGCATCGCTGCAGTGGAAACACGGAAAACTGTTTCACAGTGGGGGACCGGCATGGAATGGGCCCTGGAACCGCCTCAGTGAAAAAGGGGTACAAGAGACACCGAACTTCTCACCTTATCCCTAAGGGAGACACCAGCCACCCTGCGGAGAAAACCCACCTCGGCCGCTTGTATCCGCGATCTCGTTCTTTCGGTCATGACCCATCCTTTATGACCATAGGTGAGGGTAGGAATGAAAATGGCCCGGTAGACAGAGAGCTTTGCCTTCTGGCTCAGCTCCCTTTTCGTCACAACGGTGTGGTAAAGCGACTGCAGTACCGCTCCCGCTGCTCCGATTCTCCGGCCCATCTCACGCTCCATTGTTCCCTCACTCGAGAACAAGACCCCGAGATACTTGAACTCCTTCACTTGGGGTAAGGACTCATTCCCTACTTGGAGTGGACAATCCATCGGTTTCCTGCTGAGAACCATGGCCTCAGATTTGGAGGTGCTGATCCTCATCCCAGCCGCTTCACACCCGGTTGCGAACTGATCCAGTGAGTGCTGAAGGTCGCAGACCGATGAAGCCATCAGAACCACATCATCTGCAAAAAGCAGTGGTGCAATCCTTAGTCCACCGAACTGCAGACCCCCTCCCCCATGACTACACCTCGAAATCCGATCCATGTATATTACAAACAGGATTGGTGATAAAGCGCAGCCCTGGCGGAGGCCAACCCTCACCGGAAATGAGTCCGACTTACTGCCGAGGACCCGGACACAGCTCTCGCTTTGGGAGTACAGAGATTGGATGGCCCTGAGTAGAGACCCCCTCACCCCATACTCCCGCAGCACCTCCCACAGTAACTCCCTGGGAACTCGGTCATACGCCTTCTCCAAGTCCACAAAACACATGTAGACAGGATAAGCGTACTCCCAGGCCCCCTCCAGGATCCTTGCGAGAGTAAAAAGCTGATCCGTCGATTCCTGGTCGTGGAACCCAACCCCCAATATAACCTAATTATTGGTTTGGATTTCTCACATTTTCTTTCAAATTAAAATGACCTATTAAAGAGGCACTATTCTGCTTTTGGGGGTTTTCCCTTCCCTGTAGTGTGTTATATAAGTTATTGTGCATGTAAATGGTCTGCAAAGGTTAAAATCGTTGAGTTCCCTCCGGTTAATTTGAAACTTTTACCATGTATTGTTTTTCATGTATTTATTTATAGTTTTTTTTTTATCATGTCCACTGATTGGTTATGGTTAGCTCAAAAAGTTACTAGACCTAGATCCCCCTTTTTTGCTCTTGTTGGTCTTTCTCAATAAATTGACATAGTTATTTTATGCAGTGTCTTTGGTGTGCATACAGTTTACAAAATATAAACAAGATTTGTTTTAATGTGGTAAAACTAAATTAGAAACTCACAATAAATGGTCTCACTGAACCTAATAGTTTTAATTAAAATGTAATATTATGGCTTTCAACTAACGTAATATTTTTATGTGAAATTGATTGACATAACGGTTCAGTTTTTTCAGTGTGGGGCAGTTGGATGAGGTATAGGAGGGGGCCTGGTTTTGGAGGGGTATGTGAGTGAGGAGGAGGACATGAAAATTAATGTATTGAGGGAAATTATTTAGGAGTTTATTTATGGTATACCATAGTCCAGTGGTTCTCAACTGGTCAGGCCTCGGGACCCACTTTTTCCTTTGTCAATAAATCGCGACCCAAAAATTGAACCACTCAAATCTATTCATCAAAACATTGTCCTGTAATATGAATTACAGTGCATATATCCCTTATATCCCTTCACATAACTAAAGTATGCTTTTAAAAGAGGTTTAATGAGATGATGGAATCAAAGCTGAACTGTATAACATGAAAAGGCACACATGCTGGAAACCCAACCACAGAAGGGGGGTCTGTGGATATTTTTTGAAATATTAACATATAAACTACGCATCCTGGTACACTCTGAGAAGAAAATAAATAAATGTATTACTACCCGACATATTAATAATGTTTTATGCCATTGCTGCTCCACACGGAGAGAAGAGCAAAGAGGAGATAGTCTGTGTGAATTACTTTAAATTGTGGGAAAGGGTAGATAGCTCCCATTGTTCTGTGACCTGTCACTCATCAAACCGGGGGTTATGTGTTCATTAACAAAAGTTATCAAAACCGTTTATGGTCTCCGGTACTTCCAGTCCAACGCCGACTGCATGCCCAGCGTTAGAAAATCGTGCCTTCAAAATAAATTTTTTTTGCAACAAATAAAAAATAGATATATTTGTTCAACTTTTTTTTTTCTTCACTCACACATCTGCGACCCACTCGAACCACTATGGAACCACTGCCATAGAGGATGTTGTTGCAGTAGTCTATTCATTATTAGATGAAAAGCATGGATCAGGGTTTCGGCAGCAGAGAAAGAATGATGGGCGACGACGTGTTATGATATGGACAAAGGTATTTCTGGTGATATGGTTGAAATGGTTCTCAAACGAGTTTTTTTGATCTGTGATTATGTACTTGGCATGCTGCCCCTGAACACACCTCTTCACTTAGCCCCAGACTTTATAGGGACCATCACCTGGTTATGTTCTTATCATCACAGTAAATTGCTATTTTCTTTCACAGTTCCATAATTATTACAACCAAGAGGCTACATACTACATGATTGAAACAACAGAAACAATGTTAATATCTGTCAAAACTTCACTTTATTGCTTTCAACATTATGATGCCACAGTTAGTTGCTATCATCCCTGTGTGCTGTACTTTTTCAACTCATGTCTGGTCAGCTGACTTCTCCACCTTGACCTTCTTGATGTAGCTGTCGTTGAGCTTCTTCAGGTTTTTGGTTCGGTTCTCCAGGCGGACCAGCCACTCCCCCCTCAGCCTGGGAACACACACACACACGCAGGCACACACACAACATTTATTTTAACTATTGTGCCTCAGTAGTGACATTTTTGGCAGTTTTTGATAATCATTTTAAAGTTTTTATCACACACGTTATAATTTTTTATATTGTGGAAATTAAACCTCAGCTCCAAGCTCCCACAATACAGACACTCAGACAAACCCACAAAAGACCATTCAAATATGCCAGGCTATTACAGCATAACATCCTTAAGTCTACTGTTTTATAAAACAAGCTAGAGTCCTGGTAAAAAGAGTGTAGTTCTTGCTATTTGCCCTCAAATCTAGCCATTTTCTATACAAATACATTCGATTTTCCTGGTTTCCAATAGGGACATGCTGCTATATTATTTCTGGGGAATAAACACGTTTTTTTGTGGTATTTTGCAAACAATGACTTTGAATTAATTAATTTGGAAGTTATTGTCAGGACTGAAGTTTGTTAAAAATGTAACTGTCAAAAGATTATATTTTTCTATTGCAGTTTTGGGATTGGACATCTTTTTCCATTGACCTAACAAGTGAGTTTATTTTATCTGACACCGCACGCAAAATAAAAATGAAGGTAGAAGGTAATGTTTGCAAAATAATTTACATATATAAGACAGACACAGAAAATAATAACTTTTTGTTTGTTTGTTTACATAAAAAGCATTGAAGCTAGTTAAAGGATTTTAATAAAATAATATGAATAACTTAATGGCGTGTTTTTTAAAATCTTCAATCACATCTCAGTAGCAGGCAAGAATAAATGCAAATACTCTATTGCTAGCTAATTCAAGTGTGTGTGTCTGTGTGTTTGTCCCCTTTACTCAAGGCCAGACTCAATAACAACACTTATGTTATGTCCTGTTACACTTAATTGTCATGATATCCTGCACTTCACAGTGTATGAGCAGCACTGAGGTCAGATTTAGAGTGGAGGCAGATCTGGTATCTATCTGACAGCTGCAGTGTTATCACTGACACATCAGCGGTACATTTCACTCCTTTATTTCACCATCAATCAAATACACGCCACCTGTGTGTGTGTGTGTGTGTGTGTGTGTGTGTGTGTGTGTGTGTGTGTGTGTGTGTGTGTGTGTGTGTGTGTGTGTGTGTGTGTGTGTGTGCATGCGTGTATGTGTGTGTGTGGACGTACATATGCGTGCGTATGTGGTTGTGTGTGTGTGTGTAACATAACCCTCACTGTCAGCTGTCCTCACTGTCTCTTTGCCACCTTCCTGTCGAGTTTTCTGGATTATTCCATTTGTCCTTTCAACTGCTGATAATCCACCTGACCCCAGCAGACCACAGACAGACACAAAGGCGGACAGACAGGGAGAGAGGGAGACAGACAGACGAAAACACGGGCACACAGACAGACAGGTAGCTAGTTAGTCAGGTAAGCAGGCAGAGAAAGACAGACAATAGCAGGACAAAAGGCAGGGGGACAAACACACAGACAGACAGAAATGGAGGGGGATTCACAAAGGGGGACATTTACGATGTTATGGCAACAAGCTGGGAATCTCCTTTTTTGGGATAATAATTGAATGTGTGAAAGGGCAGGATGGATATATACGATTAAGGTCATTCAAGGACTGTTTATTGATCGTCAATTTAAAAACAGTGCTGCAAGAAGGTGCTGTTTACACAAGAACGCAAACGTTTGTATCCGCTACTTTTCTCTTTCGTATAGCCCGTTCGTTCACACGAGGCCGTAACGGAGACGATAACGGGTCCCAATGTGGATAGATCTGCAAACGGAACGCTCTGGGGGGGAAAATGGCTCTGTGTGTACGCCCTATACGATCATTTCCTCATAACGATGAAGCCATAGCCCCACCTCTCCCCACCTCTGCTGCTCACTGCTGTAGCATGGTCAGTAGCTACTGCTACTGACCATGCTACAGATGTTAGTGCAAAATCTACAGCTCCTCTACCACAACCAGGGGCGCCGCCAGGGATTTTGGGCCCCATGAAAAGATATCACATTGGGCCCACCACCAGGCCCAGGCCACACCAACCAAGCACAATTGCTGTAACCACACCTCCAGAACCCAACCGACTCATTTATGCTTTAAATAACTCTACCTGTACAGGCTTGCATCTATCTTGCAGTCCAATACTAACTCCACAATATTTACTGACACTGAGGGGGGAAAATATAACACTGTGCAGACTGCAAATTCTACTGCAGTAGAATTCACTATTTTATATAACACTAACATTCCTGACAATAGATCTCAATAGTCATCTTTTACGGTGTACATGCCTTTTTAATAACATTTTTGAATGGAACATTCAAAAATCAAAATTAATATAACTTAAATATACATGACCTCTTAAATTAAAATAAAGTGAACATTAAGACCAACATTATCATTTATAAAATGCTTTAAAAAAATAAATAACATAAGCAGCAGATTTTTTAAATAAATATACATACCAACTACAAAATAAGCTGGTATTAAAGTGTAAACGGACAACAAAATGGAAATGGTAATGAAAAGGCCTGATGGTGGTTCTAAATCAGAGCCTATTACCAGTTCTCAGTCTTTTTCTCATCATGCATCTTCTGTGTAGTGATCCAATATCGTTACCATAGCCTTGCCCTTTAACAGTTTTTACGAGCCCTGGCTCATAAGCAGCAGATTTTTTAATTAAATATACATACCAACTACAAAATAAGCGGGTATTAAAGTGTAAACGGACAACAAAATGGAAATGGTAATGAAAAGGCCTGATGGTGGTGCTAAATCAGAGCCTATTACCAGTTCTCAGTCTTTTTCTCATCATGCATCTTCTGTGTAGTGATCCAATATCGTTACCATAGCCTTGCCCTTTAACAGTTTTTACGAGCCCTGGCTCAGCCTTACTCACCAAGAGCCCAGCGCCTAGCCTTCTTACAGGCAAAGTCACTGATCAAGTCCTTGAAGTCCAGCTTTCTAACCAACAGGCTTTCAATGGACAGCATGGCAAGACTGCAAAGCCTTATGGGAGGCGTTACGGCTGCTGCCTTCCGGGTCGTCTTTAACTCTGTTGTGTGAATGTGTGTATGCAAATGAGCTGTAAGGTTGCCTCGATGTCATTGGCTGTCCCGTCCTCGTATCATCCGAAGAGGGCATTGGATCGACGTCCTAAATTCGGGAGGCTCTGTGTTGTGAGACAGACGCCTCTAGCCTCTTGTTGTGCTTATTCGTTGTGCTTGATAATTCAGTGAATCCTCTGTGTTCAGTTCTACTGCTTAGCATCGTGTTGAAGTATTGTTCTGTGTTTAGCGTAATAGGTGTGTGTAAAGAAGACCCAGGTTAGCTTAGCGCCTGTTGATCAGCAGCAGCAGCTGTGTTTTGTTACAGCTTTTTCAGTTTCATGTACCACGTTTCAGTGAGGTTTTTGTTTCTCTTTTGTACTAATTATTACTGTGTATAATCTGTCAAACTCTCTTTTGGAGTCTCTTTATTTTGGTTGTTGTCAACCGGTAATTGGCCCTTGGTTTGTGCCAGGCTGTATGCCTTATTATTTTGTTCCACGACTATAGTTATAATAAAACTACTTATAACTTTTACCAATTCCATTCTGGTTTGTGTTGCTTCCCTTTGGTTCCCCTAGCCCAGTAGGGAACGTAATAGGGTGACAGGGCTGCTGAGCCTAAATATGGATCTGTTGGTCCTGGCACCAGGGGAGGGACAACTGATTTAGTATGAATAGCTGTTAAAACCCACATGGAAGGAATATATATGAACCTATATATTTTTCATATATGTGACATATATGAAATTGGACCCCTACATATATGTCTCTGAACATATATGTACATATATATCCATATATGCACACACATATATGTACATATATGGGTGCAGTGTATATGCACATATAGGTTTCACATATATGCACATATAGGTTTCACATATATGCGCATATAGGTTGCACATAAATGCACATATATGTAAAACATATATGTGCATATAAGTTTCACATATGCGCATATAAGTTTAGCCTATATGTGCATATATGTTTATTTACACCTATGTTCAAGGTTTATACATAGCCTACCTACATAAAAAAATACAACACACAAAATGTACAAGTCATTAACATACATTTATTGTCAAAAAAAAATGAACGCCACTAATTATTTTAACGCGATTAACGCATGTGTATTTTTTGTCCTCGGCCGCCCCGTAGTTCCAGAGCGCATCGAGTTTAAAATACCATCTATTCTAAAGGTGATGCTGACAGCCCCGCTCCTGCTGCCCGCTTGCGGCAGACCACACTTCCACACTCACCAGCAGGCACCGACTGGCCATCGGGAGGACCGGGAGGGTGTGTGTATGTGTGGCACGAGCGAGCGAGAGAGACCTTACGTGTATTGTTGTTGTTAGCATCTGGTGCTAGCTAGCAGCGCTAACGGATATAAGGAGCTGTTTAAATGAAAACAGAGGAGCGACATTTCCCCCGAGAACTGCGCCGAGCACTTGACTTTATGCAGGAAGCCAGACAGTGGGACATTGGACGAAAAGTCAGCACACTCAGCTCGGATAGTGCGTGCAACATGATCACAGCGTCCAGGCAGCTCCCGTTCGAGCATATGCCTTGAGTTGCACATAGCTCCAACGATCACACACACACACACACACACATGCACATGCACACGCACACACACACACACACATTGTATTGTATGAGAGGTTCCAGGTTGAATTGAGGCGAATATTTGTAATGTTCAGAGGTTGTTGTGTTTAATATTCATGAGAATATTTGTCATTGTTCAAATGACAATAAACATTTGCATAAAGCATATTTGTCCACTCATATGTTGATAAGAGTATTAAAAACTTGAAAAATATTCCTCTAAGGTACATTTAGAACAGATAAAAAATGTGCGATTAATTTGCGATTAATCGCGATTAACTATGGACAATCATGCGATTAATTGCGATTAAATATTTGAATCGACTGACAGCCCTAAAAAAACCGTAAACAATTAAAGGTAACATTTAGTGAAAAGTTGTGGTTCGGATTATGTGTTTTAACAATAATGTACAATTATCAAATATTTAATAATTTACTAATCTTAAACTGATCAGCTGACATCGAGCGGATATAAACATCCGGTTCCGGTCCTGGGTGAAATATAACTAAACTAAAAATGTTGCTTCATACAATAAAACATACCGTAATCAAACAATATTGTCTTTATACATTGAATTGTCTTGGGCAATCCGCAAACCGTTGAGACAGTACTAGCATCCCTCCTCACATGCTCTTTCTCTCTGCTAGAAAGGGCCGGTGCCGCACAGTGTTTGGAGGCAGGACCAAACCATTACATGTAAATAGAGGGGGGTGTTCGATGCTTTGGATAATTTACTTTTGGAAGAAAATAAGTTAAATGAATCGTAAGTTTAGTGAGTACATTATCAATATGACGTTATATTAATGTTAATTATTGATGATTAATGAAAGGTTACTTAAACATTTTTTCTTAATGTTCTAAAAATGTTTTGGGCCCCTGTCAGTCACAGGCCCTTAGAATCATCCTAACTTTTCACCCCCTTACGGCGCCCCTGACCACAACCATCAGCAACAAGTGGATATGGAGAATTACATGAACTACATGTTGCTAAATCCACCGGCATAAACAGAAGGGCAACCATGGCAACCATGCTCGGGGGTCTTCTTCGCTGCTTTTGGTGTATTTTGTGGCGGAAGTACAGCGCCACTTACAGGCCCGGCATATGTACTACAGCGTCTCCAGCGCTTTCGAGCGGTCTCGTGTGAACGGAATACTTTTTTGATATCGTATTCGGTTCGTCTGCGTTTCGTTTGCGTGTAAATGGGGTCTGAGTCATATAAACCGGGAAATTAGTTTGCATTTTAACCTTGTCTTAAAGTTGACGGTTATTAAACGTGTTTTTGTAAGATGCCTGAAATAAGGTCTGTGGTTAAAGGTGGGGTAGGTAAGTTTGAGAAACCGGCTCGAGATACACTTTTTGTTATATTCCATGGAGTGCTCTTAACATCCCGATAGCAATGAATATTCTGAAGTGCTTTGACTAAAAATCCATAAAAAAACGTCATCAGTGGAAGCTGTAGTACTGTAAAAAGCACAACCAATCATCTGAGCCGGCCCGGCTAAAATAACTGGATGGCCTACCTGTCTGTCAGCCTTCCATCTGTGCACAAACTTATCTCGTGCCCTCATTGGCCATGTGCACATTCGTGTGTGTTGGAGGAGGGGCTCTGTAAGGAAGTGGCAGATTGTTTCCGGCTGTGTATTTTCAAATTCTAGCGCACTCGAGCTGGTTTCTCCAAAATTACCTACCCCACCTTTAACACAAACTGAAGAGATTTTCGCGTTTTTTACAACATCAAATATGTCAGTAAATACCCCACCGGTAAACATCCAAAGTTTCTATGTGTCTTAAAAACAGCAGTTGCTAACAATGAGACTGCTAACCGTCATCAGGCTGTTGGCTTTTAGCTTAGTGGTGTTGATGCGCAGCTTTGCTAACATGATGTTGTTCCTTTAGCTTAACGTTAGCTTTTTACTTCTGGCAATTGCATTTGCGCTTGAAAATCATAAAAGTCGTGTTAATATGTGGATATTATCCCAATGAACAAAATGTTTAAGTAATATAAACATGTTTTTCCTCAGAGCTTATTTTGTGCAATATTCAAAAATCCAATGTTAAATTGACCTTTTTGTCAATGGAGAACTGGAGATGCTAACTTCCGGGTGCACCTATGAGAAACACATCATCACTGCACCAATCTATTGATAATTCGTTTCGTTTTTTGTGGCTTTTGGGGTTATAAATGGTTAATGGACTTGGAATACAGATCCTTTCTAATCTTCTGGTGCTTTTACACTACATGCCAACCTGTACCCATTCACACACACATTGATACAGTGTTAGCAGGGTTGCTGTACAAAGTGCCAAACTTCTCACCATCTAATCGAGTGCTCATTCACACACTCTCACACAACTTCAGGAGGAACTTTGGGTTCAGAATCAAGCCTAAGTAAACATCGACATGTGAAGCGGAGGAACCAGGGATTGGACGGCTGATATTTGGAATGGTAAATGGACTGCATTTATACAGCACTTTTTAGGTTTTGCGACCCCTTAGAGCGCTTTTACATTTACAAGTCAGCATTTTCTCATTCACACGCATTCATACAGAGGCAGTGGCTGCCATACAAAATACCAGCTGCTCAGGGACATGCATTCACACACTGTTGCTAATGCTATCAGGAGCAAATTGGGGTTAAGTATCTTGCCAAAATACACATTGACATGTTGACTGCAGGAGCTAGAGACCGAGCCACTGGGCATCCGATTGGTAGACAACCGCCCAATCACCTGAGGCCAGGAAAATAGCCAATTTGTTAGCTGCATTCACATGATAGTGATTTGCTCTTTGTTCACCGTTAAGTTAGGCACAGTGCCTTGTGGGGAAAACACCCAGTTACATTGTGTTCCTATTGTTAACTCCCCTGCTATCTTGCGTCGCTTAGCACAGCTGTCATTGGTTGGGTGTCGAAAGTTCAGCAGAAATGGAGGTCAAAGTTGAAATTAATTAGACAATTTCAAGCTCTCTCCATAGAGATACAATGGCAACGTCAGCGCAGGGCCGTTCTATTGCGTTATACAGCTTTATGCTAGTGCTACTGCTAATAACGAATAATACAAAATAAATGAGAACAACATTTTATTCCAGCTTTCCTTGCACATTTCTTTATTTTCATTATGTAGAACAGCACCTCTTCTAATTTCAATGGAGTGTGAGTCGGCCTCCATCACTCATCACTCTGTGATTATCACCTCCACCTCTTTTTTTCCTGGCTCTAGACGGGTCAAACATAACGCACACAATTAGCAGGGACTAAAGCCGGGGTAGGAAGAGGCAGGGGGGCTGAGAGTTGTGGAGTTGGGGGTAACATCGTAATAGATAGCTGGGGGATTACAAAATGCATGGTACTGATAGGTGGGGGATTAGGGGTACAGTGTAATTGATAGCAAGGGGATTAGGTGTGATGTGCTGAGGCGGTGGTGTGAGGCTAAGGGGGATAGGAGGAGAAGGCTGGAGTTAAGAGGGATAGGACTAATAGCTGGTGTAATGCTAAGGTGAAGGTTTAATGGGAGGATGTATAGACTTCAAACACCTGAAAATCCCATTGTAATGTAATGATGGAGTTTGACAGAAGGAAAATATGTGGCGAGCATTGCTAATAAATAAACTGTGCCAATAATGGGTGGATCAGTACCACAAATCTACCGAACAACAAGAGTTAAAATAAGAAACAACTTTATTTAACAAAAGACTGAAGACATAAAAGATACACTATGCTGTAAAATATATTACACAACATATTAATGTTGAAGATCATACAATTATATACCGCTAAATACTAAACTTTAATTTACATGATTTACCTATTTTTTCATGGCTGATGGTAGGTAGAGGGGTTTTAAATCCTTTATGACAGAATACAGAAATACAACTTCAATATCTTAGGTTTTCAAAGTTAACAGAAAATAAAAAGTACACATAGACATTAATGGTTAAGCAAAAAACCTTTTATGAACAGTGAGTGTTCTTTAAAGGCTTGGTTGTTTTCAAGAAGAACCATCACCTTCGATAGAACCACTTTGTGGTTCTATATGTTTGTTAAATGCTTCTCTTTGGACATCGTAGTGTTCTTAATACTTATGGAGTTATTGGATGGTGGGGGAAGGAAAAAAAGCAACTCTTCCATCAGTTTTGTATGCCAGTAATAAAACATTCCTTTATATAAGTGTGATTATAAATCTCTGGACTTTTGATTGCTGTGTATTTTCTGTGGTTGTTCCAGTCCGCTGATGTTCCGCTTGTTCCTGATCATCATATCTGAGACCTTTAACAGCCAGACTGCCGGCAAGGTTGCATGTTTGTCCTGGTATGTCCTCCGGCTCGCTGAGAGACGAGAGGCTGTTTGTAATGAGCGCATCTGTTTTTAGATGTGTCTAGTTGCCAGACGGTCACATGTCCACTACAAATGAAGCCACATTCAGTTTGATCACAGAAGCCATTCTCAAAGACCTCCATAGATTGGCATCTTGAGGAGGGGGACACTTTTCCCAGAGCAGGGTCTCCTTCTGGATCAAGTGCTGGGAGATGAGCTTATACAGTAGGTGTGCACCAGGTGGTCGATCGTTCCTAGTCACTAACCACAGAAACTGACGGAGTCGACATTCCAGACGATGGCACGCAATGACGCAATTACTTCACGATGAATCTCTCCTGTTTCTTTTAAAGTCTTGTCGAATTTCACAAACAAGAACATTATTCAAATATTGTAATTTGTAGTAGTTCAAATGTCATTTAACCAATCTTTTTGTCTAATGTAAACCGCGGGGAAAAAGTACTCAAACTAGAAAATGCATTTCCTGCTGAAAATGTGTGCGAATGCTGTAAACTGTGTACATTTGTTGCTGAATTTAGCTGAAAATGCAGAAAAAGCTGAATATGTTATTAGCTGAATGGTCTCTGTAGCTTTTAGCTACCAAAACCAAGTAAGTGTGTTGCTGAACTTAGTGGAGAAATGTAGAAAAGTGAAATTATTTGAATAAGATTGTTACAGTTCAAATGCATTGCAATGACTTTCTTGAAAACTTGAAAGTGAAATGTTAAACTGGAAGATTAGGAGAAATAGTGAAGAAGCTTAATATTTAAAAGAAAAGGTTTAAAAAAGGTATAAACAACAAAATGTATAGCCTCAATGTCCTGAAATAGCTGAATAATTTAATAGTTGAATGATTTCTGCAGCTGAAAATAGGCTGAAGGAGTTAGATATTAAATGTAAGTAGTAGTGAATGAATGTGTATTAAGAAGACAAAAGAAAGTAAAAACGCTTTGAAAAGCAGCAGAATATTTTAACTGCAACCTTTTGAACTAAAACCAAACGTCACCAATAATGTATAAAATATGCGGAACGTGTTGAAGTCAGTATGAAGTCTCCATCAGACAGAAAAGAATAGGCTGAGACAGTCTGTTAAACTCCAGTCTGTGTGTTTGTGTTTGAGGTGACAACGTTATCAAACACCTGTGTGGGCCCAGAGATCAAAGGTTACCATGGTGATGTGCAGTGATCAGTGAAAGGAGAGCCTTTCCATTGTTCTGAATGAGAAATAAACCTCTTACATTTTTAACTATAGTTAAAAAACAGTAGCTGCTATCGGTAAAATGTCAACACGTGGAGCATGTCAGGACCCTGAGGAGCGTCTCAGTGTGCTTTGTGTGTACTTTCAGGTCACTTTTCGGGAGGAGCACTTTAACCAGAACATTTATTTGACCACTTCCTGTTAATGTCAATGTTTTTTCTGGTTATATGCCTGAAATGAGATCTTTGGTTAAGTTTTAGACATTTTCACGTTTTGTTCTACGACATAAAATACGTCAGTAAATACTCAACTGGTGAATATCTGAACAGAGGTTGCTAACAAGTGTCTAAATGAGACTGCTAAGCATCATCACACCAAACTTTAGCCGTCTTTAGCTTAGCAGTAGTGATGTGCAGCAATACACGGGTATATAATATATATATAGTATATATAATATACAGGTTGTAGTTCCTTTATATCCTGACGTTAGCTTGTTACTAACTCTGCCGATTGCATTTACGCTTCATAAAACACACAATAGTGTTACTATGTGGAGACTATCCTGCTGTTATGAAATGGTAAAATGTTCTTAGCAAGATGTTTATTTCTAGTTTAGTATTTTCCCAGTGTGAGAACTTTTACCTTAGTAAAGGATCTGAGTATTTATTAAATTACTGCTTGTTTCACACATGTGTTTTTTTCTTTATAAGCACAGCTCTGTGACCTTTCCTTCATCTTTCTCCCATAAAACAGAAGGCGACGTTGACACTATCACAGTTCAGGTTGTGTGACTGTATGTGTGTTGAGTTTTTCTTACTTGTCGAGTGAGCTCTTGTTCTTCCTTTGCTCTTCGGTCTCAGCATACTGACATTCAGTGTTAATCTTCTTTTCCCAGAACGTCTTAATGTGCATTCTGTCATGGATCTTAGCCACATTCATCTGCAACAACAAAACACCGATCGTCAGGGTTTAAAAAAGCATTCAGAAAACTATGATCGATTACCAATAAAATATAGTAGGTAACATTATCCAGGTATCACAATATTGAAGTGACAGAAATAGATTATTTCCCTTTACTTAAAGAATACCTCAATACTAAATATAGAAATGAAACCCAAAGAAAAATGCTGAAATTGAAACATTATTTTTGTATAAAATCAAAAAACAGACTTCCTTCCAGCTGTGAACATTTAATTATCATCCTCCAATAAATGAAATCATTTGGCTGGTTAGTTACATTGAGGCAGCAGTTACTCTAATTTGATTAACCGTCATGCCATTAATCCATTTGTCCTGTATTATGTTTGCTGGATAAGTAAATCAAAGTGGTTTGATGTGTGATAACTTGCATTGTACTGTGATGTTGTAAATCGTTTTGACCTAACTTTTCTTTTACTGAATTTAAGTATTCTTCACTTGTAAACAGTGATGTCATATATTGTACTGTGATCTTGACCTTTTGCTAATTTGCATAATTTTGCCTGATGAAGATCTAGTAACGAAACCTCCCAAATAAAACATATTTTTGCTAGTTAGATAGTGTATGGGATTTTATTTTCAAACGGTAAGTTTCACTTTAACATATTTGCTATAAGTTCTATTACACTGAGATTATGGTAATACTACTGCCAAAACAATACAGATATTCTAGAAAAAGTAACCATACCACATCATGAAAACACTTCATTGCAATAAAAAAACATCATAATAATGTACATTTGAGTCCATCATGACTTCACACAGCTCACACACTGGACTGTGAAAGAGTTAATGAATATTTAATTAGTTTAAAACATGTAGGGACACATTTGACTTTCGTTAAGACTCATTAAGGATGCAGAAAAGCAGACTTATCATATATTTTCAATAAATAACTATCTTTTCAACACTGAAAGATAAAAATGACATTTAGAATTTTTTTTCAGAATAACTCATTAAAAAAGAGAACAAACCTTCAGAGATTCAGTTGAGCCTCCGTCAGCCTCACGGGGTGGACGATGTGTGTGTGTGTGTGTGTGTGTGTGTGTGTGTGTGTGTGTGTGTGTGTGTGTGTGTGTGTGTGTGTGTGTGTGTGTGTGTGTGTGTGTGTGTGCATGTGTGTGTCCCTCCCCATTCAGTAGGAATAAATATTTTACATGTGAAACTCCTGTCAGTCTGTAAATCTGTCAGTGAATCTGCTCATGTATTCCTCTCTCTCTCTCTCTCTCTCTCTCTCTCTCTCTCTCTCTCTCTCTCTCTCTCTCTCTCTCTCTCTCTCTCTCTCTCTCTCTCTCTCTCTCTCTCTCTCTCTCTCTCTCTCTCTGTTCTATCCAACGCTCTCTCATCCATCTCTATCTCTCTCTCCAGTGAAGTCACTGGGCTGGAATCTGACTGAGTGCAGGGACCCTGAGTGACAGACATGGGCGAACAGAGAGAGATGGAGAGAAAAAAGAAGGAGGATGGAGGGAGAGATCAGAGTGTTGGTTAAAGTCACTTCTGATTGGCTGATGAAGCAGTTGTAGTATTAATAATCGCACTTCGAGCGATAGAATTACTACCAAAGAACTGCTAACAGAGCATTTATATACTAATAAAGGACTGGCTTATCTATAGCCAGTTGAGTAGCACTTGAAATGTTTGGCTCTATGAAACCTGATGTACTTATATGATTCTGTTTTCTTCAAGGTTGTGTCTTCCTGGTCGAATGTACTTATTGTGAGTCGCTTTGGATAAAAGCGTCAGCTAAATGTAATGTAATAAACCTGTGTGAAGCAGTTTTGTAGCATTGTCTCCTGCTAGCACACGCATCTCTAAACAGTCACCTTTCATGAGTTTCTTTAAAAAACAGCCCTGTTTTCAGCTTTGTGACAACGTTTTAATAGTTTAATTCACACTACCTAAATTCACTTTACAACATTTCATTCTAATGAAATAACTACATTAGCTAACTTAACGCTAACTTGCTGGTGCATGCGGGATATGATCATCAACAAGCGACCAGAAGAAGCACAACGTTAACTTGATGAAAATATTTCTCTGGGTATCAAACATTGTTGATGACATTTTGTATTATGAAAGCACAGCTCAATAAAAATATATAACAAGGGTCTTTTCCTTTTTAGATATCATAATGCAGAAATGTTATATATTACACCTTTAAAGGGGCCCTCTTATTGTTTTTGTGGTCTTCCCTTTTCCTGTAGTGTGTTTGCATGTTAATGGTCTGCAAAGGCAAACCCCCCTGTGTTCCCTCCAGAGGGAGTTTCTCTCACCGCCCCCCCCCCCTACACAGTTAGTTTGTTAGTTAACACTAACATAGTGACATCATCGTGCTTCTATAGGGGTTGACCAATCACAACAGAGCCGGCCAGCTAACCAATCAGAGCAGACTGGGCTCTGGTTTCAGACAGAGGGTGAAAAGAGGTGCTGCAGCAAATAAAGAGCTTTTTGAACATTAGAACATGGAGACATGTCCCAGTAGAGACACTACATACTGATATGAAGCTGAAGATGAGCAGAATATATCCTCTTTGACGTATGAAAAATCAGTTTATCCTTCAGTTTAGCACAAACTTTCAAAGTCAACACATCTGGAGATACAAAGTTTTCACAAGACAAGTGATGTTGAAGAAAAAACTTATTTTGGAAAAAAAACTCACAAATATGGTGGAGTAGAAAGACCAATCATTAGCTCTGAGATTTAGTGGAGTAACTCTATATAATGTGCAATAAATGGTAGTAAAGAGTACGAGGTATTGTAAGTAATGTGAGGATTGGTACATGTGTTTTTACGTTTGTTTAAAATAAGTATAAATGGATGGACAGATCCTCAGCTGTATACAGGAAGCCTGTTAAAGTGAACAGGAACCACAGGACGAGCTGAAGACATCACACTGACACCACACCTCTTAAAGGCCACATTCTGCAGATGTTGTAGGACACCCATGTGTGAATAGAAGCTCAGAACATTAGACCGCATGACATGTATGATCGGGCGTCAATCATCTCCGACGCACACACACACACACACACACACACACACACACACACACACACACACACACACACACACACACACACCATGACACACACTCTCAGCAATCTCTCTGCTGCCTGACAGCTGTAACATGTTGAAGCATTGAAGAAAAATAACACAAAGGCATGTGTGTGTGTGTGTGTGTGTGTGTGTGTGTGTGTGTGTGTGTGTGTGTGTGTCAGCTGGTTAATAATAAATGTTTGACATTTCATCCCTCTCGGGATGTGATATGATGCTGCTAAAATGCACACACACACACACACACACACACACACACACACACACACACACACACACACACACACACACACACACACACACACACACACACACACACATTCCATTCTCATGGAGTTATGCGACTCTCAATAGGTGCTGCTTTGGTGTTTGGTGCATACATAAACACAATAAAATAATTCAGTTGTACAGGAAAAGGAACAATTACTGTATCCATCCATCCATCCATCTTCTTCCGCTTATCCGTGGTCGGGTCGTGGGGGTAGCAGTTCCAGCAGAGAGCCCCAAACTTCCTTTTCCCTGGCGACATCAACCAGCTCTGACTGGGGGATCCCAAGGCCCTCCCAGGCCAGCGAAGAGATATAATCCCTCCACCTGGTCCTAGGTCTACCCCTTGGTCTCTTCCCAGCTGGACGTGCCTGGAACACCTCCCTAACACCTCTGTAATTGGCACACACCCTCTGATCCCCCTTTTTAAAAAGGGGAACCACCACCCCGGTCTGCCACTCCTTCGGTACTGTTTCCGACTTCCACGCAATGTTGATGAGACGTGTCAACCAAGACAGTCCGTCAACACCCAGAGCCTTCAGCATTTCTGGGCGGATCTCATCCACCCCCGGGGCTTTGCCACTGTGGAGTTGTTTAACAACCTCAGTGACCTCCCCCCGGGAGATTGGTGTTGATCCCCCGTCATACTCCAGCTCTGCCTCTAACATAGAGGGCGGAGTTGTCGGGTTCAGGAGTTCCTCAAAGTGTTCCTTCCAACGCCCTAGCACTCCATCAGTTGAGGTCAACAACGTCCCATCCTTACTGTACACAGCTTGGATGGTTCCCTGCTTCCCCCTCCTGAGGTGTCGGACAGTTTTCCAGAACAACTTTGGTGCCGCCCGAAAGTCCGTTTCCATGTCCTCTCCGAACTTCTCCCACACCCGCTGCTTTGCCTCGGCCACGGATGAGGCTGCTGCCCTTCGGGCCTGTCGGTACCTTGCAACTGCCTCGGGAGTCCCCCGGGATAACAAATCCCTGAAGGCCTCCTTCTTCAGTCGGACGGCTTCCCTGACCACCGGTGTCCACCAGGAGGTTCGAAGGTTACCGCCCCTTGAGGCACCTAGGACCTTGAGACCACAGCTCCCCGCCGCGGCTTCGGCAATAGAGGCTTTGAATACCGACCACTCTGGTTCAATGTCCCCAACCTCCACAGGAATGCCTGAAAAGCTCCGCCGGAGGTGTGAGTTGAAGGCCTCCTGAACTTGGGCCTCCTCCAGACGTTCCCAGTTCACCCGAACTACACGTTTGGGCTTACCTGGTCTATCCAGAGGCTTCCCCCGCCATTCGACCCAACTCACCACCAGATGGTGATCAGTTGACAACTCCGCCCCTCTCTTTACCCGAGTGTCCAAAACATACGACCTCAGGTCCGATGATACGATAACGAAATCGATCATGGAACTTCTGCCTAGGGTGCTCTGGTACCACGTACACTTATGAGCATCCTTATGTTCGAACATGGTGTTTGTTATGGCCAATCCATGACTAGCACAGAAGTCCAGTAACAAACAACCACTCCGGTTCAGATCAGGGGGGCCGTTCCTCCCAATCACGCCCCTCCAAGTGTCTCCATCATTGCCCACATGTGCGTTGAAGTCTCCCAGCAAGATTAAAGAGTCCCCTTCAGGAGCCCCATACAGGACTCTTTCCAGGGTCTCCAAGAAGGCTGTATACTCTGAACTGCTGTTGGGTGCATAAGCACACACAACAGTCAGAGTTTTCCCCCCCATAACCCGCAGGCGTAGGGAGGCAACCCTCTCGTCTACTGGGGTAGACTCCAACAACGAAGCACCCAACCGGGGACTTGTGAGTATCCCCACACCCGCCCGGCGCCTCACACCTTGAGCAACTCCGGAGAAGAATAGAGTCCAACCCCTATCCAGAAGTAAGGTTCCAGAGCCGACGCTGTGCGTAGAGGTGAGCCCAACCAGATCCAATTGGTAATGCTCCACCTCCCGCACAAGCTCAGGCTCCTTCCCCCCCAGAGAGGTGACGTTCCACGTCCCCAAAGCCAGCTTCTGTCGCCCGGGTCTGGTCCGTCGAGACCCTCCGCTTTCACTGCCACCCTTCTGGCAGCACACACGACCCCATCGCTGTTTCCCGTAGGTGGTGGGCCCGCAGGACGGAGAAGCGGAGGTGTTGCCCACGTTGCCTTTTCGGGCTGGGCCCGACCGGGCTCCGTGGCAAGCCCAGCCACTAGACGCTCACCGACGAGTCCTTCTTCTGGGCCTGGCTCCAGAAAGGGACCCCGGGCTTCCTCCGGGCCGGGTATCCTCACTTCCTCTTGTTTTTTTCATGAAGTCTTTTGAACCAATCTTAGTCTGGCCCCTTGCCTGAGACCAATTTGCCATGGGAGACACTACCAGGAACACAAGGTTCCAGACAACACAGCCCCCAGGTTCATCAGGGCACACAAACCTCTCTACCACGGTAAGGTGCTGGTTCTTCAGAGAGGCAATTACTGTATATTATATATTATTTTAAAAACTATAATAAAATCTGCAGTGTAATTATACCTAAAGTCTTGACAATAAAAAAGGAGATATTGGACAGGATCACCACTGCAGGAACAGATAGCGCTTTCAGTATGATAGCAGCAGAGATAATAAGCCCTGTGTAGCCAATCCGCAGCTCTCTGTGACAGCGGTGTTGTCGATGCTTTAGCTCAGTGATTCTCAAACTTTTTTCAATAATGTACCCCCTTTGAAAAAAAATTCAGCCACGTACCCCCTGATCAGCGCAAAAACAATTTGTTAAGGAAAAAAAGCCTATATAAAGAGATACAGTACAATGCTGCACCATCAGTGTCTGATTTATTAAAAACAACAACATTGTAACTGAGAAACACTTAAATGCTACATTTCAAATGTTGACAATCCATCACTAAATTCATGGCAAACCAATTTTAACATCATGCAATAACACTAAGACGACATTAGCTGCATTGAACTGATCTTTTTAATAAGTTGTACTTACAATTTATTGTGAAATATGGGCTTGTGCTTCACTGAGGACCTTTGTCATTCTGACAGGGAGGCACCTGCAGTTATTACACTTCGCGTTTTGAAATACGTGTAACTCTGTTCATATAAAACCCACACTGCTCAAACTTCGTTACTTTTCCGAAAATTGGTATATTTATTTATTTATTTTGGGGCGTGGGGATCGAAGAGAAAAAAATATATGAGCATTTTATGAGCATGGGATTTTGACCCCTCATATAAACATATGCATAATGCTGCGCTATACTTTGCGGCCACACGCCGTTGCCAAGTAAGCTTATTGTTTAGGTGTCCTTTGATAAGCAGGCAGTCAAATAATTAACTAGAACTAGCTAGATCTGATAGATTTGGACATAAACGCGAGTGAAGTATAACCGGGCGCAAGAGAGGGATCAGAGATCAGATCAGCTGCTGCTGACGGAGAACACGCAGCTCTGCATGATTACAGCTCCCCCGCTGTGACGGACCGTTGAGTGGAGCAAAATTAAATACACTAAGAGTTAGACCTAACACACTTAGCTAGTTTATCTACTCTGGAACAAGCTAAACTAGTTATAAATATACGTATTCTTTACTGTCGGGTCACTTATTACAGGTTAAGCGAGCTGCACGACTCGAGACTGACGGGCTGTCAGGAGAGGGAGAGGAAAAGAGAGCACCCCGTTTTTCTTCCCATTTTATTATCCAGAATTACTGTAAACTTTTGAATAAAGTAGTTAATCTACTATTAGGAGTTTGTTTAAATGCATTACTTATGTTTTTTTCTTTTCATTAACATAAAATAAATCTCACGTACCCCCTGCAGTACTCCAATGTACCCCTAGGGGTCCGCATACCCCCATTTGAGAATCACTGCTAGCTAATTATTGAAGAATTGTTGGACTTGATGCCAATAATTCAGAAACTTAAACTCTTATTTCACTTACCAGTTGGTCATGCAAACAGTTAATTTGTCATATTTACTGACACATTTGATGTTGGAGAAGCAAACTTGAGAATCTCATAAGATTGTATTCACCAGATATATTATTTCAAGCATTTTACAAGAAACACGTTTTAAAAAATGTTGCATTCGAGAGGAGGGAACTGGAGTTGGTGAAATGCGAACTAATTTTTGGGGTTTAGGACTCATTCCTGCACCACATTGTACGCAGCACAGTTGGAGAAGTATGGGACTTTAGATGCTGTGACTGATGTGAATGAGACGGTAAAGTCATTGAATCTATACTATCAGCCACTGCACAACATCAGAGTCACAGTGTGGACAATAACACCCGATTACATTGTATTCAGTGTTGTCCATTTTCTCTCTGTTTACCAGACTTACATATCCTAAATGTATGATACAGTGGTGGAATCTAATAGTGTTTTAAGTCGACATGACATTTTAAATAACTATTAGTTCAGCTTTATTCTGAAGAGGACAAAACAGGGGTGAGCAACTGAAGAGGAAAGATACATTTGAGTTTTAAGAATGTATAGCCTATAGATCAAAGATTTAGAGACATTATTGTTAGCTCGCAATCTGAAGCAGTAATGTGTTAAACGATTTGAACTTAGGTTGTAATTAAGAAGGTTTTAAACATTAGACATATATTTGAATTTTGGCTCAACTGCATGCAGGAGCCTTATTACAGATACTTAAAGATCAAATGCAAAGATTTTTTTATAATTGCCAGTAAAATCGAAATCATATAGCTACAACACTATCTAAGATATTGCAGTATTAAAATCGGAGATAATATGCGTCTGGCAATGCGTAATATTTATTTTGTTCAACCCCCAACACCAAGTCCGACGATTTATTTCTCAGTCGCTTGTCTCCGCAAGATGGCGCTGCGCGTGACGTCAGAGTGTACAAACATATTTCCACCTGGCTTATCGCTCACTGCTGCTTCCGCTGATAGTACAACTTAGTTTCGTTATCATGTCTGATAAACCACCCTTGAATGATGGGTTAGTAGACTAAAAGCTTTAGGAATCCAAACTATAACATGTAATAAGTACCCTGTATCAAGATTGAAGCAAAACAAGTGAAATCTGACCTTTTTAGAGAGGTTTATAAAAAAAATCCAGGCGGACTCACCTCTGGGTAATTTGGGAACCATCAGTTCCATTTGAACTTTTTCACTGTAAAAATAATTGTATTACTTTGAATTATCACTATAGGTATTCATTGCATCCAAATACAACTGTTGTGAAAAAAAAAATAAAAAAAATAAAACATACTCTGTTATCCTCTTAGGCCCCACGGACCCGAAATCGCGTCATTTGCAGGAAACGATGTCTAAGGAATATTTTATATCCATATAACGGGGAAAAACTCATTTAACTGATCTTTTTCATTTATTTTTTCAAAAAAAACACACAATGCTAACAGTGAGCCTCTGAATTAGCCCCGAGCGAAAAATGCTAACCTATTACTGCACCGAAAATCACTCCTAGCTCCCTTATTACTTATCCTAGCTCCACATCCAACACATTGTTTATGATCGTAAAGACACAGAATCTAACGGTGCCCACCTCAACACTGAAAGATACAAACTCGCGAGGTTATCAACAAAAACGTACATCAAAACAAGTGGCGCTAGGTACTAACATGCGGTAGGCTAACATGGCTTACCTTCCTCTTTGTCTGGTCTAAACTGGTCTTCAATGGCATTAAAACGATAAAAACGATGATGTAGTTATTCCATAGGTTAATATCCAATGGGGCTGTGTCCCCTTTGAAATGTTCTGATAATCTATAAGCAATAAAACTGCAATTCCGTTATCTGCTGTCCGCTCTGTGCTCCGTGCGCTTTGAAATCAAATCAAATCAAAATTTGTTTACCTCAATTCTTTGGCCTTTCTGCATTGCCCGGCTCTTTCGTTCTTTCGGTTGTTTTTTGTGCTCAAATATGGAGGGGACGGCTCCGGGTTTCAGCCTCCGATGTACTTTAAATCAGTGGTTCTCAACTGGTCAGGCCTCGGGACCCACTTTTTACTTGGTCAATACATCGCGACCCAACATTTTGAAGCACTCAAATCTATTCAACAAAAAATACAACATACAACATACAATATTAATAAAAGTTATTCTCCGTGGGGACTTCCGGCAACAATCTTGATTCTGATTGGCCAGAAGACTCGAAAAAACATCAGCAAAGATATTTTATTGAGAAGTTTTCAAAACCGTTTATGGTCTCCGGTACTTCCAGTCCAACGCTGACTGCATGCACAGCGTTAGAAAATCGGGCCTTCAAAATATTTTAATTTTTTTTTATTCACTCACATCCGCGACCCACTCGAAACGGGTTCGCGACCCACTTTTGGGTCGCGACCCACCAGTTGAGAACCACTGCTTTAAATGCTTCTCCACCAACAGACTTGACGATGGCAGGATCAACGTCGTATGCATCAGACGCGAAGTGGTCAGAGCACAACTTGCTCCATTTTGTCGGCTGACAGCCAACACGATTCACTAAGATAATCCAGTTTCGACGGATGATTTTGTCTTGGGGAAATGAATGAAAACTTCTCCCAGATCCCACACCGTTTCATACATCCGAAAGCACAACAATAACCCATGTTTTGCGTGATTTCGCGGATATAATTCAGAGTTTTCTGCAGCCGTCATGAGCGAAAAACACCGCTGACATGTGAACAGCGCACGAGACTGCCGAGTCAGGATATTTGGCCCAGAGACATGTCAGAAATTCAGACGGCTTTGGGTCGAGTTTTGTATCAATAAAAAGCTTTTTTTTCCGGTGTATTATCTCAATTTAAATTAAATAAAAAATACAGGCAGTCTTAAAAACAACATTTCTATAAAAATGTAGCATATTTGGAAGCTTTGCATTTGATCTTTAACAAACGTAGTATATTTAAACACAGAAAACACATTAAGACAGTAGCAGCCTGTGTAAAAAAAGATACCCTTTAAACTACATTCTCACAACCTTCTGCTCACTTAATCCAAAGCCTGCTAATAATGGAATACAAACAGAAAACAGAACGCCTTGGATACCAAAATCTTGCGTCGTTGCCTATGGTTTGAGCATTCATGCGCAGACATCTGTTAAAGATCAAATGCAAAGCCTCCAAATATGCTACATTTTTATAGAAATTTTGTTTTTAAGACTGCCTGTTTTTTTAATTTAATTTAAATCGAGATAATACACCCAAAAAAAAGCTTTTTATTGATACAAAACTCGACCCAAAGCCGTCTGAATTTCTGACATGTCATTCCCAGCAGCCTCCGCGCGCGTGACGTCATTGTGGCCAAACAGTCTCTGGGCCAGGCAGTCTCGTTCACATGTCAGCGGTGTTTTTCGAAAAGAAAACTGAATTATATCCGCAAAAACATGGGTTATTGTTGTGCTTTTGGATGTACGAACGGTGCGGGATCTGGGAGAATTTTACATGCATTTCCCCTAGACAAAATCATCCGCCGAAACTGGATTTTTTTAGTGAATCGTGTTGGCTGGCAGCCGACAAAATGGAGCAAGTTGTGCTCTGACCACTTCGCGTGTGATGCATACGATGTTGATCCTGTCATCGTCAAGTCTGTTGGTGGAGAAGCATTAAAAGTACATCAGAGGCTGAAACCCGTATTGGAAGTAGGCTCCACCTGTTGCTGCCTGCGATTCTGCGATCTGCGATCTACGGAGGCCTGCAGTTTTATTGCTTATAGAGGTGGGCACCGTTAGATTCTGTGTCTTTACGATCATAAACAATGTGTTGGATGTGGAGCTAGGATAAGTAATAAGGGAGCTAGGAATGATTTTCGGTGCAGTAATAGGTTAGCATTTTTCACTCGGGGCTAATTCAGAGGCTCACATTGTGTTTTTTTTTCTTCAAATAAATGAAAAATATCAGTTAAATGAGTTTTTTTTTTAAAGTTTTTTTTCACAACAGTTGTATTTGGATGGAATGAATACCTATAGTGATAATTCAAAGTAATAAAATGATTTTTACAGTGAAAAAGTTCAAATGGAACTTTATTTTTCTAAACCTCTCTAAAAAGGTCAAATTTAACTTGTTTTGCATCAATCTTGATACCGGGTACTTATTATATGTTATAGTTTTGATTCCTAAAGCTTTTAGTCTACTAACCCATCATTCAAGGGTGGTTTTCACTATAAGTAATGGCTTTTTTTTAGGCGGACATTAGAATTGACATGTTTTTACTATGTTCCATCTGAATTTACTTTAAAATAAAAACATCTATATTGATTCTGACACTTCGACATCCAACAATTAATTTAGCCCTTTTACAACTCCAGATCTTGGGTGGCCTCCGACTCAGAATCAGACATTATAACGAAACTAAGTTGTACAATCGGCGGAAGCAGCTGTGAGCGATAAGCCAGGTGGAAATATGTTTGGCCACGCTGACGTCACGCGACGCCATCTTGCGGAGACAAGCGGCTGAGAAATAAATCGTCTGACTTGGTGTTGGGGGTTGAACAAAATAAATATTGCACATTGCCAGACGCATATTATCTCCGATTTTAATACTGCAATATCTTAAATAGTGTTGTAGCTATATGATTTCGATTTTATTGGCAATTATAAAAATATCTTTGCATTTGATCTTTAATGGATGGAATACATGACATGTCACTTGTTAGACGCTTTTATCCAAAGCGATTTACATACATTCAGTACTGAGGACAATCCCCACAGGAGCAATTTGGGGTGAAGTATCTTTCCCAGGGACACAACGACATGCTGACTGCAGTGGGGTTTGAACCTGTGACCCCCTGATTCAAAGTTCAGCGCACTATGCCACTGAGCAACAGTCTCCTTATACGACGATACTTTTATTGTCACATTGAGTCTGAAATATTTCCTGCATCACAGCAGCTTTATTTACAACATCAAGGACAAACAGTGAAACAAGAAACAAGGGATTAGACATTTGACATTACTTTCAATCACAATATGTTCATGGGTTTATAACCTACATTTGATCGGGGATTAAATTCCGTTTTTAATTTGAAAGAGGACATCCTCTGTCTGAAACCAGAGCCCAGTCTGCTCTAATTGGTTAGCAGCTTGTTGGCTCTGTTGTGATTGGTCAACCGCTTAGAGATATCATTTACAATGTGTTGGAGTGGTAGCCAATAGAAGCACGGGTGTTACCTATAGTGATGTCACTATGTTACTGAAGTAAACAAAGGACTACAATGGAGTCCTGTAGGGAACACAGGGATTATAGTAGTGCAGTATTGTTGAACACTCATAATAAAATATGTGAAAAACAAAAGATCAATTCCTCTTCCCGCCCCAAAAGACATAGAAGAAATACCTTCTTTGTGTCATCCTTTTGCAAATATAGAGACTAGGTGAGGGCAGATTGAACAGAGCAGGGGGGTGAGGGGGGTCCGCTCTGAGGAGGCAGATAGAGACCTCGTAGAGATTTTGTAATTTTACCCACTTACAAAGAAATTAATAGTCTATCATTTTAATGGTATTGATTTGCATTTAATTGTGTGAAATAAGTATTTGATCTCTGTGAGGCTGACAAGTGAGCGGCCCGACCAAGTAAGGAGACAGAGGCAGAACGTCTTGATACAACCCGGTGTGGGTATTTATTCATCTTTTGTACCTGGTTGACCACATCAATATCCCCCAATGACTGTCTCCCACACTATTCTCTCCCAAATGAGCCCAACATGCAACCCCTTATAGCCCCACCCATTGGACCGTACCATCCAAAAGGGGTGGCATGTGCAGAGATGGTCAGCTCAGATAAGGACCGTAGTTATTCACAATAAACATTTAGTGGAGAATGACAAACATCCTTTACTTACATTATATTTAATTACTGTATGAAAAGAAAAAACGTTATAAACTAACAAGCCAAATGTACATGATAACAAATCACCCCTGCCTCCAACCTGCTCCTTTAACCCCACCCGGAACGATAAAAAGGATCCGCTGTTTCCCCGGGGACCCTTTACGATGACGGACCTTGGGACCGGAGACGGGAGAGCAGGCGGAGGTGAGTGTTATGATGTTGACTGTGATAGGAGTAACTTGTACCATTAATGCACCTTATATCATGACCTTTACACGCTAAACATATCCTTTGCACATAATCTGAACCGCTGTCAATCTACACAAACCAACACTTTGGCGCTCTCGCTATAACTCCCCTTACTTTCCAGGTGGAGCCGAGAGCCCGACCAGGGTGTGCCAGACGACATCACAATTTAAAAACGGTTGAATCATTTAATACACACTTCATCAATAAATAGTATAACATGTGCAAATAGGCAATGTTTAACTGTACTGTGCAAATCCCGCTAATAAAGTGCAAACTGTTCACTAAGGTGCTGAGTGACATTTGTCCTGTGCAAACCCACATGTGCAAGATTACCCGGCCCGAAGCCGTCAGTCCATAGTGAAGAAGTTACCTTCGTCACATTTCCTTCCCCCTCTCCCCAGAAAGCACAGTGTCCTAACCGTTTTGGCTTCGGGACAACCAGTCAGCTACCAGGTTTGACTTCCCCGGCCGGTACCTGACCGTAAAGTTATACGGCTGCAAGGCAAGGTACCACCCGCGATATGCATGTTTGCGTCCTTCATCTTGTGAAGCCATTGAAGTGCACGATGGTCTGTCTCCAGTATGAACTGCCGTCCTAGAAGGTAGTACCTCAGGGAGTCGATGGCCCACTTCATCGCCAGGCACTCCTTTTCAATGGTCGAGTACCTTGTCTCCCTGTCCAACAGCTTCCGACTGAGGAAAACCACCGGTTTCAGCTCCCCATGCACTTCCTGCAGCAATACCGCTCCAAAGCCTACCCCTGAGGCATCTGTCTGAATGGTGAATAGCTGATTAAAGTCTGGTGAGTGAAGGACTGACTCAGTGGTAATGGCTTGCTTCAGGTCCTTGAAAGCTTTGTCACAGTCCTCGTTCCAGCGGACTTTGGCTGGCACCGAGGCCTTGGTGAGGTTGGTCAACACAACTGCTCTTTCTGACAGCTGAGGGATGAACTTCCGATACCAATTGACTAACCCCAAGAAGGACTTTACCTTCTTCTTTGTGGTTGGCACGGGGTAGGAGGTAATCGCTTCGATCTTACTCAGCTGTGGGAGGATGACACCTCCCCCAATGACGTAGCCCAGGTACTCCGCCTCTTCCTTGGCAAAGGCGCATTTATGGGAGTTGATGGTTAGTCCAGCAGCTTGGATCGCATGGAGGACCTGTTGTAGGTGATCCCTGTGTTCTTCCCATGTTTGGCTGAAGATCACAACATCGTCCAAGTAAGCTGCGGAAAATGTTGCAAACTCCCGCAGTACTTGGTCCATGAGCCTCTGGAAGGTCGCAGGGGCACCATGCAGTCCAATGGGCATTACCCGGAACTGGAACAGTCCAAACGGGGTAGTAAAGGCCGTCAGCAGCTTGGCCTCAGGTGCCAGTGCCACCTGCCAGTACCCCTTGGTGAGGTCCAATGTGGTGATGAACCTTGCTCGTCCCACCCTCTCTAACAACTCGTCGATTCTTGGCATGGGGTATGGGTCAAACTTTGAGATGCTGTTAACCTTTTAAGCCCTGAGCCTGTTTTTCAGGTTTCAGGCTCGAAAATGCCACTAACACAACAAAGACTATATCTTCACTTCTAAAAGGGGTAAATTAATAATCTTTTCTCTCAAAGCAAGGTTACATCTGTGAGTTGGATGTAGAAGTGTCAGAATCAATATAGATGTTTATATTTTAAAATAAATTCAGATGGAACATAGTAAAAACATGTAAAAAAACCATTACTTATAGTGAAAACCACCCTTGAATGATGGGTTAGTAGACTAAAAGCTTTAGGAATCCAAACTATAACATATAATAAGTACCCTGTATCAAGATTGATGCAAAACAAGTGAAATTTGACCTTTTTAGACAGATTTAGAAAAATAAAGTCCAGGCGGACTCACCTCTGGGTAATTTGGGAACCATCAGTTCCATTTGAACTTTTTCACTGTAAAAATCATTTTATTACTTTGAATTATCACTATAGGTATTCATTCCATCCAAATACAACTGTTGTGAAAAAAATAAAATATAAAAACATACTCTGTTATCCTAACGTCATTTGCAGGAAACATACTCTGTTTTTTTTTATATTCATAGTTTATTAAATATTAAGGTTCCTTAGACGTTGTTTCCTGCAAATGACGCGATTTTGCGTCATTTGCAGGAAACAACGTCTAAGGAACCTTAATATTTAATAAACTATGAATATTTTATATCCATATAACGGGAAAAAACTAATTTAACTGATCTTTTTCATTTATCTTTTCAAAAAATACACACAATGCTAACAGTGAGCCTCTGAATTAGCCCCGAGCGAAAAATGCTAACCTATTACTGCACCGAAAATCACTCCTAGCTCCCTTATTACTTATCCTAGCTGCACATCCAACACATTGTTTATGATCACAAGGAGACACGGAATCTAACGGTGCCCACCTTAATACTGAAAGATACAAACTCGCAACGTTATCAACAAAAACGTACATCAAAACAAGTGGCGCTAGGTAGGCGATGGCTGCAGAAAGGAGCAATTTCCATAGACCCCCATGTTAAAATGCCCAACTTTACAGCAGAAAAAAACATGTGTCTACTCCTGGCTCCATACATTTTTATTATCGATATAGTTAGATTCTACCTTCATGATTATGGATCTGTGAGTGAATTGTTTTCTAACACGACCCTTTTATTTATATTAGGTCTTAATGTTTTTGCATAAATTAGGGCGTGGTCACTTTGATGGACACGTACATGCCTCACTGTCAGCTAACAGCAACTTGTCCACTCTGCTAGGCTACAACCATAGAGGCTACAACGTTAGTTAGTCATAGTACTGTACTTGACCCTTTAGCTTTAGCTGTGTTCGTGGTGATTTTGGGAATATTGTTACAAATACCAGACAATTAAAATGTCGTGCTGTGCGCTTCAATGCACTAACATAACTTCCAAGAAGTCTACTCTCAGCTTTTTTCGGTGAGTAAAATGATAATATTATACATGTTAACCCCGTTAGCAGGTGTTTGTGTGCTTGTTAGCTTAGCTTGTTATGTAGCTTATTAGCCAGCTAAGGACGTAACCCTTTACACATGTGTATATATATACAGTTTAGTTTATGATTCAGCCTTGGGTAAGACTTTTATAGTCTATGGCTATGACGCCCATAATGCTAAATGGGAGCAAATGTTAAAAGGGGACCCAATTATCCCAGTGGTGGCCGCCGGAGTCCGCCGCCGAAGCTAACCGGAGCCGTAGCTAGCCCTTTGCGGCTCCGTTAGCTTCGGCCAGCGGCGGAGCCCGGAGTTATAACTGGAGATCAAGGAATGCAGCGAAACGTGGACTTGGTTCGCCTGCAGCTTGCTATAGTATTAGCTAAAGAAATGATGTTGAACAAGGCTTATTCAGATGAACATCGCCACAATTGTTCTGCTATGTATCGGTACTTATTTTATTTTATTAACGTGTGAATGACAAGCATTAAGAATAACAACAAATAGCTATTTATCTTGCATATTGTCTCGTTTGATTATGAATGTAACGTTGATATAGTGGAACTACACTGTTTTATCAAAACCAAAGTGCCACGCAGTGACTTGGTAGGCCCATGCATGTATTTCAGCAGGAAATGTGCAACCTAGATTACATTTACCAACACAGACTATATAGAAATATTTGTAAAAGTTGTTCATGCGTTATTAAGTGAATATGGCATTAACCCTCCTGTTGTCTTTGGGTCGGTTTTCATGTATTTTTTAATAAAGGTTTCCTTTAGGTGATCCAGACAGGCTGGACCAGTGGGTGCTGAACATCCGGAGGAATAAATGGACCCCCAAAGTTTCTTCTCGCCTGTGCAGTGAACACTTTGAGAGTCATCACTTCAGCACAGACTCATGGGTACAGATCCTTTTTTTTTTTTAAATAACTTGGTTCCATTTGTGAGTGTAAATTGTTGTTACTAATTAAATACATGTTATACATCATACAATGCTAAATAATTGTTATGGCACAGCTTGCACATCAGTGATGAGTAAAGTTCTTTTGATTAAAGGCCAAATTAAGATGTTGCCAGTTAAGTATAGAAACATAGAAATCGAATTTTTTTGCAAACCATCACATTTCTCTTCAATTTATGCAAAGACTCTTTATCATAGATAGAGAATTTTCCCCCACATACTCTATGTTAAAAACAGATGAATTATATTACCTTTTTTTACATTATTTTAATAGCAACATTCATTCATCTGTTGTCATCTTATAACTTATTTATCTTAACAGCTATCACTGTGTAAAAATAAAAGGATTTCATTTCATTTTACTATACAATATTTATCTTTACATTCTGTTATTGCATATGTCTTATTATATTTACGTGTATATAGATTTCTGCCTGCACTAATTTATTATTCTTAATTTAATTTTGAATTTATTTCATTGTTTTATGTCTTACAAAACGATGCAACATATAACTATGTTGCATCGTTGGAGGAGCTCGGGACAGATGATTTTCATTGCCATTCCTACACTGTAGCCTATGTGCATATGACATAAATCCTTTGAATCTGAATCTTGGAAATACGTAATTGTTGAATGGATTAACTGCATATTTAACATGTTGGCTCTCTATTGTCTTTTATAATGCACTCTTACATTTAAAACAACATTATTCAAAAGAAAGTTGAATATCTACAGACCTCAAAAAGTTATTTTATGTGTTTTTGTTTATTATTTTTATTAGGGAAGGAGATGCCTGAAAAACACTGCAGTGCCCACCATTTTCTATTTCAACAATGGCAAAGAACAACAGCCTAGAAGGAAAAGCAGGGTGAGTAACAATGACGAGGTAAGTGACAGTCCTAGTTCGACTGTTAATAGCAATGAGGAGGTTGCAGATGTAAGGCAAGGCATGGCAAGTTTATTTATATAGCACTTTTCAACACAAGGCAATTCAAAGTGCTTTACAAAAAATGAAAGACATTAAGAAAATAGCATTTAAAATCAGTCATTAAAAAGAAAAGCTAATAAAATAAACATTAAAAGAAAAAATAAATGGATAAACATTAAAAGAAAAAATACATGGATAAAAGTTACAGTGCAGTCTAAAATATGAATAGTTCAATTAAAAGCAGCGACAAAAAGAAAAGTCTTCAGCCTGGATTTAAAAGTAATCAGAGTTGCAGCGGACCTGCAGGTTTCTGGGAGTTTGTTCCAGATATTTGGAGCATAATAACTGAACGCTGCTTTACCATGTTTAGTTCTGACTCTGGGGACAGAAGGCTGACCAGTCCCTGAAGACCTGAGAGATCTGGATGGTTCATAATTTAGCAGTAGGTCAGAAATGTATTTTGGGCCTAAACCATTCAAAGCTTTATAAACCAGCAGCAGTATTTTGAAATCTATTCTTCGACACACAGGAAGCCAGTGTAAAGACTTCAGAACAGGAGTGATGTGATCCACTTTCTTAGTGTTAGTGAGGACTCGAGCAGCAGCGTTCTGAATTAGCTGCAGCTTTCTAATAGATTTTTTAGTGAGACCTGTGAAGACACCATTGCAGTAGTCGAGTCTACTGAAGATAAAAGCATGGACAAGTTTTTCCAAATCCTGCTGTGACATTAGTCTTTTAATCCTAGATATATTCTTTAGGTGATAGTAGGTTGATTTAGTAACTGTTTTAATGTGACTGTTGAAACTCAGGTCAGAGTCCATGACTACACCTAGATTTCTGGCTTTATCTGTTGTTTTGAACATTGCAGACTGAAGCTCAGCGCTAACTTTTATACGTTCTGCCTTGGCTCCAAAAACCATTACCTCAGTTTTATCTTTGTTTAATTGGAGAAAGTTCTGACACATCCAGTCATTGATTTGTTCAATGCACTTACTCAGTGTTTGAATTGGAGCATAGTCTCCTGTTGAAACTGTTACGTACATTTGTGTGTCATCTGCATAGCTATGGTAACTTATTTTGTTGTTTTTCATTATCTGAGCCAGTGGTAGCATGTAGATGTTAAAGAGAAGAGGCCCCAAGATGGAGCCTTGAGGAACCCCACATGTCATATTTGTCAACTCAGATGTGTATTTACCTATAGAAACAAAGTTGTTTCTGTCCTTTAAGTAGGATTCAAACCAATTTAGAACTGTTTCCGAAAGTCCCACCCAGTTTTCCAGTCGGTCTAGTAATATGCTGTGGTCAACAGTGTCAAACGCAGCACTGAGATCTAATAATACTAACACTGAAGTTCTGCCACTGTCTGTGTTTAAGTGGATGTCATTAAAGACCTTTACAAGAGCAGTCTCAGTGCTGTGGTTTGGACGAAAGCCTGACTGGAACACATCGAAACAGTTATTTAAATGTAAGAAATTACTCAACTGTTGAAAAACAACTTTTTCAATGATTTTACCTAGAAATGGGAGGTTTGATATGGGCCTATAATTGTTTATTACTGAAGCATCTAGATTATTCTTTTTTAAGAGCGGTTTAATGACTGCAGTTTTCAGGGCCTGTGGAAAAATACCTGAGTGAAGAGATGTGTTTACTATATGAAGTAGATCTGAGGCCATGCAAGGCAAAACATCTTTGAAAAATCCCGTTGGAATAATATCAAGGCAGCAGGAGGAGGATTTCAGAAGTTGTATAATGTCCTCTAGGTTTTTATCATTAATCTGATGGAATTGTGTCATGGTGTTTGAATTGATGTTAGGTGGACACAGAGACAAAACATTTGCTGTTCCTGATGCAGAGGCACTGACTGCTTGTCTGATTTTCTGAATTTTGTCAGTGAAAAAGGAGGCAAAATCATGGCACGCCCTGATGGATAGAAATTCAGAGGCTACTGACACTGGGGGGTGTCTGGGGGGTGTCAGTGTTGCGTCAATTTAATTCACGCAACACTTGCCATATCTCTGCTAGTTTACAAAGTGTCACGGTTGAGTGAAGGAAGCAGGACCCAAGCGCAGATAACTTTGGTAAACCTTTATTTCAAGGCTAAAATGGAACGAATACAGCCAAACACAGAACACTCACCGGTGAAGTCCGTCACCAACAAAAGAAGCACCGACACTGAACACAGCACGAGACAAGACTAAATACAGGGAGGGCTAATTACCAGACACAGGTGAACACAATCGGTAAACGAGACACAGGTGAGGAGGGAGGAGAAAAACACAAGAGCCACAGGTGAACACAATTAGCTAACGAGACACAGGTGAGGAGGGAGGAGAACACACAGGGACACTAACGACAGGAGGAAAACATGACAGAGAACAGTGAAAACACCCAAACTTAGACAGAACTGTGACAGAACCCCCCCCTCAAGGGACGGATTCCAGACGTCCCTAAACCCCAACACAAAAATCCAAAAAAAATCCAGCAGGGTGGGTGGAGGGGGTCCGGAGGAGGGACGTATCCCTAGGCCACCAGGGTGGGTGGAGGGGGTCCGGAGGACGGGACTAAGCTGACCGCCCAGGAGCCCAGTAGGGGACCAGGAAGGGATCTCGGGCGGACGGCCCGGGGGCACGGCAGAAGCCGAGAAGGGGGACTCGGGCGGACGGCCCGGGGGCAAGGCAGAGTCCATGGTGGGGCGTAGGCCACAGCGGGCGAACTCAGGGGGCCGAGCATGAGGGCGAAGGCAGCGGCAGGAAGAGTCAGGGGGCCGGGCTCGAGGACGAGGGCAGCGGCAGGAAGAGTCAGGGGGCCGGGCCCGCGGACGAAGACCGCGGCTCACAGAGGGTCGGGATCGAGGGCGAAGACCACGGCAGGAAAAGTCAGGGGGCCGGGCCCGAGGACGAGGGCAGCGGCAGGAAGAGTCAGGGGGCCGGGCCCGAGGACGAGGGCAGCGGCAGGAAGAGTCAGGAGGCCGGGCCCGCGGACGAAGACCGCGGCTCACAGAGGGTCGGGATCGAGGGCGAAGACCAGACAGCTCCGGAGGCCGGGCAGGACCCGGTGTCGGCCGGACAGGAACCGGAGCCGGCGGGACAGGCTTCGGCAGGATCCCCCACGGAAGAGGACCAGGAGTTGGCAGGACCCCCAGCAGGAGAGCGGTTGGCGGGACCTCCGACGAGACAGGACAAAAGGTTGGCAGTACCCCCGGCAGGAGAGTAGACGGCGGGACCTCCAACGGCACAGGACACAGGGTTGGCAGTACCCCCGGCAGGTGAGTAGACGGCGGGACCTCCAACGGAACAGGACATAGGGTTGGCAGGACCCCCGGCAGGAGAGTAGTCGGCGGGGCCTCCAACGGGACAGGACACAGGGTTGGCAGGACCCCCGGCAGGAGAGTAGTCGGCGGGGCCTCCAACGGAACAGGACATAGGGTTGGCAGGACCCCCGGCAGGAGAGTAGTCGGCGGGGCCTCCAACGGGACAGGACACAGGGTTGGCAGGACCCCCGGCAGGAGAGTAGTCGGCGGGGCCTCCAACGGAACAGGACATAGGGTTGGCAGGACCCCCGGCAGGAGAGTAGTCGGCGGGGCCTCCAACGGGACAGGACACAGGGTTGGCAGGACCCCCGGCAGGAGAGTAGTCGGCGGGGCCTCCAACGGGACAGGACACTGGGTTGGCAGGACCCCCGGCAGGAGAGTAGTCGGCGGGGCCTCCAACGGAACAGGACATAGGGTTGGCAGGACCCCCGGCAGGAGAGTAGTCGGCGGGGCCTCCAACGGGACAGGACACAGGGTTGGCAGGACCCCCGGCAGGAGAGTAGTCGGCGGGGCCTCCAACGAGACCGGACAAAGGGTTGGCAGGAACCCCGGCAGGAGAGTAGTCGGTGGGGCCTCCAACGGGACAAGACATGGGGTTGGCAGGACCCCCGGCAGAGGGCTAGTCTGCGGGACCTCCAACTGGACAGGACATGGGGTTGGCAGGACCCCCGGCAGAGGGCTAGTCTGCGGGACCTCCAACTGGACAAGACATGGGGTTGGCAGGACCCCCGGCAGAGGGCTAGTCTGCGGGACCTCCCACTGGACGGGACATGGGGTTGGCAGGACCCCCGGCAGAAGACTAGTCTGCGGGACCTCCAACTGGACAGGACATGAGGTTGGCAGGACCCCCAGCGGAACCTCCAACGGTACAGGACATGGGGTTGGCAGGACCCCCGGCAGAAGACTAGTCTGCGGGACCTCCAACTGGACATGAGTAGGGGCTTGAGTGGGGACTCGAGAGAGGGCTTGAGAGGGAACTTGAGAGGAAACTGGAGAGTGGACTCGAGAAGGAACTCGAGAGGTAACTCGAGAGGGGACCTGAGAGGGGACTTGAGAGGGGACCTGAGAGGGGACTTGAGAGGGAACTCGAGAGGAGACCTGAGGGGAAACTTGAGAGGTGACTCGAGAGGGAACTCGAGAGGGGACTAGAGAGGGGACTTGAGAGGGAACTCGAGAGGACACTGGAGAGTTGACTTGGGAGGTGACTCGAGAGGACACTGGGGAGTTGACTTGAGAGGGGACTCGAGAAAAGACTCGAGAGGGAACTCGAGAGGGGACCTGAGAGGGGACTTGAGAAAAGACTCGAGAGGGAACTTGAGATGGGATGAGGGAAGGGACTAGAGAAGTGACTCGAGGAGGGACTTGAGAAGTGACTAGAGGTGGGACTGGAGAAGGGACTAGAGAAGGGACTAGGACAGCTGGGGCCAGAGCTAAGGCTGGAACCATGGCTGCTGGGGCCAGAACTGGGGCTGGAACCATGGCTGCTGGGGCCTGTACTGGGGCCGGAACTATGGCTGTGTGGGCCGGTTCTGTAGCCGGAACCATGACTCTTGGGGCTCGGATTGCTAGCCTGGACTTGCGACTCCTTCTCCTAGAAGCCGCCTGAAGGCTCCGTGGACCTCCAAAAGCCAGCCGAGTTCCAGAAAACGCCTCTTGGACAGGAGCAGGAACTGGGGCGGAAGCACTGGTTGACTCCAGACGGAACACACCGAGACGTTTATAGTCCGCAGGCTGGAAATCACACGCCCAGATGAAGTTCAACATCCAGTCAGGTAAGAACTTCACCAAGTCCGGTTTCTCCATAGCCAACCGGTGCGCCTCTACCAGAGCGGCCTCCTTCTGCCGAACACTGGACGCTCCCCTCCACCAATCATAGCAGCAAGCCAAAGCAAATGAAAAATGCTGTAATTCCTCCTCAAATGGGTCATCTGCTGGGTCCATCTCTGGTCGGTGCTTTCTGTCACGGTTGAGTGAAGGAAGCAGGACCCAAGCGCAGATAACTTTGGTAAACCTTTATTTCAAGGCTAAAATGGAACGAATACAGCCAAACACAGAACACTCACCGGTGAAGTCCGTCACCAACAAAAGAAGCACCGACACTGAACACAGCACGAGACAAGACTAAATACAGGGAGGGCTAATTACCAGACACAGGTGAACACAATCGGTAAACGAGACACAGGTGAGGAGGGAGGAGAAAAACACAAGAGCCACAGGTGAACACAATTAGCTAACGAGACACAGGTGAGGAGGGAGGAGAACACACAGGGACACTAACGACAGGAGGAAAACATGACAGAGAACAGTGAAAACACCCAAACTTAGACAGAACTGTGACACAAAGTTTAGTTACAAATTACATTTATATTTGAAAAACGGTGAAGCACTTAAAAAACAATTGTATAGTGTAGGTTCAAGAACATTTAAATCAAAAGGACAAGTTTTGTAAAGTTACAGGGTATCTTACCTTCAGAATATGCCGGGAACGAGGAGCAGTGACCGCAAGCTGGGTTGTTAGCATAGACTGTGGTGTTAGCATAGGTTGTTAGCTTAATACTGAGAGCATGTTAGCTTAGCTTCTTAGCCTGAGCTAGGTCTGGAACGTCACGCTCGTTGGCAGCAGGTCCCGCCCTGTCCCGCCTTGGCTCCGCCTCTTTGCCCTTATTTGGAGCAGGCGGGAGAAGACGGGAGTTAGACTCTGACGTCACTGTCGAGCCGTTAGTAGCCGACTCCGCCTACTAAGGGCTTCACGGCAACTCTGCAGAATCCTATGGGTGACGTCACAGACGCTACGTCCATTTATATATACAGTCTATGGTACTAACATGCGCTAGGCTAATGGCTTACCTTCCTCTTTGTCTGGTCTAAACTGGTCTTCAATGGCATTAAAACGATAAAAACGATGATGTAGTTAATCCATAGGTTAATATCCAATGGGGCTGTGTCCCCTTTGAAATGTTCTGATAATCCATAAGCAATAAAACTGCAATTCCGTTATCTGCTGTCCGCTCTGTGCTCCGTGTGCTCTGGGTCCCGGCAATTCCTGCTTCCTGCTTCCTTCCGTAGTAAACAATAAATTAAGTCGGCTGCGTCATGTACTTAAATTGGCTGGCATTCTTTATACTTTACGCAGGACTATATCTCTGGAACCCATTGGTCGATTCGTGTGATTTACACCTTTTTCTTAACCATCAGAACCAATAGAATCGATGGGCAGTTCCCAAATCCACGTAAACATTACCATAGCGGACGTAATAGAGAAGCGAAAAAAGCATATATGAAAGTACAAGCCTGGACGACAAAACTTTATACCCAGTAAATATGATGATGGATTATCAGTCAAAATTTCTACGTGACACAAAGACATTGGATTAACCTTGAGCGGCGTTTTTATTCCGGTGAACACAACTTTTGATCACAAATCAAAAAAAGGTAAGACGTAATTATTGTAATATTTTTGAAACCGGATGTTGTTTACTTTCTCTTTTCTGGCTGATAGCTCCAGGAATTCGGGGTCTTACAGTGATGACATTACATGTGTGGAATCTGTGGAGTCTCAGCTTTAATCGGATATCTTGATTGTGCAGTTAGGATAAGTAATGAAAAGGGCATTTCTACCATGAGTGCTGTGCAAAAGTCCGTTAGCATTAGTTAGCATTTTTTCGCTCCATGCTAATTCAAAGGCTTGGTATTACTCTTGTGTTTCTTTTAGCTAAACATGGTTCACATTGTCAGTTAGCTGGGTTTCCTACCGTTAAAAGGGTATGGAACATTAATAGTTTCATAAATGTTAAGAAGCCCTGAGACATAGTCTCGTAAAAAAACGGTGGGAGGGGTCCACTGGGGGGACCCTCAGGCTTAAGAGGTTAAGATATCTGAAGTCAATGCAAAATCGTAAGGAGCCATCTTTTTTTGGTACAAGCACCACTGGACTGCACCACTCACTGGTTGACACTTCAATTATCCCCAGCTCTAACATCAGCTTTATCTCCTTCTTCAGGGCCAGCACCAACCGCTCAGGGATACGGTAGCTTTTCTTTTGGCTGGGAGCAGTCTCCTTGAGGTAGATGTTGTGCTGGACCAGATTGGTGAAACCAGGCTGCTCTGTGAAAAGCTCTGGATCCAATAGCTCGTTGATTTCCTCTTGCTGGACCGATGGGAGATGTGTTGCGTCCAATAGACCTGGTTCAGGTAGGTCCGTGGGGAAAAACTGCTCCTCCACCTCCTCTTCCTCCACTGGCTGTTTGAAAAAGTGTTGCGACACGGTGTCTGGTGGATCTTGGAATCCTTTTAACAGGTTGATATGAAACGTCTGGTGCTTCTTGGTTCTGTCCAGCATATGGATTTCATAGTTGACTGTTCCGACCTGGCTGGTTGTATCGCTCGAGAAGCCCGTTCGTTTGGGGATGATAAGGGGGGGTGGTCTTAATGCCCTTTACTCCTAGCAGCTGATACACCTGCTTCAGTAACTTGGAGAGGAAGTTTGTGCCGCAGTCAGTAAGTATCTCTCTGGCTATGCCTACCCTAGAGAACAACTATAGTAGGCAATTTGCCACATACCTGGCTTTAACAGATCTCAAGGGAAACACTTCGGGGTAGCGGATAGCATAGTCACAAATTACCAGTATGTAGAGGTTACCCGATGCACTTCTCTCTAAAGGCCCAACTACATCCATCCCTATTCTTTCAAATGCGGTTTCAATGAGGGGCAAGGGCTGTAACGGGGCTTTAGCTACCCTTTGCCTCGATGTAATCTGGCAGGTCTCACAGGCCTGGCAAAACTGGGACAGCTGGGTGTACAGGCCTGGCCAGGTAAAACGACGACCCACTCTACGCAGTGTTTTATTCAATGCCATGTGCCCTGCCCATGGAACTGAGTGACCGAGTTTCATTACCGTGTTTCTGAGTAACTGGGGTAAAGCTAATGCTTCAATCTCACCCTGACGATGGTACATAATACCCTGTTTAATGAGGTAAGTAGCATCCTCCTTAAATCCTGCATCTGCTGTTTTTACACCATCAACCTCTGACACTTTCTCAAACCACTGTGTAAGGGAAGGGTCCTTCCTCTGCAGCTCACCTACATCGGGGGGAATCTGAATGTCTAGCGGGTGACTAGGTACAAGGAGCTCAATGCTTTCCTTAGGGGCAGCCAAAAATGTGTCCCTGCGTTTCTGCGCTTTGGACAGCCGCTGCTTGTTTGTACCTGCCTTTAGCTCAGAATTATAAAATGGTAGCTCACCAAGGGTCGCCTTTGCCGTCTGCGCCCTTGTAGCAACATTACATCCTAATCTGGGTGTCTGAGTTTACCTTGAACTCCCCATCGAAGGGATCGGGCTTCCTGGGCACTTCTACACTCTGGGGATCTAAGGGAATGACTGGTGGAGGAACTGATAGGGCACTTGGTGATGGCTGTTCTTGCACAAGATCTAGCAACGTTGGAACATCCAGGCCTAAAATGACTGAATAAGGCAGCTTGGGTGCTAGTGCCACAGGAAGAAGGAAAGTCTGCCCTCCAACAGTCAAAAAGACCTCGGCGGTGGGGTAAGGCTTTTCATCTCCGTGGATGCAACTGATGGTAGCTTTATCAGGGGCCCACTGATCCTTGCCAACAAGACTTGACCTCACAACTGTCTGGAACCATTGATGAGTACCGGAACTATATGTGCTTTTTTCTGCCTAACTACTGGTTGCCTGGTGGGTCTGGGAACAGTGCAAAGAAGAGAGGGCTTACTCTGCCTAGCCACTGGGCATGTGGGTCGTGTGTGGCCAAACTCATTACAATGGTAGCACCTTACTTCTGGCTAAACTTGCCTCTTAGCATAGGTCATTCGACTTGGCGTGGTTTGCTTGCCGCTGCTATTGCTACCATAGGTGTAACCACTACCCTTTTCACCCCCATAAGTATTACTGTTGCCCGACGGGTATCGGTTCTGGCAGTTCGCAAAGCTTTTGCTTTCTTTCCTTGCTGAATGAAATACTTCAGCGAGGCGGGACGCTTCTTCCGCAGACTTAGGATCATGTTCCCGGATCCAAACTTCCATCTCTGGGTTTACCATGCGGAGGAACTGTTCAAGGATGAGTATCTCACAAATGTCTTTGATGCTGGACGTCTCAAACCTAACCCACTTGCAGAAGAGGTCCTTCAGTCGGATGTACAGCTCACGTGGGGTCTCATCCTGTTGGATGTCGAGGGCACGAAACCTCCGTCTACAGGTGTCAGCAGTGATCTCGTATTTGGCCAGGATTGCTGCTTTGACTTGCTCGTAGTCCTCAGAGTCTCTAATGTCTATTAGCATGTACGCACTACATGCTTTACCAATCAGCAGGGGAACCAATCGGACAGCCCACTCTTCTTGGTCCCAACAACAGACCTGGGCCATGCGTTCGAAGGTGGTGAGGAACTGTTCAATGTCGTCATCTGGCCCCAGTGGCCACAACTTTGGCTCGCGGTGAAGCGGTTGTTCTCTCTGACGTCTTGGCGACCTTCGTCTGGATGAAGACGTCTGCTCCAGATCATCACCGAAGTCCACTCTTCTTCTGGGCCGCTCCTCATCACTGCCTTGCTCTGTTGGCGGCCCCGCTCTCATCTCAGATACCTGGGCTTGAAGCCTTTGCCAGTTCGTCTCCTGCTGCTTCTGAGACTGCATGAGTGCTTTCATCATCTCAGACAGTTCCTCAAACCTGTCCCTTGGTTCACCAGCCGTGGCCCCCTGGTCAACTCCATGCCTAGCCACTCCGTCATCGGGCATCTCCATTTGGTCGTTTCTTTCCCCTCTCGGCATTTCCAACTCCTTACTTGGTAAATCCCACTTCTGACACCACTTGTGAGCGGCCCGACCAAGTAAGGAGACAGAGGCAGAACGTCTTGATACAACCCGTGTGGGTATTTATTCATCTTTTGTACCTGGTTGACCACATCAATATCCCCCAATGCCTGTCTCCCACACTATTCTCTCCCAAATGAGCCCAACATGCCACCCCTTATAGCCCCACCCATTGGACCGTACCATCCAAAAGGGGTGGCATGTGCAGAGATGGTCAGCTCAGATAAGGACCGTAGTTATTCACAATAAACATTTAGTGGAGAATGACAAACATCCTTTACTTACATTATATTTAATTACTGTATGAAAAGAAAAAACGTTATAAACTAACAAGCCAAATGTACATGATAACAAATCACCCCTGCCTCCAACCTGCTCCTTTAACCCCACCCGGAACGATAAAAAGGATCCGCTGTTTCCCCGGGGACCCTTTACGATGACGGACCTTGGGACCGGAGACAGGAGAGCAGGCGGAGGTGAGTGTTATCATGTTGACTGTTATAGGAGTAACTTGTACCATTAATGCACCTTATATCATGACCTTTACACGCTAAACATATCCTTTGCACATAATCTCAACCGCTGTCAATCTACACAAACCAACACTTTGGCGCTCTCGCTATAACTCCCCTTTCTTTCCAGGTGGAGCCGAGAGCCCGACCAGCGTGTGCCAGACGACATCACAATTTAATACGGTTGAATCATTTAATTCACACTACATCAATAAATAGTATAACATGTGCAAATAGGCAATGTTTAACTGTACTGTGCAAATCCCGCTAATAAAGTGCAAACTGTTCACTAAAGTTCTGAGTGACATTTGTCCTTTGCAAACCCACATGTGCAAGATTACCCGGCCTGAAGCCGTCAGTCCATAGTGACGAAGTTACCTTCGTCACAATCTCCAACTTCCTCCTGGGTTTTTGTGACGACATTTCTTAATATTTTCACATCGATTAATGGTGAACATTTTCAGCAGATCGATAATTGATGAAAGTGATAATAAGTTGATCAAAATTAGGTCCTCCTTCACCAGTACAAAGGTAAAATCCTTTTATTTTATTGTATATTATTGCAATAATAAATAGTGTACCAGTCACAGGGTAAATGTTTAACTACATTTAGCTGATTAAACCTACAGAATTGAAAGTAAACATTTTCACAGCATGGTATTCACTGCAGTAAAGACTATGAATACTTGCTCCATCACTGATGCTTAAAATAATTTCAATACATGTATGACGAATATTCAACGTCGGTTTCTTTGGGCTTTAACACTCAGAAACACTCAGAAAATTCATTTAAAGTGGACCTATCATGCTATATTTGAACAATATATTGTAGGGCCATACAGATTTAGCACTCCAGATAGGACTCACATGGGTGTGTCCCAGTCAAAAGCCCAGCGGGGGTGTTGCCAAATTGCTAGAGGGCGTTGCCAAAGTTCTCCATTTGTTCAATAACAGGATTTAACCATGAGATGGCGCTTCATTCACAAATACACAAAGACAACTGGGTGTTTGCAATGTTTGCAGCTCTGCAGTTGTGTTTGTTGAATACTGTAGCATTTAATCACTTATTTGTTATGGTTTTCACAAGCTACTATAATGAAAACATATCAATATTTTAGATCAAACAAAGTATATAGTTTGCTTTATGCAGTATATTTTTGTAATATTGTTGGGGTGTTTTTACACAGTAGTGAGAGTGAAAAACAGGATAGCACAGATTATCTTAAAAATAAGATGAGCGATAAAAATAATAATAATAATGAGAAACTATGAAATAAGAAATGAATCAAACTTAAATGTAATTATCATATCATATATTCTAATGTATTGTATTATTAAGTAATATCATACATTAACCCCATTATAGCAGATGCCACATTGAATGGATGAACACATTTATGCATCAATAATTACAACAGAGTATTTCTAAATACAAGTTGTAACAATACTTATATGTATTTAATATTAATAACATAATGATTAATTTCAGATGATAACACTTTTCAGGGTTAGGTTCGGTCTGACAGCGCTTAGCTCTCTGCTGCAGAGAAGATCACTGCTCTAAACAAAGTCAAAAATCCTACATCCAAACGGAATAAATAGAATTAATTATTATTAATACGTTAAGTCTTGTTCATTGTTTTTCACTTTTATTAAATGTTTGATATTTCCGGTGGAAATGGTGGACTATCGGACATTCAAAATGCAGTATATTTTCACTCTTACACACATATATTCTCCTTTTACATACATACATTTTTACTCTCACACACGTATATACTCACACATTCATACATTTTGCTCTCATATTATCATATTTCAATGCACACATTCATATATTGTCCCACACATTCATGCATTTTGTTCTCATATTCATATATTTTAATGCTCATATTTATACATTTTGCTCTCATGTGAAATCTACTAAAACAAAGTAGGCTACGTCATGGTAGTGGTCAGCTGTTAAACACAAAAGTGTATCTTAAGGGCTGTAAATATAATAAGCCTGTTGTCAATTTTAGACACAGGCTTATTATATTTACAGCCCTTAATAACATTCATTTTCTGGACTCAATGTGTGTCTTGGCCGTTTTCTTTGTTCCAAGCTAACGAGTGCTTTTTGTTTTGAAATCACTTCTGCGAGTTTCGCGGCCTCCCCCCTCGCTCCACTGACCATTAGACCATTTAGTAAGGTAAAAAGCACAAGGGCTAAAACGCCTCTCAGACGCTCTTCCGTTTACTTTTTTAATAAAGAAAAACAAATGGTCCGTACTCCGTAGATACACAGACTCATATATGTATGTATACTGTCAGGAGAATGTATGTGCGTGAGAGGACCAGTATGAATTACGGCATAGAAATATGCGAACACAAACCAGACTGGGGGTTGGGAGATCACAGGAGTGGGGGGAGAGAGCTGTGGAATGTGACCCTTGGGAGAATTCCTCCACACATTCCGATGGCCAATTCGTTTTAAACAAAGAGTTCGCAACACAGGACCGCATAGGCAACATGGGGGGTGGGAGCTGGTGAACGGTCTGGTTAATGTTTGTAAACACAATCCCCAGGATGTGTCCTAATCAAACCAAAAGAGAAAATGCAGATATCATTCTCTCTCTCGACTCGCTGGTATCTCGAGCTTAGCGCTCATTGGTGTTCATACTGCTCACAGGCTGGGCTGCTGTATATATCTAGTGTATTCATACTGTACCCCTCCTCACTGTTTATTCATCATTCAACCATTTACACCTTCCTTTTTTCCCGTCAAGAGGTTGAAAAAGATTGAGTCCTATGTTTCCAATTGGTTCCCAAATCTGAACATTGACCAGTGGCATAAGATCAGGAGCCGGGTAAATGAGAGACTGAGGAGCCCCCGAAAAACAGATCCCGAAATAGCTCATCCTAGTTTCCGCAGCAGATAGGCCTACAGCATGGTGTCTGTTATGTCAGTTATTTTAAATAAAACTGTGAAAACTGAACTTGAAAATTGTTTCCTCTTTTTATTTTATTTATTATTTTCGGGACGGGGAGACGTGGGGAGACGTGTGTGATTAAAAATTAATTAGCAGAAATGTAAAATGATCTAACTTAGTTCTATTCATATTCTTGATGGGAAGAGCAGTGTAAATGGGTGGCCATATGCATTTGAAAAGCAATATAAATCACACAGTTATTATACAATAGGCTATACATGTAAGGTTTCAGCGTTAGAGTCTGTGAGCTTATTGTTTTGTGTTTATTCTGGTGGCCTTGCAGTTTATTTTGATGTTGGCTCTGTTCTCTCGTTTCAGGTGTCATCACTTCCTGTCGTGGTGTGTCACTTGCCAGCTTGATGGTGATCTCCTGTTCTGGATTGTTTGCACCTGTGCCTCATTAACTATTGTGTATATGTAGCCCGGTTCTCCTGTTGTCTTTTGTCGGTTCGTCTTGTCTCTATATCAAGTCCATGTCTGTACTCCCTCGTGTGAACCATTGAGCTCTTAGTAGAACCTAGCAAACTTCTGAGTGTCCTAGTTGATCCTAAAACCTTTGTTGGATATTAAAAGGTATTTTCAAAATCAAGAAAGAATCGTGCATCTGAGTCTTTGTGAATCCTTCGTGTCAGAACGAACCGACCAAACAAGATGGACTCAGCCGATTCCACCGTGTTCAAGACGGCTTTGCAGGTGCAAGGAACACGCCTGCGTCAACATGAGGGACAGCTGACAACAATGAATCAGGGGGTTCAGGACGTAAATGCCCGTCAGCACAACTTCCAGTCAACAGTGACAACGGAAATAAATCACCTGGCAGAGAAAATGCGTGACATACTTACGCACCTCGAGGCACGTCCTGCTATTCCTGCGGCAGAGTTTTCCGGTCCAGCGGAGGTCGGGTTTGCTGAGATCCCCGTTCAAATACCCATGCCATCGTCTTCACTCCGCCTCGCTTCACCGGAGAAGTTCTCCGGGGATTCTGGAAACTGTCGTCCATTCCTGATACAGTGCGATCTCCATTTCAAACATCAGCCCGCATCATTTCCCACAGATCAAGCTAAGGTAGCTTTCATAGTATCTCACTTGACGGGAAGAGCGGGAGCCTGGGCAACAGCAGAATGGCCCCCGAGACTCTGGTGGCCGGGGATGTGGAAGGATGTTGCAGAATATGTAGCAGCGTGTCCTGTGTGCGCCAGGAACAAAACTTCTCGGCAAGCTACGGCAGGTCTTCTCCAACCTCTGCCCATTCTCAACAGACCATGGTCTCACATTGCGTTGGATTTCGTGACAGGATTACCAACATCGGCAGGTAATACCACCATACTCACTGTGGTTGATCGTTTTTCTAAAATGGCACACTTTGTCGCCATGCCCAAGTTACCTAATGCCAAAGAAACAGCAGAGGCCATGTTGTCTCATGTTGATCCATGGTTTTCCCAGTGATGTCGTTTCAGACCGAGGCCCACAGTTCGTGTCACGTTTTTGGAAGGAGTTTTGTTGACTAATCCAAGCCACTGTTAGTCTGACCTCCGGATACCATCCACAGTCAAATGGACAAGCGGAGAGGATGAATCAGGATTTGGAGACCTGTTTGAGATGCCTAGCGTCCGAGAAACCCACCACCTGGAGTAAAAGTCTGATTTGGGTGGAGTATGCGCACAACACTTTACCCACATCAGCCATTGGTATCTCCCCGTTTCAATGTGTCCATGGGTACCAACCTCCATTGTTTCCTGAGCTCGAGAAGGAGGTCACGGTACCATCAGCCCATGCTCTGGTTCGACGCTGCCGTCGGGTCTGGGTGGGAGTTCGCCATATGTTGCAGAGGAGTGCCGTTCGCATGAAGGTATTGGCCGACCGGAAACAACGTCCAGCCCCCAAGTACCAGGCCGGACAACGAGTGTGGCTATCTACCAAAGATCTTCCTCTCCATGTCGCCTCCAGGAAGCTGGCTCCCCGGTTCGTTGGTCCTTTTCCCATAGCCAAAGTGATTAACCCTGTTGCTGTCCGTTTATGTCTTCCAAAGTCCATCAAGGTCCACCCCACGTTCCATGTCAGCAAGTTGAAACCAGTCAAAGAGAGCAGACTGGTCCCCGCCTCCACGCCCCCTCCACCTCCCCGGATTGTCGACGGAGGTCAAGTGTACACTGTGGACAAAATACTGTCGGAAAGGAAGAGAGGCAGAGGTAGACAGTTCCTGGTCGACTGGGTAGGGTATGGATTAGAGGAGAGGTGTTGGATCCCAGGCAGCTTCATTGTGGACAAGACCCTTATATCTGACTTCGATAGAGATCAGTCTCAGGATTCAGGGACGTCTGGAGCCGTCCGTAAGAGGGGGGGGTACTGTAAGGTTTCAGTGTTAGAGTCTGTGAGCTTATTGTTTTGTGTTTATTCTGGTGGCCTTGCAATTTATTTTGATGTTGGCTCTGTCCTCTCGTTTCAGGTGTCATCACTTCCTGTCGTGGTGTGTCACTTGCCAGCTTGATGGTGATCTCCTGTTCTGGATTGTTTGCACCTGTGCCTCATTAACTATTGTGTATATGTAGCCCGGTTCTCCTGTTGTCTTTTGTCGGTTCGTCTTGTCTCTATATCAAGTCCATGTCTGTACTCCCTCGTGTGAACCATTGAGCTCTTAGTAGAACCTACCGAACATTTGAGTGTCCTAGTTGATCCTAAAACCTTTGTTGGATATTAAAAGGTATTTTCGAAATCAAGAAGGAATCGTGCATCTGAGTCTTTGTGAGTCCTTCGTGTCAATAAAAGCACCATCGATAACCATTACCTTTATCCAATTCAAACTTTGGACGGGAAAAAAGGAAGGTGTAAATGGTTGGGCTATACTGTAGGCCTACTGTATACATACAAAGGCCATTCAAGCTAGAGTTCTTCTGGAAATGTTCACATCAGGCACCTTCAAGTTAAACAATACTACAGTAAACAATTAACACAGTAAATTATGTGGATTAAACCACATTTATTTCGTTAAAAATAAACGAAATATGATTTAGTTTGAATGATTAAATGTCATCAGGCACCTTCAAGTTAAACAATCAGGTGCACACTTTAATGTGCCGCCACCTCCGGAGTCGGCTTGACTCGGTTTAAAGAATGCACAAATGTGTTTAATCGTTAATGTCAGATATGTACTAAGTAGCCTAAATACATTTGTTCCTGCTCAAGATTAGATTCAACTTTATTGTTATTGCACATATTGCAGGTACTGAGACAACGAAATGCAGTTTAGCTTCTCCAGGGGTGCAACAAGCAGCGAAAAGTAATGTGCACAATACTACAGTAAACAATTAACACAGTAAATTATGTGGATTAAACCACATTTATTTCGTTAAAAAGAAACAAAATATGATTTTGTTTGAATGATTAAATGTAGGGTGAATTGCCCTAATGTGGGACATTTTTGCAATTCAGACTTTGGGAATATATTGAGATATGAAGCCGATACAATAAATCAAAATCCAGTACCATTCCGAATTTAGTAAATGATTACATGTTTCTTATTTAGCACAGAATATGATCCTATCCGTGACATATGGATCTTAACAAATATCCGCTATATCAGATACCTTTAGATCAGCTGTTTATTTCACATGAGTTCCAGTGTGGCAGCTTTTTCCCTCTTCAAGCTACCTAACTTCACTCCTTCCACCTTTGAATTCCATGCCGTCACAGTAACCCATCCTATACAATTAACCATTGTTGTTCTCTACCGTCCGCCAGGCGCCTTGGGGGACTTCTTGGAGGAATTAGATCATCTCCTCTCACACATCCCTGAAACTGGCCCTCCGGCTGTACTTCTCGGAGACTTCAACCTCCAGACGGGGAAGATAGACGAACTAACATCTCTGTTAACCGCCTTTGCTTTTTCACTGTCTCCATCCCCACCAACTCATAAAGCTGGCAATGTCCTTGATCTCATATTCTCAAGGAACTGCACTACTTCTAACCTCTCTGTAAACCCGCTCCACACATCCGATCTTCTTCCTTTCATTCTCTCTACCCCTTTCCAAACATAACAAACTAATCTGTTCTCATCCTGCACCTGTCCGCCGTAACCTTCGTTCCCTCTCCCCCTCTACCTTTGCCTCATCGGTGCTCTCAGCCCTCCCTTCCTCTGACTCGTTCCAACTCCTGCCTCCAAACTCTGCTGCAGAAACTCTCCTCTCTACTCTCTCATCCTCTCTGGACTCTCTCTGTCCTCTCATATCTCGGCAGGCTCGTCAGTCCCCTCCTGCTCCCTGGCTAAATGACGCACTGCGTGCTAATAGAACCATCCTTCGGGCAGCAGAGCGGAAACGGTGGAAATCCAAACACCGTGACGACCTCCTAACCTATCAGGCTCTCCTCTCCTCTTTCTCTGCTTCGATCTCTCAGGCAAAGAGCACTTTCTTTCAAGATAAGATCCAATCTTCCTATTCCAATCCCAAAAAACTATGTTCCATCTTCTCCACCCTCTTGGACCCTCCCAAAGCCCCTCCCCCCTCCTCACTTCTGTCAAGCGACTTTGTTAATCATTTTGAAAAAAAGGTTGATGATATTCGCTCTTCTTTTTCTGACTCACCTTTACTTATCGCTGGGTCACCAGATCCTCCTTTCACCCACACACTAACCTCCTCTTCCCCTCTCTCTCCAAGTGAAGTGCTTACCCTCATTACCTCTGCCCGCCCTACCACCTGTCCTCTGGACCCTATCCCTTCAAACCTCCTTCAGACTATCGCTCCTGATATTCTACCGTTTCTCACCCATTTCATCAACACATCTCTAACTTCTGGTCACTTTCCAAACAGTCTCATGGAGGCAAGAGTAAACCCTCTCCTAAAGAAACCCACTCTCAACCCGTCTGATGTTATAAACTACAGGCCGGTCTCTCTCCTCCCGTTCCTGTCTAAAACACTTGAACGCGCTGTCTTTAAACAACTCTCCTGTTATCTCCATCAGAACAACCTTCTGGATCCGCACCAGTCTGGTTTCAAGGCAGGTCACTCCACAGAAACTGCCCTCCTTGCTGTCACTGAGGAACTGCACACTGCCAAAGCAGCATCCCTCTCCTCTGTCATCATCATGTTGGACCTGTCAGCTGCATTCGACACGGTGAACCATCAAATCCTCCTTCGCACTCTCCAAGAACTTGGAGTTTCAGGCTCTGCACTTTCCCTCCTCACCTCATACCTCAAAGACCGTACCTACAGGGTAACTTGGAGAGGGTCCGAGTCCGACCCTTGTCAATTAACTACAGGGGTCCCTCAGGGCTCTGTTCTTGGTCCCCTCCTCTTCTCCCTGTACACAAACTCGCTCGGATCAGTCATTAGCCCGCATGGTTTTTCATACCACTACTATGCTGACGACACCCAATTAATTCTGTCCTTTCCCCGCTCAGAGACCCAGGTCGTCGCACGCATCTCTGCTTGTCTAGCTGACATCTCTCAGTGGATGTCTGCTCATCACCTCAAGCTCAACCTTGACAAGACTGAACTGCTTTTCCTTCCGGGAAAAGATTGTCCCACTCTTGACCTGACAATCAACATCGGCACCTCTGTTGTTTCCCCGACTCAGACTGCAAGGAATCTGGGAGTAATCTTAGATAACAACCTGTCCTTCACTGCAAACATCGCTGCTACAACCCGTTGCTGCAGTTATACGCTGTACAACATCAGGAAGATTCGTCCCCAGCTGACCCAGAAAGCCACCCAGGTTCTGGTCCAGGCTCTCGTCATCTCACGCCTAGACTACTGCAACTCCCTCCTGGCTGGTCTACCTGCATGTGCCATCCGACTTCTGCAGCTCATCCAGAATGCAGCGGCTCGTCTGGTCTTCAACCTTCCAAAATGTTCCCACACCACTCCGCTCCTCCGCTCCCTTCACTGGCTCCTGGTAACTGCTAGAATCCACTTCAAGACACTGGTACTTGCATTCCATGCTGCGAATGGATCTGGCCCTTCCTACATCCAGGACATGGTTAAACTGTACACCCCAGCGCGTGCACTCCGCTCTGCATCAGCCAAACGACTCGCTGCACCCTCGCTGCGAGGGGGACCCAAGTTCCCATCAGCAAAAACACGTGGGTTTGCTATCCTGGCTCCAAAATGGTGGAATGAGCTCCCCATTGACATCAGGACAGCAGAAAGCCTGCACATCTTCCGGCGCAGACTGAAAACTCATCTCTTTCGACTCCACTTCGAGCGATAGAATTACTAACAAGGCACTTATATACTAATAAAGGACTGGCTTATCTATAGCCAGTTGAGTAGCACTTGAAATGTTTGGCTCTATGATACCTGATGTACTTATATGATTCTGTTTTCTTCAGGGTTGTGTCTTCCTGGTCGTATGTACTTATTGTAAGTCGCTTTGGATAAAAGCGTCAGCTAAATGCAATGTAATGTAATGTTAATCACGGCTCCCCCTGGTGGATCCATGATCCATTGCAGCTGGTTTCATTATAATTAAATGTATTTATCAAGGGGGCGTTTCAAGTCCTGCGGGGGGTTTTCCTTTTCAGCATGGGCCCACCCCGTGCCGATCACGGACCCACACGGGTAGGCGTCTGAAATGAAGCGCTACATCTGTACCTATATAAAGTATATAAATATAGTTTTTTTTTCAAAATACCAAACGGATCCTGCCATGCCTCATTTCGCTCTATTTGCTCTTTCCAGCCCTGTTTTTGCAGGGGGCTGATTCTGTGACGTAGCTTTAATGCAAATTAGCTGCAACTGACCACGCCCCCCTGCAGGAGAGGGGAGGGTGCTTGGAGATCAGCTGCTGGGCTGTCAGAAGAGGGGGAGAAAAAGAGATCTCCGTCCTCCGTGTTTTATTCTTATATGATTATATAGAGTCATTATTCATTTGTTTTAAAGCTCAATAAATAACAAAGAAGACCTTTGACCGGCACTTTTCTAATTTTGTCCGGAAGATTTCAACTTTAACGGACATGTTGACCGGCGAAAAAAGAATCGAACTGAAACTTTGCCGCACGGTCCACTCGTCCCTTGGAAGAGGCGGAGAGGTTTGTGTTTGTCATCTGCTGGTGGACTAACCGGAGAGTATTACAGTGAGGGAGGGATAGAGTGGCGAAGTCACTCCCATCTACTTCCGGTCCATGGGACTTTATTTTGGAAAAAATATGTATTGAAGTCAATGGAGAGAGAAAACGTATCTTTCGATCCCGTTTGAATTGTGCCACGAATTACACATATGATGTTTGTCAATCTTAAAAAATAATTTCCATGTCAAAAAAGTCACAGTTTAAAACTGTTGAAATATAAGACTATGAGAAATACGAAACTAGAAAGACTACAAATCCCAGAATCGCGTAATTGATGTCATAACTGATGTCACAATTGTTTTCCTCCGCTAAATATAAGAGATAGCTAAGATAAGATAACTTTAACAAGATGCCTGTGTGCTTAGTACCAGGTTGTTATCATACCAGCAATAGGTCTTGCTCGTCCTTTCGCTTCCCGTCTGATGAAAGGACCAGGAGTGGCTGGATCAAGGTAGCTACCTAGCTAGTAGCAAGCACGTTAGTTAGCATTACAGCCTTAGCCTTGTCATTTTTATTAGCCTTAACATGAAGTAACATTAAAGGTGGGGTAGGTAATACACTTTTTGTTATATTCCATGGAATGCTCTTAAAGTGCCCGTGAAGTGCATGTTTTTGGGTATGGAGGAAAAGAGAGAGGGTTGTGTTTTCTGACACTTGGTGAGTTCCCTGACACACCAGGGACACATATTCATGTATAAAAGACGTACAAAAGTGCATTTTGCATGATAAGTCCCCTTTAAGCCTTCAATACCTGTACATTTTTTCAAATCTGATTATATCAATCAACATCACAATATTAATATTATACGGATTTAAACGTGTTTGTCTCATCGAATGCGCAAAAAAAACACACAAATACTTATATTTTTAAGTTTTAGTATTACTGTAACTCAGTGGCCATCAACTGGCGGCCCGCGGGCCACATCCGGCCCGCCAGACATTCTCATCCGGCCTGCACGACGGGGGTGACTGTGGCCTTGGCGGAGTGGTTAGTGCGTTCGCCCCCACTTATTTATCTTTAAAGTATAAAAATAAAGTGATAAAGTGAGTCATTTTGGTAAATCTGGCAACAACAGTGCAGATGGTGGTGTTACCTGCAGAGGGCGGCAGTCCAGTGACAAAATCCAGCGAGATGTCAGACCATGGGCGGCTTGGAATGGACAAAGTTTGCAGTAGACCCATAGGAGACTGGGTAGAGGTCTTATTCCGAGCACAGTGTAGTGCAGGCTGCCACATACTGTGGTAGAATATTTGAATGTATTCATGTTAGCTCCAAATGAATAAGCTTAAAAATGGGAATGATTTGGGTTAAACTGTGAGCTGGACTTTGGGCAAGCACATGTGACTTTTGAGAGACCATGTGGTTTTTGAGGACAAAGGGCCATGGGGGAGGTGGCAGCATGTGTGACTTGCACTGTATGCAAATGCTCTCGCCACCTGTGAGTGGGGGAATTTAAGATTGGGGGAAGGTGATAGCAGGGGATATTTGGAGGATGTCAGCAGAACATCAGAGACCCCTCCCATTGCTAGAGAGTACAAATGAAGAGACGCAGCTGTGTTCAGTCTCTTTCTGCTGGCTGGCTGACGTGATCACCAGGTAATATTGGGTTCCCAAGTATATTGTATTGTATGTATTATTGTATTGTATGTATTATTGTATTGTATGTATTATTGTATTGTATGTATTATTGTATTGAATGTAATGATTTCTGGTGCATTGTAATATTGCCATTAAAGTAGAGTATGGTTGACTTGGTGGCACTGAATTCCTTCCATATAAATAGCTCTAGACGGACGCGGAGATATTTGAAACGTGGAGCGTAAATCCATTTCAATACCTAACAAATGGTGACCCGACGTGCAAGATAACGAGCGGAGGAGGAATTCAGACGACCGGATTGGGTCGAGAATAAGCGCTTTTAAACACCTCAGACAATCACGCAGGGCCCTGCATAATACAGAGAAGGTACTTACAGACGCCTGTTATGTAAATCGATTGTCTGTGATTGAATACACTAACATTTTAGGATTGTCTGAAGGCGTTTCACAGTGTTTTTAAAGTTTAAATGGAATATACAATGCATATTTTAAACATAGTCGTTGATCGCAGGTAGATATAGTCCTGCGTAGCGTACATAGACAGTTACATATTAATTACAGTTTGGCGCGGATCTACAGGTAGATAAAGTCCTGAGTGGCGTACATAAGAGCGGTTTAGCGCGGATCTGCAGGTAGATACAGTCCTGAGTGGCGTAGAGACGGTGCAGTCTGGAGTTGCGAGGTTTGAGTCCCGCACGACAGAACCTGGAAACCCGATTTCAGATCGGGTCGCCGGCTAGAACTGAGGGGTTTTACAGGACAGACGAACGCTCAAAAGCTAAGAGCCGGAGGTCTGTGTTATGGTAATTACTCAATATTTGTGGATCTCAAAGAAGCACTCGGATGAGTGAGGCTCATTTGTGGTCTGCTGCTGCCATCTAGTGGCTGAAAGGGGGTAGTACACCTTTGACATTTTTATATGAATTTAGCTTCAAGCGCTGAGTTTAAACATTACATTGCTGACCGGTATTGAAGACGGGAAGCGCGTTAATAGTAACTACGACAATAGCCCAGTATATTAATACATGTGAGCACATATTAATTGAGTCAGATAAATAAAAGCGAAGTGAATATGGAACGACAGAATGCTAAAAACGATTCTGAAATTCCAGGGAGTTACCGGGAGCAATGGGAACAGATTAAGAGATTGATTTTAAGCGGTGTCAAACAGGGGGCTAAAGAAAAGGCTTGTACTGATCTCCGATTCCTACACGATAAAATGATAACAGAGAATAGAGTGGGAGATGACGACACCATAGGTAATTTGGGCACAGCATTGAATGTATATGAAAGACAGATTATAAAGCAACTTACACACCTAAACGAACAGAAACCCAGATGGTTTGCTCGTAGCAAATGGAACAAACAGACGCAGGCACTAGATAGATTGAGGAGGGTTTGTCACAATGCTGCCCTCGCAATGATTGGAATTACAATTCCTCCCGTCACAGACCAAAATCTCCCGGGTGCAATGGCAATCCACAGCCCCATAAAAACAGATGAATTTAACACTCTGCTGTTCCCTCATGGTGTTAAAGACACGGAGGTGCCTACAGATGGCGACATTCTGGACTATGTCGCAGAACGAGTCGAATATTTTAGAACAATGCAAAATAATGTTGTCTCTAACTCAGAGCACAAATCTCAAACGGAGCCCAAACTAAATCCTGCTATTCTCACACGCTCCTCTCTCCTTTACCCGGATTTAGGTAGTTAGATTACACAAACCCCTCCCCCTTATTCTCAGACCAGGGGGGGGTTTCCCCGAGCAGGGACAGCCGACCACTTAATAGGGACCTCAACTCAGAACAATTGGCTTCCCTTCTGGCAGATCTTACAGAGAGACACTCAGGCGCTACACAAACAGAGATAACATACACAGGCGTGCTGAGGAGGGGGAGAGAGGTGAGACGTCTTATCACCCATGTCCAAGGGGGACAGTGGTGAAGGGATAGCGGGCCATAAAAGGAAGAGAAAGACAGCAGGAGGCCAGTGTCGTAAAATACAGCTATGAGGACACTTTGAAGCAGGACGCCAGGGTCGTAAAGTTCCCAGGTCACAGCTCTTGCCTCTGCATCCTATGCATTACCATTCTTTCTTGATGTTTCTGAAAATGAAAACACAGTAAATGGGATTCTTTTTCAGAAAAGGGGGAGTTGTTAGACAATAGGAATTTGATATTTACATTTTTATAGTCTAAAATCTATTGTAGTATTTTTTTAGGTATCATAAAACAGCACTGTTTTAGCTTTTTAGGTCAAGTTAATTGAAGATTTGAGAATGTTAATTAGGCGTCCCTAAAAATGGTGGGATGTACTACACAAATTATCTGTTAAATTCTGATTTTAGATTAATCAGATGACATGTCTTATTTTTATACAGTCCTTTAATGACAGATGTTAAAAACCTGGACACTTATTTTTATTTTTATGCATATACTGCCATCAGGCATATATTTAAATCCAGAGACAGATGCAGTCTCTGTTTGAACAAATATCACAATGAAAAATAGTGGTAGCAAATCATCTTTATGTCAAATCATGTCGGGAAGAGATGAGGAGTTTTGTTTTGAAACAAAATTTTGAACTGAGCCATGTTGGTTTTCAAAAAGCTGACTTTTCAAAATGAAACAGATCACTTTTGAGTGTACAGTAGCAGTTTGCATGGAGATTTATTTGTGAACACTACAGTAGCAGGATGTATTTACCTGTCCTAGGAAAGGGACAGATTATAAGTAAAAGAATGGTTAGAAATGGAAATAACAAAAGGTTGTTGAAGGCTGAAGAGAAAAGAAAACAGATGGATAAAAGAAGACTGAAATAGATGGACAGGGCAAGATATTAAATGTGTTGAAGTGATATCTTGCTCAGAAGGATAAAAGGTGGTTAAAATACCACGAGTGAAGTTGGAAAAAGTATGTAGGAGAGAGAGAGAGAGAGACAAGACAATTAAGATGTTTGAAAAGATTAGAAAGAGTAAAAGTTATATAAAGTTAACTACTATTCTGGACAATGTCATATTGTTTTATGAGTAAAAAACATGAAATAAAATATATTACTAGATATAAGACCACATGTGAAGAGACAGGCATGAAATGGTTAGACGCATTGCCACTAGCTCTTATGTCAATCAAGAGCTCAATTAACAAAGGGACAGGTTTCTCTCCATTTGAGCTCACTCATGGTCACCAGTTCCCAGGAGCCCTGAGCGTAGGATTGAGGGATTTGTATCAGATTTCTCCACACAGGTTACAGAGGCAAAAGGGGGACATCAAACCCAAGTGGCTGAGACCCAGGTTCTCTGGACCCCATCGGGCGATGCAGAGGACATCTCACGCTGTCCGCTTGGAAGGGAAAGGAGACATCTGGTACCACTGGAATCAGTGCGCAGTGGGGAAACCTCCAGGAAGGATGTGTGAAAGCTGTCATCTTCCGCGTGCTGGGCCTGATGTACCTGACCAAGCAAGGGTGGCGACTCCACGGTGTGGGAAGCGTATCCAAGGATGCAGTATCAGGAGTTCCGGGTCTCGCCACGGATGGAAGTACCTGACACTACGCAGACAGTGAAACCAGGAGAGTGAGTGTTCACCAGAGCGATAAAGAGGAGGAGCAGGCACTCGCCAAAGGGGGAGGGTCCCTAACAAGCACTCCTGTCTACATCGACTGCAGTTAGAGTGGCGGAGAGACCATCCTGGATACATCTGACTGTGAAGCTGTTTAAACCTAAAAGACAGAAACTCGCCTCTACTGTGGTGAAGTCTGGCTACAAAGGGAGGTGATTTCCAATAAGGGCACCTGTCTCAAACCAGTGAAGAAACCAACAGAACCCAGTAGAATTTAAAGAGTGGACGTGAGCAGGGAAACAGTAACGGGTCTGAGGGATAGAAACTGACGATGTACAGAGAAAGAATTAGACCATGGGGATTACATTAAAACATGTGCCTATACAATCTACCTACCTCAGCCGTTTGGGTACTTTTGTATATGAATTTGACCTTGCAGCTGCCTCTCCTTATGATAGGAGGCAGGGCATTTCAGGTTGTTCATATTTATGAGAAGACAGACTTGCTGTCTCCTAAATATCTCATTTTGACTAAAGCGGAATGAAGTATACATGAAGTAATGTTAAAGCTTGAAGACACTGCAATCTTGCAGATTACAGATTAATTGAATCACCACTGTGAAGGTTATACCTTATGACGATTGACTATACTCAATCAGAATGATTGAAGGGTTTTAACTTTGTTGTTACTAAGTGATGTAATTGATGTATGGAGTTATTTACATATTTTGGTATTTCTAACACGGTCGTAGGAAGTTGATATGTGGAGCCATTTCTGAACGTTTAAATAGTCTGAATCCCAGAACGAATGTGAATGTCTTGAAAGTAGTTGATTTATTAGATCTAAATCAAAAGGGGGATTTGTGGTAGAATATTTGAATGTATTCATGTTAGCTCCAAATGAATAAGCTTAAAAATGGGAATGATTTGGGTTAAACTGTGAGCTGGACTTTGGGCAAGCACATGTGACTTTTGAGAGACCATGTGGTTTTTGAGGACAAAGGGCCATGGGGGAGGTGGCAGCATGTGTGACTTGCACTGTATGCAAATGCTCTCGCCACCTGTGAGTGGGGGAATTTAAGATTGGGGGAAGGTGATAGCAGGGGATATTTGGAGGATGTCAGCAGAACATCAGAGACCCCTCCCATTGCTAGAGAGTACAAATGAAGAGACGCAGCTGTGTTCAGTCTCTTTCTGCTGGCTGGCTGACGTGATCACCAGGTAATATTGGGTTCCCAAGTATATTGTATTGTATGTATTATTGTATTGTATGTATTATTGTATTGTATGTATTATTGTATTGTATGTATTATTGTATTGAATGTAATGATTTCTGGTGCATTGTAATATTGCCATTAAAGTAGAGTATGGTTGACTTGGTGGCACTGAATTCCTTCCATATAAATAGCTCTAGACGGACGCGGAGATATTTGAAACGTGGAGCGTAAATCCATTTCAATACCTAACAATACTCAATAACCTCCTTCTCCATTTTAGGCCACCAAAACCTTTGCTTTATCATGTACATAGTTATTTTGATACATGGATGACATGTTAATACATCATACACATCACCCCAATTCTGGCCTCACTACACTGGCTTCCAGTTCAGTTCAGAATTGATTTTAAAATCCTTTTATTTGTTTTTAAAGCTCTAAATGGGCTGGCTCCTTCCTACATAACCGAACTCCTCCAGCGCTACACCCCAGCAAGAGTTTTAAGGTCTGCTGACCAGCTGCTGCTGGTAGTGCCGAAGACCAGGCTCAAAACCCGAGGGCACCGAGCCTTCGCAGCAGCTGGCCCGAGGCTCTGGAACACTCTGCCCCTCCATGTGAGGTCGGCCCAGACCCTAGGGGTTTTTAAATCCTCTCTAAAAACACACTTCTTCTCTCAGGCTTTCTAGCTAGAGCGGAGCACGACTTCTGACATTTCCCTGTGTATTGTTTTTATATTTGCTGTTGCAAAATGACTGTCTTTTGTTACTATTGCACTGCAGTAAAGTGTTTTTATTACATGTACAGCACTTTGGCTCGACCAAACATCGTTTTTAAATGTGCTCTATAAATAAAACTTGATTTGATTTGATTTGATTACAGATGTGTGAGCCCAGTGAATCACGTCAGAGCGAACAGTGTTGGAGCACCACCCACCGGAGGATGGCCGAAGGTCAGACTTTGCTCCGCGCCGTTCGTTGATGAGTAGACCTTTTAGTTAATAAAAGATATAAGACTCGAACACCGAGATGAGGTTATAATAAGTAAGCTGATTTAATGGTAAAAGCAACAGTACAATAATACAGAGTACTCCGGGCTCAGTTCCACTACTGTGTGATACACGTATCAGGACAGCCAGTCAGAAAGACAGCGCCAAGTATGAACATTGGGACAACTTACATACGTTATTATGTGGGAGGAGTTGTGCGGTTGCTCCTCTAATTGGTGGCTTCACTCCTGGGCGGACCCTAGGCAATGAGTCAGCAGCCGTTGACTCCGTCTGGTTCGCCCCATCGTCTTACATTAGCTAACACACGATATCACATGTTCTGCCTCGCTGAAAGCTATACTTGTATATATGTTTAAACGTCATCGTCTCATGACGTCCTTAGGATTAGTTAACTAATAAAGGTTAACTGTTTTTATAACCTGAGGCCTTCTCTGAACTTCCTCCAACCTCGATGTCAGCTCACTTAAAATGAATACATCTATTGATAATTCAGTACGACCATTGTCTCTCTCACTGTGTGTGACCCAATTCCGTAACACACATCATATGGAATATCATGTGATATTAAATGAATATACCAGAAATACGCTGTATTAAACTTTCTGTTATAACACTATAGCTGGAAACTGTGAACACAGGTTAGTAGTATTACACATGCTGTTTCAATCACATTAGTATTCATAAAAAGTGACAGGTGACACGCCCCCAATTATGCAAATGAGCTAAGTCCCGCCTCCCATTGTTCGAGATCCTTTTATGTGAGTGGGTACAATTATGTTAATGAGCTAAGTCCCGCCTCCCATTGTTCGAGATCCTTTGATGTGAGGGGTGAGGTGTTATAGCAGGTAGGTGTGAAAAGCCCCCCTGTGTAGTGCCTTTGTTGTCTAATCCTTTGATGTGTTGATTAAGGCAGTCTCTCTGAAGTTATGTTGTCTGGGCCCCTGCCCCCTCACACCCCTTTGTAGTCTAATCCTTTGATGTGAGTTGTTATAACAGGTAGGTGTGAAAAAAGCCTTTGATGTTAATCTAGGTGTTGATTAAAGCAGTCTCTTTGAAGTTATGCATGAGACTGTCTGGCGCCTGTCCCCTCAGAGTTGTCTAATCTAATTAGCCTTTGATGTTTTGCCCTTTGATGTGAGGTGTTATAACAGGCAGGTGTGATTTCACACTGGTGTGTTATAAGCCTTTGATGTTAATCTAGGTGTCTCTTTGAAGTTATGCGTGAGACTGTCTAGCCCCCGCCCCCTCACAGCCCAGGCCTCTCCCCCTTTCTCCACCCCTTCCTGTCACACGATATGAAGCCAGCAGATAGTGGGGGGTGGAATTAGGTGAAAATAGAAATACGCTCAAACTAAATAAAAAGACAGTAATTTCCACTTACCAAGTTACCTTTCAAAAAAGAAAAATGGCCAAGAGACGCCTCGATACGGGTTTAATCAGCCTGTGACAACTTACCGCCATCCGTCCGGAGCGCCAGTCAAGAAACTAATGCAGCATCTGTGCGGGGGTCAGACGCCTACAGCCGAAGATCTGTGCACAAACTCATCTCGTGCCCTCTTTTGGTCATGTGAGCGCGTTCATGTGTGCTGGAGGAGGGGCTCTGTGAGGAAGTGGCAGATTTTCCCCCGGTTGTGTACTTTTCAAATACGTAAAGAGGGAAATAATAAAATACCCTATTCCCCCCATGATCTTTGTCTTTTTTATAATTACTTTACACAACTATAAGGAAACCCAATATGAAGTTATATGAGGATGTATGGGTGTAATATTAGAATTTGTTGTATGCACCAAAAAAGGTTTGACTGCAAAAGACTCTCACTTTTACAGAGGGCTCCTCATGTTTCTTTTTAAGTTTTTGTGAAACTGTTAACTACAAGGAAGTATCTGTTTGCAAAGAGGGTATTCATATTCATTTAAAAAGATCTTATTTCGTTTTTTAATAGTGATACCTAAGGATATTCTCTTTAGTTGTATGGATTGTAAACTAATGTGTAATTACTTTATTAACTGTAAGAAAGTCTCTCTAAAGAGGGAAATAATAAAATATCCTATTCCCCCCATGATCTTTGTCTTTTTTATAATTACTTCACACAACTATAAGGAAACCCAATATGAAGTTATATGAGGTTGTATGGGTGTAATATTAGAATTTTCTGTATGCAACAAAAAAAGGTTTGACTGGTGAAAAAGACTCTCACTTTTACAGAGGGCTCCGCCTCCCACTCAACATAACAAGTCCCGCCCTCCTCACCAGATCATTTAAAAGTAAGGGGGTGGAAATAGATGAAAAAAGAAATACGCTCAAACTAAATAACAAGCCAGTAATTTCCACTAACCAAGTCACCTTTCAAAAAAGAAAAATGGCCAAGTGACGCCTCGATATGGGTTTAATCAGCGGGACGCCTGTGACAACTTACCGCCATCCGTCCGGAGCGCCAATCAAGAAACGAATGCAGTGTCTGTGCCGGATTCAGACTCCAGCTGAAGAACTTCATGAAGAATGGCGAATGAACTGCATTTCTACAACTGAAGAATGGAGAAACGTATGGACCCCGTAGGGTTAAAGCGACACTGACCTCAACAGATTGGGCTGTGTTAACTCCGGTGTCTTCCAGAGATCTCCACGCAACCACTGTATCGGAAGAAGTAGTGCATCAGGAAACCATACTGGAACCAGCGGTGTACAAGATATTTGCAAAGAAAAGCAAAGAAACGCAGACAGCATGCGAGATCAAAGAAGAGTTTTCACCGCTGCCCCTCAATGTGAAGGAAGAAGAAGAAGGAGATATCCCCCCGCCGCCAGAAGTCAGAAGAGTCCTGACAAGCACCGTCTGGGAAACTAAAAGCGGACCATCGGGGCGATGGTATTACCGCGCAAGCCGTTTGGTGACGCTGGGGAAGGACCCATTTTGTGAAAAATACCAACGGTGTGAGAGACGTCTTAAAGACACTCATTTTAACCACAGTGTTTGTTCTCTACAAATGTTTAAAGATTGTTACAAAATGTAAAAAAAAATTAAAATAAAAAGGTATGGAGACAAAATTAATTCAGGTGACTCTGTCTTTATGCAGCGCGTGCACTACGCTCTGCATCAGCCAAACGACTCGCTGCACCCTCGCTGCGAGGGGGACCCAAGTTCCCATCGGCAACAACACGTGGGTTTGCTATCCTGGCTCCAAAATGGTGGAATGAGCTCCCCATTGACATCAGGACAGCAGAAAGCCTGCACATCTTCCGGCGCAGACTAAAAACTCATCTCTTTCGACTCCACTTCGAGCGATAGAATTACTAACCAGGCACTTATATACTAATAAAGGACTGGCTTATCTATAGCCAGTTGAGTAGCACTTGAAATGTTTGGCTCTATGATACCTGATGTACTTATATGATTCTGTTTTCTTCAGGGTTGTGTCTTCCTGGTCGAATGTACTTATTGTAAGTCGCTTTGGATAAAAGCGTCAGCTAAATGCAATGTAATGTAATGTAAAAAGCTACAACGCTTAAAGAACTTTTTTTTAAAACTTTCAATTCTCCAGATGACTCCTCCCCATTCAACACAATAAGTCCCACCCTACACTCAGCAAATCATCTAAAACGAAGGACCCCACTAAGACGACCATTCTAAACTAGCCATGGATCTGAGAAAAACCAAGACTCCCCCCGCGAGTTGCAGCCAGGAACAGACTCCTGGACTGCCATCATCACCACCATTTTGGACACCCGAATCTTGCAATACTACTGCTGCTGATTTTGCTCCTTGGGCCAAAACGTCTCTGTTTATGGACACAGTGAAATCGGTGTTGGTTGATATTGTGGAGAGGGTGATACATCGGTACAGAGAAGAAATCTGCAACGGGTGCCGAGTCAGTCACCCCAGGCCAGAGGAAACACGATTTTCTGAATGACATGCCCGATTTTTCCTTCAGAAACAATTACAACGCGTTAATGAAAAGACTCTGGCTCACCGACTTAATTACTGAGATCGACCAGACTCTTATTGATAAAGACATTTTCACGGATGATTGGAGGATCCAAGGCGCTTCGGAGGCTTTTCTTCACAATCTCAAAAATTGCAGACGCCTCAAGGAGAGACTTGAAAAGATCCATGCCGAGTTGGATGGAGAAGAAGAAGACTAATAACCAGCAGTTGACTGAAGCCAGGGATTTGTTCGATACATTGACTTTTTTCTTTAAAGTAAAATAAAAATGGGAAACTACTATGCAAAACGCTCTGTATATATTGATCATAATGTAGTCAATACCCTTTTAATAAGTGTGGTGATGAGGACGATTGAAAACAGAATGAGTAGTGACCCCTGTGTAAAAAGAATGGCTGAAGTTTGTAAACTGGAAGACATTTTGGATATCGTTCGTTCTGGCAGTACTATTCCGGGTCATTGGGAAACGATTGTAAATGAAACATTTAAAGTGGTCCTGGAATCTTCATTTTCCGAAACATTCTGTAACATTACCAAAGAAATGAAACAAACATCAAAAGTGTATCATGTGCTCTCATTGTATGCTCTGTTTGTAGATGTAATGCATCTTTGTGTCGTAAACAGCATAAACATGAATATTTTTGACTGAAGTGAAAAAACTCCACCATGATATTTCCAGTAATATGGGGAATTCTAAGATGGAGACGGTCCTGGGGATGTTACAATCAGTATAACTATTGATTTTTGTATGTGAAAAAATAAAAATGTAAATAGGACATTTTTAAAAAATTAAAAAAGTGTTTTTTTACATTTAAAAACTGTTGTCTTCATTATAGCAAGGGGAGTGTGTCTGATACATGTGTATTACAGTCCTTCACATGCACTGTGTAGTGGACATTTTTATCTTGCCGTATATGCTTAAACCAAATGCTTCTCATGACATTGTCTAAAACACCTATTTCATTTCCTGAGATGTGCTGTTTTCTTCTCATACTCTAATGTGGGTTTTATTCCCAAGCGCTTCAAGGCCACAGAGCTGATTTGGCAGACTAGGTTGAGACTCACACAAAGTCACAGAAGAACTTCCCTATTCTGAGAACCGTTATACTATCTACAGCTCAAGGACAGGTGTCTAATAACAATATGAGACCGTGTGAAGACAGATTTCTGAGCTTCCCACCCTTTCCTGTATATAAGCTTTGCTATTATATTGTACTGGCACACTCCTGCAGACTATCCTATACTCTGTGAGACCTGTGACTGTGTATTGCGTTCCTGTATATAAGCTTTGCTATTATATTGTACTGGCACACTCCTGCAGACTATCCTATACTCTGTGAGACCTGTGACTGTGTATTGTGTTTTTGTATTTGAAGCTTCAAATAAATAACCAGAAAGACAACTCTGTCTGTTTCACCATTTATTTGTTTGATCACTCTGACTTGTACTCTCCACAGTATTGAGTCTCAGATTTCCATAACAATTGGCGTCATGAACAGGATCTCTGCAAGTTCGATTGGGGACACCTACGGACGCTGGTGGTCGCTCCAGGATCTTCGGATTCTCCTCTACCTCGACAGAAACCGTACGGGACGAGAGGACCAGCACCGGGGTGGAACCGATTGACTTCACGAGATCCAACAAACTCAAAAGGCTTTCAATACTCGGTGAGATGTACAGTGTCTAAATTGTTTAAAGTTAAACGTAATTAAACTCCATGACATTTATGAAGAGGGACTGCTCGAAAGTAGGATATTTGGGATATCCATCGTAACCTGGGTGGTTTACGATCAGTCTTTGTGTGATTTGTACTGGGGAACAAAACAAATATCACATCACCGACGGCTGAAAGAAATAGTGTTTTGGTAACACGGGGTGTTTAGGTAACACTTTAAAGACTTTGTTATGGGAGCAAAGCAGAGTGGGGGGCTTGTACCACCTCTCAAGGGTCCGATTGTAGATGTCATGCGAGCAAAACATGGTGAAAACAGTCTGTCTAAATTAAATATATGGACGGAAATGTTCGGATTTCCTAAGGGAGGTTCTTTGAGTAAATTAAAAATCAAAAACCTAAGAAATAAATTATAAGAGTGTGAAGATGGAATGAAAAAGAAGAGTAAAGTTAAAGTAAAAGACTTAGAGGAACTATACACTCATAGAAAGTGTTTAAAATACTGGGAGGATGAAGCAGAGTGCCGTGAAAGAAGGCAATTGGCCGCAGCAATAAAGAAAATACAGGCTGACGATGAGGGTGATAAGAAAGAGAAAAAGGGTTTTCTGTTTCCCCCCCGTATAAACCACACACTTCTCTGTATCCTCTTTGTACAGGCGTGGGGGACCCTCTCCTCGATTGTGGGTTTCCGTTCCTTCCCCTTCTCCCCCCCGTTCTACTGCCGGCTGAGGAAGCTGTTGCGGGGGCTGGTGCTGGGGAAGAGGTCAGCATACCGACCCCCGCCGAAACAGCTGCAGAGGAAGACAAACAGAGAGTGAGCAGAGACGAAGAGAGACAGAGAAAAGAAAATGAAGAAGAAGAAGCAAGACTGGAAAAGATCCGGGCCAAGGAAGAGAAAAAGAAGAGAGAAGCAAGGAAAGCTGAACACTATAAAAAAGAGCACTTCCGCAGACAGGAGGACAACCAGAGCGACCAGGAGGACGAAGAGCATAATCTCGCCTGTCCCATGATCCAGATGGCTGGACATGCTGTTCCGTCACTCGTCTACCGCCCATGGACCATTTCAGAGATGAAGGAGATATCAAGAGATCACCTCCCAGATGTTGAGTTAGGAGGTGCTAAATTCGCTGCAGCACTCCGCATGTTCTGTAGACAATTCTCCCCCACCATGCCGGAGATAAAGAAATTGTTGACTCTGAGAATGGGTCCGACACACGCCAGCCATTTCACCCATCTACTGGGAGGTCATCAGCACATGGGAGACACCAAGTGGGAGGATGCCCTGAACGTTGACTACCGCAATGCTTTGGCCGCACTCGAGAACGCAATAACTACAAAGTTCCCCGCCAAAGTCGACATGTCAAGGATCTATGCATGCAAGCAGAACCCGGAGGAAACAGTAAATGACTATTACCACCGCTTAGAACAAGTGTTCATCGAGAACAGCGGGATTATCAAACAAGAGGCCGGGGAACAAGCCGTATTGGGAGTCTGGGAGACACATCTCAGCAACACTTTCCTCAACGGCCTATTCCCGGCTATTTCTGCATCGGTGCGAAACTACTGCATTGGCGTAATGGACGGTGCCCGGCTGGAAGAAATTTGCCGACATGCCGTGCATGCCGAGAAACGCCTCTTAGAAGAAAAGCCATTGAGGAAAAGAAACGCTGCGACCGCAAAGACAAGGCCCAACCGGTTACAACCGCCTGGTCCAACCAAGCCCAAGGTGATGGCCAGGGAAGAGGGAACCGAGGAGGAGAAGGAGGTTTCCGAGGCCGGGGAGGAAAAGGCAGAGGACGAGGAGGAAGAGTCTACCGAACCAATCGTTGTTTTAACTGCGGAGAGACGGGTCACTCCAGTGTGTTGGGTCCAATCGTTAAAGACTGGGAATCTAGTACTGATTGGACTAGCACAGACGACCCGTTGATTGAGTATTCCCCATCACATGACGTGTTTAAGTACAGCATTGACATCTGATTCTCACAGGCAATGATGACTATCTTAACCCCGTTGCTGAGTTGCCGGAGTTCTCATTTTTCAGTCATATTTCTGAGCTCCCTGACACGCTAAAAACAGTGCCGCAAACAGTGCCGCAAACACTGTGGGCTGTTCACAAATATGACGTAGGGTTGATTCGCTCTGCGGAGCCTGTAGTTATCACTCCTATGTCCACGTTCCGTCCAAATCAACCCCAGTACCCATTGAAACGTGAAGCTGTTGATGGCATTCGGCCAGTGTTTACCGCTCTGCTTAAACAAGGGGTAATTATTCCGTGTAACGATTCCCCGGTACGCACTCCAGTGTTTCCTGTCAAAAAGATCAGAGACAAATCTCCTGACGAGTGGATATTTGTCCAGGATTTACGAACTGTAAATGCAGCTGTGCATGCACGCGCACCGCTGGTCCCAAATCCTTATCTGATTCTTTCCCAAGTTCCAGCCTCTGCAGCATTTTTTACTGTCATAGACCTCTCAATTGCATTTTTCTGTGTCCCTGTACACAAAGACAGCCAATTCTGGTTTGCATTTGAATATGATGGTAAACCTTACACATTCACACGTTTGTGTCAAGGCTACTGTGAATCTCCTACTGTGTACAACCAGGCATTGTGTACAAGTTTGGCCTCTCTACAAGTTTCTAAAGGCACCGCTCTCATCCAGTATGTTGATGACCTCATGATTTGCGCACCCACAGCAGAACAGTGTGAGGCTGGTACTATTGCTTTGTTAATTCACCTCACAGCCGAGGGCCACAAGGCCAGTTTTTCTAAACTCCAATATGTACAAAGAACTGCAACTACATTTTTGGGTCATGTCATTTCAGGAGAGGGGAAAACGCTTTCAGATAAGCGTATTGCATCATTGGCTGCTCTGCCAAAACCTGTCACTAAGTGACAGATGATGTCATTTTTGGGTTTTTGTTCATACTGCAGGTCATTCATTCCAAACTATTCTCCAATCGAATTGCCACTGCGTACTATCACGCACGTCACTGGTTTGAAACCTACAGATCACCTTATATGGACACCGGAAGCCGACGAAGCCTTCATTAATATGAAGCTGGCTCTCCAATCCCCACCGACTCCAAGTCTACCTAATCACACTAAACCTTTCACTCAGGCAGTGGATGAACGACATGGGTGTATGACCTCAGTTCTCCTTCAAGATCATGGAGGAAAACAGAGGCCTGTTGCCTATTTTTCCTCCAAGCTAGATCCTGTAGCTGCTGGCCTGCCTAAATGTCTACGTGCAGTGGCGGCTGCTGAGAAAGCGCTCAACTCCTCACATGACATTGTGGGATATGCACCTTTGACCCTGTTAGTTCCACATGCTGTTTCACTCATCCTCTGTGAACAGAGAACATCACATCTCTCTGCTGCACGTTACCTTAGGTATCACACATGCCTGTTAGACATACCTAATGTTTATGCCAAGCGATGTAACACTCTGAATCCAGCGTCTCTTATACCTTTGCCTGAAGACGGTGACGAACACGACTGTGTTGCAGCCACTGCAAGGTCGTAGTCACAGGAAAGGAGAAACGGCAGACGACAACAAGTGTCGTGTCCTAGTCACCAACGGAAGATGACAACAAGTGACGTGTCCTAGTCACCAACGGAAGATGACAACAAGTGACGTGTCCTAGTCACCAACGGAAGACGACAACAAGTGACGTGTCCAAGTCACCACCAGCACCACACTTGCACTACATACACCAAAACACACTACACACAAGGTGTCACGAGCGAGTGCCAGCTGAGCGGTTCCATATGCCTCTGGTTCCTTGTTTGTGTTATCGGTGTGCGGAGTCTGACTGTCCGTGTCACAAAATCGATCGAGGGAATACACACACACACACCCCACGGAGCATTCTCGCCTCGTGATGAGGGCTCGCCTGGAAAGACGACAACGCAACCGTGAGCAATGTGGAAAGTGCGGATACGACTGGAGAGCCTGGACAATCATAGAATGGTTCCTCTGCATACTTGCCATGATAGTTGTGTTAGGACTAGTCCTATATTTTATGTATCCATGGTCAGCACACAGCATGTCAGCCAAAATCAAGGTATCTAAGAGGTACATGGGGAAAGCAGGGCGAACCACATGGGCAGAGGGGCTGGTCAAGACAGGGATTGGTAACATTACTCTAAGGGATGGGGAAGATAGCACAGTGCAGTTAGACCCGTGCGACTACATGCATTGCCCCGACCCTAAGAAACTGGGGTGGGCAGACGCCTACATATTGTCACGATCTGTCTGTGTTGTGTTTTGTATTGTCTAGATCTGTCTTTGGTTTTCTCTCTGCGCTGTGTCTTGTCTAGATCTGTCTTTGGTGTTCTGTCTGCGTTGTGTTTTGTTTTGTTTAGATCGGTCTGTGGTTCCCTGTCAGTTTCCCTGGTGTGTAATTTACCCGATTATGTTCACCTGGTGTCCCTGTGTTTTCTCCTCCCTCCTCACCTGTGTCTTGTTTGATTAGTCTTGTGTGTATTTAAGTTCTGTTTTTTCTGTCTGTCTTTGTCGGTTCGTCTTGTGATATGGCTTGTTCCTAAGTGAGTGTTCTGTTTAGTCCTTGAAATAAAAGAGTTTTTTGTCACTTTAATCTGCATTTGGGTCCTGCTTCCTACACACACCCTAACATTACGAACCGACTTACGATATGGGCCCAGCAGATCCGTTTGAGCAGGAACTAGTGGATTATACCTTTTCTTTGTCTGACTGCGCTCATCGATGGATAGGAGCGGTCAGGGTTCAGCAGCGAGATGCTGCTCTGGCAGATGCAGTCCACCTTACGCTGAGGAATCAAGACTTGGTTAAATTCTTACCAGCCTGGCTTTTGGATTACCTCACGGTTTGTTTTCCCGATCCTGATAGACTTAGGTCTCCAGATTCCCTTTTTGATACCACACGCATCGGTGTGGTCCGTCTGGCGTCAGCCCCTGCTTCTCACCCAGTGTTTGCTACAGTCCAGGAGCCATTCTCTGGTACTCGTCTGGCTTTTGAAGGTCCACGGAGCCTCCACATGGCTCCTAAGAGGAGTCGCAAGGCCAGGTTAGCAGCACGAGCCCAAAAGGCCATGGTTCCAGAACCAGTTCAGCCCCCAGCAGCCATGGTTACAGCCCCAGTACAGGCCCCAGCAGCCATGGTTTCAGCCCCAGTTCTGGCCCCAGCAGCCATGGTTCCGGCCCCAGTTCTGGCCCAAGCAGCCATGGCTCCAGACCCAGTTCTGGCCCCAGCAGCCATGGTTCCGGCCCCAGCAGCCATGGTTCCAGACCCAGTTCTGGCCCCAGCAGCCATGGTTCCAGACCTAGTTCTGGCTCCAGCAGCCATGGTTCCAGACTCAGTTCTGGCCCCAGCAGCCATGGTTCCAGACTCAGCCCTGGCCCCAGCTGCCATAGTCCCATCTCTGGTCCCTTCTCTAGTCCCTTCTCTCGTCCCTTCTCTGGTCCCGTCTCTAGTCCCTCCTCTAGTCCCTCCTCTAGTCCCTTCCCTAGTCCCTCCTCAGGTCACTTTCCTAGTCCCTTCTCTAGTCCCTTCACCAGTCCCAACTCTAGTCACTTCTCTAGTCACTTCTCAAGTACCAACTCTGGTCCCATCTCAAGTCCCTTCTCTAGTCCCTACTCAATTCCTTTCTCAAGTCCTTTCTCAAGTCCCTCCTCTAGTCACTTCTCTAGTCCCTTCTCCTGTCCCTCCTTTAGTCCCTTCTCCTGTCCCTCCTTTAGTCACCTCTCTAGTCCCCTCTCTAGTCCCTCCTCTGGTCCCTTCCCGAGCCCCTTCTCTAGTCCCTTCTCTAGTCCCTTCTCTAGTCCCACCTCTAGTCCCACCTCTAGTCCCACCTCTAGTCCCTTCTCTCGTCCCCTCTCAAGTCTCCTCTCGAGGTCCCTCTCAAGCCCTCTCTCAAGCCCCCTCTCGAGTCCCTTCTCAAGTTCCCTCTCAAGTCTCCGTTCAAGTTCCCTCTCAAGATCCCTCTCAAGTCATCTCTCGAGTCTCCTCTCAAGTTCTCTCTCGAGTCTCCTCTCGAGTTCCCTCTCCAGTCCCCTCTCCAGTCACCTCTCGAGTTCTCTCTCGAGTCCTCTCTCAAATCACCTCTCGAGTTACCTCTCAAGTTTCCTCTCGAGTTCCCTCTCAAGCCCTCTCTCGAGTTCCCACTCAAGTCCCTACTCAAGTACCATTGGAGATTCCGTTGGGGGTCCTGCCAACCCTTTGTCCTGTCCCGCTGGAGGTCCCACCGACTACTCTCCTGCCGGGGGTCCTGCCAACCCTATGTCCTGTCTCGTTGGAGGTCCCGCCGTCTACTCTCCTGCCGGGGGTCCTGCCAATCCTATGTCCTGTGCCGTTGGAGGCCCCGCCGACAACTCTCCTGCCGGGGGTCCTGCCAGCCCTGTGTCCTGTGCCGTTGGAGGCCCCGCCGACAACTCTCCTGCCGGGGGTCCTGCCAGCCCTATGTCCTGTGCCGTTGGAGACTCCGCCGACTACTCTTCTGCCGGGGGTCCTGCCAACCCTATGTCCTGTGCCGTTGGTGGTTCCGCTGGGGGTCCTGCCAGCTCCATGTCCAGTCCCGTTGGAGGTCCCGCCGACTACTCTCCTGCCGGGGGTCCTGCCAATCCCATGTCCTGTCCCGTTGGGGGTCCCGTCGACTATTCTCCTGCCGGGGGTCCTGCCAATCCCTTGTCCTGTTCCGTTGGAGGTCCCACCGACTACTCTTCTACCGGGGGTCCTGCCAACTCTATGTCCCATGCCATTGGAGGTTCCGCTGGGGATCCTGCCAGCTCTATGTCCAGTCCAGTTGGAGGTCCCGCCATCACCTGTCCTGCCGGGGTGACTGCCAACCCCTTGTCCTGTTCCGTTGGAGGCCCCACCATCATCTGTCTCGCCGGGGGTGCTGCCAACTCCTGGTCCTCTTCCGTGGGGGATCCTGCCGAAGCCTGTCCCACCGGCTCCGGTTCCTGTTCAGCCGACACCGGGTTCTGCCCGGCCTCCGGAGCTGTCTGGTCTTCGCCATCGAGCCCGGCCCCCTGTGAGCCGCAGTCTTCGCCCTCGATCCCGGCCCCCTGGGAGCCGCTGTCTTCGCCCTCGAGCCCGGCCCCCTGTGAGCCGCATTCTTCGGCCTCGAGCCCGGCCCCCTGAGGGCCACGGCCTTCGCCCTCGAGCCCGGCCCCCTGAGTGCCGCGGTCTTCGCCCTCAAGCCCGGCCTCCTGTCTTTCCCGGCCGGGGTCCTCGCCCTCATGCTCGGCCCCCTGAGTTCGCCCGCGGTGGCCTTCGCCCCTCCATAACCCCCACCTTGGACTTTGCCTTGCCCCCGGGCCATCCGCCCGAGTCCCCCTTCTCGGCCTCTGCCTTGCCCCCGGGCCGTCCGCCCGAGTTCCCCTTCTCGACCTCTGCCTTGCCCCCGGGCCGTCCGCCCGAGTCCCCCTTTTTGAACTCTGGCTTGCCCCCGGGCCGTCCGCCCGAGACCCCATCCTTGATATCTGCCTTGCCCCCGGGCCGTCCGCCCGAGACCCCTTTCGGGTCCTCCGCTGTCAGCCCAAGCCCATCCTCAAGACCCCCTCCACCCACCCTGTTGGCCTTAGTTTTGTGTCGGTTTGTCGGTTCGTCTTGTGATATGGCTTGTTCCTCGGTGAGTGTTCTGTTTAGTCCTTGAAATAAAGGAGTTTTTTGTCACTTTAATCTGCATTTGGATCCTGCTTCCTACACACACCCTAACATATATGCTATGTCGAGAGTGACAGTCACACCGCCACTCACTGCTCGGGGGGCTGGGCTTTTGTTTTATGGACCACCGCGTACGCCAATTGGGGTTATACCCTATGAGACGACAAAATAAACATCAAAGGGAGATTGTCTATCTCCAAGGTCAATTAATCGAGCCCCGTTATCCTGTTGCAACTACAGGCTGCCCAGATATCAGACAGGGGTTATTATGTTGTCTGTATGTATGTATCCGGCGCCGACCCGTGTGACACATTTTACATAGACATCGCGCCCAAAACTCAGACCCCCGAACCAGAGAGAAAGGGTAAGCAGCCTTTGACGCAACTGTTGACATCCATAGGTACATCTACATTTCTAAAACGTAACCTATACATAGGCAATAACGACCATAGCAACATTGATGTGGTTCAGACCAGTAATGGGATCATCGGTAACGTCTGGTGGCATACTCTGAGATCATTCTTGCAGGCCGCAGGACAAAATGGGTCATGTTATGCATGCACCCTTTTCCCCCAGGACTCATCAATGTCCGTGCCAGTTCGTCCGTGCTCTCTGACCCAGGTTGAACACCTCTGCGCGTTTATGGCTCTGACAAGGCCCAGCAAGGGTGAAGACCGCGTAACCGAGTGGCGTTATGCCAGGCCGCTTCCCCCACCATGCACTAATCGGTCTAACTCCCCTCTGCGTGCATCTACATTTGATACCACATACGCAAAGTACCAACCCGTGAGCCATGTGCACCCCAGCCATTTGAGAGGGATGAAACACACACTCTGCATCCAGAGAGTGTACCACAAGACGTCTCTTACACCACCTTATTTTTTCCTAGGCACTACTACTGGTTTTACTCGTATCCTACGGAACACGTGCAGTTACGGTGCTTACAATATCTCGTATTGTCGCATATTCGGTGTCCCTGGAAGAATCCTTTCTAACGTAGCATTCCCTGATGTTAACCATATTTCTCTCCAACTGCCCTGGCCCAGTGATGCTGGGTTTAGCGCGCCACAAGATTACGTTTGGTTGTGCGGCGACAAGCTCTATCAAGTTCTGGCTCCCCTCTGGATAGGTGCATGCACTCTAGTGGATTTGAATCCAGCAGTCACTGTCCTCACGTCCTTAATCTACACGACACATCATTATCCAGAGTTCCAACACCCCGACCACCACAAGGTAAAAAGAGATCTGACGTCCGCTGGAGCTAAATTCGTTGGCGGCCTGTTCCCATGGTGGGGTACAGTAAACAATGCCCATAACATAGATACCTTACACGTTCGGCTAGAGAACCTCACTTACGAGACGACGCAAGGCTTCTAGGCATTGACCCCATTCATAATAGCCTCTCGGAACATGCTCATGCAGCATCAATTTGCTCTTGACCTTTTGTTCGCCTCAAAGGGTGGCCTGTGTCATGTGATCGGTGACTCCTGTTGCACTTACATTCCCGACGCCACCAAGAACATCACTGACACCGTGCTGCATCTTAACAACCTGTTAGCCGACATGAAAGCGGATGACATATCCAACCTAGGTGGCTGGAACTGGTGGTCCTGGCTTACATCGGGCAGGTGGGAAGCATGGCTGGCTAGGATAGTTACACCCCTGGCGATCATTTTCGGCCTATTAATCAGTTGTACCTGTTTGATTATCCCAATACTGAAGAAGTGCGTTTCCAGCATGGTATCCTCAGCTTTCGTTCAGTATACTGCTATTCCATTACACGACAATCCTTTGCGCCACAGTGAGATAGACCAGCTAGAATCAGAAGAGTCTGATTCCGACACTACAATATAATCATGTGAATCGAATGTACCCTCCTTTTATGCTTACATTATATTGGAGTCTGTCCTCCACAAAAACAGCCAGTTTTCTATGATATATTTGTGATGTGTTAACTTAAACCAGCGATGGAGTGAATTCATTGATGTGTTATATCAATCTATCCTGTCATTTGTTATATTTTTTTCATTGATCAAGTATGATGAAAAGGGGAGAATGTAGTGGAAATGTTTATCTTGTCGTATATGCTTAAACCAAATGCTTCTCATGACATTGTCTAAAACACCTATATCATTTCCTGAGATGTGCTGTTTTCTTCTCATACTCTAATGTGGGTTTTATTCCCAAGCGCTTCAAGGCCACAGAGCTGATTTGGCAGACTAGGTTGAGACTCACACAAAGTCACACAAGAACTTCCCTATTCTGAGAACCGTTATACTATCTACAGCTCAAGGACAGGTGTCTAATAACAATATGAGACCATGTGAAGACAAATTTCTGAGCTACCCGCCCTTTCCTGTATATAAGCTTTGCTATTATATTGTACTGGCACACTCCTGCAGACTATCCTATACTCTGTGAGACCTGTGACTTTGTATTGCGTTTTTGTATTTGAAGCTTCAAATAAATAACCAGAAAGACAACTCTGTCTGTTTCACCATTTATTTGTTTGATCACTTGTACTCTCCACAGTATTGAGTCTCAGATTTCCATAACAACTGTTGTCTTCATTATAACAAGGGCAGGATAACAGGGAAGATGTAGGATAAATGTGTATTGAAACATGCGTATTATACACCCACAGAAACACAGAAACGCAGAAACACAGAAATACACAGAAACGCAGAAACACAGACACACAGAAAACACTAGTATGGTTTTTGTGTTTTCAGTGTTTTCTGTGTGTCTGTACACACAAAGCACAAATCATTTAAAACAAATCCTGAATCAAATTTAGAGAGGACCATTAAGAGTCAGATGCTTGACGAAATCTACTAAAACAAAGTACTTCATTATCTACTTTTCAGTTTTTATACACAAAAGTGTATCTTTCAGTAACTTTTCTCAGAGAATTTAAGCATAAATCTGTCAAATGTTCAAAACAGCCTTGTTTCAAGCCTCAAAATCACAAACTGCCATTAAGAGTCAGATTCTTAACGAAATCTAATAAAACAGAGTACTTTCATTGTAGTGGTCAGCTTTTAAATACAAAAGTGTATCTTTCAGTAACTTTCTCAGAGAATTTAAGCATAAATCTGTCAAATGTTCAAAACAGCCTTGTTTAACTGAAATAGCCTCAAAATCACAAACTGCCATTAAGAGTCAGATGCTTTACGAAATCTACTCAAACAGAGTACTTCATGGTAGTGGTCAGCTTTTATACACAAAAGTGTATCTTTCAGTAACTTTTTGAGAGAATTAAGCTTAAATCTGTCAAATGTTCAAAACAGCCTTGTTTCACTGAAATAGCCTCAAAATCACAAACTGCCTTTAAGAGTCAGATTCTTAACGAAATCTACTCAAACAAAATACTTCATTATCTACTTTTCAGCTTTTATACACAAAAGTGTATCTTTCAGTAACTTTCTCAGAGAATTTAAGCATAAATCAAATCTGTCAAATGTTCAAAATCAGAAAAGGTTGTGATGCGTGTGAAAGGGATTACACAAACGCATCACAACCTTTTTTGATTTTTGGTCTGGTAAGCATAACTTTTATGGATCCCCCCGATAAACCTCCATGGGCAGCTTTGGGATGAAACAAGGCTGTTTTGAACATTTGACAGATTTAGGCTTAAATTCTCTGAGAAAAGTTACTGAAAGATACACTTTTGTGTATAAAAACTGAAAAGTAGATAATGAAGTACTTTGTTTTAGTAGATTTCGTCAAGCATCTGACTCTTAATGGTCCTCTCTAAATTTGATTCAGGACTTGTTTTAAATGATTTGTGCTTTGTGTGTACAGACACACAGAAAACACTGAAAACACAAAAACCATACTAGTGTTTTCTGTGTGTCTGTGTTTCTGCGTTTCTGTGTGTTTCTGTGTTTCTGCGTTTCTGTGTTTCTGTGGGTGTATAATACGCACGTTTCAATACACATTTATCCTACATCTTCCCTGTTATCCTCCCCTTGTTATAATGAAGACAACAGTGCATGTGAAGGACTGTAATACACATGTATCAGACATGCTCCCCTTGCTATAATGAAGACAACAGTTTTTAAATGTAAAAAAACACTTTTTTTATTTTTTAAAAATGTCCTATTTACATTTTTATTTTTTCACACACAAAAATCAATAGTTATACTGATTGTAACATCCCCAGGACCGTCTCCAGCTTAGAATTCCCCATATTACTGGAAATATCATGGTGGAGTTTTTTCACTTCCTGTCAAAAATATTCATGTTTATGCTGTTTACGACACAAAGATGCATTACATCTACAAACAGAGCATACAATGAGAGCACATGATACACTTTTGATGTTTGTTTCATTTCTTTGTTAATGTTACAGAATGTTTCGGAAAATGAAGATTCCAGGACCACTTTAAATGTTTTGTTTACAATCGTTTCCCAATGACCCGGAATAGTACTGCCAGAACGAACGATATCCAAAATGTCTTCCAGTTTACAAACTTTAGCCATTCTTTTTACACAGGGGTCACTACTCATTCTGTTTTCAATCGTCCTCATCACCACACTTATTAAAAGGGTATTGACTACATTATGATCAATATATACAGAGCGTTTTGAATAGTAGTTTCCCATTTTTATTTTACTTTAAAGAAAAAAGTCAATGTATCGAACAAATCCCTGGCTTCAGTCAACTGCTGGTTATTAGTCTTCTTCTTCTCCATCCAACTCGGCATGGATCTTTTCAAGTCTCTCCTTGAGCCGTCTGCAATTTTTGAGATTGTGAAGAAAAGCCTCCGAAGCGCCTTGGATCCTCCAATCATCCGTGAAAATGTCTTTATCAATAAGAGTCTGGTCGATCTCAGTAATGAAGTCGGTGAGCCAGAGTCTTTTCATTAACGCGTTGTAATTGTTTCTGAAGAAAAAATCGGGCATGTCATTCAGAAAATCATATTGCCTCTGGCCTGGGGTGACTGACTCGGCACCCGTTGCAGATTTCTTCTCTGTACCGATGTATCACCCTCTCCACAATATCAACCAACACCGATTTCACTGTGTCCATAAACAGAGACGTTTTGGCCCAAGGAGCAAAATCAGCAGCAGTAGTATTGCAAGATTCGGGTGTCCAAAATAGTGGTGATGATGGCAGTCCAGGAGTCTGTTCCTGGTTGCAACTCGCGGGGGGAGTCTTCGTTTTAGATGATTTGCTGAGTGTAGGGTGGGACTTATTGTGTTGAATGGGGAGGAGTCATCTGGAGAATTTAAAGTTTTTTAAAAAGTCCTTTAAGCGTTGTAGCTTTTTCATCTATCATTTCCAACCAAGCAGCAATAGGTCAAATTTAAGAATAAGTAATAGTTTGTCAAGATTTTACGGAAAAAGTCAAAAGTATAGTTTGTCAGAAATATGGAAAAGTCATTGTGTACAAATAGTATGTTGAAAATCAAAAGAAAGAAACTCAATTCATTACAAATTAATGAATATTTTACCCAGTTCTAAAGTTTTGCACCCCTTAAAGAAAACCTCATTTCTTACCAAGTACTTCATATTATGCCCTTTGTTAAGTGTTGCATACATCAAGGTGTATCTTAAAGTATCTTGGTTGCAGAAAAAATAACTAAAAATATGTAAGGTTATCAGAGAAGAAAAAACCTTGTTTAACTGAACAAGTGTTTAAAAAAAAAAAAACCTGCCATTAAAAGAAACAGAATTTTACCCCCTAAACCATTTGTATTATATTTTTGTTTTCCTAATAAAGACAGAGTCACCTGAATTAATTTTGTCTCCATACCTTTTTATTTATTTATTTTTTTACATTTTGTAACAATCTTTAAACATTTGTAGAGAACAAACACTGTGGTTAAAATGAGTGTCTTTATGACGTCTCTCACACCGTTGGTATTTTTCACAAAAATTCATTTTTAAACACATCATCTTGATACAGAGATAACACATTTTCATAAGACAACCCCGACGCTCTTTTACATAGGTAGAAAAACACAAAGCTTTTCTTTGAGGGGTCCTTAGTTTTAAATGATCTGGTGAGGAGGGTGTGACTTGTTATGTTGAGTGGGAGGCGGAGTCCTCTGCAAAAGTGAGAGTCTTTTTCACCAGTATAATGTCCATCGATGTCTGACTCTGTTTAAAAAGTTCTTTAAGCTTTGTAGCTTTTCCATCAATCATTTTCAGCCAAGCAGTCAGAGGCACCCGCAAGGATGTCTGAAAACCCCCGCATGTAGAGTTCAAATACTCCAAAACAAAATCATCAGAGGGGTCCTTCCCCAGTGTCACCAAACAGCTTGCGCGGTAATACCATCGCCCCGATGGTCCGCTTTTAGTTTCCCAGACGGTGCTTGTCAGGACTCTTCTCACTTCTGGCGGCAGGGGGATATCTCCTTCTTCTTCTTCCTTCACATTGAGGGGCAGCGGTGAAAACTCTTCTTTGATCTTGCGTTTGTCTGCGTTTCTTTGCAAATATCTTGTACACCGCTGGTTCCACTATGGTTTCTTGATGCACTACTTCTTCCGATACAGTGGTTGCGTGGAGATCTCTGGAAGACACCGGAGTTAACACAGCCCAGTCTGTTGAGGTCAGTGTCGCTTTAACCCTACGGGGTCCATACGTTTCTCCATTCTTCAGATTGTAGAAATGCAGTTCATTCGCCATATAGTTGAATACATAACCCCAAACATCGCCATTTTTCAGAGTCTATTCTTCATGAAGTTCTTCGACTGGAGGCGTCTGAACCCGGCACAGATACTGCATTCGTTTCTTGATTGGCGCTCCGGACGGATGGCGGTAAGTTGTCACAGGCGTCTCGCTGATTAAACCCATATCGAGGCGTCTCTTGGTCATTTTTCTTTTTTGAAAGGTGACTTGGTTAGTGGAAATGACTGGCTTGTTATTTAGTTTGAGCATATTTCTTTTTTCATCTATTTCCACCCCCTTACTTTTAAATGATCTGGTGAGGAGTGCGGGACTTGTTATGTTGAGTGGGAGGGGGAGCCCTCTGTAAAAGTGAGAGTCTTTTTCACCAGTCAAACCTTTTTTTGTTGTTGCATACAGCAAATTCTAATATTACACCCATACAACCTCATATAACTTCATATTGGGTTTCCTTATAGTTCTGTGAAGTAATTATAAAAAAGACAAAGATCATGGGGGGAATAGGATATTTTATTATTTCCCTCTTTAGAGAGACTTTCTTATAGTTAATAAAGTAATTACACATTAGTTCACAATCCATACAACTAAAGAGAATATCCTTAGGTATCACTATTAAAAACCTAAATAAGATCTTTTTAAATGAATATGAATACCCTCTTTGCAAACAGATACTTCCTTGTAGTTAACAGTTTCACAAAAACTTAAAAAGAAACATGAGGAGCCCTCTGTAAAAGTGAGAGTTTTTTGCAGTCAAACCTTTTTTGATGCATACAACACATTCTAATATTACACCCATACCAGGGTTTCCGTTAGCGGGTAATTACCGTTTTTTAGCTGGTAAAATGTATTAAAAACCGGTAAATTCAAAACCTGCCGGTCAAAATGTCTGGTAATAATTAGGGATGCTCCGATAGATCGGCCGCCGGTCATTATCGGCCGATATTCACTCTTAATAGTTTGATCGGTGCTCTCTATAGGCCGATCAGGAGAGCTGGATCTGATCGATATGGACATAAACGCGAGTGAAGTATAACTGGACGCGAGAGAGAGATCAGATCAGCTGCTGAGTCAGACGAGACACGCAGCTCTGCATAATCACCTGAAGCCCCGCCCACTGTTTAGCGAGCTGCAGGAGCTGCATGATAAATGTACGGGCTGTCAGGAGAGAGGGAGGGAGAGGGGAAAAGAGAGGCACCGTTTCTCCCGTGTTATTATTCAAAGTTGATGTAAACTTTTGAATAATGTAGTTATCTACTATAAGTAGTTTGTTTGAATGTAATAATTATGTGGTTTGTTGTTTGTGGAATCATTTATTGAAAAATGAATCTGAATTTTTTTCGATCTGCTCGTAGTCCGGCAGAGTCCTGCATCGGGTAGGGTACCCGCGGGTTTAAATCCTCAGACCTCTCCCCTGCGGGACCGCGCATAATCATAACCTCTGCAGCGCATCAATCTGCTGCTGTGTGCGCCACATTCGAAATGGCTGAGGTGAAGCTCTCTAGCGGAGAATACAGCATTTTCAATAACACTTCCTCAAGAGCGAAATCCAACGTCTGGAGGCTTTTGGTTCCTAGATGGAGAAAATAACCAACATCCCACGCTTTTTGAGACAAATATGCAACTGCGTGTGTTAATAATTGCACGTTTTCACTGCTCATATATATGCGGGTCCGGGTCGGTTGAGGATCTTGTGCCGACAGGTCGGGTCGGGTTGCGGAACTAATTGGCAATATGTGCGGGTAGCGGGGCGGGTTCGATATTGCACGTTGCGGGTGCGGGCGGGAGCGGTGCTTGAAAATCAGACCTGTGCAGGACGCTGTAGTCCGGTAATTACCTGCTAACGGAAACTCTGCTACACAACCCTTATTATTATTATTATTGAAATATGACCGGTAAGTTTCAAATTTGTCCGGTAAAATAAATTCTGCCCGGACATTTGACCGGCGAGAAAAAATCCTAGCCGAAACCCTGACCCATACATCCTCATATAACTTCATATTGGGTTTCCTTATAGTTGTGTAAAGTAATTATAAAAAAGACAAAGATCATGGGGGGAATAGGGTATTTTATTATTTCCCTCTTTACGTATTTGAAAAGTACACAACCGGGGGGAAATCTGCCACTCCCTCACAGAGCCCCTCCTCCAGCACACATGAACGCGCTCACATGACCAAAAGAGGACACGAGATAAGTTTGTGCACAGATCTTCGGCTGTAGGCGTCTGACCCCCGCACAGATGCTGCATTCGTTTCTTGACTGGCACTCCGGACGGATGGCGGTAAGTTGTCACAGGCTGATTAAACCCGTATTGAGGCGTCTCTTGGCCATTTTTCTTTTTTGAAAGGTGACTTGGTAAGTGGAAATTACTGTCTTTTTATTTTCACCTAATTCCACCCTTCACTATCTGCTGGCTTCATATTGTGTGACAGGAAGGGGTGGAGAAAGGGGGAGAGGCTTGGGCTGTGAGGGGGTGGGGGCTAGACAGTCTCACACATAACTTCAAAGGGACACCTAGATTAACATCAAAGGCTTATAACACACCAGTGTGAAATCACACCTGGCTGTTATAACACCTCACATCAAAGTGCAAAACATCAAAGGCTAATTAGATTAGACAACTCTGAGGGGACAGGGGCCAGACAGTCTCATGCATAACTTCAAAGAGACTGCCTTAATCAACACCTAGATTAACATCAGAGGCTTTTTTCACACCTACCTGTTATAACAACTCACATCAAAGGATTAGACTACAAAGGGGTGTGAGGAGGCAGGGGCCCAGACAACATAACTTCAAAAGAGACTGCCTTAATCAACACATCAAAGGATTAGACAACAAAGGCACTACACAGGGGGGCTTTTCACACCTACCTGTTATAACACCTCACCCCTCACATCAAAGGATCTCGAACAATGGGAGGCGGGACTTAGCTCATTAACATAATTGTACCCACTCACATCAAAGGATCTCGAACAATGGGAGGCGGGACTTAGCTCATTTGCATAATTGGGAGCGTATCACCTGTCACTTTGTATGCATACTAATGTGATTGAAACTGCATGTGTAATACTACTCAGGTTACTTTAATCCCCCTTTGGATCTCTCCTTAACCTGTTAAGCCCGAAGGTTCCCTCCGGCGGGTACTTTAGTTTTTTTTTTCACAACACTGTGTCTCAGGGGATCTTAATATTTAAAAACCTATTAATGTGTTGCACCAGATTAACGGGAATAATCTCAGCTAACTGACGATACAACCCATGTTTACCAAAACAAAACACAAGTCTCATAAGAAGCATCTAAATGACCCGAGCGAAAAATGCTATCCTATTACTGCACCGATAATCACTCCTAGCTCCCTTATTAATTATCCTAGGTGCACATCCAACACATCGTTTATGATCGCAAGGAGACAGAATCAAAAAACAAAAACTTGTCATCAAAACAAGTGGCGCTAGGTAGCCCACAACGCTAACATGGCTTTCCTTCGTCTTTGTCTGGTCTAAACCGGTCTTCAATGGCATTAAAACGATAAAAACGATGGTGTAGTTAATCCATAGGTTAATCCAATGTGACTGCGTCCCCTTTGAAATGTTCTGATAATCCATAAGCAATAAAACAGCTTTTCCGTTGCTTGATATCAGAGCAGCGATATTTCTCCCCTCTAAGGCAAGCTAGCATGCGCAGAGAGGCTACCTTTTTTTTAACATGAGTGTGTGCGGGACGATTTCCCTTGGATTCTATTGGCTCTAACGGTCAGAAAAAGATGTCACATGTCAAAATCGAACAAGGGGGGCCAGAGATAAGGAAAATCCACCCAAATGGCCCGGGAAGAGGTTTATTTTGCTAAATATGTCTAAAAAGGTCAACTATCACTTGTTTTGCATCAATCTTGATACAGGGTACTTATTATATGTTGTACTTTGGATTCCTAAAGCTTTTAGTCTACTAACCCATCATCCAAGGTTAGTTTTCACTATAAGTACAAAATATTTTTTGGATGGACACTATAATTTACAGTTTTTTACCATGTTCAATCTGAATTTTCTTTAAAATAAAAAAACATCTATATTGATTCTGACTTTCCTACATCCAACTCACAGGTTTATCATTACTTTGAGAAAAAAGATTATTAATTTAACCCTTTTAGAAGTTAAGATATGGTCATTTGTTCTGGGAACCTTTGAATCCATTTCTTTCACATTAGAGACGAACTTGCGGCGCATTTCCTTTGCAATGTGACTTATTATTTCTGCGCATGCATGGTCAGATTTGTGGATATTCCCAACTTCGGCTCCATTCAGCTCCTGCATTGTCATGAGGGGGTTGAGCTTTTTATAAGATAGCCTTTCCTTTGCTACGGTGTAAGCTGTTCTAAATGAGACTGTTGTTTTCTTGAGTAAATCGGACTGTACATCAATGAAACCGTTTGGGAGGGTTTCTTTGTCTTTCATCTGTACTATTTCCACTGACCTCGCGTGGGCCTGGCTGTCCCTGTGTTTGTAGATCTTCTTTCGTAGCTGTTTTGCATCAGGGCTAGTAACATCACCATTGATCCATTCTTCCGCGAGGTGTAAACCCGGTCCCTTTAGCAGCAACGTGTTTGCTTTCCTACACACTAAGCATCCTAACTTTCCAGCCTTAATGTCAAGCCAGGGGTTGCGGTCTTTCCATTCGCCCACCTGCTTCGTTGACCAGCCGGCGGAAAGTCACTAGCAGTAGCAGCTACCTCCGCAACTGCTGCGTCTTCTGAGCGCTCTGCCTCAACTTCACCTCCTTCTGGGGAGTGACTGGGCGGGACAGGAGCCCCCGACTCGCTAACGGTTCTGGTAGCGAGTGCTGTGCTAGCTGCTGCTGCATCATCAGCATCATCTCTGGGTGTCTCTTGGTCATCTCGTGGTGTCACTTTTTTGGATGTGAACCCAAAGTGCGCGAGTGAAACACTTTGGTTTAGTTTTCTCTCTAGTCCTCTCTAATGTAACGTCTTCCTCTCCTCTTTGCCGCGCGTGGCTAATTTGCATAATTTGTGTCCGGCGTCATGCAGCGTACCCGCGTCACGGCGGCTGGCTCTGCTTTTGACAGCCAAAATAGAAGATATTTGTGAATACATGTTTTGAATTATGAATACTGGACATAGTAAGCTTAAAAACCTTTTAGTGACAAATACATATTATAATTCCAATAGTTATTTTAAGAGGCATGGGTCTATGAGTCACTTTGCACATGAGAGTACCGTCAAGAGCGCTAGCCTCAAGTGTCTGAGTCAATGGCACGGAGGCAATTTTCAAACGTTTAGCTAATCCCCAGTCCATTAGATTAGCGTCAGCCCCTGAATCTACAAGTACTTTCAAACCTATGCTGTGCTCATTATTACTAACCTCAACTTGGGTCATGGAACATGAAGGGAAATCTGCGGTTGTCAGTCGGCTCACCAGCACCCTCCGTCTTACTGGTGAGCCCCGTCTTTTAACGGGCAGGCTCCCAGAAAATGTCCCTACTTCCCACAGACGCTCCTGGAGACGCCGCTGCTTTTCCTCGGGAGACAGCCTGGCCCTTCCGAGCTGCATGGGTTCCACTTCTGTGTTCCACTAAGCAGGTTTCACAGTAGAGGAGGGATAGTGGGTAAGAAATCGGGTCGTCGTGGAGATCGTGCAGGAGGTAAGCTTCCTCGTTTAGCTAGCGGAGGTGACGCTTTCCTGGCTTTCTCCCTCCGTCGCTCTTGCAGCCGAGTGTCTGTTCGTATAGCCAAGGTGATCATACTGTCCAAATCCGGCGGAAGATCAATAGGAACAAGAAGATCCCGCACACAGTCACTGAGTCCGCTGAAAAACATATCATATAGTGCGTCTTCATTCCAACCACTCTCCGTGGCCAAAGTGCGAAAATCAATGGCGTAGTCAGCCACACTCTGATTCTGCTGGGAGATCTATGTCAGGGCTCTGGCAGCTTCTCTCCCCGGTGTGGTTCGGTCAACGATTTGTTTTATAGTCTCCGTGAATAGTTGTAGTGATTTACACACCGGAGACTTCCGTGCCCACTCCGCCTTAGCCCAGGCTTCCGCTCTTCCCGTAAGGTGGGAAAAAATGAACGCCACCTTGGCTAGATCGCTGGAGAAAGCAGCAGGCTGGCAGGTAAAATGCAGGTCGCACTGCGTTAGGAAAGGACTGCAATTACCAGACTCGCCTGAAAACTTAGCCGGAGGAGCAAGACGAATCATGGAAGCTGGCATGGGAAAATCAGCTGTAGTCTCTGGGGCTGGGGCAGCCACGGCGGGAGGAGCGGCGGGCACGCTATCCAAACGTGTAAGTACATTATGGACCCGTTCAGCCAGGTGATTGATTTGCATCGTAACCGCGCCACGAAACTCACTCTGGCTGTTAGTCAGGGTCATCACTCCCTGGTTTATGTCCTTCATGTCCTCCTCCTGTTGCTGCAGGCGTTGAGCCTGAGAGCCGAGCACTGCTCTCAGGGTTTGAGAGTCGGCTGAGTCCATTTGTTGGCCAGATCGTAATGTTACGACCAGTGGCGGCCGCCCATAGGGGCGCTAGGGGCGCCGCCCCACCTCTTCCCACATACAAAAAAAATATTAATAAAAAAAATATATATATATTTTATATTTTTATTTTTAATGAACAAGGTAAATATCATACAATTGGTATCAGTACAATGTATAATCTACAATAAAATCTCGTTTAAAATTGTGTTACGATGTCTAAAGTTACTGATAAGTCACATGTTTCCTGCCTGGCCTTGCCCGTGGCATTAGTTTTGTTAAGAACTTGGATACACAAGGGAAAAAGGACTCAAATGCATGACCCAGGAGCCAGAGATAAAGTACAAGTAATATACTTTATTTGCCAAAAAGGATATTCAAAACAGATAACGGCACTCTTAACGAGTCGAACAAAAATAGGCACAACAAAAAATCACTCACAACGTGAGGAACAAACTTACAATAAGTTTTAGGAGCATGAATAAGGCAGGTAACCAAAAGAGCAACCGTGATGGGCAGAGTTCTGGCATGAGGACAGGACAAGACGAACTGACCCTGAACGCTGGGAGACTGGGGACTTTAAACACTCAACAACAAGACACAGGTGAACACAATCAGGGGCGGGGCTGATACTGATGAGGGCGGGAGAACATATGAGGAAAGGGAGTCAAGGGACCTGAAATGAGACGTGAAACAAACAAAACAGGAAGTGAGCAATAATAAAACATAAACATGAAACATGATTACTAACACCTTTGACGGTGCACAACAGTACCCCCCCCCCCTCTAGGGCCGACTCCTGACGGACCAGGCCGATCATAAAAATCCTGAATCAGGGTTTTATCCACAATAAACCTCACAGGAACCCAGCATCTTGCCTCGAGACCATAACCCACCTAATCCACCAGGAATTGTTTTCCTCGACCCCTATTGCGGACTTCCAGCAACTTGCGGACCTTGTACGTTAGGCCACCTTCGAAGAACTGGGGTGGTGGAGGAGGCTTGGAGGCGGGAATCAGCGTGCTCTCATTAACTGGCTTTATCTTGCTGACGTGGAATGTAGGGTGTACCCCCATGGGTCTGGGAAGTCTTAGGCGCACAGACACCGGATTGATGACTCTTGACACCGGAAAAGGCCCCACAAACCTTGGGGTCAACTTCTTGGAAGCCACCTGAAGTGGTAGGTCCTTGGTGGAAAGCCACACCTTTTGACCCGGTTTGTAGATGGGAGCGGCCCTGCGGTGGATGTCTGCTACATCCTTCATCCGAGCCGAACTTCGTAGCAGAGATTGGCGAGCTCCAGCCCAAACTCGGTGACAGCGTCTAATCAAGGCGTGAGCTGATGGTACCTTAACTTCCCCTTCGTCGGTTGAGAACAGCGGCGGTTGATAACCATTGGCACAATGGAAAGGCAAGAGACCTGTGGCCGCCGTGGGAAGAGTATTGTGGGCAAACTCCACCCAAGTGAGGTGGTCGCTCCAGTTGGTCTGGTTCTGGAAAACGAGACAGCGTAGTGTAGTCTCCAGTTCTTGATTCAGACGCTCCGACTGTCTATTTGATTGAGGGTGGTAACCTGAAGACAAGCTGACAGTAGCGCCTATGAGTCTGCAAAACTCCTTCCAGAAAGCTGAAATGAATTGTGGACCTCTGTCGGAAACAATGTCATTTGGAAATCCGTGGATCCTGAATACCTGGTTCATCATGACCTCTGCGGTACTCTTGGCAGAGGGGATCTTGGTTAGAGGAATGAAATGAACCATCTTGGAGAAACGGTCCACCACTGTCAGAACCGTAGTTTTGCCTCTGGACGAGGGAAGACCTGTCACAAAGTCCATACATATATGTGACCAGGGACGTTGAGGAATCGGCAGTGTTTGGAGAAAACCCATCTTGACCTGGGACGAGGTTTTATTGCAGGCACACACCGGACAAGTCGCTACGTACTCCTGCACATCCTTCTTCATGGCTGGCCACCAGAAACGCTGCTTAATCCTGTACATAGTCCTTTTAACTCCAGGGTGGCACGAGATCACCGACGTGTGGGCCCAGTGGATGACTTTAGAGTGGAGAGACACAGGAACAAAGAGCAGGTGGTTTGGGCACTTGCTAGGTAATGGGTTTAATGTGTTAGCCTGTTTAACGTCCAATTCTAGTTGCCAGGAAAAGGCTCCGACCATACGGTTTAATGGAAGGATGGTCATGGGCTCTACCGAAAAAGGTTCTGGATTGAAAAGGTGAGACAAGGCATCAGGCTTCCGATTCTGAGATCCGGGACGGAAAGAGAGAGTGAAGTTGAACCTACTAAAAAATAGAGTCCACCTGGCCTGCCGAGAGTTGAGGCGTTTAGCCTTTCTGATATACTCCAGGTTTTTATGGTCTGTCCAAACTAAGAACGGCTGTTCTGCCCCCTCCAACCAGTGTCTCCATTCCTCCAGAGCAGCTTTTACAGCTAACAGTTCCTTATTTCCCACATCGTAGTTCTTCTCTGCTGCCGTCAGCTTCCGCGACAGGAAGGCACATGGGTGTATCCTGTTGTCTTTCAAGGATGTTTGGGACAAAATGCCTCCAATTCCCTCATTGGAAGCATCGACCTCGACCACAAACTGGCGCTGGGGATTCGGAATGGTGAGAATCGGCGCTGTGGTGAACCTCTCCCTGAGGAGCTGGAAAGCGCAGTCAGCCTGGGGAGTCCACTTGAAGGGAACTTTGGAAGAAGTCAGAACATGCAGAGGAGCAGCTACAGAACTGAAGTTTCTTATAAACTTTCTGTAGAAGTTTGCAAACCCTAAGAACTGCTGAACCTTCTTCCTGGAGTCTGGTGTTGGCCACTTGGAAACTGCACTGACTTTAGCAGGTTCCATCTGCATCTGGTTTGGTGAGATTATATATCCTAGAAAGGCCACCTTTTCTACGTGAAACTCACACTTCTCTGCCTTGACATATAATTGATTTTCGAGTAGTTTCTGCAGAACCTGACGGACATGGTGAACATGGGACTTAGAGTCTGGTGAGAAAATCAAAATGTCATCAAGGTACACAAACACAGAAACATTCAAAAATTCCCGCAAAACCTCATTCACAAAACCCTGAAACACAGCCGGTGCATTACACAGTCCAAAAGGCATCACAAGGTATTCATAGTGACCGCTCTGAGTATTAAATCCTGTTTTCCACTCATCCCCTTCCCTTATTCTAACCAAGTGATATGCATTTCTTAAGTCCAGCTTGGTAAAAATCTTGGCAGTCTGAAGTAGCTCGAAAGCAGAGGACATGAGTGGCAGAGGATAGCGGTGTTTCACCGTAATGTCATTAAGAGGGCTGTAGTCTATGCAAGGTCTCAGAGAACCGTCCTTTTTTCCTACGAAGAAAAACACCGCTCCAGCTGGGGAAGATGAAGGACGGATAATCCCTGATTTAAGAGAAGCGGAAATGTAGTCGTCCATTGCCGCTCTATCTGGCCTTGAGATCGAATACAGTTTTCCCTTGGGAATGGGAGCCCCCGGTAAGAGATTAATGGGGCAATCAAAAGGTCGGTGAGGAGGTAACGACATGGCTTTTGATTTGTTAAAGGCTTCCTTAAGATCATGATAACATGACGGTACTTTCTGTAGGTCAGGATAGTCTGGGTGATCTATAACGATCCTACTAGGGTCTGTTGGTGCTTTAACAGAGCTTGAATGTTTACACCTGTTAATGCAATCCTCTCCCCACTCCTTAACCTTTCCTGAGCGCCAGTCAATGTGTGGGTTGTGGATTTTTAGCCACGGAAAACCCAAAATAACCGGATGCTGAGCCGATTCAAAAATGTGAAACTGCATAACTTCAGTGTGGTCATTATTTACAGTGATCTGGATAGGTTCTGTGCAGTGGGTGACTGTAAACAACAAACGTCCGTCTAAAGCACTGGCGGTAATGGGAGAAGATAGAGGGACAGTTTTTATACCAAGCTGTTTGACTATGCCCCAATCCATAAGACTTTCGTCCGCTCCTGAGTCTATTAGCACTCCTTGGGAAATTACCTGATCATTAATAAAAATGTTTACCTTGGTAACTGGACGAGGAGGAAAGTCTGTGGAAAACTTGCTCACCAGCGCCCTCCTCTTGGCTGGTAAGCTTGCTCTTTTCCCAGACATGACGCGAGTTGGTGACCCGGCTGGCCACAGTAGAAACAACACCCTTCTCGTAGCCGGTGCTGTCTCTCCTCCACGGAAAGCCTGGTCCTTCCCAACTGCATGGGTTCATCTGCAACAGGCGGAGGTGCTGTCCTCCAACGGACCGAATACGCTGGCTGGTGGAAAGGCTCGTGGAGAAAAGACCTGGAAACTGGGATGTCCGTCACGGCTGCGTCAACGTTCTCTCTCTCTTTCCCGAAGACGGTTGTCGATCCGGATGGAAACGGCGATGAGAGATTCCAGGTCCCGGGGTACCTCCAGGGGAGCCAGCTGGTCCTTGATTGAATCTGATAATCCAGTCAGAAAAGCGTCGCGAAGAGCCGGAATATTCCACCCGCTGTCCGCTGCTGCCGTGCGAAACTCGATAGCATAATCCACCACCTGGCGCTTATGCTGCCGCATCTGAAGTAGTCTTCGGCTGGCTTCTGTTGCAGGTGATGAATGGTCAAAAATACGACTCATAGTGTCTGTGAAGTCGGGTAATGAGTAACATAGTTCCGTGTCTCTGGACCATTCCGCAGTAGCCCAGGCTGCAGCTCTTCCCGTTAAATGGGACACGATGAACGCCACTTTACCATGGTCTGATGAAAAAGCGCCTGGGTTGTGTTGGAAATGCAGGTCGCACTGCACCAGGAAAGCTCTGCAATTGATGGAATCACCGGAAAACCTCTCCGGGAGAGCCAGCCGTAGTGCGGAAGACACAGCCTGGCTTGGATTGACAGCGTCAACAGGATCCGCAACATGCATGCGGTCAGCTGTGACTGACGTCATCGGCGGAGCAGTCTGAAGTTGAATGCTGAACTGCTGCATCTGATTCGCCAGCTGTTGTATCTGTGCAGAGACGGAAACCTGAAGTTCGGCCTGGTTTCCTACCAGTGTCTGCACTCCTTGGCTGATTAATCCCAGCTGTTCCTCGTGATAAAAAATCCTCGCGCCTTGGGCTGACAGGGCGGCGTGAAGAGCTTTTGGGTCGGCTGAGTCCATTGTGGTCAGTTCGTTCTGTTAAGAACTTGGATACACAAGGGAAAAAGGACTCAAATGCACGACCCAGGAGCCAGAGATAAAGTACAAGTAATATACTTTATTTGCCAAAAAGGATATTCAAAACAGATAACGGCACTCTTAACGAGTCGAACAAAAATAGGCTTCACAAAGACACAACAAAAAATCACTCACAACGTGAGGAACAAACTTACAATAAGTTTTAGGAGCATGAATAAGGCAGGTAACCAAAAGAGCAACCGTGATGGGCAGAGTTCTGGCATGAGGACAGGACAAGACGAACTGACCCTGAACGCTGGGAGACTGGGGACTTTAAACACTCAACAACAAGACACAGGTGAACACAATCAGGAGCGGGGCTGATACTGATGAGGGCGGGAGAACATATGAGGAAAGGGAGTCAAGGGACCTGAAATGAGACGTGAAACAAACAAAACAGGAAGTGAGCAATAATAAAACATAAACATGAAACATGATTACTAACACTTTTGACGGTGCACAACAAGTTTATCATTACTGGGCGCCGTGCAAGAAGCCCCCGAGCCAAACAGCAGCAACCAGCACGTTGCAAAAGTCTCAATAGTAAACTGTGCCGCCGAAACATAATTTCAGCCAATCAGCGCCGTCAAATATTTTGGTCATGAGGGCGCTCACGTTGGCGCCCACGTTGCTTACGTGTGTTGACGTGAGTTGTTTTTTAGACTCGTGAGTGACCAAGGTGACGCAGTAGTTGGATGAGAATGGCTACGTGTGCAGGTGGAGTCGCCGGACCTCGGTCCGCACCCAATTCCGTGCAAGAGCTACTCTCCAATCCTTTCGAAAGGAGAAGTTTGGGAAATAAATTGATACTTAAAGACCTTGGACCGGACCAACCCGATTTGTATATATATCGCAGCAAGCTCGTGAAAAAGACAAAACGTATCAACGAGGCTTCTCACGTAGCTGGTACACCAGAAAGGCATGGCTAGCTCGATGCAAACAGGTAAATGCTGTCTTTTGTTTCCCATGCTTGCTCTGCAAACAGCCGGGGACAGATACGATCTGTTCAGAAACTAGACAAAAGTTAAACAAGTACAAACCACAGACTGTCTGTGTCATGGAGAATACAGTCGCTGGTTTATTTATGTCTGTATAGGCCGTTGTTGTGAGTGTGGACGGTCGGAGCATATATAACGTTAGCTTAGCCAAGCTCCATTTAGAAAACACGCATTTTAAAAAGGTTTTTCGCCTGCCGTCTGTCTGCAGACTTGTCAAAGCGTTAATTCATGATTTTTACTAACCGGTATCAGTATGTTGTTAATTCGGCATCATTTTGAAACGTGTATTACAATTAAATCACGGTAAAATATGTTCATCTTGTTGTAGTTGTAGCCCCCTTGCCAGCGATTCTCTCTCTAGTTTAGCATACTCAGCCCGACTCAGCCTGGTTGTTCCTGGTCCTAGAACCACGATTTTATGGTGCCAGAAAAACTGTGAATTAGGACCCGCTAGCCCAGGGGTGGCCAACCAGTCAGAGGTTAAGAGCCACATTTTGTCTATGTTACTGCAAAGAGCCACATCCAACAGTTTTTTCTTTTCTGGAGACAAGATTTCAACTTTCATTCATTTTTGTGGCATTGGGAGCAGAGAGAGGAGCTGTGGATTATTGTTATAGATTAATGCATCAGAGTTTCTTAGGGTCAAAAACACTAAACTCACAACTTAAAATGAAAGCGTTTAGTTTATTTAATAACAGAGCACATGTTCAATGTGAAAAGTGACAGTAGATATAGATTAGTTGCAATTTGGTGCTATATATATATTTTAAAAACAAAATTATATATATTTTTTAAACACCTTGAATTTCAGGGGGGGCGCGGGGCTCCGTTGGCGGGGCGCAGCGCCCCTCCAAGACAATGGTAGGGGAAACACTGGATAGTGTTTAATCAACGATAGGTTTTCCCCCCCTCAAAGGTGATTGGTTCACTGCATCACAGGTATTATTGTGATTGGCTCTTGGGCCACATCAAAATTAGACGCGCTGTCATCCTCTCATACTGACACCTGACACCACACATACACACGTAGGGAGAGCCGGGACGAAAGTAACACGGGACGAAAGTAACGGAGCTATTTTATCCGAGCCCAAACAACTTTGACCAGCCAAATTACGTCAGAATGATCAGCATTCAATACTTAACAGACCTACTAAATATCAGGTGTAACTGTCAGGAGTAGCTAGTGTTGTCACGATATCAACATTTTGGTACCGATACGACTCCGATTATTTTTCGATACTTTTCTTAAAAAAAGGGAAACAGTCTTAAATGTAATTATTGTGCTTTATTTCACACAAGAACCATAACCATAACACAAACTTTTAAACAATGAGAACAATACATAAAATAAATGACAAGAATTCGTATTAAATAAAAGTAATACATGTCTTACAGACAGGCCTCGTGGTGTCCGTAGGCTTGCCCTCACTGTCAGAGATAGAGCTCAAATACTTCCACATTTCGCATCTGGCGTCTTTTCTGTCAACAAGTCGAGGCGCAGCGGCAGTTGCACTCCCACTTGCAGCCATGCTTCTCGTTTTCTCACATGCTCTGGCAGCTAGCGCGTGCACGAGAGAGGGGAGGGACTTAGAGCGTGCTTGAGAGGAGAGGGACTGCAGGCACGGCTGCAGTGCAGGGAGTGGAAGCAGAGCGCTGAACACACACGGCTCTTATTAAAACGGCACTTTCTCACCGGAGTACTTTCCCCGTCCTTCTTAAAGTACTGATACTAATGAAACGGAGGAATCGTAACGTTTTTAACGGCAGGGTATCGCGGTACCTTTCAAGTATCGGTACACCGTGCAACACTAGTCAGGAGTCAGTGTCTCTCCCCCAAACTCACACATAGGCTATACAATTCGATATGAACTGAAGAGCCGCATGAAACTAGGCAGAGAGCCGCATGCGGCTCGAGAGCCGCGGGTTGACCACCCCTGCGCTAGCCGGTACTAGGTCAAGTGGAAACGCAATCAAAAACGGGCCCGCACGGCTCTGCACGCTTAAAGCGAGCTCCGCGCTGCACTGGAAACGTGCCATTACATCACCAGAAGTCCTAATTTAAGGGGTAATTTCTCCCCAAAAAAAATGTTTTACTCACTATATCAACAGCCCCACCAAAAATATTTTCCACCAGCCGCCACTGGTTACGACTGGGGCAAACACAAAAGATGATAGGACCCAAATGTACGACTCCAGACAAAAGATGATTTAAAAAAAGGTTTTTACTTGCGGTAATAAGCAAGGCAATACAAACACAAGGTTCAAAAACGATCTGGCAAAGGGAACACACAGAATATATACACAAAAAGGGACTCTACAGGTGCAAACAATAAGGGCGAGGCAGGTAATCAGGTCCGTGAGCATAGTGACAAGGTAGGAGTCGAACCACCTGAAAATGAGAAAGGAAATGACAAAGTAAAACAGGAAATGGCAGACAACAAAAAGGGTAGCAGACACGGACTTAAACTAAACAGAGAAATAATATTAACAAATCTGCCGAGACACAACATGATCCTTCGTTAGCGTGAAGAGTCTGCTAAGCTGAGCGTGCTCGACTAGCTATATATAGAGAGGCGAAGTCCCGCCCTTCTACTTCCGCCCCATGGGACCTTATTTCGGAAATATTATGTATTGAAGTCAATGGGGAGAGAAAGATTATCTTTCGATCCCGTTTGAATTGTGCCACGAATTACACGTATGATGTTTGTCAATCTTAAAAAATAATTTCCATGTCAAAAAAGTCACAGTTTGTCTTAAAACTGTTGAAATATAAGACTATGAAAAATACGTAACTAGAAAGACTACAAATCACAGAGTTGCGTAAGTGATGTCATTAACGTTACACATTACACTCGTGTTACTCACCGAAACCTTGTAAAGCCGGTCCCGCGCCGATGTAGTGATTTTCACCTCTTTTAATACTTTTCATTCTGAAAGAAAGAGGTGAAATGTGCTAACGTGATGGCCATCTTGGTGTTGGTGACGTGTGCGAGACCAGAGATGTAGGTCATTGAACGTTTCACTCAAAAAAATGTGTTACTTCACAGTTTTCCGACACATTTAAAAATAATTGACTTGAAAATTCTTTTTTGACTTGAAAATTATTTTTTGACTTGAACATTATCTTTTAAATTGACAAACATCATATTGACATAATCTTTCTCTCGCCATTGACTTCAATACATAATAGTCTTGTTTGAGATGAGCTGCGTCTCGCCTTCAAAGTAGACGAGAATAGCCGATTGCAGCTGGGGGATGTCTCAAAAAGCTCAGAGTCGGCTTGACTCGGTTTGCAATGGTGGGAATTGCGTTGGCGTTCTTCGTTGCAGATCAAGTGGATGCAATAGAAATCCCACAATTATTATATCACTGTAAATGAATGACTCAAGTGTCTGTTCATTTTAAAACAAATCAATACAAGGGGGGTTGAATCCTACACGTGAAAGACAGAACCACTTATTACTTCTCAAAACTACTTCCGTCAGTGGTCTTGACCAGTTTGCATTTATAAAGAATGCACAAATGTGTATAATCGTTAATGTCAGATATGTACTAAGTAAATACATTTGTTCCTGCTCAAGATTAGATTCAACTTTATTGTTATTGCACATATTACAGGTACTGAGACATCGAAATGCAGTTTAGCTTCTAACCAGGAGTGCAAAAAGCAGTAAAGTGAACCAAACCATCATGCAACGCACTAGCAAGACGGCGATCGCAATTGCGCAGGTCTGCATCTGTCTCGATCGTCTCAAACAAGCCTACTTTTTCCGAAATTAGGTCTACCGGAAGGACCCCCCTTCCCTTTCCGGTGGACATCCATGGGACCTTATTTTGGAAAAATTATGTATTGAAGTCAATGGGGAGAGAAAAATTATCTTTCGATCCAGTTTGAATTGTGCCACGAATTACACATATGATGTTTGTCAATTTAAAAGATAATTTTGCACGTTTCAAAAAAACTTTTGCCATAAAATTGTGAAGTAAGACTTTTTTTGTGTGAAACCGCTCAATGAACTACATCTCTGGTCTCGCACAACAACACACGTCACCAAGATGGCCATCACTACTGTCTTGCCAAACAAGGGATTGACTACCCTCACTATCAACACATTGAAACACGTCCAGAAGAATGTCATGCAAAGCTGCCTGCCTTCCTTCGATTCTCCCTGAACTGCCTGATCTTTTTAATGTTCAATGTTAACCATTTGTGCAGATCGCATGAAGTAGAAAAGATCGCCGATGCTAATGTAGCGTTAACATTAGCATTTCTCCCCCGGGGGCATCCAGGCTTAAACGGGGTATTATAGAATGATCACACCGGTGTGACAGTACTCTACAAAGGGTGCACGAAATATGACTACTATACTCTTACTGTTTAACATTTTGTGTTACTTAATGTTACTTCATGTTAAGGCTAATACAAATGACAAGGCTAAGGCTGTAATGCTAACTAACGTAATTGCTACTAGCTAGGTAGCTAACTTGATCCGGCCACTCCTGGTCCTTTCATCAGACGGGAAGCGAAAGAACGAGCAAGACACATTGCTGTTATGATAACAACCTGGTACTAAGCACACAGGCATCTTGTTAAAGTTATCTTATCCTAGCTATCTCTTATATTTTGTGGAGGAAAACAATTATGACATCAGTTATGACACTTACGCAACTCTGGGATTGACAAACATCATATGTGTAATTCATGGCACAATTCAAACGGGATCGAAAGATAATCTTTCTCTCCCCATTGACTTCAATACATAATTTTTACGAAATAAGGGCTGCAGTCGGATAATTCAAAAATCAGCTCCTAAATTCTAACCCTATCGTCTATTCCTTGACCTCTGAGTGAAACGTCACGGGGTTAAGGGATAGTGGATAGGAGAATTCAAAAGGATTTAGGAGAAGAGACTGCGGTACTTTAGAGAATCCGACTGCACTTTCACTATCCGACGTGTTTATGATGCGCCAGCGGACGTCATAAATGTGTGTCTGCTGCTGTGGGGAAACTATCAATCAATCAATGTTTATTTATATAGCCCAATATCACAAATGTTACATTTGTCTCAGTGGTCTTCACAGTGTGTACAGAATGTCAGTATGACAATACGACACCCTCTGTCCTTAGACCCTCACATCGTACAAGGAAAAACTTCCGGAGAAAACCCACAGTTTAAAGGGAAAAATGGGAGAAACCTCAGGGAGAACAACAGAGGAGGGATCCCTCTCCCAGGATGGACAGACGTGCAATAGATGCTGTGTTTAAATTGAAAATATAATACATTTGCAACATAGGTATCCAAATGTTTGGAAATGCATGTGTGTATAATAGGAAGATGAATCCACGAGGATATCCATCCAGGACCTATGATCCAGGACCACAGCCACGACTGTGGTCCTGGATCAACTATGGAAACTACAGTTTTCTATACAGCGGACTACAACATGGATATATAATAAGAACGACGGACTACTACTCATCTAGAGACTCTGCACCGTGCTCTGATGCTGTTGCTTTATGCTTTATGAACGTGGACAACAGAGAAACATATTCTTCATGACCAAAGTTGGAATTGAAATAAAAAAGGAAAGTGAAACTTATGCTTGTCACCCTCTCCCTCCGGTCCACATTAATACAAATGATCCCAATACGTATGATCAGGGCCGGCCCTAGACTTTTGGGGGCCCTAAGCGAACTTTGGCTTGGGGGCCCCCCTCACTCTACCGCGTTCTCACTACACACAACCAACTTTTGTCTTATGATGTTAGCATAAGCACACATATTGTATAAATAAGCATGTCAACACCGTGGATCTAACATCCTCTAGGGCAGGGGTGTCAAACTCAAATACACAGTGGGCCAAAATAAAAAAATCGGTACTAGTCGAGGGCCGGACTGGTTCAATGTTTATCGCAAAACTTATTGAAATGAACTTATTGGACATATTAAACCTCGAACTAACAAAGCTTAAATTATTGCCTTTAAAAACAACATTAAATAATCAGGTGCATTCATTTCTTATGGCTCTATCTGCAGCTTTTCCGGAGTCATTTCCTTATTAAATTTTTCCACAGGCCAACAACAGCTTCAAAAAGACTATTTCCCTCAAAGAACAAACCAAACATGCCCTGTTGTCTCAAGAAAAAAAGTGCAGAAGGAAACATCCATTGAAACTCAGTGTGCTGCTCTGTGATGCTAGTTCAAGCCAGATACTTGGCATCTCATCTTGGGTGCAAGTTCATCAATGTTTGGGCTCAGGCTCTGAGCTGAGGAAACCCTCAGGATTGAGTGAAGGTGTGCATGCAATATACCGGCGGGCCAGATCTAATAGTAATTTGAAATTATCCTGCGGGCCGAAATTAAATCCACCAAGGGCCTGATTTGGCCCCCGGGCCTTGAGTTTGACACATGTGCTCTAGGGGCATCCTCATCTCCGCTAGTGGGGTCCGGGGGCATGCTCCCCCGGGAAGATTTTTTTTTAAATATTGAAGTTAAAAGCATCAATCTGGTGCACTTTGAGAGCAAAATTAAGAGATCTATGGATACATCTCTCAACACCCATAGGAAACAGAACTGTAAACAGATTTTATTTTCCTTATATTTTACAAATCACTCCCCTTTTAAACTGTATTCTTGTTTTGTCATATAGTATTTCACAACTGTTTTTCATTTATTCTCTCTGGCTGTCCATCTCATAATGTTCACATAGAAACTAGCTGTCAATAGGAAATATCAATCAGAAGAATTATAATTTCATGTACAAAAAGAGGTTGCACATTTAAATTCAGGTGTTATTATGGCAACGTCAGTGGCCAAACAGCCACATTTACTGCTGAAAATATGTTCAAACATGCTGTCGACACGTAAAGCAGTGGCATGCCACCATGTCAGCTGACATTTTCCTCAGAAATACTGTCACATAACATCCATATATTTCATTGCTAGGTTGATGCTTAGCTAAGCTAATTATGAAACACTTTAACTGACAGGACTCAGGATCAACTGTGTACTGTAAGGTAGCTTCTAGCTTCATGCCGAACAGTAAGACAACATTTTCCAGAGAGCTTTCTTTGAAATCACCAGGTAACGCTAAAAAACACAACATTTAGATTGTATGACAAAGTGTTTATTTAATATATCTGGCTAGCTATAGCTACTTGCTAACGTTTTAACTTGCCCCCGCGATTCAAAGTAACGTCAACGTAGCTGTAATTTATGCTTTGCTTACATGTTCGCATATCTTGGAAGTTTTCTGACATTTATATACCTTGTTTACCTGGCTCAAGTGGTGGCTCTGGGGTTGTTGTGTGAGCCACCACTTGAGAATTGTCGTCTCTTTTAAGAAAAGATGCTCTTATGTCCATCTCCAAAAACTCTGAGTCCGACTGACAGTTTATTTTAAACATTGTCACAGCTCACAAGATAGGTACCAGTCAGCCAATAATACAGATGTTTATTTCCATTCAACTCTCTGGTTGATCTGGTGTCTTGCCTCTGTTGCATTCACTGAACACGGGAAATTACAATCCTGCCGTCCTCTCTAGTGTCATGATGAGGTTCAGGTAAAGCACGATGAATGTATTATGATTGACTCAATAATATAATACCAGGGTTGCCAACTCTCACGCATCTGGCGTGTGACACACGCTTTCGCTCTCAATCTCACGCTCTCACGCTGCCCAAACTATTCTCACGCCAAAAACAAGAATACCGAAGACTAGAAACGGTGTTGAAAACTTTTGTCACGTAGTGATCGTCTTCCCAATAGAACATCTTTGATAATGTCTTCTGGCCAATCAGAATCAATATAACGGCGTGGTGTTGTTGCAGGAAGTCCCGACGGAGAATACTTTTGCTGTAGTACATCTCTATATACATCGATACAACATTACGTGTTGATAGAAATCAACACGTAATCAGAATCAATATAACGGCGTGGTGTTGTTGCAGGAAGTCCCGACGGAGAATACTTTTGCTGTAGTACATCTCTATATACATCGATACAACATTACGTGTTGATAGAAATCAACACGTAATGAAATAAGATCAAAATTCTTCCCAAAGGTCAAGGAATACCATGATCATAACACTAGAGGGAGCTCCACAAATCATGTGAAACCCAGATTTGGCACAAAAAAGGGGGAATACACGTTTCGCAATTATGCCACATCAAGGTGGAACGCTCTTCCCACAACTGTAAAGGAAAGTAAAACTATACTTACCTTCAAAACCTCTCTTAAAGAGCACCTTCGGGGGAGAGCATTGCAAAACTGGCCCCGGTAATGGTACAAATCTCAACCTGTCGTACAATGGACAGCTTCTCCCCCCCATCTATGTATATACTCGCATTTTAGACTCTGTTACCAACTGTATATCTGTAGACTTGGTATGTCTTAAATGTCCGGTTAGGATGTATTAGAACGAAATCTAAAATGAAAATTGTAAATAAGAAATCTGTATGTAAAAAACCACCTGTATGTAAATTGTAAATAACCCATCTGTTTGTCAAATATGTCTTACATGTCTTAAATGATATGATGAATTGGAAATGGGGGACCCTGATGTAAACAAGACGAAAGTCTTTCTCTGGTCTGCATCCCCTTAACAATTGTATGTTTTGAGCTGTACTGTACTGTACCCAATATACAAGCTGTTAATAAACTAATCAATCAATCAAACCCCACGGTTTGATGATTGATAGGTCTGTGGGCTGTCTTTCATTTTGACACACAGAAGAATGGGGGCTATCCACCCTTATCCACAATGTAAAGTCATTCACACAGCCTCTTCCCTCTTCTCTCTGTGAGGAGCAGCAGGTTCAGCTTTCAGAACAAAGTAACACAAAATTAAAATGGCATTCATTTTTTTAAATATGTCGTGTAATAATAGATTTATTTTTTTTCTTCTCAAGAGAGTACCAGAATGTGTATTTTATGTTAGTATTTCAAAAAATCTCCTGGAGGAGAATCCCCCCAGACCCCCCTGAAGGGGTTGGGTTTTCAGCATGTTAACTCTTTGTCACAGTTCTGTCTAAGTTTGGGTGTTTTCACTGTTCTCTGTCATGTTTTCCTCCTGTCGTTAGTGTCCCTGTGTGTTCTCCTCCCTCCTCACCTGTGTCTCGTTTAGCTAATTGTGTTCACCTGTGGCTCTTGTGTTTTTCTCCTCCCTCCTCACCTGTGTCTCGTTTACCGATTGTGTTCACCTGTGTCTGGTAATTAGCCCTCCCTGTATTTAGTCTTGTCTCGTGCTGTGTTCAGTGTCGGTGCTTCTTTTGTTGGTGACGGACTTCACCGGTGAGTGTTCTGTGTTTGTCTATATTCGTTCCATTTTAGCCTTGAAATAAAGGTTTATCGAAGTTATCTGCGCTTGGGTCCTGCTTCCTTCACTCAACCGTGACAGAAAGCACCGACCAGAGATGGACCCAGCGGATGACCCATTTGAAGTGGAATTACAGCATTTTTCATTTGCTTTGGCTTGCTGCTATGATTGGTGGAGGGGAGCGTCCAGTGTTCGGCAGAAGGAGGCCGCTCTGGTAGAGGCGCACCGGTTGGCTATGGAGAAACCGGACTTGGTGAAGTTCTTACCTGACTGGATGTTGAACTTCATCTGGGCGTGTGATTTCCAGCCTGCGGACTATAAACGTCTCGGTGTGTTCCGTCTGGAGTCAACCAGTGCTTCCGCCCCAGTTCCTGCTCCTGTCCAAGAGGCGTTTTCTGGAACTCGGCTGGCTTTTGGAGGTCCACGGAGCCTTCAGGCGGCTTCTAGGAGAAGGAGTCGCAAGTCCAGGCTAGCAATCCGAGCCCCAAGAGTCATGGTTCCGGCTACAGAACCGGCCCACACAGCCATAGTTCCGGCCCCAGTACAGGCCCCAGCAGCCATGGTTCCAGCCCCAGTTCTGGCCCCAGCAGCCATGGTTCCAGCCTTAGCTCTGGCCCCAGCTGTCCTAGTCCCTTCTCTAGTCCCTTCTCCAGTTCCACCTCTAGTCACTTCTCAAGTCCCTCCTCGAGTCACTTCTCTAGTCCCTTCCCTCATCCCATCTCAAGTTCCCTCTCGAGTCTTTTCTCAAGTCCCCTCTCAGGTCCCCTCTCGAGTTCCCTCTCGAGTCTTTTCTCGAGTCCCCTCTCAAGTCAACTCCCCAGTGTCCTCTCGAGTCACCTCCCAAGTCAACTCTCCAGTGTCCTCTCGAGTCCCCTCTCAAGTCCCCTCTCTAGTCCCCTCTCGAGTTCCCTCTCGAGTCACCTCTCAAGTTTCCCCTCAGGTCTCCTCTCGAGTTCCCTCTCAAGTCCCCTCTCAGGTCCCCTCTCAAGTCCCCTCTCAGGTCCCCTCTCGAGTTACCTCTCGAGTTCCTTCTCGAGTCCACTCTCCAGTTTCCTCTCAAGTTCCCTCTCAAGCCCTCTCTCGAGTCCCCACTCAAGCCCCTACTCATGTCCAGTTGGAGGTCCCGCAGACTAGTCTTCTGCCGGGGGTCCTGCCAACCCCATGTCCTGTACCGTTGGAGGTTCCGCTGGGGCTCCTGCCAACCTCATGTCCTGTCCAGTTGGAGGTCCCGCAGACTAGTCTTCTGCCGGGGGTCCTGCCAACCCCATGTCCCGTCCAGTTGGAGGTCCCGCAGACTAGCCCTCTGCCGGGGGTCCTGCCAACCCCATGTCTTGTCCAGTTGGAGGTCCCGCAGACTAGCCCTCTGCCGGGGGTCCTGCCAACCCCATGTCCTGTCCAGTTGGAGGTCCCGCAGACTAGCCCTCTGCCGGGGGTCCTGCCAACCCCATGTCTTGTCCCGTTGGAGGCCCCGCCGACTACTCTCCTGCCGGGGGTCCTGCCAACCCTATGTCCTGTTCCGTTGGAGGCCCCGCCGACTACTCTCCTGCCGGGGGTCCTGCCAACCCTGTGTCCTGTCCTGTTGGAGGCCCCGCCGACTACTCTCCTGCCGGGGGTCCTGCCAACCCTGTGTCCTGTCCCGTTGGAGGCCCCGCCGACTACTCTCCTGCCGGGGGTCCTGCCAACCCTATGTCCTGTTCCGTTGGAGGCCCCGCCGACTACTCTCCTGCCGGGGGTCCTGCCAACCCTGTGTCCTGTCCCGTTGGAGGCCCCGCCGACTACTCTCCTGCCGGGGGTCCTGCCAACCCTGTGTCCTGTCCCGTTGGAGGCCCCGCCGACTACTCTCCTGCCGGGGGTCCTGCCAACCCTATGTCCTGTCCCGTTGGAGGCCCCGCCGACTACTCTCCTGCCGGGGGTCCTGCCAACCCCATGTCCTGTCCCGTTGGAGGCCCCGCCGACTACTCTCCTGCCGGGGTTCCTGCCAACCCCGTGTCCTGTTCCGTTGGAGGTCCCGCCGACTACTCTCCTGCCGGGGGTCCTGCCAACCCTATGTCCTGTTCCGTTGGAGGTCCCGCCGTCTACTCACCTGCCGGGGGTACTGCCAACCCTGTGTCCTGTGCCGTTGGAGGTCCCGCCGTCTACTCTCCTGCCGGGGGTACTGCCAACCTTTTGTCCTGTCTCGTCGGAGGTCCCGCCAACCGCTCTCCTGCTGGGGGTCCTGCCAACTCCTGGTCCTCTTCCGTGGGGGATCCTGCCGAAGCCTGTCCCGCCGGCTCCGGTTCCTGTCCGGCCGACACCGGGTCCTGCCCGGCCTCCGGAGCTGTCTGGTCTTCGCCCTCGATCCCGACCCTCTGTGAGCCGCGGTCTTCGTCCGCGGGCCCGGCCTCCTGACTCTTCCTGCCGCTGCCCTCGTCCTCGGGCCCGGCCCCCTGACTTTTCCTGCCGTGGTCTTCGCCCTCGATCCCGACCCTCTGTGAGCCGCGGTCTTCGTCCGCGGGCCCGGCCCCCTGACTCTTCCTGCCGCTGCCCTCGTCCTCGAGCCCGGCCCCCTGACTCTTCCTGCCGCTGCCCTCGTCCTCGAGCCCGGCCCCCTGACTCTTCCTGCCGCTGCCTTCGCCCTCATGCTCGGCCCCCTGAGTTCGCCCGCTGTGGCCTACGCCCCACCATGGACTCTGCCTTGCCCCCAGGCCGTCCGCCCGAGTCCCCCTTCTCGGCTTCTGCCGTGCCCCCGGGCCGTCCGCCCGAGATCCCTTCCTGGTCCCCTACTGGGCTCCTGGGCGGTCAGCTTAGTCCCGTCCTCCGGACCCCCTCCACCCACCCTGGTGGCCTAGGGATACGTCCCTCCTCCGGACCCCCTCCACCCACCCTGCTGGATTTTTTTTGGATTTTGTGTTGGGGTTTAGGGACGTCTGGAATCCGTCCCTTGAGGGGGGGGTTCTGTCACAGTTCTGTCTAAGTTTGGGTGTTTTCACTGTTCTCTGTCATGTTTTCCTCCTGTCGTTAGTGTCCCTGTGTGTTCTCCTCCCTCCTCACCTGTGTCTCGTTTAGCTAATTGTGTTCACCTGTGGCTCTTGTGTTTTTCTCCTCCCTCCTCACCTGTGTCTCGTTTACCGATTGTGTTCACCTGTGTCTGGTAATTAGCCCTCCCTGTATTTAGTCTTGTCTCGTGCTGTGTTCAGTGTCGGTGCTTCTTTTGTTGGTGACGGACTTCACCGGTGAGTGTTCTGTGTTTGTCTATATTCGTTCCATTTTAGCCTTGAAATAAAGGTTTATCGAAGTTATCTGCGCTTGGGTCCTGCTTCCTTCACTCAACCGTGACACTCTTTCACCTGTGGGGAAATTGCAGGATTGGCTCCATGTCGCAAGACAAATGTGCCTTTTTATTTCATACAGTTAAATTTGGATTGAGACAGGGAACCCTCACGCGTGGCGTTTCACTGTCAAGGGGAGTGTGTAATTACATTGCAAATACTGACTTGAGCCCCACCACTGTATGGGTTAGCCCTACCATAGATTACCCAACACAAATACTCTGGAGCCGCAACTGCCGACCCGTATTTCGCATGCGCAGATCTAAGATCCAGTAGAAATTATAAACAAGTAAAAGTCTGCTGCTTATTGTTCTAGGCCAAAATAGAGTCAAAGAGTATATCAGAGTGAGTTCATTCATATATTTGGCAGTTTGGAGTAAGTCTGTAGATGTGTGTGTGTGTGTGTGTGTGTGTGTGTGTGTGTGTGTGTGTGTGTTTCATGTATAGGCCTCTCACGATAATTAATTTTGTTGGATACATTTTCCCGGAATTTATTGTCGGCACCGTGGTATGACCATTTTAGACCACTGACATAATGATAATATATAATAATAATTCCAGTACATCCTTTCAAACTGCTAGTCACATCCTCATGTAAATGGCAATTTATCGAGTTCATTTTTATTTATCATACGATAAGTCAATGAATTGCTTATCGCGACAGGCACATAATAAAACAGTGGAAACAAACATGTGTTTGACTTTCATTAGTGAATGAAACTGTGTGTCCTTTATAGTCTGTGTCCAATATTGTGTATTTGTATATATTGTATATACAGGACTGTCTCAGAAAATTAGAATATTGTGATAAAGTTCTTTATTTTCTGTAATGCAATTAAAAAAACAAAAATGTCATACATTCTGGATTCATTACAAATCAACTGAAATATTGCAAGCCTTTTATTATTTTAATATTGCTGATTATGGCATACAGCTTAAGAAAACTCAAAAATCCTATCTCAAAAAATTAGAATAGTTCCTCAGACCAAGTAAAAAAAAAAAAAGATTTATAACAGCAAAACACAATCAAACATTTGAAAATGTCCATTAATGCACTCAGTACTTGGTTGGGAATCCTTTTGCACGGATTACTGCATCAATGCGGCGTGGCATGGAGGCAATCAGCCTGTGGCATTGCTGAGGTGTTATGGATGCCCAGGATGCTTCAATAGCGGCCTTTAGCTCATTAGCATTGTTGGGTCTGGTGTCTTTCAGCTTCTTCTTCACAATACCCCACATATTCTCTATGGGGTTCAGGTCAGGGGAATTTGCAGGCCAATCGAGGACAGTAATGCCATGGTCAGTACACCAGTTACTGGTGGTTTTGGCACTGTGGGCAGGTGCCAGATCATGCTGGAAAATGAATTCCTCATCTCTATAGAGCTTTTCAGCAGACGGAAGCATGTAGTGCTCTAAAATCTCTTGGTACACAGCTGCATTTACTCTGGGCTTGATGAAACACAGTGGACCAACACCAGCAGCTGACATGGCTCCCCAAACCATCGCTGACTGTGGGAACTTCACACTGGATTTCAAGCAACTTGGATTTTGCTCCTCTCCAGCCTTTCTCCAGACTCTGGCGCCTTGACTTCCAAATGAAATACAAAACTTGCTTTTGTCTGAAAAGAGGACTTTGGACCACTGTGCAACTGTCCAGTGCTTCTTTTCCTTAGCCCAAGTCAGACGCCTCTTCCGTTGTCTTGAGTTCAGAAGTGGCTTGACCATGGGAATACGGCTATTGTAGCCCATTTCCCGGACACGTCTGTGAACAGTGACTTTTGATACCTGGACTCCAGCTTCAGTCCACTGTCTTTGAAGCTCCCCCAAATTCTGGAAGCGACTCTTCTTCACAATGCTGTTAAGGCTGCGGTCATCTCTCTTGGTTGTGCAGCGTTTCCTGCCACATTTCCCCCTTCCAACAGACTTTTTGTGGATGTGCTTTGAAACTGCACTCTGTGAACAGCTTGCTCTTTGAGAAATTTCTTTTTGTGTCTTACCCTCCTGATGGAGGGTGTCAATGACGGTCCTCTGGACAGCAGTCAGATCAGCAGTCTTCCCCATACTTGTGATTTAGTTTACTGAACCAAGCTGAGTGTTTTTCAAGGCTCAGGAAACCCTTGCAGGTGTTTCGAGTTAATTAGATGATTCAAGTGATTCGTTGAACACCCTACTAGTATACTTTTTCATGATATTCTAATATTTAGAGATAGGATATTTGAGTTTTCTTAAGCTGTATGCCATAATCAGCAATATTAAAATAATAAAAGGCTTGCAATATTTCAGTTGATTTGTAATGAATCCAGAATGTATGACATTTTTGTTTTTTTAATTGCATTACAGAAAATAAAGAACTTTATCACAATATTCTAATTTTCTGAGACAGTCCTGTATATCCTGTATATATGCTAAGGTCCCGCTGCTGACACGATAGCAGTCATTTTGTGTGCATATGTGTAATTAAACCCATGATATCAAAATCTCACTCTAGCCAGGTACCCAAAGTTGGCAACCCTGATAATACATGACTTTGAGAGTAGGCAATCTAGGCATATTAACTAAATTAATTAAACATACTTATCACAGCGACGGTGTACTGAGATTATTAATTTTTTTTTTCATTATTTTTTATTTTGCTAGGGGGCCCCTAGTGGCTGCGGGGCCCTAAGCGGCCGATTATGTCGCTTAATTTTGTCGGGCCGGCTCTGCCTATGATTGTATGAAAAGATCTTAAAATAAATACAAATGTATTTATTATAGGGCTGTCAGTCGATTAAAATATGTAATCGTGATTAATCGCATGATTGTCCATAGTTAATCGCGATTAATCGCACATTTTTTTATCTGTTCTAAATGTACCTTAGAGGAATATTTTTCAAGTTTTTAATACTATTATCAACATATGAGTGGACAAATATGCTTTATGCAAATGTTTATTATCATTTGAACAATGACAACAATTCTCAGGAATATTAAACACAACAACCTCTGAACATTACAAATATTCGCCTCAATTCAACCTGGAACCTCTCTCATTCAATCATACAATACAAAGTGTGTGTGTGTGTCTGTGCGTGTGTGTGTGTGTGTGTGGGTGTGTGTGTGTGTGTGTTGTTGGCGCAGATATCTCTGCTCTGCGCCGATCCTATAGGAGTGTGCTTTAAAAGAGGGAAAACTCAAAACAGCCAGGATGAGGGTTAAACAATAATCTGTTTTAATGATAAAAGGTAATAATACAATACACTTTCAAAGGGGTGGGGCGGGCCCCCACTCCCTGCTCTGGTTCTGATGCCGGGAGATCCTTTCATCTGGACGGCAGGAGAAAAAGAGAAAGAACTAAAAAATAGAATAGCTTATATCCAGAAAATAAACCCAGGAGGAGCTGTGGTCAGTTTCTCATTGGGAGATTCAAAAAAGATGTCTTCTCTTAGCGAATCAGCGCGTGCCAGCGGGGGTGATAAACTATTGTCTCTGAGCTGATAATAAAAAACATCTGGTGTCTGTTATCTCCTTTTCCTGCATAGATTTTCACACCCCCTTGCTCATTCCAGAGACTTGTTCACAAAGATATACTTATTAATACTCTCATATTTCCAGCTTTTGTTTACACACTGCTATTACTAATACAAAGTAATTAAACACATATATACCATTCAAGATATGTAGACTTCCCTGAAACATGACATACTGGAGACCTTAAGCAGAAGAATTCTCATCCACCCAGCCTGCTTAACTTCCCTTCCCCCAGAGTAATAAAACCTGTTTAGCACCCAGGCACCCAGGCACCCAGGCACCCAGGAATGTTTAAAGCAAGTTTAGTCCTCACATTTATGAAAGGATAAAACAGAGAAATCAATACAAAACACAAACACAGGTATTGTTTGAACAGTATTCACTTAACTGCTACTATTGATAATTACCAGAGAAGCTCCAGGGCCTCTTTCAATATCTGGAAATTGCAACAAGACTTTCTGCCATTTCTAATGTAACACTCTTCCCAAATATCAGATGATATAATCTTTAATCCCCCTTTTTATCTCTCAAGAGATAAACTTACACAAGACATTTTGAAACATATCTACTATCATTCTTTTCTACTGTGTCTGTCCCCCAATATTGTATAAATCTATCAGAAACTGAGACCCAAAGTACTTGAACGTTTGGGAACAGAACACCATCTTCCATGGCAGTAAAGGAACCATCAGAGGTGGAACCTGAGCTCTAGAAAGCAAGCAGTCTCCTTGTGTGGTGAATCATCAGCCCCCCCCCCCCTCAGAGGAATACGCCAACAAGGGCAGCTGATAGGGAGGGGGAGATGTGGCTTTCCCTTCACTGGTGGAACTGATCAGAGAGAAGTAGACTCCTCTGCTGCCTCGACAAGTCCCCCTTTGTCCGCTGACAGCCGCTTCCGAGTAGTCTGCTGTAGGGATGTCTTCAGGGTCGTTCTCGTCCAGTCCACTGATGACAGCTTCCGAGTCGACTGCTGTAGGGATGTCCTCAGGATCCTGCTCCTCCCGTCCACTGATGACAGCTTCCGAGTCGACCTCCTCTGCGAGGATCACGTCCATCCTGATGTCATCCCCGGTCCTAGCAGGTGGTTTCCTCGCCGCACACTGGCTCCCGTGGTACGAGCTGTCCCCCTTTCCTCCCACGCGGACGGCATGAGAGATCCGCTGGGTCACTCGCTCGGGGCCGGAGAGCCTGGGGTTGAGCCACTTTGTCCTGATGACCTTCAGCCAGACGAACTCTGCTGTGTCCGCCTCCTGCGTCTCGTGTCCCCCTTTGGCATCACCAACCTGTGTGGAGAAATCTGATACAAATCCCTCAAGCCTACGCTCAGGGCTCCAGGGCCCTGAGCGTTGTTTGACCCACCATTGCGTAAGCAGCTTGGAGCCTGTTGGTGGGGTCTCTTAAAACAACAGCTGTCTGTGAACAGGTTTTCTAAATTAATTGTAGACCTCCTATCTGCCAGTGCAGCTTCAGAATCTTAATACTTGGCCTGTGGCAACAAAACAAAACTCCAACATCTCTAGGTGAACCAAATAACATATTTCAATAGCTCTGAGTTTCTGACAAGCGTCTGTGTTATTCTTAATGAAATCCCTGAGATCCCATTTAAAATCTAAATATAATATGAACTGCTAATGTTTCTGGTAAAGAAACACACTAATGTTATGGATTCAAAAAACAACCAAAATCCTGATACTGACAAAGTGAATGATTTCCTGGTGATACTGCTTCTACCGGTCAGTGCTTAGATATTATCAAGCTGAAAAAATGAATACAGAATTCCAACAAACTGTCATCAAATGTCTTTCCATTATGAATTTAGATGAAATGTATATCCCCATAATGACCTAAACAATAAAGTCTATGGCTTTTACTTCTTTACCAGGCTAATTACATGATGTTGTCTAAATTACATTTGGTCTCATTACATTACAATGTTTTAGCTTTAACTGTAATATGTTCTTTGTACATTTCAAACCTCAGTTACTTTAATACCTGTTGAAACATTACTCACCGGTCAACTTCCTCAGTATTCCATTCTGGAATTACCTCTCTCACAGTAGCCCCTTGGCCACTGATTCTGCATCTGTGTTACCTGTTATAACTCAATCAATATTAGAAACATGTCAACATTCATCAAACAGTATCTTATCCCCAGATATGGAGCAGGTCAATTCTAAAACTGTCAATCAATGGTCAGATTGAACAATCGAGTTGGGGCTGCAGGTTCCCTTCAGTCCTAAATGAAAAATATACATTGTAAAGTTTACACTCCCCCTTTTTACACATAACTCATGTGTAACCAAAATCCTGTATGGGAAGAAAACCTTCAGGTAATAAGGGATTATAAAAAATACCCAACATTTTTCCCAAATATACATCCATCATTTCCACAGTAAACACTTCAGTGAAATTAAGTGTTTCTCTCCATCCTTCAGTCCTAAAAGAAACAGAATCTTCATGTTTTAGTTTGAGTTTCACATTCTGCAAACTGCCACCTCCTGTGGGAGTGAAATATCAAGTAGATTAGAAACGGGTCACCTGTACGGTTTTCCAATTTTTGTGGACTTGTAGGAAACCTCATTTCCCACGGAGCCCCAGAATAATGTGTTAGTCCAAAAGCATGCTTGATTAGTCATTGTTTTAAATCATGCAGTTGCACTGATCACATGCAGACATACACTCACACTCACACTCACACTGTCAGGTTGTAAAGTCAAGTTTGGTCAGTCACCCCAGAGTCAGTCCTTGACAGTGTCTTCTCAAGTTACACTGTCGGTCAGGGTCAAAGGTCAGTTGGTCTCAGTCTTTTTGGCCATGTGTGTGCTCTGCAGAGACTTTGATATTTCAGCATAGGCCAGTATCCTTTGTCTACAAAAATCTGTCATATGTGGAGCGCCATCATTAATTAATTCACGATTACAACTATAATGTTCAAGATACATCTAACTTTTCATCGGAACAGCTGTTCCCCACATTCCCTGAAAAGTGTTAGCCAAAAAATGTCACTTCCTTATAGTATTACTACTGCAGTTTATTAACACCTACTCTATATTAAAATGTCTAATAGATCTACTTCAGAAACTTGTGTACTTAATTATTATCTTGTGTCAAAACATTACTAGGATCTGTGTAGCTCTGCATTTCATAGCTCATTAAACCCATTTATCTTCAATTCTGGTCTACTTAAAAACAATGTTAAATTCTTTAGCAGTGTGTGGAACCCAGGGTGTCCGAACACGCAACAACTCATGGATCCAAAAACAGAAGTAATTTCATATTTCCATCCTAAAGCCCTCCTATGGTAATAACCATGCCACAATGGTGGAATCAATACTCTATAGATTGGAATTATATTTGGCTTGGCACTAGCTCTCCCTCTAACATTATCTATTCAAATAAAGGTTTGTCTTATAGAGCGATTCCTAAAACTATCCCTTTAATGGTGAACAACTAAGATCACTACTTTATTCACAAGTGAATCAAAATCTCTTGAAGAATGATTTGTTAACATGATGAAAAGATTGAAGAATATGGTTCTATTTTGTCATATACCCCCTTTATCCCTCAGTGTGTTTTAGGATGATTCTCATTTTACTTCAATAGTTTCCTCTTTACTGCTATTTTTAATTTACCAATTAATTAATTCATGGTTAATACAACTTTTTACCTTCACTTATTTATCAAGTCAATTCAAGTTCTTTAAATGTGCGCTTATAATAAGTGTGTTTATGTGTAAACTCACTCATTCCCGTTGATTCCCTTCTCCTCTCCTCTGGTTTATCTCAAGCCGTGACCCCGGCCTCCTTCACATTCTGCTCGACCAACTCCTCTGACTCTGACTCCTCCCCCTTTGTCCATCAGCTCGCTGTAACTCTTTGAGGCAGCCATCCGCCAGCTACATCTGCAGCCCCCATCAGGCCACTGTTGTTGCACTGCTTTGCATTTCATCTCCTCCTTCACAGTCTCTCTGCTGCTTTATGGAGGGCAGATTCTGCTCTCGTGTCCCATACTTTGCTCTTGTGCCAAATCTCGTGGCTCAGCTTGGAACTTCATTCCCTGTCTGAGGGACTGATGAGAGTAGATCTCTGCCTGTCAGCAAGCTGTTTGGTTCTGGATGCCACAGGTGGAGATAGTTCTGGATGCAGTTCATATTGCAGTCTTGTTGTTGTTGTTGAGCTCTGGGTTCTCTGTCTGTTCGATGGAGGAGGAGTCTCCTGGTTGGGATAGGTCCTCTGTCTGCTTGGAGGGTTGGGGCCCCAGCCGTATGACAGACAGAGAGAGAGAGTCCAGGTCCCGGGACGCATTACCTATAGTTAATTCTAATACACTGAGGTAAAATAAATCCAATCCTTTCCACTCTATTTTCCTAATCTTACTATCTGTCTTAAATGTTAAATGTCATCTGAACAACACAATTAATGTCCACTAATGATATTACAAAAACTCCCTCTAATAATCGTTTCATCCATTGTGACATATTTACCCAAACTAAGTTTTTCAACACCCACTGTAACATGTTTACTCCAATTAATTCTTTCAGGAAACCATTTTCTTCTATACATTTAAATACCTAGATGTTTCAAGCACCACATATTCCACACACTATGAAAGAACCCCTCCATACTTAACAATAGTAACCCTGCAGAGCACACTAATCCGATCACAGTAATGTAATTTGACCCAAGTGTGGGTCTATGTCGTTCCTAAAAATGTTAGCAAACACCAACTACAAATTAAAGATAAATTGATTTAGCAAAATGAACTCTTATGTAATTCAAAATGTGACAAAAGAACAATGATTTGTCTTACACAAGATTGTGGTCTAACAGAATGACTCTTGACCTCATGGGGTCAAATAACTTGGATGACCGGGGGAAGGGAAGAGAAGACTCAACCATGTGCAGAGAGAAATCACACTGCTTGGAGACTGAGTTCAATAAAAATTAAACCATACGACTTGTAGTCTGGCTTCAATAAAAATGTAACAAGACAAGGCCAGTTCATAACACACAAATTGTCCTCTTTGTATGTCTAATCTAGGTAGAATAATCCACTATTATATTTAATTTGAATGTACTTCATATACTCAGTAAACCTCTTTTTACTTTCCCTCAACGTTACTGTATGCAATTAAGTTCCTCTGAAATCTAATTAAGTACAATTCTCAGTTAATGAAAAATACCACGAAATTCACAATGCAATGCAATGGTAACAAGCAGTTCTCAAACCTCTCATAAAACCACAATGTGACGTAACTGTATCCTACAAAAACTATGCCAAAAACAACAAATTATAGTTTCTTATTTATTTCAATATATCTTACTACATCAAATCACACATTGATGTATTAGTTTTCACTGTTATTCCTTCCAACTTCAGTTCTAAGTCAAATGAGCAAACAGGAAAACCCTCCTTAACCATCTTAGATTAATGTTTTATCTACTTCCTTATTCTATTATTTTTTCAATTGTTTATCTAAGTTGTGTTACAAGCATGGTTAGATTTGTAACAGAATACAAAACTAACTGTATTTAGCGCTATATTTGAAAAACAAGTAATCTGATTTACAGTTAATGAATATATTTTTAACACTTAAAGGAAGTATTGGGTGGAAAAGTTTCCTCACATAATGTAATCTTCATTACTAAAGCTAAAACCTAAAGAAATCATCACGGAACAGTTTTCTGTCCTTACCACTTAATTGTTTCAATAAAAACTAAAAAGCATTGTGAAAACTCCCACTCTTGAGAACATTTCAACACTTTATTCCATCTAAGCGCTAATGTTTATGACAGACACGCCCTATTAATCCAAAACGGTCTTTAATGGTATCAATTGTGAACTTTCTTAATATGAATTGTAAATGCAACGTATGTTCTCTTTAGAACACAGATAGGATAGTTGCAGCTGAAACTGGTTAACAGCAGCTTTCTGTCAACCTAGATAAGCATGTAGGTCTTATATCTAGTAATATATTTTATTTCATGTTTTTACTCATAAAACAATATGACATTGTCCAGAATAGTAGTTAACTTTATATAACTTTTACTCTTTCTAATCTTTTCAAACATCTTAATTCTCTTGTCTCTCTCTCTTCCTCACTGTGCCCTGGGGCTGCCTGCTCACAAGCTTCTCTCATAAATCACCTCTGTGTTTATCCAACCGTGTGAGATGGCATTCCAGGAGAAGGGGGGGCTTTCATGAAACAAGAATGACTTCGTATTTCTTTATCTGACTAAGGCTTCCTGTGTTCAATAATATATATATATATATATATATATATATATATATATATGCACCTAAATATATCCTCCACGCTGTCTGTTCAGCTTTTAAGATGCAATATTTCTTTCAACAGAATGGGCATTAAACCCAACAGAACAAGAGAAATCCGTTAATTTCAATGGCTTTTGAAGTTCGCGTTTCTACTCTTGGATTTAAACATATAATGCACTGCAGATTCCTATGAAAACTGGAAAGCACTATTCTGTTTTGTTCTGGATGGAATCTTTTTTAAAGAACCACTGAACTTCCCCGTGATTTCTGAAAAAACCCACGGGGCATTTCACCTTCGTCTTACACTCCTCATCGCTTCACGTGTAGCTAACGAGTTTAGCCGTATGATTCTGAAAAATCTACGGGGCCTTTCACCTTACTCTTAACACCTCGTTGCTTTATCAATGTTATGGTTATCTATTTATGCTAAAAATATGTATTGCATATACCGTCTTTGACACCTGGAAATATCCTTGACAACTCTAACTTTTCGCTTAGCCAATTTACAGACCTTTGATAGAAACAGGCGTCCGTTTTACCTTTTAGTTTTAGGATCCTTAGTTGTCAGAAATTATTTCGAGGTATCCCCCTCCATCCGCTGGCTGCTCGTGCTTTCCTCTAAAAAACCCCACTCATGACGTCACCACGTCATCACGACGGGCAGGTCACCAAATTGTTGGCGCAGATATCTCTGCTCTGCGCCGATCCTATAGGAGTGTGCTTTAAAAGAGGGAAAACTCAAAACAGCCAGGATGAGGGTTAAACAATAATCTGTTTTAATGATAAAGGTAATAATACAATACACTTTCAAAGGGGTGGGGCGGGCCCCCACTCCCTGCTCTGGTTCTGATGCCGGGAGATCCTTTCATCTGGACGGCAGGAGAAAAAGAGAAAGAACTAAAAAATAGAATAGCTTATATCCAGAAAATAAACCCAGGAGGAGCTGTGGTCAGTTTCTCATTGGGAGATTCAAAAAGATGTCTTCTCTTAGCGAATCAGCGCGTGCCAGCGGGGGTGATAAACTATTGTCTCTGAGCTGATAATAAAAAACATCTGGTGTCTGTTATCTCTTTCCTGCATAGATTTCAACACCCCCTTGCTCATTCCAGAGACTTGTTCACAAAGATATACTTATTAATACTCTCATATTTCCAGCTTTTGTTTACACACTGCTATTACTAATACAAAGTAATTAAACACATATATACCATTCAAGATATGTAGACTTCCTGAAACATGACATACTGGAAGACCTTAAGCAGAAGAATTCTCATCCACCCAGCCTGCTTAACTTCCCTTCCCCAGAGTAATAAACCTGTTTAGCACCCAGGCACCCAGGCACCCAGGAATGTTTAAAGCAAGTTTAGTCCTCACATTATGAAAGGATATAAAACAGAGAAATCACTACAAAACACAAACACAGGTATTGTTTGAACAGTATCACTTAACTGCTACTATTGATAATTACCAGAGAAGCTCCAGGGCCTCTTTCAATATCTGGAAATTGCAACAAGACTTTCTGCCATTTCTAATGTAACACTCTTCCCAAATATCAAATGATATAATCTTTAATGTGTGTGTGTGTGTGCGAAATGTCACTCCTCTGTTTTCATTGAAACAGCTCCTTATATCTGTTAGCGCAGCTAGCTAGCACCAGATGCTAACAACAATACACATAAGGTCTCTCCCGGTCCTCCCGATGGCCAGTCAGGGCCTGCCGGTGAGTGTGGAAGTGTGGTCTGCAGCAAGCGGACGGCAGGAGCGGGGCTGTCAGCATCAGCTTGTAGATGGTATTTTAAACTCGCTCTGAAACTACGGGGTGGCCCGAGGACAAAAAATGCACATGCGTGAATCGCGTTAAAATAATTAGTGGCGTTAATTTTTTTTGCGTTAAAGCGTTATTAACGCGTTAACTTGACAGCCCTAATTTATTATAAACGTTAGTCCTTAACATCTATCACTGTGTATATCACCATTCAAACATCTTTTTAAAAGTTGAACAAACCCCACACAGCTCAGCAAACACTGTGAATGTTGACTTTATTTGATAATTTCAGTCAAAACTAACGTTCATATTTCTCTTTTTGATTATAATACTGATGAACGTTCAAACAAAGCACTTTGGCAACGTTACCATTTTAAAAAGCTAATAAAGACTGTAACTTTCATGATATAATTTCTCGGTCATAATCGGTGTTTCCCGTGAACGGCCGACTGTTGTGCGACAGCAAATGCTGCGGCTGCAAGGCATTGTGGGGCAGCATTTTCTCCCTCTCCTGTCGGTGAGGGAGGTCCAGTGGTTATAAGCTAAAGGAGGTTTATAAAGGAAGTTTTGAAACCTCCTTTCCTATCATCTAGAGAATTCGAACGGCACTTATCATGGCTGCCACTGAGGGACTTCCGGGTCATTTCACTCGGTTAGGAAGGTTCCTAAGCTAAATGGACTATTCGACTGCAGCCAAGGTCCCATGGGGCGGAAGTAGAAGGGCGGGACTTCGCCTCTCTATAAAATCGCTGGCCCGCGTAAGTCTCTATTGGATACATTTTGGCCCTTGGACAAATAGTTGGTGATCCCTGCGTAACTGATACTAGTGCAGCCTACTGTTGAGCTGGAGTGAGTTACATATCCATCAGAATGTGTGCATGTATTTAAAGAAGGTGAGCCCACGTGTTACATTGTGTTGCCTGTATGGCAGCGGGTATTTATAGATGAACTTCAAACTGTTTCTAAGCAGCTTGTTCTACATTTTTTGTTACTTTTTGAATTTAGAACATTGCATCCTAATACATAAAATCGTAGTTTATTCAAAAATTGTAAAATTAGTATTTGTGTCCTAATGAATATTATACACTATTGCAATACTGCACATATTTTATTCTCAGTGTCAGTTTCGTATTGGGGTTATTCTCCAGAAAAAGGTGGTGCTAGTCGAGCACGCTCAGCTTAGCAGACTCTTCACGCTAACAAAGGATCACTTCTAGGCTACGTCCCGGCCTCGCAGCGGGGCTACTGCTCGGAGATTTCTCATTTCTCTAAACGCCTGCTGCTTCCCCTCCTCTCTCCTCGGTTCCCTCCTCGAATCCTCCGCTCGCATCTCCTGGGCGGGACTAAGACACGAGGATAGGAGTCGAGGAGGGGAGTCGAGGAGGGAATTAGTGAAATGAGAAAGGGCCAAAGTATGTACAAAACTAATTGTCAACTAAACTTGATTATAATCAAATTCTTAATTTGATTATAACCATCAATTATATCCACTATGTTATGGAAGTAAAGAAAGGAGTCCCAATGGAAGCGTTTCCGGGAGGATGGGGGGCGGTAGTGTGTAGGAGAGAAACTGCCCTCTGGACGGAACACAGGGTTCTATTTCGTATAAGGCATCGCCCCTCTAAGGCTATCGCTATTGGGTAATCCTCTGCACATGTGCAGGCATCTGACAGACTTAATCCGCATCCCCCACCTATGACGTGGGCCCCACCAACGGACTCACTTCAGTATAAATAGGAAGTAGTCCCTACAATCTGCTCCCACTTTTCTTCAGCACTCCGTTGCAGAAGCACTGTACAGTGTAGACACAAGCTCTTTTCAGAGCTGTTTACTAGAAAGCAAACATTTCCCCCTGACCCCATCCTCCCTCTCCTCCGGACGGGGGGAGACAGGGCGGGGGCTCGGTGTTAGCCGACATATGCGTTACGACCGGCTGTGGCTGGCTCGCTCCAGGGAGGGAAGCGGCTTTACACAGACAATACAGGTGAGTCCTATTGTATAATTTCAGTGTATTGCTGGCGTCTCTGCTGCCAGTATTTTACTGTTAATTGAAAAAATACAGCAGTATACTGTATTTTATTTTTACAGTAAGAGGCTGTGAAGTCATTTCACAGTATTCAGTACTGTGGCATTACAGTGAAGGGCAGGCGTCTGTGAAGAGGACTGCCGGCACTTTACTGTTATTTGACAGGAAAATGTGTTACAAGTGGACATAATGAGAGCCTGTGTGAAATGCCAGCGTCTGGTGGGCTCTGGCGTGCTCGTCACCATGACAACCACAGCACATCCAGAGCAGGTTGGCGCGCTGGGAGTGTGGCGCGTGTGTTCAATGGACAGATGGAAGATAATATGCAGCTAGGCTCCCCGGTTAAGCCGGCTGGGTTTTTTAACTTATCGGTTAATAAAACAGCAGGGCTTACTATTCAATCCGTCTACATTAAACTTTTTGGGTTTAGGCAGCACGGATTTGTCTGTCTCAGACGTACCTCCTACCCACGGTCGTAATAAGCCCACGGAGGGCCATTATTACCAGGGCTGCACATAACTGGTGCGCAGGTGCGCATGCGCATGCGCACCTGCGCACCAGCACTGGGTCATTTGAAAAAAGGCGCATTGCGTACCAACATTGGAGAGAGGGAGAGAGAGAAGAGAGAGAGATATTTGCGAGTTGCATATGAACCCGTAGCACTGGCTAGATGTTCGCCTAGGGCGCCAGATCTGGGGAGGCGCTGCGCTGGCAGTTCTGGAAGGGAAAAAACATTTTTGACCATTGGCGCTCATTCCTAATTTTCGGCCTTGATTGTAACAATATTCATATTAAGTAAATGTAACACCTTTTCACACCGGTTACACGTTTCATTGGCCCTTACGATGGCGCTGTCAGTGATGAAAATGGGGGTGTTGGCTTATCTGGCGCCCCGCAGCTCACAGCCAAAATGCGAGTGTAGGGAGAGAGAGAAGGGCGCACCGCCCGGTACCGGCGCTGTTGTTATTATTAGAATCTGGTGCTATAGCTGCTCTAACGGATATAAGAAGAAGGATTGTTGCTACAATAATGGTGGAGGGAGAGTTCCTCTCCAGTCAGACTGATAACTACAGCTCAGTGAGAGGACTCTTAGTCTAAGTTCAATCGGTTTGGTCACAATTTATGTAAACACATATTTCCAAGGCACTCCTTTATAATTATTGGAATAACAGGTTTTAAATCATTCCAATGTATACTATAGGGACAGTAACAAAAGTATCCTTTAAACTGGAGAGATAAAAAAAAATGCATAAATAACTAAATATTCAGGTAAAATACGATATGAATGAACAACACAATAAAATAGTTACATTCATTTGTTATTGGCTATGGTAAGTTATTGGTTATGTTCACATACTTATTTGATTACATCCCCTCTCTCTTGTCTAAGATCACAAACAGAGACTTTCGCACCCAAACCCAGCTGTTGAACTTGACTTGTGGATGCAAGGCATCTAATCGCAGACTCAACCAGAGAGAAAGAAGTAAGGCCTACATCATCAGCTACCATGGTCTGACCAGAGAGGAAGACAGTGAGGAGAACAGTCAGGAGGGTATGATGACAGCTTGTAGGATTACTGGTCGAGCTAATGTTGTCTTGTGTTCACCTCTGCATGTGTGTTCTGTGTTCACCTCTGCATGTGTGTTCATGGCCGTGTGTCTGGCAAATAAAGTCAAGACCCCCTCAAAAGTTACGGTTATTTCATTTAAGGATGAGCACCAAGCAACATCTCAGTGCTCCTTTGAGAACCAGGGCAAAAAGTTATGTGCACCCCTGATTATTACGCATTGTGTGGACAGCACTGCACACACCTCCGCTCATCCCTTAGTGATGTTGAGCGTGAATGCGCGGTTACGAGTCTTCTCCTAAACGGCGACATATTGAAAGCCGGTGTGAAATGCAGCGTGTGGAGGGCTCTGGCGTGGTTTGCCACCAACCACAGCACATCCAGAGAATGCACACCCGGCGCTATCAGAGTACTGTATGGTACTCAGGGTGGCGGCGCGTGTGTCTGATGGACGAGCAGGCCGATGGGCAGAGGATAGTCTCTGCAGTTCGCCTCTCCCCCCGCAGTTCTACGGGATACAGGGAACCCTGTCATCCCGGGAACAGTGTCAGAGTGGCAGGAACTCTTGTTAAAAGAAAGCTTTTTTCCAGGGTTCCTCATGCGGAAGAAAATCAGGGTTTTTTACTCCCGGTATTTTCTGGTCCCGAAGGAGACGGGGCGGGGGGAATGAGACCCATCCTCGATCTGTCAGTGTCCAACAAGGGAAGGGCCTTTTCCCATGCTGACGATCAAACAGGTGGTTCACACCCATAATCCTGAAGGATGCATTCCTCCACGTAACCATCATCCCGAAACACAGCAATTTCCTGCGTTTCTCATTCCTGGCTCCACGCACTTTTTCAAAGTGGGTGGAGACGGTTGGAGCAGCTACTCAGAATGGGGATGAGTGTTATTTTACCTGGACGACCGGCTGTGGCTGGCTCGCTCCAGGAAGGGAGGAAGCGGCTTACAGACGATACAATTCTTATCTCATCTGTCAAACCTGGGTTTCATTATCAACTGGAAGAAGAGCTGTCCTCGTCCCTCCCAGGTTATCTTTTTAACTGGGAGTGGAATTGAACTCAGCCCGCATGAGAGCGCGACTCTCACAGCGGAGAGGGGAGAAAGTGACAGCTCTCCTCCGGTGCGTCACACTCCGCGGGGCGGTGACACCCCTCTCCGTGATGCAGCTGTTAGACATGATATCAGCTGGTCACGTGGTGATTCCCCTGGGTCTCCTTCATAGTGAGGAGACTCCAGGTGGTTTATTCGCCTGTGCATCGACCCTGTGCGTCAGAGGAGACGCATGGTGTACATTCCTCCTTCCGTGGTTTTGGATTTGACCTACTGGATAAATCTCCACGTCCTGTCAGTGGGGGTGCCCCTGAGCAGAGTGACGTCACACACCACAGTGTTCACAGACGCATCTCTCGCAGGCTGAGGAACGTGCATGTCGCAGGCAGTGGGGGGACAGTGGCTGGCTCACATGTCTCTCCATATAAAAGTCCTGGAATTACTCTCCGTATGGAAAGTGCTCCAGCACTTCGTCCCGTTGCTGTACAATCAACATATGTTGATTCAAACAGACAACAAAGCAGCGGCGGCCTACATAAATCGCCAGGGAGGTGTTCGATCAGCGCAGCTGCTGAACACACATCCAACACAGCCAAATGGACAGCGTTCCGTGTGGTGTGCAGGGAAAAGCCTGGACCCCGTTGGGCCCCCTGCCTCGTGCTGTCGTTCCTCCAGCTGTTGCTGGACAGGAATTGGCTTATAGCAAAAATATATACTGCTGCCATTTCATCTTGCCACGTAGGTTTGGGGTCAGCACTGTGTATGGAGTCAGATTTGGGTCAATATTCTAGCGCGTAAAACCAGCTACTCACAAGCGGAAAATGTGCTTTTACACGCGCATAAAATGACCCTCGTGCGCAGATTAAACAGCCCTCTTGCTCGCTTGCGGGAGTGTCAGCCTCGCGGAGTCTGTCTACGCGTACGTGAAAAGTTTCTGGCACTTTGGGGCGGAGCCACTGGACTTTCATTGACAGCTGCAAGGAAACCCGGAGTTGCCAGGTTTGATAAATGCCTGAACTACCAAGAGCCGAGGAGTGACGGCAGCAAAATCAGTTGGACGAGATTGAATGGTAAAGTTGTCCATAAAAAACGGGGGTTTAATCTGCACATTTTCCACTCGCGAGTAGCTTGTTTTACGCGCTAGAATATTGACCCAAATCTGACTCCATAACGGTGTTTAGTCACCCGCTAACAAAACGTTTTCTACGGGGAGCACAGAGACTCAGACATGTGTCACGCGCTTTGGCGCCTCAATGGGTTTTTGGCTTGAGTGTTACGCACACTAAGTAAAGCTCCATTTGAAACTTTAGATCAGGTCCCCCTAAAGTTCTTGTCAGCCAAAGTAGCTCTGCTCTTGGCTCTGACATCAGCTAAAAGGGTGAGTGATTTGTCTGCTCTCTCTGTGGCTCCGTCATGTCTCCAGATCCAAGGAGATGGCAGTTCAGCTGTTTTGCGCCCTAACCCGGCTTTTATGCCAAAGGTGATCACAAGCTCTTTTAGATCGAGAGTGATACCTTTGGATGGCTTCTTTCCTCCTCCTCCTCACACATCAGAGGAGGAAGCCACATCTCATCTCCTCCGTCCTGTGTGTGCGCTGTCATGCTATATTGCACGCACAGCTGCTTTACGCAGTTCCCAGCGTCTGTTTGTGCATTACAGAGAGCGCTCAATAGGGCAGCCTCTGCGGCACAGCGCCTGTCACATGGGCTGTGTGAGGCTGGTCACAGGCATATTTCTCCTCTGGGTTGGATCCCCCGGCAGAACATCAAAGCGCACGGCACCAGAGGAATTCCTCCTCCACGGCGTTGCACGGAGGAATGACAGTGGAAGACATTTGCACTGCTGCATCTTGGTCTTCCCCCTGTTCTTTTATTCGTGTTTTATTTTGAGGGATGTCTCCCATTCCTCTCTGACACACTCAGTACTGAGTGTCCTGTCAGACGTGAGTAATGTCGGGGACTCAACTGCGTGCCCTCTCTCCTGCCTGTCGGCAACTTATGGCGCGTTTCCACTGCAGGCCTCGCTCAGCCTCGCTATGTTTGGTTAGGCCTATTAGGCCCGGCTCACTTAATGCTGCGCTTCCATTACACTTTAGGACAACTGGGGTAGTTACTATAGTAACGCAGTGTAGGCGAGCCAGTGACGTCATCTTCAATGAGAGCCCCAGAAAAACAACACAGCCGTTAGCTCTTAGCACTCAGAGCTCACAGCTCTTCATATCTGTTCAGAAACTAGACAAAAGTTAAACAAGTACAAACCACAGACTGGCCTGTGTCATGGTGAATACAGTCGCTGGTTATTTATGCTTTATAGGCCGTTGTTGTGAGTGTGGATGGTCGGAGCATATATATACGTTTAGCTTAGCCAAGCATTTAAAAAACAAGCATTTTAAAAGGGTTTTTCGCCTGCCGTCTGTCTGCAGACTTGTCAAAGCATTAATTCATGGTTTTTACTAACCGGTATCAGTATGTTGTTACTTCGGCATAATTTTTGAAACGTGTATTACAATTAAATCACGGTCAAATATGTTCGTCTTGTTGTAGTTGTAGCCCCCTTGCCAGCGATTCTCTCTCTAGTTTAGCATACTCAGCCCGACTCAGCCTGGTTGTTCCTGGCCCTAGACCACCGATTTGTCGGGCAGAAAAAAGGTGAAAAAGTAGCCCCGGGCCAAAACTAGGCCAAGTGGAAACGCAACCAAAACGGGCCCCGCACGGCTCGACACGCTTAAAGCGAGCTACCCGCTGCAGTGGAAACGCGCCATTAGAGAGCTGCCCTTTTCCCCCTCTTTGATCGTTTTAACAAGTGGGACTTTGGTCTCTACTTTTTACAGGTAGCCTATTTAGCCTACCTTCTTTCCCGTATGGAGAATATTCATTTTTTAATGCTATATTCCCTGGGAATGTGATGCTCCATTTACGCATGGCGTATTAATTGAGTAGGTGTGTTTTTGTGCTTCTGGTAACGGATGGACCAGTGGGGGCGTAGACTACATCCTGCTTCTGTCACAGTCTGCTTTCTCACTCACCTATTTTCTGCATTATAATTCCTTCGTCACCTGGTAGTCACACCCTGTCTCTCTCTCACTCTGTTACACCCATCAGCTCCATTAGTATTTAGGCCCACTTCACTTTCACCTCAGTGCCAGATCGTACTTTGCAGCATGCCAGTCTTTCCCGCATTACCCTTCAGATTGCTCTCCCGGTTTCGACCCTGCCTGTCCCTGACCAGCCTGCCTCGCCTGCTCCCTGACCCGTTCTGTACCTGCGACTCCCGTCCTGCCTTCTCCCGGAACCCTCGCCTGTCCCCGACCAGCCCTTTGCCTACTATCTGCCGTTTGTCTCCTACCGCCTATTGCCTCCAATAAAGCTGGTTACCGACATCTCTGGTTTCCCGTGTTCTGTATTTTGGTCTCAGCTCGTTTGTGACAGCTTCGCCCTTAACCCACTAGCGATAGCCTTAGAGGGCGAAAGCCTTATACGAAATGAACTGGGGTACGTACTGTAAACCCAGCTCTATGAGTATAGGCGCAGCCCTCTAAGGTTCGGGCCCCACTGGCTCTGCGAATAGCTGAAGAAAAAGCTGTTTGTGTGGGAGCAGATTTGTAGGGACTACTTCCTATTTATACGGCAGTGAGTCAGTTGGTGGCGGGCCCACGTCATAGGTGGGCGTGGCTTAAATTGTCAGTGCTGCACACGTGCAGAGGGATTACCCAATAGCGATAGCCTTAGAGGGCTGCGCCTATACTCATAGAAGCTGGGTTACAGTACGTAACCCCCAGATTTAGCCTTTGCAGACCATTTACATGCACTAAAACCTGTATTATAGAAAAAGGGAAAACCCCCAAAGCCTAACAACTGTCTTTAGATCAGACCACTGGCAGAGATGTGTGCAGAAAAAAAAAGATCTGTTCCGGATATTTGCTTGAATGTGAAGCAGATTGCGCATCATGTGACCACCGACACCAGGGGTTGAATCTCAACTGGTATATAATAGCATTCTAATGTCACACACACACACACACACACACACACACACACACACACACACACACACACACACACATGTCAGATCTCAGTAAACAAGCAGACAACCGCACTTTAACAGGAACTCACAGGTATGGAAACACAATATGTTTTCTTTTATCTCAGTGGATGTTGGTCATTCATTCTCACAGGGATACTATTTTATATAATTATGATATATACAATATTCAAACTGGACTCTGAATAATAAACAGGAAACCTGTCTCTTTAACAGTGGAATGTAGCCAGATTAGCAGCTCTTAAATAGAAAAAGTTCAACAGCATGAAATTCCACCCAGTGACACTGAGGAATCATGGAAAGTGAGTTTACCTCCTTCATCTCTTGGTATCCTCATATTAATTATGTTAGCATTTCATTCAATAACCAATGAATGTGTCAGTTGTCTTATGCTAACCTTTAGTATGCTGAGGCTAAGAGGTATCCTTTCTGATCTAGTCACTGTGGACTATTAGACAATGGGTGGAGTATGAGAGAAGGGGCCCCTGGGAGGAACAGTGTGTTCATCTCTCTGTAGTCATTCTTTGTGTTTCTTTGTCAACGCAGTGTCCTCTTTTTGGTCATGGTATGTTGAATGTGGTAATGTATGTCTTTATGTTTTTTTTTCTGTCTCTTTTAGGCCAATTATTTTCTATTTGTAGTCCTTTATGTTTCTTTGGGGTCATGTTCAGTCTTTGGTACGTTGTCTCTTGAGTGAACTTTGTAGCTAAAGGCCTGGTACGCCTATTTCAGTAATATATTAATGATAAGAGTCATTGCAGTGTTAAACAAAATGTGTGAACTCACTAATGCTTGAATTTGACTTTTTGCCTCAGTTTGAGGGTTAAGTAAGGTATAGTTGAATATCATCTGCATGGCAGTGATGGAGATCCCTGTGGGACAGAAGGGTTGCTATAGCTAAGCCAAAAGTTCAGACGTTCTTTCAAAATAAAAGCTCTTGTGACAGGGAGTGAACTTTGCTGTGATGTAGTAATGCAGACTCATCAGAAATGTGAGTCTCCATCAGCAGTCATGTTAGTCATATTAATATCAGCTGAGTGGAAGGTCAGAGAGCTGCCCTGAGGCTCAATACACCTGAGAGGAGCGACAACCACAGATCCTCATCATTACTAATGCAGCTGAGGTCAACAGCGTTGCTAACAAATGCTTAGTTGAAAGAAATAATTAATAATATATATTAAGTTGAACCTACATTTTTTTATCTGAACTTAATATTATTGCTTTCAACTAAACTAAACCGTTTCAGCTCTTTCAATGTTCTCCTCCTTCTTCTCCTTGGTTCTTTCCAGGAGATGGCTCTGGGGAGGAAGGTGGACGTCCAGGTCAGCGACGTCTCTCTGATCAGAGGGATGTGGGAGGTCCGGGTGAAGAAGCACAGACACACACAGAAGAAGGAGCAGGAGAGGATCGAGCAAAGTGCCCTTCCCAAGTAAGATGATCGAGGATGTACAAAACATGTCAGCTTTCACTTTCAGTTATGGTTTAGTTACAGTGAAAGCAGTATTCAGAAGCGTTAGAATGCCATCTTAAGGGTAGAAACGCTGCTTTCAATACACACATTTCAAGAAGGAACAATCAAACACATGCATTATCATCTGTGCATGACTGGTGATCTAGCCACTCTGGTTCTACCTGTCCTGATGAAGAAGGGACCAGGGTCCAGATCCTCCTTCCCATCCTCAGCCATACTGGGTCAACTCCCTTATGTCAGGGCCGCGGCCCTGTTTGCTGTACACTCCCCTTTAAAGCCTTTTCTACTAAGATATTACGAGATATGTAGGGCAGCAAGTCAAGCATGTGAAGTCGAAATCTTTGGAAAACCTTTCAAATTCTTGGCAGTATTGTAGTCCCTTATCCGTAATAAGAACCTCCTGGCATCCGTACATGCAAGACACATTTGCCCTTTGCTGAAGGGCTGTATAGGGCAAGATGCAAAACTCTATGTACCTTAACAAAAAAGTAAACCAAGACCAGAGTTACCCAGGGATAAATTCTGATTCTGATAAGTCACAATTTTTCCTCTGGGAAAGGTCGGCCCCCACTCTGGCCGCGGAGTCCTTGCTCCGGCAAGGCCTTTGTTGACCCCTTAATGTCCTTGGTGATGTTTGTTACCTACCGCCTCAGGTGTTCTTTAACCTCCAGTCCCTCTCTTTTCATACCGTCCCACATCATGCAAATCTGAATGTAAGCTTTTCCCTATGAGGTGTTCAAGGCGTTTGCATGCTTCGTCAATGTGTTGTGCTGTACTGAGCCAATAATGAACATTCTTCATCGATATCTCATACACAAATTGACATTATTAATGTTATGTGTTTGAGCAAGAGTTCTATAGTATAATAGTAAAGTATAAAAAATAACAACATACAAATGTGGGACCCAGAGTAATATTGGGCCTAGCAAAGGAAAGATAGTGGACTCGAAACTCAATATTGTAAAAGCCCTTTATATTTAGTTGTATTCAATTAAACTGTAATTTTCTGAAATATGTTCATGAACAATGCCAACTTTAGTAGGTCAAAAAGCTCACACAGCAGCACTGAGGGCAGCTCAGGGGTTCTACGTATAGGTACATTTGTTATTAGAATGATCCGAAAGTAGGCAGCCACGTTGCAGTGATGTGCTTGTGTATTTTCAGGTAAGTTTACATGATAAAAAGACGTATAAAAATAGTGACACAGATGTGCAACACATCGCAACTACAAAGAAAACACTACAACAACAGCTTGGTCAAAGTTGACATATTGCCATAAACATTACAATCAGGTCTTAATAAAAAACTCAAACAAGTAAGATGGAAAAGGGGTCTTACATGAGTCTACAATGTTACAGTTCCCAAATCTCCACCCTGCTTTGAACCAATTGTAGGACACACACTCAGACACAGCTGACTGTTGTTAGTCATAAACCAAGAGGTCAGGTCTGATTTTAGTCATATGAACACACAGATTGCTATTTATACCAGAAGATCAGTGCTGCGGTTGAAAGGAAGGTCATGAGTTTGGAAAATGAACGTCAGGTCTCTCTGAAATATAATCTGATATGAACCTGCAGATGCTTTATTGACACGTCTGTGTCTAGGATCAACCAACAGTGGCAGTATCGTATCTACTGTAAGAGCCTGCAGACCAAGGAACTCAACCTGCTGCATCACTACCTGAGAGATCTACACTGACTGAGACACAAACCCTGCACAGGTGACTCAATGATGTACTACGCTAAAAATAGACTAATATACATGTATACATACGTAAACATATCAGTGATGTTTACCTGCATACACCTATACTGTATATCATGTTTACATTGTTATACTTGTATATGAGTCATGTTTAGTTGTGTACACCTGTATTTCACTCTTGTTAACCCCTACACCTGTCATGTTTACCTGTGTATACTTGTATATCATATGTTTAGTGTTGTATATTGGTCATGTTAGGTCTACATTGTTATAAACAATGGTGTACACAAGCAAACATTGCTTATACAGGTATAACAATGTAGACCTAACATTACCAATATACAACACTAAACATATGATATACAAGTATACACAGTTAAACATGACTGGTATACAGGTGTAAACACGTAAACATGACTGATATATAAAGTACATTACTAATTAAATGGTGTACACAAGTAAATAATTGACGAATAAATGACTAATAAACTGTGTACAGGTAAACACTAAACAGGACTGATGAACAGCATTACACAGGTAAACATGATAGATATATAGATTTCAACAGGTAAACATGACTGGTACAGGTGTACACAGGTAAACATGACTGGTACAGGTGTACACAGGTAAACATGACTGGTACAGGTGTACACAGGTAAACATGACTGGTACAGGTGTACACAGGTAAATATGACTGGTATACAGGTGTACACAGGTAAACATGACTGACATTCAGATGTACACAGGTAAACATGACTGACATTAGTGTTGTCACGATACCAACATTTAGTTTTGTGTGATTCCGATTCTTTTTCGATACTTTTAAAAAAAAATGTTGTCCTTTATTTCACACCAGAACCTCATTGGTAAGTTAGCTAAAAAGATAGCCATATTAGACAGTTATCATTGCCATTAATTGCCTCTGCAAACTACGAAAACGTTCATTTGTCACAAGATAAATTACACTGGTTTGACTTAGATTTGAGGGCAGGGGCTTGAGCATGATGTAATTATGTTATCTATCACATTCGCTAACCTGTCTGTCTTTAAAGTCTTTAAACAGCTCTGGATGCCGGTCGGCGAGGTGCTTAGCCAAGTTTGATATGTTGGCTCCCTTGGTTTGCAGGGATCTAAAACATGTCTTACAGACAGGCCTCGCGGTGTCCGTAGGCTTGCCTTCACTGTCAGAGATATAGCTAAAATACTTCCAAATGTCGCTTCTGGCGTCTTTTTTGTCAACAAGCCGAGGCGCAGCGTCAGTTTCACTCCCACTTGCAGCCATGCTTCTCGTTTTCTCACATGCTCTGGCAGCTAGCGCGTGGCCGAGTGCACGAGAGAGGGGAGGCACTTAGAGCGTGCTTGAGAGGGGAGGGACTGCAGGCACGGCTGCAGTGCAGGGAGTGGAAGCAGAGCGCTGAACACACACGGCTCTTATTAAAACGGCACTTTCTCACCGGATACTTTCCCCCGTCATTCTTAAATACCGATACTAATGAAACGGAGGAATCGTAACGTTTTTAACGGCAGGGTATCGCGGTACCTTTCAAGTATCGCGTAATGAACCGAACATGACTGACGCAGACATGAATCTGCATACAGGTGTACCGTGCAACACTAAACATGACTGACATTCATGTACACAGGTAAATGACTGACATACAGTGTACACAGGTAAACATGACTGACATACAGTGTACACAGGTAAACATGACTGACATACAGTATACACAGGTAAACATGACTGACATACAGGTGTACACAGGTAACATGACTGGCATACAGGTGTACACAGGTAAACATGGCTGACATACAGTGTACAGGTAAACATGACTGGCATACAGGTGTACACAGGTAACATATATTGCTTAAATTATGTTATTGTGTTTTACTTACGTTCTGTTGTTTATCTGTCAGAAGCAGAGCAGGATCAAGAGATCCGGAGCAGAGCAGGCTGATCTTCCAGCTGGACGGTGAACAGTGGATGGTAAGCTGGAAATACCTTCCACAATGTCTGAAAGGTAATAAAACCTGTTATAATAGTGAATATTTGTGCAGGACTTCCCAGGGAGCTGCAGTGGATGACGTTACCTCAAAGAGTGGCACGTCAGGGGGACGAGGATCTGTCGCTGCCTGAGTACCTGGCTCTGTTCACCCAGCTCTCCGTGCTCCAGATCCCAAAGAACACCATCGCTGAGCTGCCTCCTGAGATCGGTGAGGTCAAACACGTTTTAAACATGGATCATTTTCAGAGAGAGATCTGATTTCAGTGCCATCCTGCATACCTGAAGTTGTGTGTGAAACTGAAATGTTGACTTTAATTAAATGTCAACACATTTCACATACTTCATTAAGTTAGTTGAAAGCAATAATATTAAGTTGAACCTATTATTTTTCATTTAAACTTGATAGTATTGCTTTCAACTAACCTAATACAGTTATGTGAAATCTGTTGACATGATCATTTAATTAAAGTCAACGTTTAGTTTAGTGCATCATTTTAAAATACACAAATAACAGAAAGCAAATAATGTAATTTGCAGGATGTGGCAGAAAAGGCAAATTATTAAAAAAATAGGGATTCAACAGTGATGGCAAACTAAAAAATAAATAATTACAACAACAAAATACAATTAAATGTTAAAAAAGAAAGGAAATGATTGTGGAAAGTGTATGTATATCAGTGGCAAACAGTGTCATATCACAACTGGACCTTCTGTAGACACACCCCCCCCCTGCCTCCCCCCCCCACCCCCCCCCGGCGTTATATGTCCTTCTTTTCACTGAATTGTCGTCTTGAAAAGGGTACTCACAACAAATCCGCAACAACTTCATCTTCACCTGTTGCACTTGTCATTTCAACACGTTAAAAACAATAAAACGGCATGAATTGCTTCGTCACATTCATCTAGATCAGGGGGGTCACCAACCTTTTTTAGGATGAGGGCTACTTTCAAAAAATAAAACAAGTCGGGCTACTTTTACTCCTCTTTCTTTTTTTTTTTTTGCAGTGTATATATTTAGCACATTTTAACATTATTATATGCTTACCTTTAACCTTTGTGTGCTGTTTGGGTCTGTGGGACCCGTTTGCATGTTTACTAAAAGAACATGTATGCAATTTAATTATTTTAACCTGCTTTATTTGGGGGTGGACCTCACTCTCCTCTAGGGGGGACCTCACCTCCTCTAGGGGGGTCCTCACCTCCTCTAGGGGGTCCTCACCTCTTCTAGGTGGTCCTCACCTCCTCTAGGGGGTCCGGGGGTATGCACCCCCGGGAAGATTTTTTTTTAAATGTTGAAGTGAAATGCATCAATCTGGTGCACTTTGAGCACAAAAGGAATTTATGGATACAGCTCTCAACACTCAGATGAAAGGGAGCTGTATACTTTTCAATAATCCAAACATCTTTAGAATATCATCACAACCAATAACAAATCATTTAAACTTGTTTATTCTTATCTTGTGTTACCTAGTTAGCATTCTTTCTTTTTATTATGCATATTTTACAATCACTCCCCTTTTAAACTGTTTTTTGTACTGTCCTATTGTACACATTGGAATGATTTCTTACTTTATCTATATTAAATAGATAAAGGGGTTCTCTCACACACACACACCACACACACACACACAGGCTGTGTGCTCCTCCGTGGCGATGACGGCTTGCGTCAAAAAATAATAATAAACATATTTGTAAAGTGGGGGGACACAAACGGGATTTCGAAAAGTGCTGGGGACATGACCCCCCTGGAGATTACGCCATGCGTGTGTGTGCGTCAAGTGGAATAAAATATATGCAAGTTGCAACACACAGAGTAAAACTCTGGCCCTCATGTGTTGTATAGGCTGGCATGATGGGCTGTTCAATGGGGCTGATCATGTTTAGATTCTGCCAGAAGGAAAATTAGCGAAGAGGTGCCACATTGCTTTTCTTCCCGACTGCAACGCTGGTCCCGCAAATCAAGCAAGAACGTGATTGGTCGATATTCATTGTGGGGGTGGGGGGGGAGGGGTGTTAGATAGATATAGAGTTGTAGTAAGTAGATAGAGTTCGCTATGATTTAAGTTTCGTTTATGCATGGGGTAGATTCTTTTAATTACATTTCCTTTTTTGTTTTGTGTATTTTATACATTTTGGATTTTCTTGGCGAGCTATTTTTAGAACGTGCCCGGCGGGCGCCTCACGTTGCCCCTGCGGGCGACTGAGTGCCCGCGGGCACCGTTTTGGCTACCCCTGATCTAGATCCTCTGTCTCGAACCAGTTAACTAGCGGGCCTTCTAGAATACCCTGGAACCCGAGGGAAACTCTGAAAGAATACGCCCATTGGCTACAAATCAATATATGATTGGTTGATCAAACTGTCAGTCCAAACGTACGCTCTCATTCAGTGCAACGGCCAGGGCATTCTATCAAGGATGTAGAATACCTTGGTTGAAGGATATTCTACCCAGAGACCCAGAACCAGATCTGATTGGTTGCTTTCTTTTCTAACACAAAACCACTGAAATGCGTAGTGCATGGTCCGAGAAGGACAAACAAATCAACGTAACACTGTAATATTACAGATCAACAACACAGATACGATTCTCATTTATTCATTTTATTACATTTTATTTATATAATTAAATCGATTTGTTGTTTGTTTTATCTGAGTGCTCCAGGGTATTCTCTGAATACCTTGAAGGCCCTGACCTTTCGCCACTGATGGATTAGTGCTTGTGTTAGTGAGGGGGATATTGATTTTGACACCTGCATTGATTCCTATGCAATAGAGATGATGAACGTCACTGTGACCGAAACAAAACACAATAAATAAGGTGATACAACATGGATACATGGATATCAAATACACAGCTACAAAGCAGCAGATAAATAGTCTTAAGCGTTGTTTGTAGCATTTGATAGAGGAACAGTGTTTTGACAGGTGAGAACAAGGACAGGTGAGGAAAGAAAAGCCATTTCATAACTTGGTGAAACAGTCTCTTCTGTCCTCAGGTAAATTGACGGGTTTGAGGGAATTAAACGTCAGCTACAACCGTCTGTCCCAAGTTCCTCCAGAACTTGGAGACTGTGAGAACCTGAAGAGACTCGAACTCACCGGAAACCACAACCTGTCCGAGCTGCCGTTCGAGGTGAGACCAGGAGGATGCATTTATAGGCGTGCATAGCTAAAAAAACAACTTCTCCAGACAGTGAACCCCTTCTTCTTTCAGACACTAAAAGATGACCTTAACATTTCGTTAAAACAAATGTCTTCACTCTTTCATGGGAGTTTGATGTTTCGTTCCATCAAAAAGTCATGATCGTTTTTGCACTTTAGTTTCTGTGCAGATTAATCAGTATCAGATATACCATGTTAATTATGGCGCATTTCCATTGCAGGGCCTCGCTCGGCTTAGCACGGTATAGTTAGGCCTTGTTAGGATTGGCTCACTTTATGCTGCGTTTCCATGTAGGCAGTGTAGGCGGAGCCGTGACGTCATCTTCAATGCAAACCACAGCCATTAGCTGTTAGCACTCAGAGCTCACAGCTCCTCATATCTGTTCAGAAACTAGACAAAAGTTAAACAAGTACAAACCACAGACTGCCTGTGTCATGGCGAATACAGTCGCTGGTTTATTTATGTCTGTAGGCCGTTGTTGTAAGTGTGGACGGTCGGAGAATATACTGCGTTAGCTTAGCCAATCTCCATTTAGAAAACACGCATTTTAAAAGGTTTTTCGCTGTCCTATTGTACACATTGGAATGATTGCAGACTTGTCAAAGCATTAATTCATGGTTTTTACTAACCGGTATCAGTATGTTGTTACTTCGGCATCATTTTGAAACATGTATTACAATTAAATCACGGTCAAATATGTTCATTTTGTTGTAGTTGTAGCGCCCTTGCCAGCGATTCTCTCTCTAGTTTAGCATACTCAGTCCGACTCAGCCTGGTTGTTGGCCCGGAAAGAACCTCGATTTTATGGGGCCAGAAAAACGGTGAAATAGTACCCGCTAGCCGGTACTACGCCAAGTGGAAACGCAACCAAAAACGGCTTAAACCGCGCTCCGTAGTGGTAATGCGTGGAGGTAATTAGTGAGCTTTAGAGGTAGATGTATGTTGGAAATAAGGACAGCATCAGGATGGCTTTCACCCCTTTACCCTGCTTTTGTTCGGCTAACTTGCTTAAGCTTCATATTTACAGCACAGCCATGAGTGGTACATGTACATCAAACCCTTCACTACTATTTGTTTATGTACATAATGTGTTATGCTATCAATCAGAGGTCGAAGAAAAACATTGAAAAAAACTAAATGTTTACTTTAATTAAATGTATGATGTCAACAGATTTCACATAACTGTATAGAGAACCGCAGTGACGCGTCCTAAAACCCGGAAGTAAGTTAGCATTTTTACCACTTCCAGTTCCTTTCGACAAAAAGCAATGCAATTTCTCCATAGGATTTTGGAAAATAGCTCGAAATAAGGTCTGTGTTTGTCACAAATTGAAGAGACAGATCATGTTTTGTTCTACGACATTAAATACATCAGCAGTGACCCCACTGGTTTGAAGAGTGTACGTGTCTGAAAAACGATGGTTGTTAACAAGTGGCTGAATAGGACTACAGAAGTTGTCCAGGCCGTTTTACGTCATTACACCGAACACATAAACACTCCCGCTAAGTTTGTTTGCCCTGTTCTGCTTGAAAGCAAGTACCTGCGCTCTTGCAAACGGTTAAAACAAACACTTCAACTTGTACAATTTTAAATCTGTAGTTTTGAATATGGATCTCAAGTCGGCGTGACGTTGAAGCAGCGACCCTGCTGTAGTTCCTTTATAGCATAACGTTAGCATTTTGCTTCAGGCGACTAGATTTATGATTCGCAAATTATAAAAGTAGGGTAGACATGTGGAGATTATCCAGCTGAACAAAACGTGATCCCTCTCTTAAATGTGTGTCAACCACAGACCTTATTTCGAGCTATTTTCCAAAATCCTATGGAAAAATTGCATTGCGTTTTTGACGAAGGAACCGGAAGGAGTTTACATCTGGGTTTTATCACTGCGGTTCTCTATAGAGTGGCGAAGTCCCTCCCTTTCCGATGGACCTCCATGGGACCTTATTTCGGAAAAATTATGTATTGAAGTCAATGGAGAGAGAAAGATTATCTTTCGATCCCTTTTTAATTGTTCCACGAATTACACATATGATGTTTGTCAATTTAAAAGATAATTTTGCCAGTAAAAAAAAAAAAAATGAGTCGTAAAAACTGTTTTTTTGTGTGAAACGGTCAATGAACTACATCTCTGGTCTTGCACAACAACACACGTCACCAAGATGGCCATCACTACTGTCTTGTCAACAAAACGATTCACTACCCTCACTATCACCACAATGAAACACCTCCAGAAGAATGTCATGCAAAGCTGCCTGCCTTTCTTTGATTCTCTCTGAACTGCCTGGTCTTTTTAATGTTTAATGTCAACTATTTGTGCAGATAGCATGAAGTAGAAAAGATCGCCTATGCTAATGTAGCGTTAGCATTTCTCCCCCGGGCTTAAAGGTGGGGTAGGTAAGTTTCAGAAACAGGCTCGAGTGCACTAAAATCTGAAAGTACACAGCCGAAAAGAATCCGCCCCTTCCTTCAGACTTCCTTACAGAGCACCTCCTCCAACACACATGAACGCGCACATGACGTCAGCAGACTGGTGAAAGTGGCCGCCTGTTGCTGGCGAGTCATTGAAGTACTGCTGCAATGCACGCCCAATGAGGGCACGAGATACATTTGTGCGTGCACGAGATGGAAGGCTGACAGACAGGGCGGCAATCCAATCCGTTTAGCCGGATTGGTTGTACTTTTTACAGTATTACGGCTTCCACAGATGACATTTTTTTATGGATTTTTTGTCAAAGCACTTAAGATATTCATTGCTATCGGGATGTTAAGAGCATTCCATGGAATATAACAAAAAGTGTATCTCGAGCCGGTTTTGAAACTTACCTACCCCACCTTTAAATGGTGTATTATAGAATGATCACACCGGTGTGACAGTACTCTTCAAAGGGTTCACGAAATATGACTACTACTCTTACTGTTTAACATTTTGGGTTACTTAATGTTACTTCATATTAAGGCTAATAAAAATGACAAGGCTGTAATGCTAACTAACGTGCTTGCTACTAGCTAGGTAGCTAACTTGATCCAGCCACTCCTGGTCCTTTCATCAGACGGGAAGCGAAAGAACGAGCAAGACCCATTGCTGGTATGATAACAACCTGGTACTAAGCACACAGGCATCTTGTTAAAGTTATCTTATCTTAGCTATCTCTTATATTTAGCGGAGGAAAACAATTGTGACATCAGTTATGACATCACTTACGCGACTCTGGGATTTGTAGTCTTTCTAGTTGCGTATTTATCATAGTCTTATATTTCAACAGTTTTACGACAAACTGTGACTTTTTTGACATCGAAATTATTTTTTAAGATTGACAAACATCATGTGTAAACGGGATCGAAAGATACGTTTTCTCTCTCCATTGACTTCAATACATAATTTTTCCGAAATAAGGTCCCATGGACAGGAAGTAGATGGGCGTGACTTCACCACTCTATTAGGTTAGTTGATAGTGTCACTACCCGATCTGCCCATGGATGTATAATAAGAACTGGATACAGCGTGGGAGGCGTGGCCTCATTCATTCCTATGAGAGTTGCTCAATGGCGCATGATGATAAAATGGCCCAACTTTTGAGAGAGCGAAACGTCACAGATTACCCGGCATGCCTGAGAAGTACCCGTATGTGCACTCATAGAGCATGCGCAACTTTAACCACGCCGCCCAAAAGGCTCGTTCACATTAAGCACGTGAATTTGCGTACACGTAACAGCATCGCGCGTTCATGACAGCATGGTACTAGATTTATATTAACAAGGCGGCAGTTCGCAGCTAGCGGCTAGCTAGTAAATTATGCTAAGTTACACATCAATCGTTATGTACTTTTATATTACGCTGACATCAGGATCTAGTGATATCCAAGCAACAGAGCTTCATTTAGCATGATACTTGTGTGGGTTGTACATGAAACCACTTGGTAATATATAAAAATGTATACATGTTGAAGCCTGTTATGATCAATTGTGAGTTAAAACTTTATCTAAAAAGTAAAGCTGATGATAGATTACTGTGGTGGTGTTAAAATAACAATAGCCTATTTCTTTTTGAAATGTGATGGAGTAAAAGGATAGTAACTGTGATTATGCATGTTAAGTAGCCCACAAGTAACTAAAACAATGCAAGTGCAATAAGAAGCTACAGGAACGTTAATTTACGTCGGTAATATTAACTTTATTTAATACAACATTTACGGTACAACATTTACATCATACAGCCCATGTAGTATAATATTTTACAAATGATGAATTACAGCAAACATGTGCAATATATCCATTATTACAGCTCCGTGGGATCGCAGTAAGGCGATATGGTCCGTTGTTATTGTGCATCCATGGGTAGTGAGAATCTCATGTAGTACTGAACACGTAACATGAACGTGCCGGGCGGCGCGGTCCCGTGGGTTAGATGCGCGTTCATAATGCCGAGGGAAATAACTCTCAGAATAACGTTATTAGCACATTTTTACAACTTGAGGAACGAATGTTTTTAATAAGGGCTATACAAACGTTCATACTGGGTAGTTTATTTAGTTTAAAAAAAAGTATCCAACGAGTTACAGACCACTCTTTCCCAATGTAAGTCAATGGGAAAAAGTGTTTCCGGGCCCAGCAACCTAAAGGAAGTGTAGTACTGCCATTTGACCAGCACGAATATTCTCATCAGACTCTGGCGCACTTCCTGGGGGCTTAGATCTGCTACCCTGCCCTATCTGCAGTGCGCAGATGGTCCGCCATATTGGACAACTCCGTACGGCAACCCAAGTAGGACACTTGACACAGTGGCTTTTGGCAAAGCACAAAAAGAAAACTCGAGAGAGATGAGTTACGGCCCCTACACACGGCGGCATGCGTTGTCGCTTGCCGGCGGGGGGGGCTGAAACTCGACCAACAACCAATCACATGAATCTCCCGCCCCAGACACACAAGCATGCGGTTTGATTGGCTAGAGCTTGCACTGGCATATGATTCGATTGGCTGACGGCTCCGTCGAGGCGGCAAAAGTAGAACATTGCTCTACTTTTGCAGCGAGCACCGCGAGAGAATCTACGCTTTGCTCCCAGAATGCAGTTCGGCGAATCGTGACGTCACCCCATTCAAAGTGAATGGGCAGAAGCGTTGAGGCGGCAACGCACGCCGCCGTGTGTAGGGGCCGTTATTGTTATTACAACGTGGCTTCACTATTATTTAACAACTCTTTTTATTGGGTTCTTTTATTTGGGGTTAAGTACATTGTCAGAATAAGTGAGAAATGAATTTAACTTAGACAGCTATCATACTGAATAAATATTTACTGTGAATGTATGCAAAAAAGTATGGCATATAGCTGTCAATGTTTCCATTTTTTCAATGTACTCAGATCTTGTACTCGAGTAAAAGTACAAGTACCAGAGTGTAGGAATACTCTGTTACAAGTAAAAGTCCTGCAGTCAAAATGTCAAATCAAAATATACTTAAAGTACCAACAGTAAAAGTAGTTATTGTGCAGATTGGTCCATCTCAGAATAATATATATATGTTATTGATCATGAAAGTGTTCTCAAAGCTGGTAAAGGTGCAGCTAGTCTGAATGACTTTGTATACTGCAGGGTAGCTTGTGGATTTACTCCAGGTGGAACTAAAGTCTGATTTAACACTTGATTATATTTCACATCATTAATCCACATCTGTAAAGTAGCTAAAGGTATTAAATACATGTAGTGGAGTCAAATTACATGATTTACCACTGAATTGTGGTGGGGTGGAAGTATAAAGTAGCATAAAATGGAAATACTCAATTAAAGTACAAGTACCTCAAAATTGTACTTTAGTAAATGCACTTAGTTACTTTACATCACTGCTATCAATCAGTTAAAAAGTCAATACAGGGATTGTTCGGAGCTTAATTTGTCATCATGTCTCGGTGAGTGTTTGGTGTGTGTTGACGGTGATGTCACTGTGTCAGCTGAGCAGCCTGAAGCAGCTGCTTCACCTGGACATCGCAGAGAACTGCTTCAGATCCATCCCCATCTGTGCTCTCAGGATGAGCGCTCTGCAGCTGCTGGACCTGAGCCACAACCAGCCTGGGCGACCTGCCGCAGGACATGACAGGTGACCACCACCTGAATCTGATTACTCTGAGCAACATGATCCTGGACATCCACTGGGAATGTCCTCTTTACTTTTATCAGAAGTGTCTTCAAAGCTGACACTGAAATACACTGAAACGTTGACTTTAAGTAAAATGGGTTATGTCAACCGATTTAAACCGATTGACATAACTGTATTAGATTAGTTTAAAGCAATATTATTCAGTTTAAATACACATTTTAGCTTCAGCTTAATTGTATTGCTTTCAACTAACCTAATACAGTTATGTGAAATGTGTTCACATAATACATTGAATTAAAGTCAACTTTTTTTTTTTACAGTTGTTGTTACATTTAGCAATGAATTCACACAGCATATTGCGAAATCATTAAGATGTGCAAAAAAATACTTTTATGTCAGTGTTTTACTGATCTTTTATATTTATTTCCAGAATAGTTAAAAAGTGTCTCTTTCCCTTCCTTCTATTTTGACTAGTCCTCTCTACTCTAAACACATGTAAATATATATAAAATATGTAGTTGACTTGAATAAAAGCCGCACACAACCCACCTTTAGAAATCAGAACGAGACTTCTTACTCAGTGAAGTTAGTTCTGCATTTAGCTGAACACATTTCCACTCAAATGACCCACCAATCATTTGTGTATTAATTAAACGAAGCACTGTGTGTGTGTGTGTGTGTGTGTGTGTGTGTGTGTGTATGTGTGGTGTGTGGTGTGCGTGTGTGTGTGTGTGTGTGTGTGTGTGTGTGGGGGGTGGGTGGGTGTGTGTGTGTGTGTGTAGGTTGGAGCAGCTGGTCACCCTGTTCCTCCATAAGAACAACCTGACTTATCTTCCTCACTGTCTCACCAAAATCTCAACGCTCAAGATGCTCGTCGTCACCGGCGACGAGCTCAACTCCATCCCGACCAGACTGTGCAGGAACCCCGAGATCAAGTAGAGAAAAACACACACATCCTCAGTCTACACAGACACCAAGTACACACACTACAAAGACATCCAGTACACAAAACACACTGGACACCAAGTACACAAAACACACATACACCAAGTACACAAACACACTACATCAAGTACACAAAACACACTGACATCAAGTAAACAAACTACACTACATCCAGTACACAAACAACACCAACATCAAGTACACAAACAACACCAACATCAAGTACACAAACACCAACATCAAGTACACAACCAACATCAAGTACACCAGTACACTAACACCAACATCAAGTACACAAACACCAACTATCAAGTACACAAACACACACATTCCTCAAGTAACAAACAACACGTAACTAACACAACATCAAGTACACAACACAACATCAAGTACACAAACATCAAGTACACAAACTACACTACATCCAGTACACAAACACAATACTAAGTACACAAACACCAAACATCCAGTAGTACACAAACTACACTACATCCAGTACACAAACTACAGAGACAAACAAAACCACATCAAGTACACACACACCAACATTAAGTACCACAAACACCAACTCAAGTACACAAACTGCACTACATCAATTTCTGAAACAACTCTAACATCAAGTACACAATCACACAGACATTCAAGTACACAAACTACACACAAACAGGCAGAGCTGGCAGATGTTTTTGGACCACAGTGAACAACTTGTTGTTTTTGAGGATAAATGGCAGCTACTGTGTATTGAAGCAGAATATTTCAAAACGTGATCAGAGGTTGGCTTTGGGACAACTGGACCGAGCTTTTGGAATGCTTGGATCACAGGAATGAAGCTTTGAACGTGTTTTGCTCATGTTATGCAACTGTTCTCAGGTTTATCCAGACTTTGCGACAACCGTGCGACTGCAGAGAACAAGAAGAAAGAGGAGGAGGAGAAGAAGAAGAGAAGAAGAAGAACAGGTGGAGAGAGCCGAGGGAGGAGGAGGTGAAGAAGGACAGCGGAGAGAAGGAGTTCATCGAGCTGTACGTCGACTCGCTGAAGGACAGAGGTGAGAGGAAAGATGCATTTATTATTAATCAGGTAAACTCCAGCTAAAATAATACATTTTTTATATCTTTAAAACTGTATATTGATGCTTATTGCATTTTTTGTCTGTTTAGTTTTTTCGTACGTGGCATCTTAAAGGTCCCATCATATGCTTTTCCGGTTATTACCCGCCCCCTTGTGTGTTATGTAGCTTTTTCTGCATGTAAACAGTCTGCAAAGTCACAAACCATACACCCTGTAGTGAGTAAAACTCTAACACGTGTCTATGCTGCCCCAGAACGCCTCGTTAGAGATTTTTCTTTTTCCATTTTTTTCTTCCGGGGCATACTGACGTAACGCCGACCAAATGGAACAATCCGCGGAGCTCCGCACATACACACACTAGGCTTGTTTGAGACGAGCTGCGGCTCGCCTCGAAAGTAGACGAGAATAATCGATCGCAGCCGGGGGAGGTCTCAAAAGCTCGCCTGAAGTCGGACAGCTCGGAGTCGGCTTCTTTTTCTTCTTCTTCTTCTTTTTCTTTTCTTCTTCTTCTTCTTTTTCTTCTTCTCTCGGTTTTTGGCAGATTGCAAACAACTTTATGGTGCACTGCCACCTCCGGAGTCGGCTTGACTCAATTTGCATTTATAAAGAATGCACACATGTGTTTAATCGTTAATGTCATATATGTACAAAGTAAATACATTTGTTCCTGCTCAAGATTAGATTCAACTTTATTGTTATTGCACATATTACAGGTACTGAGAGAACGAAATGCAGTTTAGCTTCTAACCAGATACAACAAGCAGTAAAGTGAAAAGTAATGTACACAATAGACAGAATATAATATAGAATGAATTGAATGATGAATAAACAATGAGGGCTATGAATACACTAGATATCAGCCTGTGAGCAGTATGAACAGTGTGTATGAATATGCTAAGATATATAAAGTATGAAAACGGTAAGCAGTGCAAGTATAGTATAAAATATATAGATATTAATTTCATGATGATAAACATTGTGGAACAATGATGAAAAATGGGAATGGATGTGGCGATGTAAAACTGACACAAAACAACAACAAACTTTTGCCGAGCCAATTGGAGAGTTTCATCAGCAGCACGGGGTAAAAACCACCAATGAGCGCTCAGCTCGAGATACCAGCGAGTCGTTTCCCATCAAGCATTTCGCTTCCGCAGCCCGTGGAGAGGAACTGCGCCGCCTCGCCGCGCCTCGCTCTCAAGGCTGCCGGCGTCTTTGTCCTGTGAGATTTCAACGTCTCATGTAGGCGAGCCTCCAGAGCAAGTCGGACAAAATGACTAACCATCATGAAACGCACTAGCAAGACGTTGATCGCAACTGTGCAGGTCTCGCTTGTCTCAAACAAGCCTAGTAGCAATGTTAAAACGAAGTAAACTGGATATAAAATCCCCAAACAGGCGAAAACCTACCAGTTTCACCCACCGTCTCTGTCACCTCCCTCCATGCCTCGCTCCTCCGGTTTGTATCCCGGTAGATGAACAGAGACTGATCATACAGCACCGGGTGATTCACTACCGCTATAATTAATTTTCCCTCTATTTTTTGGAATATGAGGAAATGACCTGCATAGTCTCTCCTAGCATACACGCGGTTTGATTGGCTAGCGCTTGTACTGGCAGATTTGCATACACGGGATTTCAGTGGCTGACGCTTCTGCCGAGGCGCCAAAAGTTGAACATTGCTCAACTTTTGAAGCGAGCAACGCCAGCAACGCCGGCAACGCCGGCAACGCCGGCAACGCCGGCAACGCCGGCAACGCCAGCAACGCCGGCAATGCCAGCAACGCCAGCAACGCCAGCAACGCCAGCAACGCTCCACGTCCCCTAACTCAAATAACTTTGTTGCTTTAACTCAATAAAGATCGATGCAAACTGTTGCGTTTGTAAGGGAAACTTCTGCAGCAATGGAGAGTCAGGACTCAGAGAGACACGAGGAGAGTTGGGGCTTTGATGTCAAACACTGGTAGTTTATTACAAGTCAACGGCCGGAGAATTCATATCACAAGTCACAGCAGCAAAAGGTTCTGACTGCACGGGTGGGTTGTCATGTCAATTCTGATCAGCCTATCTCTCGATAGAGCTTTTAACTAGTTTACAGAGAGTTAATGAGCATATTGGGGGAGGCGTAAACATCTGTGGAGCTTAGAAAGCCAGCATTCCCACAGCCGTAAACCATTTCGTGACCGAGAGTTGAACTGGTTTATCAAGATAGCTGGAGCCTCCCATTCCTTAAGAGAAATAACAGAGCCAGGGTTTGGTCGTAAACATCAACAGGCAATAAGGTTAAATATCTTAGGAGTAAGGAAGAATTATTCCCTCACAGTGTTGATTTTCTTTGTTGAGCCAATGCATTTGTTTTTAGAGTGCAATGCTTTTTACAAGGACAACATCAGAAAGGACAAGGCCTGGTTTTTAATCGCTGGAGATTGTGGAGTGGAAGGTAACAACTACATATTCATGTTTTAAAGTTAATTAATACTTGTAGGTACAGTACAGAGGCATTCAGTAGTTTAACATCTTGTGAAAGTCATTAAAAAACTTTTCAGTAAACTTGCATTTCACAATAAAGTAAGATCTTATTTGCTATATCAAGATATAAACATATATATAAAAACACGACGCTCCTTGCACGGAATTCGGTGCGGACCGAGGTCTGGCGACTCCACCTGCACACCATTCTCATCCAAATACTGCATCACCTTGGTCACTCACGAGTCTAAAAAACAACTCACATCAACGCACGTAAGCAACGTGGGCGCCAACGTGAGCGCCAACGTGAGCGCCAAGGTGAGCGCCCTCGGGACCAAAATATTTGACGGCGCTGATTGGCTGAAATTATGTTTCGGCGGCACAGTTTACTATTGAGACTTTTGCAACGTGCTGGTTGCTGCTGTTTGGCTTGGGGGGCTCCGCCCGGTCATGATAAACTAATGCCACGGGCAAGGCCAGGCAGGAAATATGTGACTTATCAGTAACTTTAGACATCGTAACACAATTTTAAAACGAGATTTTATTGTAGATTATATATTGTACTGATACCAATTGTACCTTGTTCATTAAAAATAAAAAATATAAAATATATATATTTTTTAAATATATTTTTTTTAAATATTTTTTTTTATATATTTTTTTTATATATTTTTTTGTATGTGGGACGAGGTGGGGCGGCGCCCCTATGGGCCGGCCGCCACTGGTTACGGCTCAGAAGCGTCTCGGCGCTGGGCTCCGCTAAAAATACGCGGCTGTTCTATTTTTTACGCGAGGCGTTGCATAGCACCCGGGCAGGAAGTGGAATGGTCAGAGCAATCCAGTCCCCAAAATAAACTAATTTTGCAGACCCTATCTCTCCGTAGTCCTTTCAAGTAGGAGGAGAAATGCCAGCGTTCTCCTCCAGTTTACAGGTACTGTGTAAATTATATATATAGAATAATTATGATGATGAATGCATTTTTTTTAACACTAAAATACAGCAACACATCTTTGATTCATGTCGTTTATAACTGGACTATTACAATTATTATTAACTTTGTCTGTACAAAGTAGCCTGTCCAGGAAATATGGTCAAATCAACAAGAACTGCGAGCCGTCACGCAAGACGCTCCGCTTCTGAAACACACCCGGTGGGGTTTGATGCTGGAGGAGGTCGGAACAAAACTGTGGCGCAGCCGTAACACGGCGCAGACGGACCCGTAACGCGGCGCAGACGGACCGAATCCCGGCGTTATCTTTCTCAGCCGCGGTGCTCCGTGGAGCTCCCTACACACACACCTCAGGCTGTGAGTGTGTGTGCTCAGGCTGAGTTCCGCGGTGTTTCGCAGTCTCACAGACCCCACGCAGCAGCCAGGAAACGACACCAGTAATCCAGCTCACACTGTCCGCTCCTCGAGCCTCAAAGAGCGGAACAGCGAGCCCCGCATGTCCCGCCAACACGGCACCCAGACCCCACGAAGCATTCTCATCTGTTTGTCATTACTGGTGTCATTTTCTGGTTGCTAACGCCATTGTAACACATAATCACTGATGTTCCACTGTAACGGTGGTTGACTAATCAGAACAGAGTGGGCGAGCTGACCATGAACAGAAATGTACACACATCTGGCCAACTCCATGTGTGTGTTCACAAATGAAATAAATGTGTTTAATCTTAATCTCGATGTAGTGCTCAGTGCTGTCGGAGTGCACACACACACACACACACACACACACACACACACACACACACACACACACACACACACACACACCGGACATCTCCTTCATAAAACTAATAATAAGGCGTAATAATCGGGTGTTTCGGGAATTATAAATGTGTCTCAGTTCTTGTAAAAGCGTTTCGCTAATGTAATTTCGTTTTATAAAATGTAATTTTGTTTTTATAAAATGTAAATTTGTCTCAAGCTTTGTTAAAGTGTTTCACACTTTTTAATTTTCTTTTGCAACTTCTCAGCCACCGTAGTAGACCCCTACACATATAACAACTTAGACTATGCTATAACACCCCTTGTTGTTAAATACCAACTATGTGCAATACATATGCAGTTAATAAATGTGCAATATATACCTGGCTGCTCTCAGAACTGGTACAGGATGTGTTGTAAATTGTGTAATTTTTCTTTTTCATTTCTAATTTTACATTTTGTATACATTTGAGTGTTTCAGTAGCTCCACATATTTTAAATCTCATTTTAACGTTTAAGTTCAGTTTAAATTGACTGCAGATGATCTCATAAATCAGCTGATTCGTGGTTTGTCCTACACCAGAAACCGTCCCTGAATCTACCACCAAAGTCTCCATCTCCTGCCTGCTGTGAGGGATAGGAGGAGGAAGATGAAGCTGACAGTCTGTCAGATCATTGGAGGGTGCTCTTTATATTCACATTACGTTCAGTCACTTTACGTCATTTCATGCTAATGAAATACGTTAGCTAACGATACGCTATTTCGTTAACTTCCTGCCTCAATCTGAAGTTTCGGTGTTTCTCTCAGAGGGTGTCAAAGGGGATATGATTATGAAAGGGGCCATATTCTGCTGGTGTTCAGGTGTATATCAGTATGTAGTGTCTCTACTTTAAAGAGTCCTCTCCTCCTGATGTTCAGGTGTATATCAGTCTGTAGTGTCTCTACTTTAAAGAGTCCTCTCCTGCTAATGTTCAGGTGAATATCAGTATGTAGTGTCTCTACTGGGACATGTCTCCATGCTTTAATGTTCAAAAAGCTCTTTATTTTTCTCATACTGCCTGTGCTGCAGCACCTCTTTTCACCCTCTGTCTGAAACCAGAGCCCAGTCTGCTCTGATTGGTTAGCTGGCCGGCTCTGTGATTGGTTAACTGCTAGAGACGGCCCACCCCTTAGCCATATCACGTTCAATGTGTTGGAGCGCTAGCCAATACAAGCTCAAGTGTTCTATAGTGATGTCATCATGTTACGGAAGCACAAAAAGGAGCCAATGCTGCAGAAGCACAAGAAACACTCAAGAACTATACAAACCACTACAGGAGAGAGAAAGCCCCAAAATGTATGATAATTCAATGTTTTAAAAGTTACATTTTTAGATAAAATAGAAAGAAGTAAAGACTCGTAAATTGATACTACAAGCTTGTTATGTTAAAATAAGAATTCTGTCACATTATCATGTTTTTGAAACACACATTTAGGTATACAGAGAGTACATTTATTTCATGAATTGCTGCTGAAATAAATGTCATGTTTGAGTGTTTTTAAAAGATTTTCTGCTTTAAAAAAATAAATAACTCATTCCAAAATCAATGTTCCCAAAAACATTGTGACAATACCCCACTAAATGTCACTGTAAACCAGTGTTGGTATTGTTAGTATTGTAAATGATATTTGGGATAAACTAGATTTTATGGTTGAAGGTGTAAATGTGACATCAAAACATCTATTTATTATTTATAATAAAAATAGCAACAAACACATTTATGAATTTATTCCCATCGGCTTCTCCAAAATAATTACAAAAACCTTTTTTTATTTGATATTAGTTGTATAACTGATCATTGTGTGTGTGGTTTTGATTAAGAAGTGTGTTTTTCAGTTTTTTTTATTCCAATGCATTTTCCAGATGTAATACATGTTTGTGGAGACGTTCTTTGTGCACCTTGTCGTTTTTTTAATAACTGCAAGAAAGATTTAACATTTCTTAAACATCTGATTGTTTTGAAGCAAATATGAATTTACCCAAATGTAAAACTAATGTTATAATTCATTATTTATAGAAGCAAGCAACATTCATCTTAATGTTAAAAATGTGTTAACTAAAAAACTATATATATTAGTATATTTATTAGAAAGGTTTGATGTTCACATTCCTCTAAGTTAACTGTAAGCTAAGATTATTTTATTTTTCAAAAATCTGATTGTTTTTCAAGCAAAACAATAATAACTGTTTAACCAATAACCAACATGTCAAAAAGATTCCTTTAAGATTGTGTTGGATCTACTTTTACAGTTCTTAAACCCCAAATGAAAACAAATAAGCACACAAATTCCATACATTTCTCTTTATTATTATAGATATTATTCAAAATTATGTTCTTAATAAGATCAAAGAAAGCAACTGCAAATGCACAACACAAAGACGTCATTCAGCGTCTCTTAGTTTATATCAAAACTGATATGAACATGGAGAATGATTAGAGGCACCCGTTCAGAGACACTAAAGTGCAGCATCAGCAACTGGTCTGCATCATGTACACGAAGAAGAGGAGTGGGGAGGAAGAGGAGTGGGGAGGAAGAAGTAGGAAGTTTGAATAATGACCATGAACTCAAATCAAAGTCCTCTAAAGATGTATATTCAGTAACTAGTGGCGACTGGCGACGTACAAAAACAGAGCCATCATCAGTTTGGTGAGTTTCAACCATGGGTTTCAACTGTCGGCCATGTTGTCGCTTCATGTCCCATCGGAAAGTGGAACTTCACACCTTTCAACACGGAGTAACACTTAATTCTAAGATAAGTACATCCAAGTTTGTTTGAAAGTGTTGCTACCAAAGCATTACCTATTTGAATTATTCTAAAATGTGTATCAGGTTTTTCTACAAAAGCTCTGGCGTGTTAAAAGTCTAAACGGCTGGATAAGTATAACGATGAACAAATACACTTGCAATACATGACATGTTTTAAATACGGTGAAATATACTCATTCAAATGTCCCACTGCTGACCAATGACATTCAGTTTCAGGTAACAAGATTTAAAAAGACATTTGCAGTTGTATGCATGGATCCATGTTAGCAGCGCGCGCAGGAAGTGTTGTCCATGTTTTCCCATGAGACGTGAATGCAGCAGCAACATAAAAACCCGACAGCACACAGGAGGAGAACTAGCTAAAAACACTGATGCATTCTGGGATCTTGATTGGTTCAGATTGACTGTAGAAAAATATACTGTAGGTCCAACTTCTGCTTTTGACATCATCTTTGAGAAAGAGAGAAACATGAGATTGAAGATTTAAAAACCGAAAGAAAACAATTTGGATCGATTGAGAGCTTAAAGGAAAAATAATTGCATGTGAGAAGCTCTTCCACATGAATCCGACAAATTGTAACGTGATTGCGCTTCATCAAGCTACACAGACCATCATCTCCCTCAGGTGTTTCCACAACGACGTGTGATGCTGCATTCAGGTCATGTTGAATAAAAACCGCCAGCTATGAACAGACATCGAATGCAACGTCTGTAACGGAGACCCGTCAGAAACTAGGGGTTCCCGCACATCAGATAGAACTTTAAAAGCAGCTGTTTCTTTTACAATAATTTGGACTGTAGGAGGATGTGAGTTTGAAATGAATGGACAGAATTTCAGAAATGGATTGATCGCTTATCACATACAAAATAAGAACGTTATATATCAGAGGTTCATGTGTTGTTGCTTATTCTCCATCAGTTTTTAAATGGTCCGTCTTCCTTTAAGGCAGCCGCTTGTTTCCGTTCATTTTTGATGAAAATAGCAGACATAAAAAGACAAGAGAGATACTCTATTGCACTCAATACTTAATATAAAATAAAATGTCCAAGTGTGTTTTAAAGCAATACAATGACTTTTGGTTTTGAAAACCCTCCTTGTTGGTGCTTTCATGAACACAATTGCATGGTGCTGTATCTCAACTTGTTTTGAAATGGATTTATTCTATGAAGAAATTGTTAAAATAAGTGTTAAAGGGGAGTGCACATCACTTTGTTGCATTTCTATCCATACACCATCTTCTAAATTGTTTTGGTTTCTTCACTCAGGTTTTTAAATGCACAATTTGAAAAACTCCTAAAAAAACAGGTGGATAGAAGCACACATATATTTAACCAATTTATAATAACAGGAAATATTTGAGTTTGCTCTCTCTACAGGCCGACCATGTGACGTCAAACATGGTGATGTAATGAAGACGGGTGTGCAAAAAGGTAAAGTAACAGGTTACAAGACATCGATGTAGTCCTTTAAACATCACATCCATCACTGGACATGGTGACTGTCCCAGCATGCGTGTGAAAGTTAATAGAGAGGGACACTATTGGCCATTTGTTCTCTGTGATTCTAAGAGAGGGTGTTCTTTTTGAGAAAGACATTTCTTAAAAACATCAGAAAAAAAGTGACAAAAGAATAGAAACAGAAAACTAACAAGAAAATAAATGGCACAATTTGGTCAACAACCCCCAGGCTGGAGTCGAGACTTTTTCGTTGTTTAAAAATCTGACTACAGACGAGGAAAACAGAGTGTTAGCTGCACAGGTCAAAGTCAGACAAAGAACATCAGTTCCTCGCTGGAGCGCTTGATTCGTCCTACCTTGAGGAGGGGCAGTTTCAGAGCCTGGAAATAACTGACCGGCGTAACACACTTCAAGTATTTAAACACCAGAAGAACAGACGAGGAGAGGGCGATAGACCCGATAATAAAATGTGATCTGGTGAGATGAATGAAGCGCACTGAACCGGGGGGTGTGATGGAGGGAACATCTGGATTTACTCATTTATGCTCTGGATTTAATACAAGTTTCTCACTAGACAGACTATAACGGATCTGAGACTCTACTGATATACTCCATATTTGTTCTGTTAAACACAACGTTGTTTTGTCTTTGAGATTCAATTGATTTAACAGCAGGGGTGGATAGAGGCTGTCTGAGCAGCAAGGGCACAAAGAATAAAAAGGAAACCAGCTGCACGTGGTGGGGCTTCAGCGTTCAGAAAAGCATGCGAGGCAGCGTTTCCTTAATGATATGCTTTCCTAATGGGCTTCAGGTTTTAGCAGCAGGGGCAGCAAATACATCAGGTTCCAGAGAAATGTGCTAGAGAGACTCATTCCTTACATCCCAAGAGAGGAGGAGGCAAAATAACATTACATTCAGAGCATAAATCAATAAATGGTTCTCAGAAACCAAAACTAGTTCACTGACATGGAAGGACAAGCTATAGTCCTGGTGTTTGAGTGATTCAAATTCATAATAATAATTTGATCTTGACCAACATTGTCATCTTTCTCGGACTCATGTACTGTCGCCCAATCGAACATACAGGCTAAATGTAATGAATTCTGTTTTTGTTTTCATCAAAAAGAAAATAGAACTGGAAGTAGCAGACTAAAACAACCAGTCCGTTGAGATTTGAAATGTTGAAGCTACATTTTAGACCAATCTGAATATAATTAAAATCAATTAGCGCAACATAAACATAAGGAAATAAATACCATGCATCGTGTAAAGAAATTAAACTTGTCAGTGTGATTGCCGCCTAACGTTCCTTGACGGGACAGTCTGTATCTGAAAAAATAAAAAAAATAAAAAAGTTTATTCTGAAGGGGAGGGCAGGTCTAGCAGACTGTGCTCAAGGCCGCTGCACCGTGATTGGCTGGACTGCTTGTCAGTCACATGCTGCTGTCCTGTAGGAGCGGTTCGATGTCCTCTGCGTCACTGGTGGGCGTGGCCAGAGGGCTGGCACTCTGAGCGTGCGCGGTGGAGGCGCTGCTGGACTTGCGGGTGGAGCAGGTCTTGGCGTCGACCAGTCGGTGGTCATCTGGGATGAAGAAGGCAACAATGAGAGCAAAAAACACGGCGCACGCTCCGAACAGGAAGGGAGGACCGGGGATCATGGCCTTCTGCAGACAGAGAGAGATAAACACATTACGGAGGAAATTCACAAAGGGAAGGGCTGCTTTTGCGACTGCTAACCCTGCATGAAGGGGGAAATAAACCCCTGACTGTGCTGCCAAAAACTGAAAAGAAATCCAGTCCAAAACCTGTCCCTGAGCATCTATCGTTTTTCCAACCCAGTTGAGATTTAACCACGCCCACTTACGCATTAATTACGTCTACGTCTACTAATCTATTCGGAAGCTGCAGCTGATTCAGAACGCTGCTGCTCGAGTCCTCACTAACACTAAGAAAGTGGATCACATCATTCCTGTTCTGAAGTCTTTACACTGGCTTCCTGTGTGTCAAAGAATAGATTTCAAAATACTGCTGCTGGTTTATAAAGCACTGAATGGTTTAGGCCCAAAATACATTTCTGACCTCCTGCTAAATTATGAACCATCCAGATCTCTCAGGTCTTCAGGGACTGGTCAGCTTTCTGTCCCCAGAGTCAGAACTAAACATGGTAAAGCAGCGTTCAGTTATTATGCTCCAAACATCTGGAACAAACTCCCAGAAACCTGCAGGTCCGCTGCAACTCTGACTACTTTTAAATCCAGGCTGAAGACTTTTCTTTTTGTCGCTGCTTTTAATTGAACTATTCATATCTTAGACTGCACTGTAACTTTTATCCATGTATTTTCTCTTTTAATGTTTATCCATGTATTTCTTCTTTTAATGTTTATTAGCTTTTCTTTTTAATGACTGATTTTAAAATGCCATTTTCTTAATGTCTTTCATTTTTTGTAAAGCACTTTGAATTGCCTTGTGTTGAAAAGTGCTATATAAATAAACTTGCCTTGCCTTACTATCATTTGGGGGAAAAAACCATATGGGTTGTTAATCAGTCAGTGCAGCATCAGTCTTGGAGTCTATCACGAAATATGAATCTGAAGCTACAGTCGCTTCATAGAGCATCTTTTTCAAAGTAGATGACAATAACGCTTTTTTAATATGAACGAAAGTCACAGTTTATTTGTCTTTCACACTGTATGTGTTGTTTAAGAAAAAGGAAAATGAAGTTAACAAAAGAAGGTCACAGTTATGCATAGCTGGGAAAATGTAAATAAAAAAAATTAATTCACCATGGATCAGTGGTGGTTCAAGAACATTTTACATGGGGGGGCAAGAGGTCATGCCAGGATGGCATGGGAGGGCGGACAGTACGTGGTATTTTACACTGTATATAACCTATTTATTGTTAATTCATGCCCTAACACAAGTGTTCTTAAATGCACAAGAGAAACAAGTTGTTCAGACAAACAATCGGGTGCCCTTTGAGTCCCCCAAGCTTACTTCAATCATTTTAAATGAAAGGAAACTACAAAATGTATTTTAAAGCAATTAATTAATGGAACAGGTTGTTTTGCATTACAAAAAATGTGTTGTCTTAGTATTAGACAGACATATTTGCATGTGCTCACTAAGCATTATTACATATTAATTTAATATTAAACAAATCAAAATGGCCAATTATTCCAAAATGTTGCTGCTAATATAATCATATGCTTGTCAACTTTAACTGATCAAAAATAAATTCTGAAAAAATACTTGAATTATCTATGAAATTGCAATATTGACACACGTCCCTCAGTTTGTTTCAACCCTGTCTCGCCAAACCATTTACCCTCCTATTAAAATAATGGATCAGTCCATGGGTGATCTGCATTGAGGGAATTACATCACAAAAGTGTCAGTTTCTTCTCTTACCTATATTTCAGTTTTTGTATTTTCAGATTAAGATTGACAAACTCAACATTTCAACTCTGTTATATGAATTAATAATAGTAAATAATTGTTTATTACAAAATAAACAATAGTTTTGCAAAATATTACAATGTTGTAATGTCCTTGATTTCCATGTGGTGCCATATCTTAGCTAAACAAGGTATCATGGCTACTTTTTGTCAAAAACTTCAACCCTGTTACATTTTTTCAAGTAAATTCCTAGTAATTATTTATAATTTGTGCCTGGGGTGGGAAAATGTAAGTAGTCCACTACCAGATGTTATGACCAAACATTTTGGTTTAATTTTTCAAAGATATAAAGACCCAAAAGGCACCCGATTCAGAGAATACTCTAATTCTGCATACTGTAAGTACTTAGTTATAATTAAGTACACAAATGACATCACCCATCTCCTCAGAGAGCTAAAGGTGACCTGTGCAGCAACACATTTCAATCAATAATTGCCAATACTAAGAGCTGCTAGATTGTGCTGCTGTGATGGAATATGTAAGGAGAATAAGAACATACCATGTGGTCCAGCTGGAGTTTCCTCTGCCGCCTGATCCCTGCCTCTGTCTCTCTTTCTGATACTTCATCTTTATTCCAATCCTCACAGCCTACATGTCTTCTTCTTCACTAATGTCTTCATCTCCTCCTCTTCCTCCTGCTCTGACCCTCCTGGTCTCTTCAGTGAACTTTCTTTTCCTTTTTCTGTTCGTCCTGATCTCTTCTCAGATATGTCTTTTTGTTGTTGTTGTTGAATCACTCCTATACTCTGGCCTGCAAGAGTCTACTTGTGAAAAGCACTGGTACAAATGCTTGTATAACTTTACACGTTAGGGTCATGTAGCCTAGCTAATAAGTAGCATATCATCAGAAAGTACTTATCAAACGCACACAGGCAGCTGTGTTTAGATCCAGTTTTTACAGTAAAGGATGTATCCTGGTTTCATTGATCTGGCCTCATTGCTGTGATGTGTAGTTTACGTGGATTTAATAGTAGGCTACCGCATAGTTTAGCAAAGTGATCGACCTCCCAGCTAACGCTGTCTGCGTAGTAACGTAACGCCCCAAACAGCGCCCATCTGTTAAACGCTATTGATTCAAACGGCAGCGTTTTATTAATATTTAGTTTCAAGCTCTCGTCCTTAGTAAAAACAAAACTAGTGGAAGGGGAAATGCTCCCAGGGGAAGCTGACCCATAGGCGCTGGGACAGCTCGCTCCCTCTCTGCAGCTCTGTGAGCCGCGGTCTGTGTGAACGCCGCTCCGCAGTTTAATGCAGGGCCGTAGCTGCTTTTTAACGGGCCTAAAATGATATTTAAAATGATTCACTTTTAACTAATGTAATGCTTGTTTCGTTGCTTGAGAAGCTTGTGGAAATAGTGTAGGTTTGTTTTAGTACAGTTTTAGGGAAACAAAAGTTAGGGGGGGCAGCTGGGGGGGCAAGGCTCTACAGTGGGGGGGGCAGCTGCCCCCCCGTAGATCCGCCCCTGCCATGGATTAAAAAATAATGAAGTAGCTTTATAGTTGTTTTGTCACAATTTGTTACATGAGTACAGTATTTGAGTAAATGTACTTTGGTATCCTCCAACACTGTCAGGATAACAAATATTCCTCTTGCTGCAGACCGCTGGAAGGTTTTCCCTTGCTCTGACAGTTTAACAGCCCATATCGTTTTTCCCAAGCTAGAGAAGACGTGATATGACTTTAGCGTTGTTGACATGGGGACGGCGACGTTCTCTTTATACGTCCATGACACAGTCATGCAGAGCTACATTGATGTGGAAGTGGGCCTTGTTAAATCTGAACTGGGTTGGAAAAACGATAAGAATGTAATACGGGTAAGGTAGCGGCTGACTTCCTGTGTATGTGGCTGTGTATGTGTCTGTACCTCTTTGTGCTGTGGGGGTCTTCCTGCCACGTGCGGGACGTCATTCAGCTCCACGTTGAATAGGAAGAAGATGAAGCCGTAGAGAGCCGGTCCTAAGCCGTTACATAGACCTCTGATACCTGTAATCATCCCCTGGGCCACACCTGAAAAATCACAGACACACAATGAGGAAGGGTTCAAACATGCATCAACAAAGACACTCGCACAGAGAAACGGGCAAAAAGAAATGTATCCATGTTCTCTACTTCAGGCAGACACACAGACACATAGATAGACAGGTGTACTGACAGGTGTACAGACAGCTGGATAGACAGGTGTATGACAGGTGGACTGACAGATGGACAGACAGGTGGACAGACAGGTGGACAGACAGGTGGACAGACAGGTGGACAGACCTTGCTGGTCAGGTGCTGCACAGTGTGACACCAGAGCAGAGACTGCTGGGAAGGTGATGGAGGACATGGCTGCTACTGTTCCTGCTGCCCACATCATCCTGAAACACGATCAAAAAGTGAATTGTGAGGGATTCCAACCGTAAACAAATTACATAATAATACATTATAAAGAATAATAATATATGATTCTATAATGATTTTATTTTGTATAATTTTGAGATAACATGAACTACAGTATGAAAACTGTAAGAATATATAAAAAGCTAGTAAAATACGATCTTCAAATGTTTCAGTCATTTTGCTTATGAAAAAAGTTGTTTTATCTTAAAGCTAATTCTGTAATGGCATCACTGGCGTTACTTTATAGAATGATAAGAATGATAATGCTTCCTTCTTTCTTAAAAGTTTGCAATATTATTTAGTTTGTCAATGTGCTTATTTGCTGATTGAGTTATATCTGAGTGTCTTGTACTGCATTGCTTTTGCCTTACAGTGTAAGAAAACGTTTTTAGAGAGTTTGGCAATTTACTTGTCCGAATAAATGTTTCACTTGTCCCTAGATATACTTTGTGTACAAAGTACCTATTTTAAATATCAACATAAAGCATACAAGAATCTGGGTTACTGTAACTAAGGTAAAATTGTATTGTTTATTTGTTCATATTTGGCAAGAAACATGCTATACAAGAATCTTCCTCTTGGGGCCATTGGAATCTTCTTCTTCGGCATCGTATTTTACATTTTCCCACGGTTTGACGGCACCGCTAACGTAAATAAGATTTTACTGCATCACACATAGGGATGGGTATCGTTTTAACGGTACTACTACTTTTATCGATCCGGTCCTTTAACGGTACTCGTATCGGTTCTTTTGAAGAAAAAGGTAAATTAACTAAACAAATTTTAAATAATGTGAACATACAGAACTGTACAAGTATGTACTGCAAAGATACAGTGGTACAGAGCAACACAGGTGGATACCGGTATGCTGCAAAAGGCCTAACGGTTCTTCTGGAGGAAGATTGAGGCTGTGGTGGAACATAACTGGACATAATGTGTTGTTGATTAGACAAATTGCTCGTGTTACCGCCCTTAAATGCTAAACTCTTATTGTACTGTTGGCAATGAGCATTGTCCACATCGAGAGGGTAAAGTTTAACCACACCTTGGAGTGCTTAGTTCTCTCTGCCATCTCCGTCGTGTGTGTGTGTGTGTGTGTGTGTGTGTGTGTGTGTGTGTGTGTGTGTGTGTGTGTGTGTGTGTGGCATGCATGCATGTTGCAGCCGCGTGGGTGTAAACTGCCCCCCCCCCCCCACAGACGGGGGAGAGAGATCCCTCGTCTGGATTGGAAAGATCGAAAATACATCATAGATGCAATTTGTAGTCTTTTTGCGTGTTAGAAACGGAGTTGGCGAAACTAAAACTGCAATATAATGTTTATGTAGCAATAATACATAATACATATTTTTTACATGTCTCTAGTACCGATAAAAAGACCGATAACGTCGGAGCTTAACGGTACCACTGTCTTTAATAATTCCACCCCGGGCCCACCGGGGCTCGGTACCCATCCCTAATCACACATGACAAAGAAGGAAACGCAAAGCGGTCGCAAACAACAATGGTGGACACGGACAGTTTGCAAATGAGTTCTGCCTTTTTTAAGCTGAATTTATCAATAATTTGTGAATAAATATGGACGAAAAAACATCACTTGTCCGTCGGACACGTCAATGGAAAGATGCACTTGTCCGATATTGTAAATAACACGTCTCGGACGCGTGCCGTTTTGCACACTGCCTTAGTTTGGGACCTCCTTAAAAAGGATTAATGGAAGGTATAATGCGCAGCAAGCTAGCCAGTCATTATTTAAAAAAGAACACCAACAAGGTGATCAGGATCACAATCTCAAACTCACAATGTTGATTTAAGTATTGATTTAAAAATGGTATTGCTTCAGCTTAGATTGTCTGTTCGGCTGGAACTGCAGCGACAGAAACGTTAACTTAAAATGACGGGAGCACTGACCGAGGTTTTCTGCAACTGTCCAACTCTGTTCACTTTATCTATTCCATTAACCAGTCTTTAAACACTGCCAGAGCCCATATTGTGTTCCTGTTAGTGTTTACTTCCTGTGTTCTTCTCTACTCTGTCCTCCAGCGTTCTGTCCTTCTCTTGTTTTTGCTTCTTTTTTTCCATGTTCTACAAATATCAAAAATAAATATTAAAATAGTATTCAGCAGTGTTTTCTGACGGAGGAAAACACTTATTTTTTCTTTTGTCCACAGCTGGCGTTTATTGACTAAACTTCTTTTTGTGGATTGTTAGGACTGCACGAAGTGGCTTGCTCACAGCGACCTCCTAGAGCTCGCTGGCTAAAACGAGCAGACCGAGGTTCAATGTTCAAACTTGACCAAGCACTTAGTATTAACCCAAGCCGTGTAACCTGAGGTAATGCACTCTCATAGTGGCTGTACTCACCATGGCTCGGAGCCGAAGCCGTACCAGGCCAGCTGGAAGAGCTGGAAGCCCAGACCCAGGAGAACTGTGTTCTTATTACCAATGGTCCTCATCAAAACACTAAGGAAGAGAGTCTGACACACAACAGAGAGAGAGAGAGAGATTATGGTGCGTGATGAATGAAGTCTCAAACAATCTTAATATTATTTATGTAAGTTTTGGACATGTTCTGGTATGTTAAAACATCTTAAATATAATTAAATTCATGTTTTCTTAGGTCAGGTACAGCAACATAGCTACTGTGTAAATCACTTCCTGTGTTCACTGTTGAGAATTGGGAGAGTTCAGGTGTCTACATAAAAGTCAAATTCATTCCAATTAAGCTGATCAGAACTTACATAGAAGCAGTGATTGAACAAAAACAAGTATCCATATTTAACCCTAGAACTAACATCTGTCGGTATGTATATTTGTGCATGTCATATTTATTGGACGTTTGACCGGCGATGTGTAATGCTTTATTTACATGCTGCTGTAATAAAAAAATGTGGAGGATTAAAATGTGTTTTAATCTTTTCTGAACCGTGGTGGAAAGCTAAGCACATTTACTTAAGTACAGTACTTAAGTGGACGTTTGAGGTACTTATAAGTATTTTCTTTTCATGACACTAAATACTTTTACTCCCCTATAATTGATAGGGAAATGTAGTACTTTTTACTTCACTGCATTTAACATTTTGTATCAGAGTATTTACAAAGTGTGGTATTAGTACTGAAAAGATCTGAACGCTTCTTCCATCACTGATTCTCAACATCCATTAAACCAACTCAGTGTAAAGAGTTTCATTTCTGTGGCACTTAGAAGAAAAACTAGAAGGTTGTTTCTAGTTTGTCCATTTAGTGTTGGACAGATAGTGAGGACGGATTCTGTACCATATCCTCCATGATGATATCAGCTGGTGGTTTGTGTACCTGAGCGACTATAGAGAGGATGCCCACCATGGCGATGAAGGCAGCGATTGCTGCAGGAGAAAACTCAATCACCTGAAACAGAGAGCAAAAGTACAGCGAGTCAATAATTAACATTCCATCAATGAAGGACCCTCATTGAAACACCACCATGTTTAGAATAAACACACACGGATATAATGTATTCATCGAGGGGAACATCAAGGATATTCACAGGCTTTGGAATTTAGAGACTTGGTGGACTGTGGCACGATTCATGTATGAAGTAAAAAGCCCATAGCAGTGACCGTGAGTGTATTATTTATTCTGATGAACAAATACTGTCACTCGGCCCGGGTCATGGATGGCTATGAGGTCAGGATGAACACTAAATCTATATTTGATTGAACTCGTAACATGGACATATTGTCTGCTTATCTGTATTATTGTGTTGCATTGTTGGAGAAGCCTGTCACCTAAGATTTTCAACGACATAATTACTCTGTAGCTATGTTAGTTTGACAATAAAGAACCTTGACAGGTGCGGTATACAAATCAGGAGATGCAATATTTGTATTTTAATATCTCTTTCAATGAAACAAGAAAAATAATAATGTAAACATTTATTAAAAATGGCCTCATATATTGTAAATTCAATTGCTATATTGTTTTCAAATTGTTGAGCACTACATTTCAGGTTAAAATTGTTTAAAAAGTTGTCCTTTATCATCCCACCAATGCAAATCTAGGTTTGTGTAATTTATTATGCTCAAGTTACCGTAATGAGTCCTTCTGGTCACCACAGCAAACTCAGGTTGAAGCTAACACTGATGCAGCCGTCGACCCACTTTTGTCTTTTGGTGTGTGTGTGTGTGTGTGTGTGTGTGTGTGTGCGTGTGTGTGTGTGAGACCTGTTTCAGGTAGAGGAAGAAGCTGGAGTACTGTCCAGCCTCGGGCAGGTAGGACAGGAACACTGTGACGCAGATCAGCAGCACCGTGCTGTCTTTCCCCACACGACGCAGGGACTATACACAGAAAACAATCAGCGCTCACTACAACTTATCAGTAGAGCTGTCAATCAATCAATCAATCACAAAGAACCCCATCAATACTTCACCCAAGCAGTGTTTAGGGCTTTACCATTAAGCTGCTACAGATCAACAAGCATTTACACCGTTAAACATTAGGGATGCCCCCTGTTAGTCGACCAGCGATTGATTTATTTTTTTTAAAAACATTCGGGGGCTGAAAACATTTTGTGAGGCGAAAACATTTAGAAATACAATTTATCATTAAAGTTTAAGATATTAATATAAATAATAGGTCAATTAATCACTTGAACTGACGACTACTGGTCAACAAGGAACAACGTGCCTCTTCTGATCTGCTGTGTCATGGGCTCAGCTGGTGAGAACACACTACATGTGACCTTTGACCCCCCCTTTGTCACAGTGTGTTGTTTTCAGTCTTTGTAAACTCACAGCAAACGGGTCGGCCTGCTCCCAGGAGATGGGGAAGCCCCAGGACGTCAGCCTCATCTTGTCTGGCAGCGACTCGGGGACCACGAAGAACACAAAGGCGATGTCCAGCACAGCTATCACCGTGGCCAGCAGCACCACCAGGCTGTCCCCGTACTGCGCCGACAGGTAGGCCCCGATGGCTGGGCTCGTCACTAAACTGGCCGCGAAGGTTGCAGAGACCTGATGAGACACAGAGAGAGAAACATATAGACGTTACTGGGGCTGCGGTCTTTAACTGTGTCTAAAAATATCAAACAAAACAAATGCATTAGAATAAAAAACTGCTCAAACGTGTATTTTATCACTTTGTCATAATGTGAGTGAAACCACACGACCATGCACCAACTATCATTTGGCATTATTGTGCGATACACAACACCTAATTCTTTCAGGAGATGACAATATTCAGAATTTAATAAAAGGTCATGACACAGCATGTTCAGTTTTTATAATCTACATTTCAAATGTAGCATTTTTTTATGAAAGTTTTGCAAACTCAGAACTGTGATGGTACACCATGGGAACATTATGACTACAGTCGGAAAATAAGGGAAATGTAAGTTATTTAAAACGGCAGTCGTCTTGGGGGTATTAATGGGATTATTAGTGGAACATGCATTTTCATGCGACATGCCAGAGGCTAGGTAGGACTATTCTCTTTCTGCCGCCTATCTTCAGGGACTGACCAGGGAGCAATGGCTGAGTCGGTGGTTAGAAGTAAGTCAGCCTTCAGAACGCAGCAATGTGCACGTCAGGTGACGAGGAACAACCACTCACAGCCCAAAGATAGCTTCCATTGCGGCTGTTAATATCAGTTTTGTAAATACGAGGAGAAATTTATCATTTTAGTGCAAGGCTAATCATAGCTTTTAGATCTGTCCCCTATATTTATTTTATGAGCGCAGCTGCAAAACCTTACACAATCACTACCATCCTCTCCTTACAATGTCTAGATGCCAGTGCCCCACAAACACCCACACCTCTGTATACCGAAGAGCAGAGACAGTGTCAACCACTTTGTCAGTCAAAAACCATTACTCGTTTTAGAACCACATTTTTTAAGCAGCATCATAAAACAGCAAGCACAGCAGGGGGCAGGGACCAGAATGCACTGCTTTAGTCTTTTGGCTCGATCACTATTGGTCTCTAAACCTCAATGCTATAAACAAAGACAACTCAAGAGAGAGCACATTTGATCTTGTACTTCCTGTGACCTGGTTCTCTGCAGATCTCCATAATGGCAGGAAACGCCATGAAAGCGCTCTGCAGGACCTCCATTGTGTAACCACAATGAGCTATTACAGTAATCTGCAGTACTGCTCCTACATCCTCTGCACGCTTAAAGAACATTCAGACAGGTATTAGAGCTGTGAGGTAGCTTTATCCTAGAGCTGTGACGAAGTGACGTGCTGGTGTCCTTGGTTGTTGTTGCTCTGTGGACGTGTTTAGTGAAGTCAAACCCACTTCCTGTCAGAGTGATTCAATCTGCAGCTGTAGTTACCAGTCCGTAAGCCGTGCTTCTCTCGTGCTCCTCGGTGATGTCGGCTACGTAGGCGAAGATCACTGAGAATGTCACTGCGAAGATCCCTGAGACTGATATCAGAGCGAAATACCACCTGCACACAGAGATACAGTATATTTACAACACTTTGCAAAGCAGGACAACTCACAATGTCTCAATTCTGTTATTCAATGCATCTCAGATTTTGAGGCATCTGTAATCATCTTAAATACCCGATAGTTCAAAGTAGAATGTTCAGGTGCAGAGCCACAGATTCTCAGTTTTCAATTTGTGTAGCTAGGTGTAAAAATAAGCTGTACACATTTTAAAGTGATGTGTTTTTGTATCCCTATAATCAAAAACTATTTTCTCTTCTCACATTTTGTTTAGCAATTGATGTACAGCACTGTATTATTTAGAGACTGTCATTTAGAGCTGCAAAGACAGCCGTCTATGACTTGTGGACAAAGCAGATGACAAACCATAATATAGCGTTATTATGCTTACATAGCAGAAAGTCGGGGCAAGCCACAGAATATCACAAAGCACACATTCCGACCTATTCAAAGAGCAAAACTAATTGAAAGGGGTCCTCTTATCCTTATTGTTGGAGTTGTCCCTTTACTTGAGTGTGTTATAGGTTTTGGTGCATGTCAAATCCCTGTGTTCCCTCCAGAGGGAGTTACTGATACTGATTTGGGTATCATGACTTAACTGGTGCCCTCATGGCATCAAAAACCGAGACAAAAAACCATAGTTTAATTTTGAATGAAACACTTTGGTTGAACTTGATGCACAGACCATGTGACTCACAGAAGCTTGAGAGTCTCGGTTTAATGAAGGGATTTGATATTAGTTGCACTTTTACTGCTGTACAACTACATTACTACAGACTAGTGTAAAAGCAAAGAGATTTCAGAAGCATTTTTCACGTCAACTGAAACAAAAACAGATTTATTGTCTGAGGATAAAAAGATAAATATATATAAATGATTTTGTTTTTTTAATGCTGTGTTTTATATGTTGTACAATGTTTTTTCAGGGTTATGCTTCACTCCACTTCTGCTCATGTTTCATGGATGAATACAGTGACTGTGCACTTTCCATGAAGAACACATGAAGACTGAAGGGGGGCTGTGAGACCAGATTAAAGCGTGCTTTCTAGCTGAGAATGTTTGCTGTCTGCTCTGCAGCCTACATGCTGATCCTCAGCTGCTCACATGAACAGCATGTGACTGTTGGAACTCCAACAGCCTCTACTGAGAACAGGGCACTAACCAACCATTACTTTCATTAGTTCAAAATCACCATTATATTAAAGTCACAATTTTTTAATCCAAGAACAAACACTGCAGAACTAGAATCCACACAATAAAAAACATTTAACAACAACATCTCTTTAAATTCTTTTTTCAACTTAGTTTGTTTATTAACGTAACTCTGATGTAAATAACTCCTCATTTCATATTCAAGAATCAGCTGTTCCTCTTCTGTAGTGGTTCTTTCTAAGTGAGGGACAGGAATACATCCAAACACAGAACCCAGCAATGCCAGTTGGGACTCTGTGTCATGGACATAATGTGCACAAAAACAGCTTTGACCCAAAATATTGCTTAAACCTCCCCCCCTGCATCACACCGGCTGCTGCTACTAAATATCCAGAGACTTTCTTTGGACAGAAAACAATTAAAACTATAAACTGTTCCCTTGAAAAAGCTGGGGATGAACTCAAACAGGTTTCAGTCATCCAGAAACCATCACCCAACAGACAAAGATTGTCTTACCAGGGGCTGATCCTCATGAAGGGGATGGGGGCACAGGTGAAGAAGACTGTCATGAGGAGGAAGGACTTCCTGCCCCAGATGTCCGACAGTGCACCAATCAGAGGAGCCGACAGGAACGACAGGAAGCCCTTTGCAGGAACACAGTAGAGAACATTGGTGTTAAGGAAAATGCTAGTTAGGATCTTTTGTGCTTTTGTCACTATAGCGTTGTGCAGGAATGAGTCCTTAAACATGGGAATGAGTTAGCATTTCGGGTTCCCTCCTCTCGCAGTCAATGTTTTTTTGAGTGTGTTTATGTGTAGAAGTCTTAAATAAGGTATGTGGTTAACCCAAGCAGAGGAGATTTGTACCTTTTGTTTTATGACATAGGTGGGTAAATACCTCACTGGTGAATGTCTGAAGCTTCTATAGGCGCATTCACACTGCGGTACTTTTCCCACAAAGGTTCATGCGAACTTAGTTCATGAGAACTCTTTTATCGCGTTCACACCAAAAAGAGCCGGTACTAAAATTAGTTAATGTGAACCTTTTTACCCCCTCGAAAGTCCCTGCTAGAGAGCAGGGACTTTCGAGGGGCTCTTTTGTGAGAAAAGAGCTAAATTTCTGATTGGCTGGGCGGATTGCAAACCACGCCCCGTAAAACTCCCAAAATGTTTTGTGAAGCCGCCATTTTATTATCCTCGCATTAGCATTATTAGCATTAGCATTAGCCCAGCGCAGAAACGCAGAGAGACTAACGTATGGCAACACAAAATAAAACATGGGAGCGGTGGAGATGAGGAGGTGTCTGCGTTCTGGCGATGTACTCGGAAGGCTTCAGTAGAAGCTGCTGGGAGTCCCAGCAACTTCTACTGAAGTCCTCTTACAACTCCGGGGACTTCCGGCCGGGGACTTTGGGCGGCAGTATACGCTGTGAAGTTGTTTGTAGCCTGCCAGTAAACCCAAAGCAGAAGAAGAAGAAGTGACGTCAGCGGCTTCATTTGCCTAATCCACCCCCAGGGACTTTTTCCGGTGTGAACGCGATCTGTACTTAGTTCATGCGAACTAAAGAGTTCGCATGAACTAAGTTCGCATGAACCTTTGTGGGAAAAGTACTGCGGTGTGAATGCGCCTTATGTGTCATAAAACCAGTTTGCTAATGGCGCATTTCCACTACAGCGCGGAGCTCGCTTTAAGCGAGCCGTGCGGGGCCCGTTTTTGGTTGCGTTTCCACTTGGCGTAGTTCCAGCTAGCGGGTACTATTTCGCAGTTTTTCTGGCCCCATAAAATCGAGGTTCTTTCCGGGCCAACAACCGGGCTGAGTCGGGCTGAGTATGCTAAACTAGAGAGAATTGCTGGCAAGGGGGCTACAACTACAACAAAATGAACATATTTGACTGTGATTTAATTGTAATACACGTTTCAAAATGATGCCGAAGTAACAACATACTGATATCGGTTTGTAAAAACAATGAATTAATGCTTTGACAAGTCTGCAGACAGACGGCAGGCGAAAAACCTTTTAAAATGTGTGTTTTCTGAATGGAGATCGGCTAAGCTAACGTTGTATATGCTCCCACCATCCACACTCACAACAACGGCCTATACAGACATAAATATGTCTGTATAAATATGTCCGTCTTTTAACGTGTGATTGTTTTTGTATTATTTGACTTTAACTATATATTTATTTGTTGTTCCTTCACTATATCTGTAAAGCGTCTTTGAGCATCTGTAAAAGCGCTAACAAATTAAATCTATTATTATTATTAAATAAACCAGCGACTGTATTCGCCATGACACAGGCAGTCTGTGGTTTGTACTTGTTTAACTTTTGTCTAGTTTCTGAACAGATATGAGGAGCTGTGAGCTCTGAGTGCTAAGAGCTAACGGCTGTGTTGTTTTTCTGGGGCTCTCATTGAAGATGACGTCACGGCTTTGCCTACACTGCGTTACTATAGTTACTGCCCCAGTTCCTAAACTGTAATGGAAAGGCAGTATAAAGTGAGCCAGTCCTACCAAGGCCTAGCCATACCAAGCGAGGCCTTGTAGTGAAAATGCGCCATAAAAATGACGTCATCATGCCCACACAGCTCTGTCTTTAGCTTAGCAGTGGTGCCGGGCACCCGTGGGACGGTGAGGTTGTTTGTTAAAAGCATTGCTTTGGCTTTTTATTTCTGCCGATTGCATTTACTGGTGTTAATATTTGGAAATGATCACACTGAGAAAACGTATAAAGTATCATGCGTGTTGGCCACAAAGCTTATTTTCTGCAGTATGCCTAAACCCAATGAAAACATCCCATTGACTATTGTTGAGGGAGCCCATGGGATGCTAACTTCCTGGTCGGCCTAGAAAAAGACAGTCACTGCTCCACTCTATTGCCAACAGTGCAGAGACGAAAGGAATGGGGGAGATAGAGTACATGTCAGATGGGACGTAACATTGCTTGATTACGATACCGACATATTTAAGAGGCTGGGTTTCTTCCACTTTCATTCCTTTAGGCACAGATGGCTGCAGTTTCTAGCGCCGTTGCATCCCTTACACAACAATGGAGTCACACCTTAAGGTTTACAGATTTTAAATGTTGGACAAAAAGATCTCTGGTATCAGATCAGTGTCAGGTTCAGAGTGGAGGTATCAGAATCTGAAGACAAAAGTATCCCTGACAATATCTGTGTTAGCAGCTCTGTTTCTATTATTTCAAAGTTCCATTGTGTTGTTTACATACAAATAGAAGACAGATTACAGGAGTGGAGTGCACCAGCTGGGCGTAAAAAAAAGTAGGTCTTAACTCTAACGTTGGGCTTAGCTACGTCCGACTTAGTGATTGGAATTTACACCGAGTGCACCAAGCCTGACTTGTCTCGGTCGTAGCTGCGCCTGGTCTTAAGATGCGCCTGGTCTTAAGATGCGCCTGGTCTTAAGATGCGTACTTGTTTTTATCTCAATTTCATGTTAATAGTTCTCCAAATGTTGTTATCTAATGTTCTTGTGTGTGTTTTTTGAATAAAATAGGCTATAAAACGGCCTAATGAAAATATGTGGTGACAATGGGAGCTTATTGACATGCAATTGCAAAAAAAACAGCGTTCATATTACAAATATACAGGGCTACATGTTGTTTGTGTGATTGCGGTTAAGTCGTCACGGATGCCAGGAGAATTTTGCTGCTTCTTCTTGTGTTGGTAAGTGAATATAATTCCTAAGGCGGCGCTGGAGAGCCAAGGAAACTTGTCTAATAGCCCGACATGCAGTTGTGCGATGAACATTAATCATGTCTCCCACAGTATTAAAGTTAAATCTGAGCGCAATCAGCACCTGCAAGGGGAGAGCGCAGCGTTTCTGTCTGATCCGTTCTGTGGTTGAGGGGAGATCTCCTCCATTCAATCAAAAAGGGCTTGTCTGCCGAAACCAAACCTCTCTATCCGCTCACTGAATAGATGTCCAGTGGGTTTGTTCCATCACGGACGACTCTCTCTTCTTAATGCCCTTTTGGTTACAACATGTAAACAAGACGCACTGCCATAGTTATTTTCCTTCTTGCCTGTTTTACGTTACTATGGATACTAGTCTCTCTTTCCGATTTACACCTGCTCCATACTAGGCGTAAAAGTTACACCCGGGCGCAACGCATACAGGGCTTAAGTCTAAGTGGTGCGCTAGTCATAACTTTAGTTTGGTCTTAACCTTCGGTTCTACGTCGGACGTAGAGTTACGCCCAGCTGGTGCACTCCACTCCTGATCACTATCTCCGGTTAGTATTTGCTTCTAAAATCCTCCAGAGGTTAATGTGATTGTGTCTGTGAGGTCTTACCTTCACACCGTGAACCAGGCCGTTCATGAGGAAGGTGTGCTGAGGAAACGTCTCACGGAGGACCTGAAACAGAAACACAATGTCCTGTTCATATCTTTTGAAAAAAAATGATATCTGATTCTGGAAATCATAAACCCAATAGCTAAAGCAACCAATGAAAAATCCTATCCAGCAATTACTAGACTATTTAGCATTTCACTTTCTATTTAGAAAATCAACCGTCTGTAACTTTTGACACGCACATGCACTTTTTGACCTACCCACCCACTAATTAGACATCTTTTGTTAAAGCTTGTTGAAGCGGAAACAAGCAGCTTTTCAACTTTTCCTCCACTAGCGCTTTGGAAGTTGGTGCTTTGTCCGAAAGACAACTGGACGCTGAATTTTCTTTAGAGCTATCAACAAACAAAGCATTTGCTCCCACAATAACTGAACAGTCACATTGGTAACATATCAGATTTTCATATGAACAATACGATCAACCTACTCGTATATATCATCATCAACATGGCTACCATCTTTGACTCTTAGCCAAGTGCTCTCTGGTTGGCTAAGAGGCATTTTATATGTCTAGGCCTTTTATTTTGAGATTTGGACCTGGATTGGACAGAATCTCATTGTAAAGCCAGGCTTATGGGACCTCGGTAGCTGGTGTCATTACTCTACAGCCATTACATTGTGCTATCAACATGTACTACATAATGAGGAGCTGAAGCAAAGATGTTGTTGCCAATTTAAGAATTTGATTTTAGCCATGCTAGCGCACAATGCTTGTGTAAAACAGAGCAGCTGTGGGTGACAAACTCAAAACAGATTAATATATCACTTTTTGACAAGTTCATGCCCAACAGGACCATTTATAAAGTATTATTTGTACTAGCAAAAGTCATGGAAGTGCAAGGAGAGACAGAATTGTCGTATTTCTGAACCAAAACCAGTAGACAAGCTTAACTGCTGCATTGGTAGTTTGTTTTAATGAGTCATAGGCGATTTAAAAAGTATTACATTTTAATTTGTGTCAGATTGGCTATCAGTCCAATTCAAAACTATTAAAAAAAATTAGCATGCCAAGCCGTAAGCTCGTCTGGCAAACATCCAGCTCACTGGACTAACAATGAAACTGGATGCTGAAGTTTTGTTGTTGTTTGCAATGCGTTTACTCACGGTCAGCATGGGTGTGGTCAGCAGCCCCCAGGCGAAGAACTCCAGGAAGATCACCACTACCGCATGAGTCACTTTGGCCCGGCCTCGCTGCGGCGAGAGGAGAGGCAGAAACATTAACTATTCATCTGTGGGAAGCAACCTCACTTCCTGTCCAATCTGATCTAATATCTTTTACCAGCAGTTTACTCCAACATGATGCATGGTTACAGTAGGGCATAATCAATCAATGTTTATTTATATAGCCCAATATCACAAATGTTACATTTGTCTCAGTGGTCTTCACAGTGTGTACAGAATATCAGTATGACAATACGACACCCTCTGTCCTTAGACCCTCACATCGTACAAGGAAAAACTTCCAGAGAAAACCCACAGTTTAAAGGGAAACATGGGAGAAACCTCAGGGAGAGCAACAGAGGAGGGATCCCTCTCCCAGGACGGACAGACGTGCAATAGATGCCGTGTGTAATAACCGCTCTAATGTTTCTTCTTATGTTGGTGATGCAGAAAAAACTTTCTATCGCTGTTTTCATACTGGTTAAGACATTTATAGAAGGAATTCAAAAGCTCGAGGAAACAAAATCCACAATAAAAAGTGGTGCAAAAAAAAAAAATTGCTCAGAAAGGTGATAGACAACATCATTATTTGCAGCTCTAGATTATTTGGATGTGAAGCTGAATGCGTTTTGCACTTAAGGAGAAATAGTCCAGTTAAAGAGTTGTATTAGCCGGGTGAATGAGAGGCCTATATGTAGTCATAGTTACGGTCATGTCCATGATGCGTTCCATGACAGCCAGTGTCTCATATAACGTTATGAGCTTGTACAATACAGTAGAATGTCCATTCTGTAGATGAAGACAGTACATAAAAAGGACTACATTACATCAAAATGTACTGCAAAACAAATCACCATAAGGATATATGTTTAAATTGTGCAGCTCTCTCTTAGTTTCATATATTATATACTTTGTGAAAGTATGGGGGAACACCTTTATATATATATACAATAGGGCTGTACCCGAATATTCGACTATTCGAATATTCGTTCGTTGGCCAACTATTCGGGTTTCAATTTCATTATTCGGATATTCGTTTTTTTATTTTTTTTCCAAAAAAAATGTTTTTCCCCTAAATGTATGCTATCAATAAAGGCGAATTTCCATATTCTTATACTATATTTATACTTTTGAATTGCACTGTTAAAATGCGGAAATATATACAATCTCAGCCTGTGCTCCTGACATCGCGTTCACTCACAGTCACGAACGCAAACGGCACGCTTCTCCTTGCTTCACCTCGCTTCACACACCTGAACACAAAATGCCGAAGACTCCAGCTGTGTGGGACCATTTTAAATTGGACGACGGTAAGAAGAAGGCAGTGTGCCAAATATGCGACAAGAAACTGGCCGGTGGCACAACAACTCTGAAAAGTCACCGGATGCTGTAAGTACTAGCCTAGCTTAGCTGTTGTCAAGTTGCCATGATGAAGCTGCTTTATCCGCCGTTTAAACAGTAACGTTACACATGATAAAATCGTGCTCTTACTATCCTTGGAAAATAGTTGCAAGCAAGCAACCGAATTGTTTTTTTATATTAGTTTTTCAATTTTATCCGAATAGTGAAAATAATAGGAGCGATGTGGGAACATCTGGGGCTAAGGCAATTATTGGCATACAGTTCGTTCATTTATTTTTCGTTCTTCATTTATTTAAATACCGTTTACTGTTTACGCCTATATCCCCGGCGCTGCACTGCGGCTGGGTTAAATGCAGAGGACACATTTAGTTTTAATGTATGCGAGTACTGAGACAATAAATAAATATAAATCGTAATAGTATGCTCTTTCTGCGCTTCTGCTTAACAGTGTGTTGTCAGGTGTCTCGGAGCGTGTTATGAAAAAAAATCTCCGCACCGAATATTCGAATATTCGCTGCTGATTACTACCGAATATCCGGAGCCTGAGAAATGGTATTCGGGACAGCCCTAATATACAAAGAGCCAATTGGAAAAACATACCAAGACCAATCCAATGTTCATGCTTCAGTAGAGTGCTGGAAGATCTCTAAATCAATTGGACTACTGCCAACCAACTGAGGCCCTATTTCAGGGATCACCAACTACATTTGTCCAAGGGCCAAAATGTATCCAATAGACACTATCGCGGGCCAGCGGGGGGGGGGGGCTACAGGTACTGCATAAAGCTTAGCAGACTCTTCACGCTAATGAAGGATCACTTCTAGGCAGGGTTGGGAGGGTTACTTTGTAAATGTAATCAGTTACTGATTACTGAATACATGCTCTGAAAGTCATCAGAATACAGTTACAGTTACGTGTCTTAAAAAAGTAACGTGTTCAGGTTACTTATAGAATACTTTTGGAATACTTTCTTTTTCCATAACAGATGGGTATGTTTTGGTAAACAGGAGAAACTTGTTTGACTGTTTTAATGGCTTATCAAGAACTCAAACACAACATCTTGGTGTCATTCTGGACAGCTCCCTCTCATCTGCACCCCACATAACAAACATCACCCGGACTGCATTCTCCTACTGTAAACCTTTCCTTAGAATATGTTATGAATTGTAAGGTGTCCGTGGGTGCTTTGGAAGGCGCCCCTAAATAGAATGAATTATCATTATTATGATCTGAAACGATGTAATAACTTTTAAAACTTGTTCCAGTCACTTGCCCCATGCATTCAGCAGCAGCAGGCCATTCACTTTGATTTGATCCCGTTATAAATGTCATCATTTCGACAATAAAGAAATGCTACATCAACGTTATCTTGCACATTTTATCTAACCATCTCCGTTTCTAACTTTCAATATATTTTAAAAGAGATCTCTCTCTCTCATCTGCGTGCGGGGGCGGGGCCTCACAGACACGCTGCATCTCTCTCTCGCTCACAGACACGCTGCAGCGCTGTGCAGTGTGCACACAGTTCTGCCGGTAATGAATATTACATTTTGTGAGGAAACTTTTCCACCAATAATTCCAATAAGTATTCCAAAATGTATTCACTTCAGGTTTACGAAAGTAACTGTAATCAGATTACTCGTTTTTCAAATGTAACACCAGCTGAATACAGTTAGCCTACTTGATTTTTGTATTCTGATTACATAACGCCGTTACATATATTCCGTTACAACCCAACCCTGCTTCTAGGCTACTGTCCCGCAGCTCCTGCCTCTCTGTTGGACTCTGTCGCAGCGGGGCTGCTGCTGTGGTGCGGAGCGCACAAAGCAGACTCTTCACAACAAGGATCACTTCTTCTTCTTCAAGGAAGGGAAGGTTTCGCAGTACGCAGTCTACTGTCCCGCAGCTGCTGCCTCTCTGTTGGACTCCGGTACTGCACCTTACTCACGAGACGTTGTAAACAAAATAATGGGTGGGGGGCGAACGCAGTAACCACTCCGCCAACGCCACAGTCACCCCCGTCGTGCGGGCCGGATGAGAATGTCTGGCGGGCCGGATGTGGCCCGCGGGCCGCCAGTTGGTGGTCACTGCCCTATTTATTTACCTGGATTCCTTATAAAGTTGTGATATAGTTCATGTTAACTGCACTATTCAGAGGTTGTTGGAAATTAGAAAGAGCTGATATACATTTGTGCTATGAATATTACTCTGTAAAAAACACTTTGTTTACAGTTTGAATTTGTGTAACCAAAAGTTGGAAGTGGATATAAATATGACAAGTAAAGAGGAAGTATAACAAGCCTACACCTTTTAAGTCAACTGCTAGTTTTATTTGAGTTTGTTGGTACAAAAACAAAAGTATATAACAGGGGTAACAGAGGAAAAAAGCTCCATAGGGCTTTTAGTTACACCTCCCGTCAAAAGGAGCTAGGCCTACTGAGAATATAGAGTATTCTCAGTCCTGCGTGGGAATTAGAGTAGAGTAGAGAATAGAATATAGAGTATTCTCAGGTTTGTTGTTCATACAGCTGACAGAGATGGACAGGTTTTGATAAAGAGAGACTGGTAATGCAAAGTAACGCTCCTCTGAAATGTTATGGCACAAGGCCCCATGTGATGATGGGAAGATGAATCTTGCTTGTCTGGTATATCAAATCAAACTGGGTCTGTCTGTATAGCACTATCATACACAAAGTTAATTCAAAGTGCTTTACAAACCAAACCCATCAAAATAAATAAAAACAATACTATGACATTCTTCAAAGGTATAACTTGAGCAACACATAGCTTTGTGATTACAAAGTAAACGTAATTCCCACGCAGGACTGCATAAACCAGGAATAAAATAATAATAAAATATAATTCAGTAGAAATTCAAATTAAAAAGGTGGGTCTTTAGTTTGCTCTTAAAAGTATTGTTGTGACATAAGTTAGGTAAATATTGTACTTTGGAAACGTACATAATGTTTTTTAAATGTATATATTTTTGGGTGAAATCATTACTAAAAAAGGACCGAAATGAATATCTATAAACTACCATTGCACACTCATGGATGTTTATATTTGTCAACAATCACAGCAGCATCTAAAGCTGACTGCTGAACGAAATGTCCTCAGGTGTGAACAAACAAGCTTCACCTGGCATTTGATCTTCCTTTCTCTGGAGTGACAGCTAACGTTTGGATCCGTGAAACTGCGCTATTAGTTGTTATGGTTTACCTGGCGCAAACAGGAGTTAGCTGGCTATAATACCCAGTGAAATAGGTTTCACGAACACATTAACGGCACCACACATTCTAGCTAGCTAAGCTTCTGCTACAAAGCTAACCTTGGCTCATTAGCTAGCCAACAACTCCCAAACAAATTTCTGTTACAGCTAACTGGTTAGCTTAGTTTTGATTAACGTTAAAGGTAGGTGTTGCCCAGCAGCAGTTTAAACCGACCGAGCTAGAGCACTTACCGATGCCCGGACCAACATGTTGTCGTTGGCCTCGGTTGCCGTTTTCTCCCGGTTCATCTCACATCTTGCCGTAATAATGTTTACATCGAGTCCTTGTTGCTCGGCATCCTCCTGTGGTTTCTCCGTCTCTTCCAGGGTGTCCCGCTGCTGTGTAAATTACAACTACGTGTATGCGCTATCATGGACTTTAAAGTCTGTAACCGGTAAACGCAAGCGGTAAACCGTGAAGGCTCGGCGTCTTGCTTTTACCAAAATTCCTCTGCTCTGATTATAACTGACCCTAATGTGGCCGAGTTTTCTACACCAGGGTGCCCCGGCTGAGCGGTGCAGTCAACTCCTTGTCGTCGGTTACAGTTAAATGCAAATCACCGCCCTTTGGGGCCGTCTCTGGTAATAAAACGAACACTATATTTCCCCGGCTTCAACCAATGAATGACCGTAAAACGCGAGCTGTTCATAGATCAGTTCTAGAGCAGACAGAGAGCACCTCCTGCTGGGCCATCGTCCACACTACAATGCAGATGGGGTTTTTAATAATTGTTTCCACATATGAAGCGGACAGCATCGTTAATTTTAATGTCATAACACACTAAAATCAAAAGATTATTGTGGCATTATCCTGATGTTAGGACTCACTCTGTGAGAAAAATAAAAACAGGTCAAGAGAGAATATCAGTATTTGGCAGGAAGACATGGCAGCGGACTAATCCATTCAAAATTCCGCTTGATCACTATTTAGCAAGGGGGGAAAAAGGCGGGACTCCTCTCAAACCTGCAAAACAACCCAGGTGAAGGCACCCAACATAATAAGTAACACGTCCGGTTATAATTTTTTAAATAAAAGCGTGACACTTGAAAAAAAACTTTTCTCTGCATCTTCTCATAAACATTGAATTTGGATTTAACACACAAGAACAAAACACTTTACATCACTTAATGACGAATAATATTCATCCTGATGTGAACTAACTCGACCCTAAGGGTGAATAGAGTTGACAGCCGTTTTGCGATACATTGTCGTGACTTGTCTGTTGACCCACAAGATAAGGTGAGTATTCACACCAGCTTCATGTCATGTATGCTATTAACCAAGAACATCTAATGTTTTTGCAACAGTATTTCGATTTGAAAAATTAATACACATGAAATGACATTTTAGTAAGTATAACAGTATCGTACAGTAGCAATGCAATCGTGTAACAAAACGGAATAAGTTATTTCCGAATGTAACTCAATGGAAACATTTCCTCTAGTCTAGGGACTGAAACAGAAGTTGTTGTAATTCCACGGTTTGACCACTACGAAAATTTGCTTTGGAGTCTGGCGCTCTTCCTGGGGGCTTGGCAAACTTACATTGGGATATATAAAAACACATAACTATTTTATAAAAGAAGGAATGTCAGCGAATATGTTTTGATGAAGTAAATTCAACACTCAATACGAACACTATTACTTTTTCAAATAATTAGGTCCTAAAAGTTGAGCAGAGCCAGGCCGAGGGAGGCGGGGTTTAAGGAAAGTGCTAGTGCGCATGCTTTGTGGGCCCACACCATGGATGTATAATAAGAACTGGATACAGCGTGGGAGGCGGGGTCTCATTCTTTCCTATGAGAGCTGCTCATTGGCGCATGAGGACAAAATGGCCCAACTTTTGTTTTTCATCCAACGATTTACAGACCACTCTTTGCCAATGTTAGTCAATGGGAAAAAGTATTTCTGGGCCCAGGGACATCACGGACTGATACAGAAGTTGCAGTACCGCCGTTTGGACACAACGAATATTTTCCTCAGAGTCCGGCGCACTTCTTGGAGGCTTGGCCCACATGTGCGGAAGATCACCGGATGTTCCGGTTTCTTTTCCACATCCTCCCTAGCTTTCGAGCCATTTTGGCTTCATGCGCCATTCAACAACTTTCGTAAAATTGAACGGAGCCCGCCTCCAAACCCTGCTTCGAGTACTCTTCATACATCTGTGGACATAGGTAATGTTAGCATTCATAACTGTATTGATTCATATTTCAGTTATGTTATGCTTTGTCAACATGTTATAGCTGTCCAGCCTGTGTGCATTGAACGCAGATAATCACTGCTCTTCATGCTGTAGAGTAGACTACGCTGGACCTGTAATAATACCTACAAGTTAGTTGGCCAATTGTACGTTTTATTTTTTCATTACTTGCTGTGAAACAGTGCCTTACTAATCCGAACATATAACCGTATTAAAGATGTTAACACTTACTTAGCATTAAACTGGAACTTTGATTCACATGAATGAATGTCTCTAAAGCGACAGTAACTTTAAGCTTCTTTGTAATGATAATGCACTCTCCTACAAAATCACGTCATATTCCATATCTCATTTAGGCCATCACAATTCTTTTTATTGCAATATCAGTTTTTCCCAATGTTGTGCTGTCCTTTTGTTTACATTCCAAACGTTCATGTTTAAAGCTACACATGTTAAACTTATACACCAAATAAGATGTCCAAATGACATTAGACAGTTTATTATATATGGTCTTTAAGGAATGCTTACCTAATTTATGCTTCATGATAATTTGATGAAGTATTGGAGGATATAATGAATTCCTAATTTTCACCACCAAAACTTAAGTCTGTATTACTATGTGATTACTTCGCAATCAATTCATCACGTTTTGTTAGTTGCCTGTAGGCCTACAAATTAAGGTACAACCACAGTGAATTGTGATCTCATCAGTTCCTTCCATTTGTTCAATAACAATAGTTTAATTAAGTTTTTGTCACTTACGGAATTTTAATCCACAGTTTATTCATAAATGCATCAATAATTAACAAGACATTTCTGGATTGTCTGGTACATTAAAGTTTATTTCAAGACCGATCTATTCGATCAGCCTCTCCGATATAAAATATTAGCTTCATATTTCCATAACAATAAAGGAATTCTTGAATGATTTACAATTTAGTGGGTGATGCATAAGTTGACTTGTTTTTATTGTATTTGTGATATTAAAAGCATGGTAGAGATAGTGCATTTTAAAGTCATCTGTGCACCTCTTTGTCTTTACAGCAAGACGTTCACAACAGTTGAAAATGCCCTCTTGTGTTGCCTTCAACTGCAAGAAGCGAACAGCTGAGAAAGGAGCCACGGTTTCTCTTTTCCGGTATGTTCAAATATGTGTTTATTTATAGATTTGCACAATATGTATGTAGGCTAATGCTCGAAAGCTGAATAAAATATTAGCTACAACTATTCATATTTTACATTTAGTGATGTGTTATTAGATTAGAATATAGTTACATTATTTATCCTGATTTGGGAAATTGATTGGTCACTGCAGCATGTAAACATCACATGGTCATAGGATCACATCCATGTGTGTTATGGATCATTAAGGAAACTCTTTTAAAACAGTTTTATTTCATTAACCTTACTATTCAAATTATTTTAAGAAAGGAGAAGGTTGAAAGAAAAACCGTTGAAATACTAAAACCAAATTGTGTTGTTTTTTGTGTATAATAATACATTATAATTATACTAGTCCAACAGACAGACCCTGTGGCACACTTAAATCCATGGGTGAGCATTTCATTTGCGCCGGCGAGCCCAACGTAAAATAAATGCCGCAGACACATCAGTTTATGGATCTTGCTAATTAATTAAAAGCACTTTTCCCAAACTGAACATCATGTGCGTCTGGAATTTCACTAATGTGAAAACAGCATAGTTCAAGTTTATTCACAATTTTCTAGGGTATTGCCAATATGCTGTCCTGGTTTCGGCACAGAAAAGCGATATATTAGAAACAACATAAACATGGAGGCTACCCGGACCTCTGTAGGGGGCTCTATTTTGATGCTTTTTTATCCATTCAGTCTAGTCGTTTACATACATAGAACATGTCTGAATCATAGACAAATTTAAATATGTAACATTACCTCAAACACGCATGTTTAAAAAAAAAGATGAAATGTGAATTGCGATGTAAAATATTTATGCTCGGTCATATCTCCTCTTCTGCCTGTGTCGCTCATGGGTTGACCAAAAATATTCACAAAGTTAGTTCTTCACATCAGCTTACATTTAAAATACTGTATGTTCGTGCCCACACTTTCTTTTAATATACATCCATGGCCTAGTACACATTGACAATAATAACGCTGATTTCGTCTGGGAGGGCCAAAATATTGGTTGGTTACACCAGCGGCCTGTACCACGAAGCAGGGTTCGCGAGGTAACTTCAGGGTTAACTGTGAGTTTTCGGTCCTACGACGCTGGTTTACTTCTTACCCGGGTAGATCTCCATGGTAACTTATGCTGAACACCAAACCGGCTCCGGAGCAGGTTATGTTCCAAATAAGAGATCAACTCAGTGAAAGCACTGCCTGCTGACCAATCAGAGCTCTCTGTGCGGAGTTTAAAGCTATCAAGTCATATTACAGGATAAAGGAAATACAGTTTAAACTGTCGTATGCAGGAAAGACGCCGACGTGTCGCACTTAACATTCACATCACATCATAATATATAATATATTTCCTTATCTGTGTCTGCTTCTCGAGCCTTATCTGGCAGTGCAACACTTACATTATTACTTACTGTATGCCGAAGTGTTATTTTAAGCAGCACATTAAATTGACGAAACACTTGAGTCAAATGTAATTAGAGTCAGATCCACTAGTGTCTTAGACGGGGCAGTGATATCATAAACCTGTTAATGTACGCATTCAAACACTCTTTTGTAACTTTTCTTTACCAGCTGTTCTGTATTCACCTTGCCGGTGCAACTATGTGGCTTTTATCCTGGATTATCTGTTTAAGTCATGGATGTTTAAAGTTTAACTTTTTCACATTTGTCTAACATGATAGTTTACTTTTCATTCATGAAGTATGACGCTGCGCTGTCAGTAAGCTTGTCCCTGTTTGGGATTGGTCAAATGTTGCTAACCCCGCCCCTTTCACGTGAACGTGCTCTTAGCCGGACAGAGAAACCCTGGGTTGACTTACCGATTTGATAACCAGCGTCGTAGGACCACTTATCGAGATCTCGTTTGTTAGGGTTAGTTAAGCCAGATAACTCAAACATATCCAGGGTCTGTTGAACTGGCTTCGTAGTACAGGGCACTGGTCTGAAAGTACGTTGTGTTACTGAAAATAAGTAAATATTGAGCTTTGGTTTCCTTGAGTAACAGCAGTGTCCTGCGTGAAAGCGTATCTATTAGATGTGATTATGTTGGCCCAAATCTGACGCAATAGAACTACTGTCATACTTTGACTCGCTGTACAAGATGCCATATTTGACAAGTTGGGGTAATGATATGACACATTATCGTTCCACTGAAAAAACTGAACCATTGACTTTAATTAATATTTGGACAATGGATTCCCATAACTGTATTAGGTTATTTGAAAGCAATAACATTTGATTTCAATAACAAATATAGGGTTCAACTTAATATTATTGCTTTTAACTAACCTAATACAGTTATGTGAAATATGTTGACATAATATATTTAATTAAAGTCAACATTTCAGTTTTTTCAGTGTAACCAGAAACTGAAGTTAAACAATACATTGGGATATTCACACAACTTAACCAATTACACAATTATTTCACAGATTTCCTCACCATGATAAGGCAAGGATGCTTAGCTGGGTCCACAACATAAACCGCAAGAATTGGATGCCGTCCCCAGACTCACGCTTATGTGCTCTACACTTCACCGAGGAATGTTTTCACCCTTCCTGTGGGAGAAGCCTGCTGAACTCAAATGCTATCCCAACTATTTTTGCCTACCCCGGTGTCAATACATCATTCAAGAAACCTGCAGTTATTCACACATCATCCAAAACACAAGCAGTAAGTATGCACAAAGAGATAACTGACACTGTCAACTTTGATCACCCGTACTGCTGCAAGCCTGTGAGTAGTCCTACCCCCCCTGGCGAAGTCGCACCATCTACAGACGTAACCAATGTTGTGGAACCAATGAACTGCAGCACCACTGTGACCACAAATCAGAACAGTGTTAGTGTCACAGAAGTAGCAGATGGTCATGGATCCACAGCCCCTCTTCAAAACGTGACAGTAGAAGAACAAACGCCATTTGGGAATATCCTTTCGGAAACTGCTAAATCTCCAGATGCACAAATAACAATTCAAAAATTACAAATGAAAGTTCATAACATGGGAAGGAAATTGGTCATCAGCCGCAAACGTCTGAAAATTGAAAAACAGAAGAGCAGACGATTAAATACGAGGATTTCTTCTTGTTCTGCCGTGATCCAAGAGCTAAACCAGAAACTTGGACAAATGAAAGAAGAGGCGTTGGTAATGGCTAAAAACAATTCCAAAAGCAATCTCAAAAGTAAGCCTAAAAGCAAGCCTAAAGGCAATCCTCAAAGTGATCTTCAAAGCGAACCTCGAAGCAAGCCCAAAAGCAAGCCTAAAAGCGATCCTCAAAGCAAGCCAAAAAGCAAGCCTAAAAGCGATCCTAAAAGCAAGGTACCAGGAAACAACTTACATTGATATATCTTTTTGGTAGGCCTTTCTTTTAGGCTGTGAAATATGTAAAATGGCTCCTTTCCCTGTCCATAGCAGTACACCACTTAGCTTCCTGCTGGTACTCCTTTCTGTGTCTCCAAACTATGGGCTTGCCAACCACTGTATGTAATACACCGTCTATAAATAAATAAATACCTTAAACAAATCCAAGCTATTCATTTAACCCGGCAACAAAACAAAACCAGGATCAGAGAAATTAACTAAATCAAAATGTGATGTGTCCAAGGATGTTCCCTGTGCCTTTGCCCTGCTTGTTAGCCTGGTTGCTACTAGCTGCAACTGAACCAACTTTAGGGAACGGTTGGTTGTGAACTAAAAACAGCAAAAGTCAATCTGTCAATCTTTTTTAAAAAACTTCATAAATTTGACCTCTGCCTAATCCTATTGGTCAACATTTGTCCTTTTCGGCTCCTCAGATTATCTTAACGGTCTTGCATACTTTGAACCGGTGTAACAGATTACATTTCACCCCAAAGTCTAGTTTGTACGGTTCAGATGTAAAAAAACAAATGTACCAAAAAATGAAAGTGGACAGCTATTTAACACGAGTAGCAGTACAGTTGTATTGACATTGTTTCCAAACTAAAACTACAGTAGGCATGATGTGGTCGACCTCTTTGTATAGGCTTAGGATTTTGCATTGGCATGCTTTTAGCCTCTACTTCCTAGCCTGAAATGGAGGCAAAACTGTTTTTGCGTTTGTGTGTTCTTTGTGCTGCTGTGTCATTATTTCTTCGATAAAGAGGGCCATATCAAGTGCTAACTAGAACTGTCCTTAAGGTTGAAGGTAAGGACGGGACATCGGACCTTGTGGTATGCATACCTAGACAGGATCCATTCCACAAGGTGCAGAAGACTTTAACATGGTGGTGCAAAAAAGTAGTTGGTGATCTCATGCTTAGGAACGACTAAGTAAAGGGATAACTTGAGTGCAAAAACGACTTTGATTCCACCACAGACTGACCAGATCGAAGATTGAACTTTCAACCAGAACGAAATATTTATGGCTTTACTGTTCTGCCAAGCAAATCATTTTGTTGACGCTACTCTGCTGTCTGCACATATTTTATTCGTTATATGCAGACATTTGCTGCAAAATGTAACACAGCTCCATTATAGAATTTATGACGTGGAAATAGAAATTGCTTTACATCTTTAGACATTCAAGACTCATTGTTAGAATCATTCTATTTGCACAACATTCTGACCCAACCTCTGTATGCAACATTTTGGAATAACAGTTGTTCTGACATCTCCAAAATGTATGTTACTTCTCCATCATCCATTTGTGAATGTGTTTGATGATAAGCTGTATCTGATTTAGTCCAAGTCCATATCCAAGGTGTTGTGTAATTATATAGTGAGTAAGTAAGATCCACAAAGATTTGCCAAAATTCTGAATACGTGATGATGCTTGCTTTACTGCAGTACAGTTACAAATGAGTTCCCGGTAGTACAATTGGGGCTCTAGACGAACATCATCCTGTTGTAGATTGAAATTCACAAACCTTGTGAACAACAAATCTTTGTTGAAATTGGCAGAAGACTTAGTTAACCTTAGCTGTTTGCAGCAAGTGGGGTGTGGCACCATAGAGTTGCTCTATAGTCATTTCATGCTCTATTCAGTCAAATGAAAATTGGGCAAAGATCAGTTATAACATTATCATGGTGAGTTCAAATGTGGTCTTATACAAATATTTTGTTTACAGTTTTAATGAGTGAAATTCACCAGCTTAATGCTTCAACCACACACTACTGACACAGCATAGGAAAACACATTAAAGCCGGTACATACTTCCCGCATCTGCTGCAGTCACAGAAGTGCACGTGGTTTCACTTTCGTAGTACAATTGAGGGTTTGCGTCTGCAGAGCATTCAGGCATATCGCTTTGTTTTGCTTTGCATATTGCTTTGAGTTCAACGCTTTTTGGATCACTTTGAATGCCTTTTTAAGACTAATTATGTTCATGTTGATTGCAGCCTTAACACAACTTCTCTTTAATACAATCACTCCGTTGGTTCACTTCTTAGCAAACAAGCTAGACTGGAGTGTGGAACAAAACAGGAGCATAAGCTGTTTGTACGCTCAGTCACACATTCTTGCTGCAATCGGACGGTCCAGTGCACAAGCCGAATCACCTATTTGGCCACAAGGACCTTGGCATACCCTCAAAGACACGCAGACACGAGAAGTATGAATTGGCCTTTACTATAGCCAAATGAGTAATAACTTGTTATGCTCATTTGATGTAACCAGTGGTAAAGCAAAATCAGCAAGCTAGCTTACTAGCACTCTTTCTGCTAGTTAGCTTTTACAAAGGTTAGAGATTTTACTCCAATGACAACATAAAACAGTTCAATATAAATTGTATTCCCCTTTGATTTGATACACTAGTTGCACTAACTGTATTAATAGGGCATTGGGGATCTTCTATAGTGCTACAGGAGTCATGCTTAAAACATGGAAATGTGTTATCATTAGCTCTCACTCTTTTTAAAGTCAATGGCATTGTTGAATTTGTAAAGATTGGTGGATGTTTGGTTATGTTGCTCATATTTCTAACTTCAACTATACAACTCAAAAACATATTTTGGTAGCAACTGATATGACCACATCCCCCTGTTTATGGCCACGTCCTCAACAAAGGACCCAAAGAAAACCATACTTTCTCTAGAAAATCAAATGTACAGCATTTGTAATGCTGAGCTTCCATGTTTGATAAATGGAATGTCTTGGTTCGACATGTTGATTTCAAGAATGAAACTAATGCTGAGGTTTGTTCGGCTGCAATGTATATCTACATAAATACCTTTTTGTGATAATAAGGATATTATCATCTATTTTGTATGAATGTTTGATTCATTTTTGGTTCAGGTTTTGTTCAGTGGTTTATATCAAGTTCGGTACTGTTCTGCAGCTGAGCCCTACTTTCAAATATGTAAGAGAATAAAAAATGTGAAGTAAGCGATATAGACTGTAATTCTATGAAAGTAAAAAAGAAAGAGAAATCAAACAGTTTTACAGATGGGAGTGGGCAGCGGTTCACAACAGTGACACCATACCCCTGGACAGGTGTCTAACATAACTAAGCAACCCACAGATGGCTCTCTTCCTCCTCTGCTCGTCCTGCTTGTGCTGCATGCCCTCTTCTGCCTCTGGTTGCTCTGGGTGACCCAAAGGGATTTTGGTTTCCCGGACTGCTTCACCACTGAGCCACCTGGAAGGACGCCTCCAGCTCCGATAACAAGTCTGCAACAAGAAAACTCCTGTAAAACATGGAGACTTTGAGAAAAGACACTCCTCACTCCTGGAAAAGCTGCCACAACAACCCCTACCTGAGCCTAAAAGGGTCTGAATTGATCCAGCACCGTGCTGAGAGAGACATGGAGAATATCTCTTTGAGCCCCATGGGAGCTGTCGAGGTCCCTGAGAGAGCCTGCTGCCACTCCCGCCAGCAAAACTCCTCTGTCTCTCACAACCGTTCTGTTTTCACCATTTGATGTCAGATGATAGACATTTTCCAAACTTACAAAGTGTTAACTAACACGTTTCAGACCAAAATGTCCAACTTGAAAAATTCATAATTAATATTTGAATTTCTTTACCACATTTCTTTGGTGCTTTTTTTAACTCAACTGCAGAACAGTGCATTGGCCAAACAATGATATCAGTCAATTATTTCACCTGTTTACACAATCTGAGCTTTCATTCATCTTCCATTCATCATTTTCGTTCTATTTTGGCATTGAGTTGTGAAGTTAGAAGTGGAATAAACCGTTTCATATATAAATGACCCCTATTCTGTGATTTGTATTATGCATTAGGGTCAATGTAGTGTGCAACGACAGTTTTATGGTAACATCATTTTACAGATTTGCTCATTTCATAGTACATAGGTGACAATTAGCATGTCACATTACAATCGGGCCTAATTTGATTCACTGCAGTGAAGCTGCTCACTGTCATGTGAACTGCAATAAAAAAAAATCTATTTTCCACTTATGTGTTCCTTGTTCCATATCTGCGAAGTGTAGCAGTTTCTTCCGCTGACCAAACCTCTCGTCAGAGGTGGGAAAAGTACTCGGATCTTGTAACACAGAGTAAGAATACTCAGTTACAAGTAAAAGTTCTGCTTTCAAAATGTTACTCAAGTAAAAGTACAAAAGTAATAGCAGCATCAAAATATACTGTTGCGACAGTAAAAGTAGTCGTTGTGCAGATTGGTCCATTTCACAATAATATATATGATGTGTTTTATAATGATTGATCATGAAAGTGTTCTCAAAGCTGGTAAAGGTGCAGCTAGTTTGAATGACTTTGTATACTGCAGGGTAGCTTGTGGATTTACTCCAGGTGGAACTAAAGTCTGATTCAACACTTGATTATATTTCACTTCATTCATCCAGATCTGTGAAGTAACTAAAGGTTAGTGGAGTGGAGTAAAAGTACCAGATTTACCTCTGAATTGTATTGAGGTAGAAGTACAATTTAAATACTCAAGTAAAGTACAATTACTTCAAAAATTGTACTTAAGTAAATCTACTTAGTTTACACCACTTCTTCGCGTCCACTAGTCTTGCAAGCATTACAAACAGACAAACTTGTTTTTTGAGTGTCCCAGAGCAATACACAGCCTAAATACAATGTCAAAGCAAAACTGGAGTGCTTTGTGTTTACACTGTACTGTTTAAAAGATTCAAGGCTTTATTGTCATGTGCACATTAGCTAAAGTGTATGGCAATGAAAAACTGAAGTCACAGGCTCCTCCAACCGTGCAACATGAATATATAAAGGACATAAATAAAACACATAAAATAGTGCAAGAAAATGTTTTGAGATGTGCAAAAATGTAAATAAAAAAGAAATAGTGCAAGAAGAGTACAAGTAAATGGAATGATGTAGATAAATAATTAGCAAGATGCAAACAGATGAATGTTTATGGATGCACTTTACAGAGTTCAGATGTTTAATAGTCTTATGGCCTGCGGAATGAAACTGTCCCTGAGTCTGGTGGTTTTTGTCCTGATACTGCGGTACCGCCTGCCAGACGGCAGCAGACGTTGCTGGGGTGGTCGGGGTCTTTGATAATCTTGTGGGCTTTCTTCCTGAGACGCTGGGAGTAGAGGTCCTCCATGGATGGCAGCTCCGTCCTGGTGATGTGCTGCCGGGGTCTTTATTATGCAAAAAAGAGCTCCTCCTCTTTGTTCTGCTTTGATTGAGTTGATTAAAGGTTAAAATACTACAATGTTAACTAAAAAACATGCAACATCCTGGTATATCAGGATGTTGATCAAATGGCATGATTATCAGAAGTGTGCCTTTGGCTGACCCCAAAGGCCACTTTTGTGGCTGTTTTATCTTGAAAATATACAATGAATAGACACTGAACTTTCGATTTCCTATTAATAGTGCTACACAAAATGAATATCTTAAATCACAACATTGTTACATGTATTTATATATAGAATGTAGACAGCTATCTGAATAAATAACGTACCTCTCAAAAGTTACATAAATATGACTCATTAGATATCCTACAATAGAACTATACAATCATGTGTCGAACAATTCGAGAGTAGCCTACCTACATATAAAAGTATTTGAGGGAATGAAACATCGCAATGATCAAGATGACCATTCTTTGAGTCAGTGAGGATAGTTTTTCATATTGACCTGAGGATTGCTAATCAAGCTAATACAAAATATATTCCTTGAAGGTACCATACAATGAACGATTGTCTATCAAGCATAACAGAAATGGTCAATGTCAGTTTTCAATTATTTTAGTGTAAATAATAATTAATGCAAGAAGGCGAAGGAGAGTAAATTACATTGCAGCAAAACCCGCGCTTTTATTTTGTAGGACGCTGCCGCCTCACTTCCGCAGTGCCTTCATTAGCACAGCTAGCTTGACGCAGCGGCTGAAAACCAAACGGAGGCACAGCGGATCAATTCGGAGCTACGGCGGTTGATCGGGATTATGCGGCGACACTGATTGCTGTACCGGTAAGAAACTGCGACCTCAGGCCGCTCCAAACGAGCCCTTTGACGGTCCGTTTGTCCTGTTTGTTGTTTTACCGCAAACCACCTAGCTTAGCGCCCGTGCTTTCCCTCCCCTCTCCCTTTGTTCGCTTGCGCCTCTTTTTTTTTGTTGCACCGATGCGGGTTTTGTAAATACTGGCACAATATGGCTGCCGTCTCTGCACATATGTTAACATGTTGGGGTGTAATAAACTGTTGTATGTGCTGGCCAATTAATGAGGAGGAGGAGGGTCAACTATGACCTCTGGATAGTCATCTTCATCATCATCATCAGCCAAAACAAGCAGCAACAACAGTGATATCCTCAGAAACACATCACTGACACCCTGCTGCTGCAATGTTACCTGAGAATGTGCCACAGTGGGGGATGAGTTCATCTGTAGTCTCTGCACAGGTTATTACAAATGAGTGGCATAATGTTATCGATACAATGCTTCAGCAAGCACTACACTTCAATACGCCACAATATCAAGAGATGCAACGATAAGTCGACTAATCGATTAGTGGTTCCCAATATTTTTGAATGGGAACCCCTATTTTTTACAATCTATAAACCGACTGACGCCCCCTGACTCACATTAAGTGACATTAGGATAGTTCATATTTAACGCACAACCATAGCAGTAAATTACCTGCACACTGTATACTTATTGAAGTAAAACAGTGAATGCAATAACAGCACGATGTTTGTAAAATTAGCATTTTGGAAGAATGTTTTGCATATTGTTTGAACTCTAGGCCAACTCATTATTTAAAGTTAATTTACACCCTTTGAAATCATAGAGCCTTGTAACCCCCATAAGGGTTGGCTTCCTCTAGCAGGGGTCATTAAAGTATTATTTTTATGGAAAAAGGCCAGGAGTTGCAGTTTTAATCTCAAATATGGATATTCCCAACCTTTTCTCTATTTAAGTGAATTGTGTTGTGTTTGAAGTGAAAAAACTAGACACTTGAAACCATTACAATGGACTTTGAGAAACGGAGATGAACATTGTTTTTAAAATACATTTGATTTATGACAACAATGAGATTGCGTGCCAGAGATGAGATTTTATGATTGCTCATGATTGCGGTTTGGTTTGCTTTAAAACCATCTATTACAGTAAATTAATCAATCAGCAATTATGTTGATAATCTATTTATTGTTTCAGGTAGTTTTAATTTTACTCACCTCAAAACAAATCGGCTGTTGCTTGTAGTGAAGTTCTACCTTCTCCAGAAGCAAATGGGTAAATGAATGATGAATATAGCAAATTCCTGAACGTGATGGTTGTATTCCCCGCCTCACTAGAGTGGTGCAGTGAGCATGCTTTCTGTAGCAGACCTTGAAGTTGGCATCGCAAGGGCTCACTCCACTAAAAACAATGTTTTTTAATATTGCAGAAAATAAGATCTGTGGCAAACACATGTTTATGATACTTACATGTTCTGTTCAGCATAGTCATATTTACATATTTACAATGCTCTATAATTTATGAATAGTAAAAGGAATCGATTGAAGTAAAAAGCTAATGTTAGGCTAAAAACAAACTAGCTTAGCGAGGTGAAGTTGTGCAACTGTGACGTAAAGGAGGCTTATATTTGATGTTTAGTAGTCTCATTTAGTGACGTGTTGGCAACCATTGGTTCTAAAAGCTTCAGACATTCCCAGGTGGGGTATTCACTGACGTGTGTTATGCCGCAGAACGAAAAACAGCCTTATTTTGGGGAAATAAACAAAAACACATTCTTCGAGACGAAGGAACTGGAAATGATCAAATGCAAACTCATTTCAAAATGTTTGGACTTCTTCCTGCTCTCTTAACGGTTTTGCAGACTCTCAAACGTCTGCAATCAAAAGTGAATTATTGCATTTTTACAGAACACTGGTGTGATGGTGTTTGTCACATGGAGCAGCTGTCAGGAGTCCACTGCACTTCTACCTTCTCTCAGACTGAGGTCTCTGCTTCTCACAGCAGTGAAAGGCTTTAATCCAAACATCACAGTAAAGTCAGGACTGACACAGCCCTCACACTCACCATCGTATCCACAAACAGGACCTTTTCACTGTTTTCTGATATTTGTAATTTACAAAATAATCTGCAGATCAGTTAATAATCAAAACAATCAAAGCCTGCAGCCCTACTTGAAATTCCGACGCCTGTTGCTGCAGACATGTTACAGTCCCTGCTTGCATCAAAAGATGAACTGAGGCAGTGTTGGTGTGCTGTAGGAATAAATCAGGCTCAGTTTTTAATGTCTGAAGGTGATAATGATGATGATGATGATGATGATGATCAAATCTTCCTCCAACTCTCTGGTCCTTTAAACGAGTGGTTCTGCAGCCTCAGTCCCGCGCTTTAATCCCTCAGATCAGATGTGTACCTCCTGCTGGGTTCCTGCCTTTAATCTTCCCGGCCTGGCTGGTCCTGGTTTGATCTCGGTGTGTTGAGTCAGTGCGGCCTGGTGTAGTGTTACTGCAGCGCTGCATGTGTGTGATCATGTAGCAGCAGCAGGCCTGTGGTTTGTGTTGCCGTTATTGTTTTGCAGCTTGCAGCTCCTTTCAGGTTATCTGTTATTTTGAAGCCGTTGATCTGGGAACATCAGGAGTGGTTCTGTGTGTTACTATCATGAGTGTCCTTTCCCAGTCCTGTCTGTCTGTGCTGATGCTGCCAGCGTCTGTGACCTTGTGAGACAAAACATATTTGGTTATCGGGATGTTACGTTTATGCAGATCTTCCCAAGGGTGTCTGTTGTTCTTCACATGGCCTGTTTTGCACCGTGGTGACCTTTTTAATAAAGCTAATAAGCCATTTTGAATAAATTCACTGAACTTCAGAGACTGGAAGTATTCATTAGTTTTGGTTGTGAGAATTACTATCAGTGACAACTTGTTAAGTTGTGAGAAAAGCCTCCTGTGATGGCAGCTGCTTTTGTGGTTTTTACTTAGGGGCCCTATTGTGCTCATTCTCAGGTTCATATCAGTATGTAGTGTCTCTCCTGGGACATGTCTCCATGCTTTAATGTTCAGAAAGCTCTTTCTCATACTGCCTGTGCTGCAGCACCGCTTTTCACCCTCTGTCTGAAACCAGAGCCCAGTCTGCTCTGATTGGTTAGCTGGCCGGCCCTGTTGGGATTAGTCAGCGTTTCACTTATTCGGTTGAATGGATTCCTTGCGTCCCTCACTTGCGTCGTTTCCCTGTGTCTAGTCCCTCCCACCAGGGAAGCATGGAGGGACGCAAGGAAACCACGAGAAGCAGGGAAATGAGTTTTAAGAGCAATGGGACGTCCTTTCCTCCGGAGCGTCACGTGAAGCGACGTCGCACAGCTGATCGTCTGACAGCAGCCAGATCAGTGCATGCGCTGCATCGTCCAATCAGTGAGCGATACACAGTAAGGGGGCGGGGCGAGTATATGAGGATTTCACCGGAGGATGGTCAGGTAGTTCCTCGATTATCGCTCCTCAGTCCTCCGGCACAAATAAGGCCAGAAATTACAAATATTTAAACCATATTTGATTCAAAATATTCTCTGGTAACAGTTATCTGTTATCATAATAAAGGAGGTATTTCAATATGTAAGCCTGAGTAGTTATGTTAGGGGCTAAACAGTTAGTCTGAATGTAATCACAATATACAGGCGTTCTATCCGTTCTTCAATCAAAGTGAGAACAATGACACAAAGATGATAAATCCCTCCAATATCAAGAATCATATCACAATTGCAATATCAGTCAAATTCTAACACTTAGATATGTTTTCCAAATTGTTCTGACCTGCATGCGATAGATTCATTTAACTTTTGTTAATCGTACAAGAAAAGCACTTTGAATACATTAACTAGGTAACTAAGAAAGAAGTTTTCTTTAATGTCAGACGTTGTTCTTGCTTTGTGCTTGGGCAGGACTCCTTGACCTTTGACCTCTAACCCCGTGACCCTGTGTGTGTTGGAAGGTTAAGCGTCTTTGTAAAACAATAATGGGGTTATCAAAGAGCTGGAGTCAAACTGGTAGTTAGCGATTCACTCCAGGTAATCTGAGATACAACGGGTGAGACTGGAGAGGGTTTTACGATCTCATTGTTTCCACATCTTTACGAGTTTACACTGCAGCACGTCTAGAGAGGAATACGGTCCCTTCAGGTTTATTTAGTGCCACCAATGTGAGCTGTTATCCCTCTCTGCCTTTGATCCGATCCCAAACACACTGAGACATGATACAGCATTACGTCTGTGGGCAACTGCCGGAAACCATTGATAAGAAAAATCAATAGTGAGCCTTGTGAGTGTAAGGATATTTAAATTGCATCCCTGATCTTTCATTGAGTCAGGGAAAACATGTCTGGCTGCTTGAACATGAAGTGATAGTACTGATAACTGTTGTTGTTGGGAATATTAGGGATGCACAAACAAACAAACAAAGCAAAAAGCTATATTCAAATCCTCGGAAGGGAAGCACCGTGTTTGTAAAAGGCTAAATAGTTGTTCAAACTAAACCTAGCTGTTGAGCTGCAGAGATCTCCTGCCCTACAAATCGTATTCTACAAATGTAACAAAGACATTTGTTTGGTAAAAGTCCTCGTTACAAATCACACCATGATGATATACATATATTCAATGATATTAAAGGTGGGGTAGGTAAGAATGGAGAAACCCGCTCGAGTGCGCTAGAATTTGAAAGTACACAATGGAAAAAAATCTGCCACTTCCTTCAGACTTCCTTACAGAGCCCCTCCTCCAACACACACGAACGCACACATGACCAATGAGGGCACGAGATTGGTTTGTGCCCAGATGGAAGGCTGACAGGCAGGTAGGCCATCCGGTTATCTGCCGCGGGCTATTTATTGTCAAAGCATTTAATATATTAATTGCTATCGGGATGTTAAGAGCATTCCATGGAATATAACAAAAAGTGTTTCTGAAGTGAATGACCTACCCCACCTTTAAGTATAATTATGCTAAAAAGGATCAATTCGTCTTATATTGTAAATCATCCCAAAATGCAATACCACTGAAAAATAATCCCATTACGTTTTTTACAATTTGTGCAGCCCAAATGAGTGTTTTGTAACCTTTGCATTGACTTTTTTTATTTTATTTCATTGTGGCTTCTGATGCGCACGCAGAATAATGAATGCTACTCATAATCTTTAAAGAGGACCTGTTGTGCTTTTGGTGTTAGTGTGTTATAGGTTTTTGTGTGTAAATGGTCTGCAAGGGATAAAATCCCTGTGTTCCCTTTCTCCCCCCCCCCCCCTTGAAACGCCTCCATTGGACTCCTTTGTTTACTTCCTTAACATAGTTGCATCACGATGTAACACATGCACTTCTATAGGCTAGAGCTCTGACACATTGTACGTGATAGGCTAAGCAGTTGAGCAAAACAAGCCGGCCAGCTAACCAATCAGAGCAGAGTCCATAGACACACACACAAGGTTAAATCCACTGTCTCTGGCGTGCCTGGACAAAATTATCTCTGTTATCATTTAGTAATAGAATATCGTTTTTTTCAAAGGTTTGGGGCCATCTTGTATAAAGACTAGAGACATGAAAATGGTTTGAGAATAATTAATAATACGTTTAACATTCATGTCTGCTACCCCCCCCCCCCCCCCCCAGGCTGAAGACACTGACTCCTCATCGTGGCACCTGTGACGTCGCCTCAGCCTCCGGTTGTTAGTCTGTACCCGACCTGTATGCAGCCTGTCCAGGGCCCGGCCTAATTCCTGGTGCTCCTTCTTTCCCACCACCTCCTCCCTCCTTTCCCTACCCTTCTCCCCCCCATCTGCCCCTTCCCTCTATCCTCACTCCCCCCGCACGCCCGCCGGCCTGCTGTCCCGCAGAGCGAAACCCAGCCTTTAGCCCGGACCGGCGGCCTGGCTGGCTGCCCCCCTTACAGGTGGATGAATGAAGACCCCATTCAAGAGCCCGACGGCCCCGCGGCCCCCCCGAGCAGACGGGGGTGAGTACAAAGATTCATCAAACACTGAAAACACTAATGTCAGTTTGAAAATAACACACCGATTTCTTTCAACAGTACAAAAAGAGGAAGAAGATAATCAAGGATGTCATGGAAACGATGGTCCGTTTTTCAAATTAAAACATCGTTGTGCTCATGACCTCACAGTGTCCTTGAACGCATCACCTGTCAATATGATGGATGCTAAATGTTTGTGCTTCTGTTTCAGGACATTCAGGCGTTTCTGCAAACATGATGAAAAAGAAGAACTCACATAAGTAAGTTTGATGAATGTAATAAAATATATTTTTTTTACAATGTTTTTGGAGGCCAGATATGATATAAGCTTAAGCCTGCAAGATATTGCCAAAAAATACATTTAATAACTCCATAAAACTCCAGTGATGAAATAAATCCATGTCATAACCAGTCAATTACTTCACTGAAATCACTGATTCTCCAGTTTAGGGCTAGGGTCTCTATGTGCTGGCGTGATTTTAATTACATTATTATCACAACAATACATTTCAGGAGTAGTCATTTAGAATTAGGCATATCGTTATAGTTATTAGGATTGTTAATAATATCACAACACAGCAGTGCATACTGTGTTTATTTTATGTTGTTTGTTTATTTAAGTACATTCGGAATATGTGACATTAACCAGCCCTATCTCTAAATATATCTCCCCCTCCCCCCGTAGGAAACAGAGGACCAGTGTGGGTCCCAGTAAGACTATGTCTCCGCCCAGAAGGAACATAGTGGGCTGCAGGATCCAGCACATCTGGAAGGAGGGCAGTAAGTCGATTAGAATCGTGTTTTTTTTTTATCTGGGTGGGGGCTGGACATCCGCTCTTGAAACACTAAATGTATTTGTAATTGTATCTTGGCTTTTTATGATAATTGCTGGGGCTTATAGCTATTAACTGATCAAGATCAAACGTATATTTTAAAAATAAAAGTACTCCATCGGGCTCTCAGTTGTTGTTAGGACACACGGAACAAATACAACTTGACAAAGAAACAAGCACCAATCCAAAAGCTGTTTTATGTGAAAGAAAAAAAGAATTAAAAAAACCCTATATAACTATGAAAATGTAAAACATATATTAGTAATTAGATTACAGCAGATTGCAAAACAGTTGTATATACAAAAATTAATTCTATGTTATGGTAATATGCAAATTATATTGTAAAAATAGAGGGAATAAGGGGAGTGTTTGGTCTGTACAATTGTAATGTCTTTAGTCTGACAAACCTACAAACCTTGAAGAAATTCAGTTTACTGAGATTTAAAACACAATAATCAACAATTTGACAATTTGTGATCCATCGGGGGTCTCAGTCTTGTTGGGATGCATCTCTGAAAAGCTAATAAATGTGTGTGTGTGTGTTTGTTCCCTCAGGTAAGTCGTCCCAGTGGAAGGGGACGGTCCTGGACCAGGTCCCTGTGAACCCGTCTCTCTACCTGATCAAATACGACGGCTTCGACTGCATCTACGGCCTGGAGCTGTACAGTGATGAGAGGGTGGTGGGCTGGAGGTGCTGCCTGACAGAGTGGGTGAGGAACACCGTCCATACCTCCATCAGCCTGAGGGGGGCTAACATACAGAGGTGTAAAGTAACTAAGTACATTTACTCAAGTATTGTTCTTAAGTACAATATTGACATACTTGTACTTTACTTGAGTATTATACTCCACTACAATTCAGAGGTATATCGTGTACTTTTACTCTACTACATGTATTTAATACCTTTAGGTACTTTAAAGATGTGGATTAATGATGTGAAATCTAATCAAGCTTTGAGAACACTTTAATGATCAATCATTATAAAACATATCATATCTATTATTCTGAAATGGACCAATCTGCACAATGAATACTTTTACTGTCGCTACTTCAACTATATTTTGATGATAATACTTTTCTACTTTTACTTGAACATTTTCATTGCAGGACTTTTTACTGTGATAGAGTATTCCTACACTCTGGTACTTCTACTTTTACTCAAGTACAAGATCTTTGTGCTTCTACTTTTACTCTAGTACACGATCTGAGTACTTCTAGTTCTACCACCTCTGTTTATAGCCTATGAAAACAACTACAAAGTCATTCAAACTAGCTGCACCTTTACCAGCTCTGAGAACACTTTCATGATCAATCATTATAAAACATTTAAGAAATATTTAAAAAATCTATATAATTATTAAAAAATGAAATCACATTTGATCAAAGAAGATTGCAAAACAGTTATTTGTAAATATAATATATAAAAAATATAGAACATATATTCAATTTTAGGGTAATTAGCACTAATATTGGAAAACAAAGTTTGGTCTTTAAGATTTCGGATAAAATATTATTATTTCAGAATATGAACAAGTGTTGCAAAATTCAGACGATAAATAAATGTTTACGCTTGTAAAGACGGGGGGTGACATACCTACGTCTCCCTGGAATACTGAATGACAGTCTGACAGTGACCCGGCAGGCTGCGGGACAGTGGCTTCAGACGATAAACACAGCGCTGAAGCTCGAGCTGCGAACTGAGCCACTTGCTGCAGCAGCATTTACAACAGGCGGAGTGTGTCGTGTGTTTCCTCGGGAAATACACACGCACCAAAACAATCACCAGATCTCTTCCTCACTTTCCCTCATCCGAGTAAAATATACTAGCTTAGCCTAATCATTAGGACACATGAACCTCCTTCATCCATCTGCTGACTGCTATGAGAGGGACAGCCTGCTAACAAGCCTCTGAGGGGCCCTTCCTGGAAACATTCATTATGTTATGTGACACGTGTTTGCTGAATATTTGGAGATCATTGGAAAGTTAAGAATCTCCTCTTTCCAACAGTGTATAAACCAAAAATGTTTTGGGTTCGATGTGCCTGATTTTGACTAGAGCAGGTCACAATTACAAGCATGAATCAAGCAGATGAATTTCTCTTAATTATGTTATTGATGAATTGACCATTAGTTTGCAGCTCCTAACACGGTTTTAGTATTTTGATGTCCTGAGCACAAGACCCCCTGATGATGTCACACTGAACCCCTCCCTGTGATTGGTTTAGCCCGGGCCCGTGTGAGCGACTCGATGCTGGCGGAGACGATGATCGGCAAGCGGTAGAGCATATGTTTGAGACGGAGGACGGGCCGAAGGAGGAGTGGAGGGGGGATGGTGCTGGCCCGCGCTCCCATCATGACCGCCTGGTTTCTACATCACATACGAGAAGGACCCTGTGCTCTACATGTACCAGCTGCTGGACGACTACAAGGAGGGAGACCTGCGCATCATGCCCGACTCCAGTGAGTGGAAACTGGTTCTACTGGACCGCTGGTCAGCCCTTCAGCTCCATAACTTCACTGAGTAGTAGTCTAGTTACCAGCATAGTGCATAGTTTGTTGTTAGGAATGTATAGTACGGGTCCCCAGAGAAACTGCTGGAAGCGAACTTGCATATGTTGGGCGATTTGCTAAATTAGCATAAGTTGCGTTAATTAGCATGAGTGGCATTATAGCTTTTGTGGACAATAGTCAAATAACAATAGTTTGGACACTTTTTGGGTGGTTTTGGTGGTTATTGAGTCCATTTCTGACCTTTTCAATATATATTGTAGTTTTAACCAGAAAAGTTGCCATATTTTTACTTTTTGTCTTGTTGCGACCATTGGAAATAGAGAGCACAAGATGAAAATTATTATCTCTACTGCGGACAATTATTTTTCTAATAAATAAGCAATCTGTCCAGTCAAGTTAAAATCTAAATTATTGAGAATCAGCCCCTGGGGACTACAAATATGGCAATCTTCTGGTTAAAACTGCAATTTTTTAAGCTGAACATTTCAGAAATGGACTCGGTATCTTCAATACCCTCAAAACCACTACAAAATTGTCCAAATCAGCAAAGTCTTTTTTTGCTATTGTCCACATAAGCTATAATACTAATTAATGCAAAATGTGCTTAATGTGCAAAAAAAACTAACACCCACTTTCTAATAGTTGATGAGTAAATGCCCTCACCAGAAGTAAAAAAGCTAACGCTATAACAGACCCACATCACTCCGATCATTAGCTGCCCTTTACTGAAGTTGTTGCGTAACTTGTTAGAAACCTATTATATTATATATATATATGTGTTTTCTGGACACAAGCTTCGGCCATTCACCAGTGGGTTTTTCCTGACTTACTTTATGTAGTAAAACAAACGTGAACATTTATTTGAAAGCTTGTGTTAACCACAGACCATATTTTAGGCATATTACCACAAACTCACTAAAATGGAAACATTGAACTTTGAGACTTAAGTTACAGAAACTCTGGCATATCTTCCGTTGCAAACTGACAAATACTTCAAAAGGTTATTTTAGGCCCTGTAACTAATTCACTAGCACTTACAATGTGATGACTTGCATAGAGTGAATATATCTGCACTTTCCTTTTTGTACGGAGTTAATCTTTATGGTTTCTCCACTTAATGCAAGTGGCTTTGGATACAAGCATCATTCCTGCACCACTCTATTGTCACAAGATTGTATAAGTGATGTTTCTACATGAGTTGATTATCCTCCCAGCTGCTTACCTCCTCTCCTCTCCTCTCTCTCTCCTCTCTCCTCTCTCTCCTCTTCTCTCATCTCTCTCTTCTCTCTCGTCTCTCTCTCCTCTCTTCTTCTCTCTCTCTCTCCTCTCTCTCTCCTCTCTCTCTCCCCCCTCTCTCCCCCCTCCCCCCCCCCCTCTGTGTGTCTGTGTGTGTGTAGACGACACGGTGGCGGCAGAGCGGGAGCCCGGCGAGGTGGTTGACAGTCTGGTGGGCAAACAGGTGGAGTACGCCAAAAGGACGGAGGCAAGCGCTCGGGCATGGTCATCCACCAGGTGGAGGCCAAGCCCTCCGTCTACTTCATAAAGTTTGACGACGACTTCCACATCTACGTGTACGACTGGTCAAGACCTCCTAAGACCAGAAGACCCGGTCCAGGATCGGGACCCATATAAAGTCTTAACTGAGACCTGCCTAGACCCTCTGAAAAACCAAACAAAACTCCCCAGTGAAGAACAAGTGATTTGAAACATCCATCTGAGACGGATGATATGATTCATAACTCTTGCTTTCATGGAAGGCCTTCAACACAAGAAAAAAATACTTCATTATGGAGCCACCCCCCCAAGACAGGAGAACCCCACCTGCTCCACCTGTATTCAATGATATATCCATTATCATCAGTATCCAGATGTTAAGTTCCATTAGGATTCTTCAAGACGCAAAATGTGTGATTACCCCAAATAAGACCAAGTTATTTGACATAATAGATTTTAAATTTTGGAATAGTTGTAGCAATACCTAACGAATCAGAACAACAAATGTTCTCCAAGCTGATGGGAACCCAATCTTGAGATCTTCCTAGCGAAAAGGAATACGTCCCCCATCGCATTATCCTCCCCTCCAGAGTGGCAGCAGGTCTGAAACTATTGAAGTAAACGGAACCCCCCTCTCCTGAAACCTTGTCAGACTGCTGTTGGGGGGGGGGCGGACCGGTCTGCCGTGGTTAATGAAGGGTTGGGACTTCAGGAAGACAGAAACCTAGAGATGAAGTGAAAGCTGAACCATCGTCTCCATCTAAGGTCAACGGTGACTGGGTTGCAATTAGAGGAAGAACTCATCTCCAATCACAGCATTTTACTGACCCTGCCCCCCCCCCTACAGGGCACCACAGAAAGAGTGGAATAAAGTCTGAAGCGCACCGTGGAGAAAACAGAGAATGCAGACTACTTTCCGTTTCCATCCTTTCACCATTTGTGTTGATGCCGATGCCTTCATTACCCATAATGACTTGAGGTTTCAGCAGGAGAGGGTGTGTTGATCCGGCTTCATCGGTAAGCATCGTTAGCTGTCCTCTGGTCAGCCGATTCTCACTGGAAGCGCTTGTGGTCGCCGCACAGATTTAGTTTTCAGTGGGAGTGCTAATGATGCTAACGAGCTAATTCCATGAGTCCTAGGCCCTGGATAACGAGGGTGATGCTGAAACATGTTCACACAAACGTTTCATGGATTCTGCTGAGAATAAGTTCAGGTCACACAAAGAAAGGTGAGATGAGAAGATAGATATCAGTTATTGATACGTCCAGGGTGTGTTGAGGGTAACACTATACTTAAAACTCCTATTCAACACTTTAATAAATACGTAATAAATGGTTTATAGCACACTACAATGTATTCTAAAAATAAAAAAAAGTAAATAAAAATGATGAAGCAATGAAAAGAAGTTTTTCACTAACTTATTAATCAACACTCAGATTATAACTAAATGATAGTGTTTATGAACCATTTGTGTACATATTTATATGGAACTTTGAAGGTGCTTATCTGTGAGCAAAGACTTGACGCGTTCCCCAAAATGTCTGAATGAGTGGCTTCGCTTGGACGTCTGATGCTGTATTGATCCGTTCTGATCAGTCCTGACTGTGAGGAGAAAACTAGCAGTGGCTATGCCCCGCCCCCTGTGTGCGGCGCTGTTCTCTGATTGGCTGGACTCAAGCACAATATGTGCTTTGCTACGGACCAAACCGATCCAGTGTTCATCTGTTAAAAGTTGATTTGTATGTTTTTATAAAAAAAATCTTTCCCGTTCTTATCTCTTCTTCTGCTTTCATATCGGCGCCCTGTATAGTTTTAACTCTTTGTTTATATGTTGATATGAGCCGGCACATACGGACCGCCTTGTTTCCTCTGTATATTATCTGTTCATTCGTTTCACGTGTTCTGTTCTGTGTGCACTTAAATTACCCAGTTAGCTGTAGGAAGTTTCAATTTCAACCAAAATGACTGAAGCTGTCCTGACTGCACTCCGCTGGATCTGGTTGATATGTACGATTATTATTATTGTTTATTTTTGCTGACTGACAAATCTCTCCTTGTAGTGTTGGGGATTTCCACCTTTGCAATCAGTTCCAGCTCCCTGTAGAGTGGTGCAGTCCTAAAACCTGGGAATGATTAAGCGTTTAACAACTTCCAGTTCCATTTGGTTTCAACGTTCTCTTGGTTACATGCTTGGAGAAAGGTCTGTGCTAAACACAAGTTTAGGAGTTTCACGTTTTCTTCTACCACCGTGCGTCCTTGTGAACTTCTGAAGTTTTTACACATCATAAAAGCAGCGTTTGCTTAACAATTTAAACAACTAAACATTAGTCGCCTTTAGTTTAGCAGTGGTGATGCGCGGACAGGTTTATTTATAGCCTAGCCTTAGCAGTTACACTTAAAATATTATAGAAGTGCTGTTAAAATGTGGGAGATTATCCTGCGGAACTAAACGGGTGTTTGCCACAGATCTTATTTTCTGAAATGTTGTAAAATCCCATTGACTTTTTGTAGAGGAAGCCCTTGTGATGCTAACTTCCTGGTTGGCCTACAAAATACACTGCACACCGCTCTATACAAATGTTCTCTTTTTCTTTTACGGTTCAGTCAGGGGTTTTGGAAGATCTCCCAGAATCCTCTGCTCTTACCACATGTAGCTCCTCCCAACAAGAACCCCACTCCTCCATTAGCATTAAACAGCCATGTTGCCTGATCCATGTCTCCTGAAGGGACTCGAACACAGAGGTCGCGTTAACCGAATATTTTCCGTCTATGACGGATTTTTTTAACAATGACGGACAAATCTGAAAGCAGTCCGTCATTTTGACAGATTAGAACAAACTCGGAACAGCGCCAAAGTGTCCTCGCAGCGAGGCTCCTTATGGGTGTTATGCCGTGTTATGCATGCCCTCCAAAAAGGAAATGATACCATTTCGAAACCTAACTGTGCCGTACAAATCATTGAAATGTCTGTGAGTTTTGGCTTTATGCTGTGCACGGTCCCGCGAGGTGCAGCAGACATGCATAACACGGCGCATGTGAACTGTCCCCCCCCCCCCCCCCCGTTGACAGTTCACGAGCATGCTTCTCTTTTCTCCCCCCCCCCCCTGTCCGTCAAAATGACGGGCAGCGAAAAAGTCTAGCGCAACCTCTTCTGTTTGAAAGAACATGAGTGTCACAACGTTTTGTTCATTTGTTTTTATTCTCGAACCTGCGTTGCTGTTCTGAAATCTGCCGTTTGATATTGTGCAATGTGTTTCACCGTTCTGATACTAGTCCATGGAGACTCCTGAAGTGAACGTTCCTTCTCCAAGTCTTATAACATAACCCACACGTTCTGACACACAATCTGCAGCCTCTTTGTTCAGGAGCCGACACGCCGTTCGTATTTTACAGAAGTGTGAGTGTGTGTGAGTGTGAGAGAGAGAGCCCCTGTTCAGAGCAGTGTTGTTTTTGCATGCATGTATAGCTCAGTGTAAATCGATGTGAGTTGCATGTTTGTGTAGTTTTCAGTTGTTCGGCTGACTTCTGTCTGTTGTGGCTTTTTTTTTTTGATGCCTTTGTTTTGATTTCTCTGTTTTTTTCTTTGCCCGTTTCTTTTTGTACTATGTGTCCCAGAGGCTACTTGCTGCTGTTTTTTTGGGGTTATTAAGCATAAAATAGAAAAACAAAAACAAAGAAAATCCTCCTTGAAACAGAGCTGACAACAGTGTGTGTAAATTCTGTTTCTGTGTGGAGTGTCCCCTTTAAACAGTGCCAACTACAGATTCCAGTGTTGTACAGAAGCTCACAATATTTACTAAAATAAACCATTTCTCTGTTTTTTCAATCACCAGTCTGTCACTTTCTTTATGTTTTTACACTTGAATTTGATGAAAGAGACGTCACAACAAGAAGTATGAATGTAGACTGGTAAGGGCAAAGAACATATATATATTGGTGGAAAGAAAAATGAAGCCATTTAATATAAAAGTGATCATAGTTTTTATATTAAATATTAGTCGCAACATATATATGGTAAGAAACTTAAATAAGTGTGTAAATAAATAAATCCCATATATATATTATTAATAATAATTATAATACACTTTAGTTGAAAAGCAAGCTTTAAAAACATAATCTCAAGATGCTTCACAGTTCAATGAGTGTTAAAGAGTTAAGAATGATCTAGAAACAGGGAGTTTAAAGACAGCATATAAGGTACAACAGAAAACTATGTATATAAATACAACAGAGTAGTAATAGTAATACTAGTAATAAGATATTCCATCCTGTAGAATTTCTTTAAAGATGCAATGTATCTAATACAACATTGTCATTCTTCTTTTTTACAACGTAATGCATATTATAGTCGCAACAGACTATATTAATAGTATACATATGTATTTTTATTTAGTTTTAGAGATACATTACGTACATTTTTTTTAATAACGAGTGCTTAGGGTCTCTTAGTGTTTAGAAAGCATTTAGAAAAACTGTAATGCTATAATAATAATAATGATGCAGATTCAAGACTTTATTTTATTAAAGTCCAAAATAATAGAATGTGGCAGTCTTCCAATTACAGTGTATGTGAAAAACAGAGTTATTATTGATCACTTAAATAAAACAATATGCAGGACTGCAATGAAATACAATTCTCATTCAGGTTAAACTTTTTTCTTTAAATCCTCAAGTTAATATAAAGGTAGAAGGCAATTCCATGAAAAGGATAAGACATGGTGATTAAATGATGTGCTTGCATTGATAAAAAGCTTTTTGAAAAGCTTTCGACCAGTGATTTAAACATGACTCTAAAATAAATGAAATAAATTAACATAACAAATATGAAATAATAACAATTATTTGCATTTGTATTAAAACCAGCAGTTACTTTTTTTTACATATATATACGAACATCATAGGGTGCAGTTTCCCTTCCACACCACTGGATGTCCCTGTTGCTTCATTTTACAGTTTGCACTCCCACAATGCACCTCTCCAGATAGTTTATAAGGCTTTGCCTTTCTAGCTATTAAATACAAATATAAACACACAGGCGGGTATTACACTGTTTTCTATTTGTAACTTGAGATGGTTTCAGGCACGTATTCTAATATTGAATATTTCAAATGTGACACCGTGAGTCAGAGAGCTAGAGAGGAGAAACACTCTGCCTCAGCGCCATGTTGGCCATGTGATCTTTCTGGTTCATGAGTGTGATGATTGGTGATCTCACGGTCCATCCGTGATAGGTGCAGCCCAACCTTGTTACGCACTGCACCTCAGCCCTTCTGATCCTGAACCAGGAGTCACACACACAGCAAATTGTTAGTGTAGTGTTAGAAAGTCAATGTCACTGAACACTTAGATGGTAACAATATTTTTGTCCGGTGAAAATAATTTAAAATGGTTCCCCTTTTATAATATATGGTTTGAAATACTATTACAGAGCAGGGCAACTACTTTCACATTTGGATGTTGTTTTCATTCCAGCTCTGCAAAATGATCAATAACTTATTTAATGTATGAGGGGTGTCAAACTCAAGGCCCGGGGGGCAAATCTGGCCCGCGACTACATTTGATGTGGCCCGCAAGAGCTTGCAAATATAATACGTTTATTATACGGTTAGATGCCACTTTACAGAAGCAGGTTGCCCATGAACTACATGTCCCACAATGCATCTCGTTTTGTGACATGCGCACTGAAGAAACTTGCAATTATTTGCCCTGGACTTCTGCTTTCAGACGTAGTTAATTACTAAGTTATTATCCTATCCGATAATAATCCAAGTCAGAGGCAATAATGTCATATAATACATTATTTATATATTTATATGTATATTTATATTTATCACCGACCCTTTGAGTGCAACCATAATGCTAATGTACCCGCGATGAAATTGAGTTTGACACCCCCTGGTTTAAAGGCTATAGTTAGTAATGAACTATCAGAATACGACCCTGTACGCTCAGTCACACATTCTTGCTGCAATCGGACGGTCCAGTGCACAAGCCGAATCACCTATTTGGCCACAAGGACCTTGGCATACCCTCAAAGACACGCAGACACGAGAAGTATGAATTGGCCTTTACTATAGCCAAATGAGTAATAACTTGTTATGCTCATTTGATGTAACCAGTGGTAAAGCAAAATCAGCAAGCTAGCTTACTAGCACTCTTTCTGCTAGTTAGCTTTACAAAGGTTAGAGATTTTACTCCAATGACAACATAAAACAGTTCAATATAATTGTATTCCCCTTTGATTTGATACACTAGTTGCACTAACTGTATTAATAGGGCATTGGGGATCTTCTATAGTGCTACAGGAGTCATGCTTAAAACATGGAAATGTGTTATCATTAGCTCTCACTCTTTTTAAAGTCAATGGCATTGTTGAATTTGTAAAGATTGGTGGATGTTTGGTTATGTTGCTCATATTTCTAACTTCAACTATACAACTCAAAAACATATTTTGGTAGCAACTGATATGACCACATCCCCCTGTTTATGGCCACGTCCTCAACAAAGGACCCAAAGAAAACCATACTTCTCTAGAAAATCAAATGTACAGCATTTGTAATGCTGAGCTTCCATGTTTGATAAATGGAATGTCTTGGTTCGACATGTTGATTTCAAGAATGAAACTAATGCTGAGGTTTGTTCGGCTGCAATGTATATCTACATAAATACCTTTTTGTGATAATAAGGATATTATCATCTATTTTGTATGAATGTTTGATTCATTTTTGGTTCAGGTTTTTTCAGTGGTTTATATCAAGTTCGGTACTGTTCTGCAGCTGAGCCCTACTTTCAAATATGTAAGAGAATAAAAAATGTGAAGTAAGCGATATAGACTGTAATTCTATGAAAGTAAAAAAGAAAGAGAAATCAAACAGTTTTACAGATGGGAGTGGGCAGCGGTTCACAACAGTGACACCATACCCCTGGACAGGTGTCTAACATAACTAAGCAACCCACAGATGGCTCTCTTCCTCCTCTGCTCGTCCTGCTTGTGCTGCATGCCCTCTTCTGCCTCTGGTTGCTCTGGGTGACCCAAAGGGATTTTGGTTTCCCGGACTGCTTCACCACTGAGCCACCTGGAAGGACGCCTCCAGCTCCGATAACAAGTCTGCAACAAGAAAACTCCTGTAAAACATGGAGACTTTGAGAAAAGACACTCCTCACTCCTGGAAAAGCTGCCACAACAACCCCTACCTGAGCCTAAAAGGGTCTGAATTGATCCAGCACCGTGCTGAGAGAGACATGGAGAATATCTCTTTGAGCCCCATGGGAGCTGTCGAGGTCCCTGAGAGAGCCTGCTGCCACTCCCGCCAGCAAAACTCCTCTGTCTCTCACAACCGTTCTGTTTTCACCATTTGATGTCAGATGATAGACATTTTCCAAACTTACAAAGTGTTAACTAACACGTTTCAGACCAAAATGTCCAACTTGAAAAATTCATAATTAATATTTGAATTTCTTTACCACATTTCTTTGGTGCTTTTTTTAACTCAACTGCAGAACAGTGCATTGGCCAAACAATGATATCAGTCAATTATTTCACCTGTTTACACATCTGAGCTTTCATTCATCTTCCATTCATCATTTTCGTTCTATTTTGGCATTGAGTTTGTGAAGTTAGAAGTGGAATAAACCATTTCATATATAAATGACCCCTATTCTGTGATTTGTATTATGCATTAGGGTCAATGTAGTGTGCAACGACAGTTTTATGGTAACATCATTTTACAGATTTGCTTCATTTCATAGTACATAGGTGACAATTAGCATGTCACATTACAATCGGGCCTAATTTGATTCACTGCAGTGAAGCTGCTCACTGTCATGTGAACTGCAATAAAAAAAAATCTATTTTCCACTTATGTGTTCCTTGTTCCATATCTGCGAAGTGTAGCAGTTTCTTCCGCTGACCAAACCTCTCGTCAGAGGTGGGAAAAGTACTCGGATCTTGTAACACAGAGTAAGAATACTCAGTTACAAGTAAAAGTTCTGCTTTCAAAATGTTACTCAAGTAAAAGTACAAAAGTAATAGCAGCATCAAAATATACTGTTGCGACAGTAAAAAGTAGTCGTTGTGCAGATTGGTCCATTTCACAATAATATATATGATGTGTTTTATAATGATTGATCATGAAAGTGTTCTCAAAGCTGGTAAAGGTGCAGCTAGTTTGAATGACTTTGTATACTGCAGGGTAGCTTGTGGATTTACTCCAGGTGGAACTAAAGTCTGATTCAACACTTGATTATATTTCACTTCATTCATCCAGATCTGTGAAGTAACTAAAGGTTAGTGGAGTGGAGTAAAGTACCAGATTTACCTCTGAATTGTATTGAGGTAGAAGTACAATTTAAATACTCAAGTAAAGTACAATTACTTCAAAAATTGTACTTAAGTAAATCTACTTAGTTTACACCACTTCTTCGCGGTCCACTAGTCTTGCAAGCATTACAAACAGACAAACTTGTTTTTTGAGTGTCCCAGAGCAATACACAGCCTAAATACAATGTCAAAGCAAAACTGGAGTGCTTTGTGTTTACACTGTACTGTTTAAAAGATTCAAGGCTTTATTGTCATGTGCACATTAGCTAAAGTGTATGGCAATGAAAAACTGAAGTCACAGGCTCCTCCAACCGTGCAACATGAATATATAAAGGACATAAATAAAACACATAAAATAGTGCAAGAAAATGTTTTGAGATGTGCAAAATGTAAATAAAAAAGAAATAGTGCAAGAAGAGTACAAGTAAATGGAATGATGTAGATAAATAATTAGCTAGATGCAAACAGATGAATGTTACGGATGTTCTTCACAGAGCTCAGGTGTTTCAAAGTCTTATGGCCGGTGGAATGAAACTGTCCCTGAGTCTGGTGGTTTTTGTCCTGATACTGCTGGTACCGCCTGCCAGACGGCAGCAGACGTTGCTGGGGTGGTCGGGGTCTTTGATAATCTTGTGGGCTTTTCTTCCTGAGACGCTGGGAGTAGAGGTCCTCCATGGATGGCAGCTCCGTCCTGGTGATGTGCTGCCGGGGTCTTTATTATGCAAAAAAGAGCTCCTCCTCTTTGTTCTGCTTTGATTGAGTTGATTAAAGGTTAAAATACTACAATGTTAACTAAAAAACATGCAACATCCTGGTATATCAGGATGTTGATCAAATGGCATGATTATCAGAAGTGTGCCTTTGGCTGACCCCAAAGGCCACTTTTGTGGCTGTTTTATCTTGAAATATACAATGAATAGACACTGAACTTTCGATTTCCTATTAATAGTGCTACACAAAATGAATATCTTAAATCACAACATTGTTACATGTATTTATATATAGAATGTAGACAGCTATCTGAATAAATAACGTACCTCTCAAAAGTTACATAAATATGACTCATTAGATATCCTACAATAGAACTATACAATCATGTGTCGAACAATTCGAGAGTAGCCTACCTACATATAAAAGTATTTGAGGGAATGAAACATCGCAATGATCAAGATGACCATTCTTTGAGTCAGTGAGGATAGTTTTTTCATATTGACCTGAGGATTGCTAATCAAGCTAATACAAAATATATTCCTTGAAGGTACCATACAATGAACGATTGTCTATCAAGCATAACAGAAATGGTCAATGTCAGTTTTCAATTATTTTAGTGTAAATAATAATTAATGCAAGAAGGCGAAGGAGAGTAAATTACATTGCAGCAAAACCCGCGCTTTTATTTTGTAGGACGCTGCCGCCTCACTTCCGCAGTGCCTTCATTAGCACAGCTAGCTTGACGCAGCGGCTGAAAACCAAACGGAGGCACAGCGGATCAATTCGGAGCTACGGCGGTTGATCGGGATTATGCGGCGACACTGATTGCTGTACCGGTAAGAAACTGCGACCTCAGGCCGCTCCAAACGAGCCCTTTGACGGTCCGTTTGTTCCTGTTTGTTGTTTTACCGCAAACCACCTAGCTTAGCGCCCGTGCTTTCCCTCCCCTCTCCCTTTGTTCGCTTGCGCCTCTTTTTTTTTGTTGCACCGATGCGGGTTTTGTAAATACTGGCACAATATGGCTGCCGTCTCTGCACATATGTTAACATGTTGGGGTGTAATAAACTGTTGTATGTGCTGGCCAATTAATGAGGAGGAGGAGGGTCAACTATGACCTCTGGATAGTCATCTTCATCATCATCATCAGCCAAAACAAGCAGCAACAACAGTGATATCCTCAGAAACACATCACTGACACCCTGCTGCTGCAATGTTACCTGAGAATGTGCCACAGTGGGGGATGAGTTCATCTGTAGTCTCTGCACAGGTTATTACAAATGAGTGGCATAATGTTATCGATACAATGCTTCAGCAAGCACTACACTTCAATACGCCACAATATCAAGAGATGCAACGATAAGTCGACTAATCGATTAGTGGTTCCCAATATTTTTGAATGGGAACCCCTATTTTTTACAATCTATAAACCGACTGACGCCCCCCTGACTCACATTAAGTGACATTAGGATAGTTCATATTTAACGCACAACCATAGCAGTAAATTACCTGCACACTGTATACTTATTGAAGTAAAACAGTGAATGCAATAACAGCACGATGTTTGTAAAATTAGCATTTTGGAAGAATGTTTTGCATATTGTTTGAACTCTAGGCCAACTCATTATTTAAAGTTAATTTACACCCTTTGAAATCATAGAGCCTTGTAACCCCCATAAGGGTTGGCTTCCTCTAGCAGGGGTCATTAAAGTATTATTTTTATGGAAAAAGGCCAGGAGTTGCAGTTTTAATCTCAAATATGGATATTCCCAACCTTTTCTCTATTTAAGTGAATTGTGTTGTGTTTGAAGTGAAAAAACTAGACACTTGAAACCATTACAATGGACTTTGAGAAACGGAGATGAACATTGTTTTTAAAATACATTTGATTTATGACAACAATGAGATTGCGTGCCAGAGATGAGATTTTATGATTGCTCATGATTGCGGTTTGGTTTGCTTTAAAACCATCTATTACAGTAAATTAATCAATCAGCAATTATGTTGATAATCTATTTATTGTTTCAGGTAGTTTTAATTTTACTCACCTCAAAACAAATCGGCTGTTGCTTGTAGTGAAGTTCTACCTTCTCCAGAAGCAAATGGGTAAATGAATGATGAATATAGCAAATTCCTGAACGTGATGGTTGTATTCCCCGCCTCACTAGAGTGGTGCAGTGAGCATGCTTTCTGTAGCAGACCTTGAAGTTGGCATCGCAAGGGCTCACTCCACTAAAAACAATGTTTTTTAATATTGCAGAAAATAAGATCTGTGGCAAACACATGTTTATGATACTTACATGTTCTGTTCAGCATAGTCATATTTACATATTTACAATGCTCTATAATTTATGAATAGTAAAAGGAATCGATTGAAGTAAAAAGCTAATGTTAGGCTAAAAACAAACTAGCTTAGCGAGGTGAAGTTGTGCAACTGTGACGTAAAGGAGGCTTATATTTGATGTTTAGTAGTCTCATTTAGTGACGTGTTGGTTCTAAAAGCTTCAGACATTCCCAGGTGGGGTATTCACTGACGTGTGTTATGCCGCAGAACGAAAAACAGCCTTATTTTGGGGAAATAAACAAAAACACATTCTTCGAGACGAAGGAACTGGAAATGATCAAATGCAAACTCATTTCAAAATGTTTGGACTTCTTCCTGCTCTCTTAACGGTTTTGCAGACTCTCAAACGTCTGCAATCAAAAGTGAATTATTGCATTTTTACAGAACACTGGTGTGATGGTGTTTGTCACATGGAGCAGCTGTCAGGAGTCCACTGCACTTCTACCTTCTCTCAGACTGAGGTCTCTGCTTCTCACAGCAGTGAAAGGCTTTAATCCAAACATCACAGTAAAGTCAGGACTGACACAGCCCTCACACTCACCATCGTATCCACAAACAGGACCTTTTCACTGTTTTCTGATATTTGTAATTTACAAAATAATCTGCAGATCAGTTAATAATCAAAACAATCAAAGCCTGCAGCCCTACTTGAAATTCCGACGCCTGTTGCTGCAGACATGTTACAGTCCCTGCTTGCATCAAAAGATGAACTGAGGCAGTGTTGGTGTGCTGTAGGAATAAATCAGGCTCAGTTTTTAATGTCTGAAGGTGATAATGATGATGATGATGATGATGATGATGATGATGATGATGATCAAATCTTCCTCCAACTCTCTGGTCCTTTAAACGAGTGGTTCTGCAGCCTCAGTCCCGCGCTTTAATCCCTCAGATCAGATGTGTACCTCCTGCTGGGTTCCTGCCTTTAATCTTCCCGGCCTGGCTGGTCCTGGTTTGATCTCGGTGTGTTGAGTCAGTGCGGCCTGGTGTAGTGTTACTGCAGCGCTGCATGTGTGTGATCATGTAGCAGCAGCAGGCCTGTGGTTTGTGTTGCCGTTATTGTTTTGCAGCTTGCAGCTCCTTTCAGGTTATCTGTTATTTTGAAGCCGTTGATCTGGGAACATCAGGAGTGGTTCTGTGTGTTACTATCATGAGTGTCCTTTCCCAGTCCTGTCTGTCTGTGCTGATGCTGCCAGCGTCTGTGACCTTGTGAGACAAAACATATTTGGTTATCGGGATGTTACGTTTATGCAGATCTTCCCAAGGGTGTCTGTTGTTCTTCACACAGCCTGTTTTGCACCGTGGTGACCTTTTTAATAAAGCTAATAAGCCATTTTGAATAAATTCACTGAACTTCAGAGACTGGAAGTATTCATTAGTTTTGGTTGTGAGAATTACTATCAGTGACAACTTGTTAAGTTGTGAGAAAAGCCTCCTGTGATGGCAGCTGCTTTTGTGGTTTTTACTTAGGGGCCCTATTGTGCTCATTCTCAGGTTCATATCAGTATGTAGTGTCTCTCCTGGGACATGTCTCCATGCTTTAATGTTCAGAAAGCTCTTTCTCATACTGCCTGTGCTGCAGCACCGCTTTTCACCCTCTGTCTGAAACCAGAGCCCAGTCTGCTCTGATTGGTTAGCTGGCCGGCCCTGTTGGGATTAGTCAGCGTTTCACTTATTCGGTTTGAATGGATTCCTTGCGTCCCTCACTTGCGTCGTTTCCCTGTGTCTAGTCCCTCCCACCAGGGAAGCATGGAGGGACGCAAGGAAACCACGAGAAGCAGGGAAATGAGTTTTAAGAGCAATGGGACGTCCTTTCCTCTCCGGAGCGTCACGTGAAGCGACGTCGCACAGCTGATCGTCTGACAGCAGCCAGATCAGTGCATGCGCTGCATCGTCCAATCAGTGAGCGATACACAGTAAGGGGGCGGGGCGAGTATATGAGGATTTCACCGGAGGATGGTCAGGTAGTTCCTCGATTATCGCTCCTCAGTCCTCCGGCACAAATAAGGCCAGAAATTACAAATATTTAAACCATATTTGATTCAAAATATTCTCTGGTAACAGTTATCTGTTATCATAATAAAGGAGGTATTTCAATATGTAAGCCTGAGTAGTTATGTTAGGGGCTAAACAGTTAGTCTGAATGTAATCACAATATACAGGTGTTCTATCCGTTCTTCAATCAAAGTGAGAACAATGACACAAAGATGATAAATCCCTCCAATATCAAGAATCATATCACAATTGCAATATCAGTCAAATTCTAACACTTAGATATGTTTTCCAAATTGTTCTGACCTGCATGCGATAGATTCATTTAACTTTTGTTAATCGTACAAGAAAAGCACTTTGAATACATTAACTAGGTAACTAAGAAAGAAGTTTTCTTTAATGTCAGACGTTGTTCTTGCTTTGTGCTTGGGCAGGACTCCTTGACCTTTGACCTCTAACCCCGTGACCCTGTGTGTGTTGGAAGGTTAAGCGTCTTTGTAAAACAATAATGGGGTTATCAAAGAGCTGGAGTCAAACTGGTAGTTAGCGATTCACTCCAGGTAATCTGAGATACAACGGGTGAGACTGGAGAGGGTTTTACGATCTCATTGTTTCCACATCTTTACGAGTTTACACTGCAGCACGTCTAGAGAGGAATACGGTCCCTTCAGGTTTATTTAGTGCCACCAATGTGAGCTGTTATCCCTCTCTGCCTTTGATCCGATCCCAAACACACTGAGACATGATACAGCATTACGTCTGTGGGCAACTGCCGGAAACCATTGATAAGAAAAATCAATAGTGAGCCTTGTGAGTGTAAGGATATTTAAATTGCATCCCTGATCTTTCATTGAGTCAGGGAAAACATGTCTGGCTGCTTGAACATGAAGTGATAGTACTGATAACTGTTGTTGTTGAGAATATTAGGGATGCACAAACAAACAAACAAAGCAAAAAGCTATATTCAAATCCTCGGAAGGGAAGCACCGTGTTTGTAAAAGGCTAAATAGTTGTTCAAACTAAACCTAGCTGTTGAGCTGCAGAGATCTCCTGCCCTACAAATCGTATTCTACAAATGTAACAAAGACATTTGTTTGGTAAAAGTCCTCGTTACAAATCACACCATGATGATATACATATATTCAATGATATTAAAGGTGGGGTAGGTAAGAATGGAGAAACCCGCTCGAGTGCGCTAGAATTTGAAAGTACACAATGGAAAAAAATCTGCCCCTTCCTTACAGAGCCCCTCCTCCAACACACACGAACGCACACATGACCAATGAGGGCACGAGATTGGTTTGTGCCCAGATGGAAGGCTGACAGGCAGGTAGGCCATCCGGTTATCTGCCGCGGGCTATTTATTGTCAAAGCATTTAATATATTAATTGCTATCGGGATGTTAAGAGCATTCCATGGAATATAACAAAAAGTGTTTCTGAAGTGAATGACCTACCCCACCTTTAAGTATAATTATGCTAAAAAGGATCAATTCGTCTTATATTGTAAATCATCCCAAAATGCAATACCACTGAAAAATAATCCCATTACGTTTTTTACAATTTGTGCAGCCCAAATGAGTGTTTTGTAACCTTTGCATTGACTTTTTTTATTTTATTTCATTGTGGCTTCTGATGCGCACGCAGAATAATGAATGCTACTCATAATCTTTAAAGAGGACCTGTTGTGCTTTTGGTGTTAGTGTGTTATAGGTTTTTGTGTGTAAATGGTCTGCTAGGGATAAAATCCCTGTGTTCCCTTTCTCCCCCCCCCCCCTTGAAACGCCTCCATTGGACTCCTTTGTTTACTTCCTTAACATAGTTGCATCACGATGTAACACATGCACTTCTATAGGCTAGAGCTCTGACACATTGTACGTGATAGGCTAAGCAGTTGAGCAAAACAAGCCGGCCAGCTAACCAATCAGAGCAGAGTCCATAGACACACACACAAGGTTAAATCCACTGTCTCTGGCGTGCCTGGACAAAATTATCTCTGTTATCATTTAGTAATAGAATATCGTTTTTTCAAAGGTTTGGGGCCATCTTGTATAAAGACTAGAGACATGAAAATGGTTTGAGAATAATTAATAATACGTTTAACATTCATGTCTGCTACCCCCCCCCCCCCCCCCCCAGGCTGAAGACACTGACTCCTCATCGTGGCACCTGTGACGTCGCCTCAGCCTCCGGTTGTTAGTCTGTACCCGACCTGTATGCAGCCTGTCCAGGGCCCGGCCTAATTCCTGGTGCTCCTTCTTTCCCACCACCTCCTCCCTCCTTTCCCTACCCTTCTCCCCCCATCTGCCCCTTCCCTCTATCCTCACTCCCCCCGCACGCCCGCCGGCCTGCTGTCCCGCAGAGCGAAACCCAGCCTTTAGCCCGGACCGGCGGCCTGGCTGGCTGCCCCCCTTACAGGTGGATGAATGAAGACCCCATTCAAGAGCCCGACGGCCCCGCGGCCCCCCCGAGCAGACGGGGGTGAGTACAAAGATTCATCAAACACTGAAAACACTAATGTCAGTTTGAAAATAACACACCGATTTCTTTCAACAGTACAAAAAGAGGAAGAAGATAATCAAGGATGTCATGGAAACGATGGTCCGTTTTTCAAATTAAAACATCGTTGTGCTCATGACCTCACAGTGTCCTTGAACGCATCACCTGTCAATATGATGGATGCTAAATGTTTGTGCTTCTGTTTCAGGACATTCAGGCGTTTCTGCAAACATGATGAAAAAGAAGAACTCACATAAGTAAGTTTGATGAATGTAATAAAATATATTTTTTTTTACAATGTTTTTGGAGGCCAGATATGATATAAGCTTAAGCCTGCAAGATATTGCCAAAAAATACATTTAATAACTCCATAAAACTCCAGTGATGAAATAAATCCATGTCATAACCAGTCAAGTACTTCACTGAAATCACTGATTCTCCAGTTTAGGGCTAGGGTCTCTATGTGCTGGCGTGATTTTAATTACATTATTATCACAACAATACATTTCAGGAGTAGTCATTTAGAATTAGGCATATCGTTATAGTTATTAGGATTGTTAATAATATCACAACACAGCAGTGCATACTGTGTTTATTTTATGTTGTTTGTTTATTTAAGTACATTCGGAATATGTGACATTAACCAGCCCTATCTCTAAATATATCTCCCCCTCCCCCCGTAGGAAACAGAGGACCAGTGTGGGTCCCAGTAAGACTATGTCTCCGCCCAGAAGGAACATAGTGGGCTGCAGGATCCAGCACATCTGGAAGGAGGGCAGTAAGTCGATTAGAATCGTGTTTTTTTTTTATCTGGGTGGGGGCTGGACATCCGCTCTTGAAACACTAAATGTATTTGTAATTGTATCTTGGCTTTTTATGATAATTGCTGGGGCTTATAGCTATTAACTGATCAAGATCAAACGTATATTTTAAAAATAAAAGTACTCCATCGGGCTCTCAGTTGTTGTTAGGACACACGGAACAAATATAACTTGACAAAGAAACAAGCACCAATCCAAAAGCTGTTTTATGTGAAAGAAAAAAAGAATTAAAAAAACCCTATATAACTATGAAAATGTAAAACATATATTAGTAATTAGATTACAGCAGATTGCAAAACAGTTGTATATAAAAAAATGAATTCTATGTTATGGTAATATGCAAATTATATTGTAAAAATAGAGGGAATAAGGGGAGTGTTTGGTCTGTACAATTGTAATGTCTTTAGTCTGACAAACCTACAAACCTTGAAGAAATTCAGTTTACTGAGATTTAAAACACAATAATCAACAATTTGACAATTTGTGATCCATCGGGGTCTCAGTCTTGTTGGGATGCATCTCTGAAAAGCTAATAAATGTGTGTGTGTGTGTGTTTGTTCCCTCAGGTAAGTCGTCCCAGTGGAAGGGGACGGTCCTGGACCAGGTCCCTGTGAACCCGTCTCTCTACCTGATCAAATACGACGGCTTCGACTGCATCTACGGCCTGGAGCTGTACAGTGATGAGAGGGTGGTGGGGCTGGAGGTGCTGCCTGACAGAGTGGGTGAGGAACACCGTCCATACCTCCATCAGCCTGAGGGGGCTAACATACAGAGGTGTAAAGTAACTAAGTACATTTACTCAAGTATTGTTCTTAAGTACAATATTGACATACTTGTACTTTACTTGAGTATTATACTCCACTACAATTCAGAGGTATATCGTGTACTTTTACTCTACTACATGTATTTAATACCTTTAGGTACTTTAAAGATGTGGATTAATGATGTGAAATCTAATCAAGCTTTGAGAACACTTTAATGATCAATCATTATAAAACATATCATATCTATTATTCTGAAATGGACCAATCTGCACAATGAATACTTTTACTGTCGCTACTTCAACTATATTTTGATGATAATACTTTTCTACTTTTACTTGAACATTTTCATTGCAGGACTTTTACTGTGATAGAGTATTCCTACACTCTGGTACTTCTACTTTTACTCAAGTACAAGATCTTTGTGCTTCTACTTTTACTCTAGTACACGATCTGAGTACTTCTAGTTCTACCACCTCTGTTTATAGCCTATGAAAACAACTACAAAGTCATTCAAACTAGCTGCACCTTTACCAGCTCTGAGAACACTTTCATGATCAATCATTATAAAACATTTAAGAAATATTTAAAAAATCTATATAATTATTAAAAAATGAAATCACATTTGATCAAAGAAGATTGCAAAACAGTTATTTGTAAATATAATATATAAAAAATATAGAACATATATTCAATTTTAGGGTAATTAGCACTAATATTGGAAAACAAAGTTTGGTCTTTAAGATTTCGGATAAAATATTATTTATTTCAGAATATGAACAAGTGTTGCAAAATTCAGACGATAAATAAATGTTTACGCTTGTAAAGACGGGGTGACATACCTACGTCTCCCTGGAATACTGAATGACAGTCTGACAGTGACCCGGCAGGCTGCGGGACAGTGGCTTCAGACGATAAACACAGCGCTGAAGCTCGAGCTGCGAACTGAGCCACTTGCTGGCAGCAGCATTTACAACAGGCGGAGTGTGTCGTGTGTTTCCTCGGGAAATACACACGCACCAAAACAATCACCAGATCTCTTCCTCACTTTCCCTCATCCGAGTAAAAATATACTAGCTTAGCCTAATCATTAGGACACATGAACCTCCTTCATCCATCTGCTGACTGCTATGAGAGGGACAGCCTGCTAACAAGCCTCTGAGGGCCTTCCTGGAAACATTCATTATGTTATGTGACACGTGTTTGCTGAATATTTGGAGATCATTGGAAAGTTAAGAATCTCCTCTTTCCAACAGTGTATAAAACAAAAATGTTTTGGGTTCGATGTGCCTGATTTTGATAGAGCAGGTCACAATTACAAAGCATGAATCAAGCAGATGAATTTCTCTTAATTATGTTATTGATGAATTGACCATTAGTTGCAGCTCCTAACACGGTTTAGTATTTTGATGTCCTGAGCACAGACCCCCTGATGATGTCACACTGACCCCCTCCCTGTGATTGGTTTAGCCCCGGCCCGTGTGAGCGACTCGATGCTGGCGGAGACGATGATCGGCAAAGCGGTAGAGCATATGTTTGAGACGGAGGACGGGCCGAAGGAGGAGTGGAGGGGGATGGTGCTGGCCCGCGCTCCCATCATGACCGCCTGGTTCTACATCACATACGAGAAGGACCCTGTGCTCTACATGTACCAGCTGCTGGACGACTACAAGGAGGGAGACCTGCGCATCATGCCCGACTCCAGTGAGTGGAAACTGGTTCTACTGGACCGCTGGTCAGCCCTTCAGCTCCATAACTTCACTGAGTAGTAGTCTAGTTACCAGCATAGTGCATAGTTTGTTGTTAGGAATGTATAGTACGGGTCCCCAGAGAAACTGCTGGAAGCGAACTTGCATATGTTGGGCGATTTGCTAAATTAGCATAAGTTGCGTTAATTAGCATGAGTGGCATTATAGCTTTTGTGGACAATAGTCAAATAAAAATAGTTTGGACACTTTTTGGGTGGTTTTGGTGGTTATTGAGTCCATTTCTGACCTTTTTCAATATATATTGTAGTTTTAACCAGAAAAGTTGCCATATTTTTACTTTTTGTCTTGTTGCGACCATTGGATATAGAGAGCACAAGATGAAAATTATTATCTCTACTGCGGACAATTATTTTTCTAATAAATAAGCAATCTGTCCAGTCAAGTTAAAATCTAAATTATTGAGAATCAGCCCCTGGGGACTACAAATATGGCAATCTTCTGGTTAAAACTGCAATTTTTTAAGCTGAACATTTCAGAAATGGACTCGGTATCTTCAATACCCTCAAAACCACTACAAAATTGTCCAAATCAGCAAAGTCTTTTTTTGCTATTGTCCACATAAGCTATAATACTAATTAATGCAAAATGTGCTTAATGTGCAAAAAAAACTAACACCACTTTTCTAATAGTTGATGAGTAAATGCCCTCACCAGAAGTAAAAAGCTAACGCTATAACAGACCCACATCACTCCGATCATTAGCTGCCTTTACTGAAGTTGTTGCGTAACTTGTTAGAAACCTATTATATTATATATATATATGTGTTTTCTGGACACAAGCTTCGGCCATTCACCAGTGGGTTTTTCCTGACTTACTTTATGTCGTAAAAACAAACGTGAACATTTATTTGAAAGCTTGTGTTAACCACAGACCATATTTTAGGCATATTACCACAAACTCACTAAAATGAAACATTGACTTTGAGACTTAAGTTACAGAAACTCTGCATATCTTCCGTTGCAAACTGACAAATACTTCAAAAGGTTATTTTAGGCCCTGTAACTAATTCACTAGCACTTACAATGTGATGACTTGCATAGAGTGAATATATCTGCACTTTCCTTTTTGTACGGTGTTTAATCTTTATGGTTTCTCCACTTAATGCAAGTGGCTTTGGATACAAGCATCATTCCTGCACCACTCTATTGTCACAAGATTGTATAAGTGATGTTTCTACATGAGTTGATTATCCTCCCAGCTGCTTACCTCTCTCTCTCTCTCTCTCTCTCTCTCTCTCCTCTCTCTCTCTCTCTCTCTCTCTCTCTCTCTCTCTCTCTCTCTCCCCCTCTCTCCCCCCCCCCCCTCTGTGTGTCTGTGTGTGTGTAGACGACACGGTGGCGGCAGAGCGGGAGCCCGGCGAGGTGGTTGACAGTCTGGTGGGCAAACAGGTGGAGTACGCCAAAGAGGACGGAGGCAAGCGCTCGGGCATGGTCATCCACCAGGTGGAGGCCAAGCCCTCCGTCTACTTCATAAAGTTTGACGACGACTTCCACATCTACGTGTACGACCTGGTCAAGACCTCCTAAGACCAGAAGACCCGGTCCAGGATCGGGACCCCATAAAAGTCTTACTGAGACCTGCCTAGACCCTCTGAAAAACCAAACAAAACTCCCCAGTGAAGAACAAGTGATTTGAAACATCCATCTGAGACGGATGATATGATTCATAACTCTTGCTTTCATGGAAGGCCTTCAACACAAGAAAAATACTTCATTATGGAGCCCCCCCCCCCAAGACAGGAGAACCACCACCTGCTCCACCTGTATTCAATGATATATCCATTATCATCAGTATCCAGATGTTAAGTTCCATTAGGATTCTTCAAGACGCAAAATGGTGTGATTACCCCAAATAAGACCAAGTTATTTGACATAATAGATTTTAAATTTTGGAATATTTGTAGCAATACCTAACGAATCAGAAAACAAATGTTCTCCAAGCTGATGGGACCCAATCTTGAGATCTTCCTAGCGAAAAGGAAACGTCCCCCATCGCATTATCCTCCCCTCCAGAGTGGCAGCAGGTCTGAAACTATTGAAGTAAACGGAACCCCCCTCTCCTGAAACCTTGTCAGACTGCTTGTTGGGGGGGGGGGCGGACCGGTCTGCCGTGGTTAATGAAGGGTTGGGACTTCAGGAAGACAGAAACCTAGAGATGAAGTGAAAGCTGAACCATCGTCTCCATCTAAGGTCAACGGTGACTGGGTTGCAATTAGAGGAAGAACTCATCTCCAATCACAGCATTTTACTGACCCTGCCCCCCCCCCCCTACAGGGCACCACAGAAAGAGTGGAATAAAGTCTGAAGCGCACCGTGGAGAAAACAGAGAATGCAGACTACTTTCCGTTTCCATCCTTTCACCATTTGTGTTGATGCCGATGCCTTCATTACCCATAATGACTTGAGGTTTCAGCAGGAGAGGGTGTGTTGATCCGGCTTCATCGGTAAGCATCGTTAGCTGTCCTCTGGTCAGCCGATTCTCACTGGAAGCGCTTGTGGTCGCCGCACAGATTTAGTTTTCAGTGGGAGTGCTAATGATGCTAACGAGCTAATTCCATGAGTCCTAGGCCCTGGATAACGAGGGTGATGCTGAAACATGTTCACACAAACGTTTCATGGATTCTGCTGAGAATAAGTTCAGGTCACACAAAGAAAGGTGAGATGAGAAGATAGATATCAGTTATTGATACGTCCAGGGTGTGTTGAGGGTAACACTATACTTAAAACTCCTATTCAACACTTTAATAAATACGTAATAAATGGTTTATAGCACACTACAATGTATTCTAAAAATAAAAAAAAGTAAATAAAAATGATGAAGCAATGAAAAGAAGTTTTTCACTAACTTATTAATCAACACTCAGATTATAACTAAATGATAGTGTGTTATGAACCATTTGTGTACATATTTATATGGAACTTTGAAGGTGCTTATCTGTGAGCAAAGACTTGACGCGTTCCCCAAAATGTCTGAATGAGTGGCTTCGCTTGGACGTCTGATGCTGTATTGATCCGTTCTGATCAGTCCTGACTGTGAGGAGAAAACTAGCAGTGGCTATGCCCCGCCCCCTGTGTGCGGCGCTGTTCTCTGATTGGCTGGACTCAAGCACAATATGTGCTTTGCTACGGACCAAACCGATCCAGTGTTCATCTGTTAAAAGTTGATTTGTATGTTTTTATAAAAAAATCTTTCCCGTTCTTATCTCTTCTTCTGCTTTCATATCGGCGCCCTGTATAGTTTTAACTCTTTGTTTATATGTTGATATGAGCCGGCACATACGGACCGCCTTGTTTCCTCTGTATATTATCTGTTCATTCGTTTCACGTGTTCTGTTCTGTGTGCACTTAAATTACCCAGTTAGCTGTAGGAAGTTTCAATTTCAACCAAAATGACTGAAGCTGTCCTGACTGCACTCCGCTGGATCTGGTTGATATGTACGATTATTATTATTGTTTATTTTTGCTGACTGACAAATCTCTCCTTGTAGTGTTGGGGATTTCCACCTTTGCAATCAGTTCCAGCTCCCTGTAGAGTGGTGCAGTCCTAAAACCTGGGAATGATTAAGCGTTTAACAACTTCCAGTTCCATTTGGTTTCAACGTTCTCTTGGTTACATGCTTGGAGAAAGGTCTGTGCTAAACACAAGTTTAGGAGTTTCACGTTTTCTTCTACCACCGTGCGTCCTTGTGAACTTCTGAAGTTTTTACACATCATAAAAGCAGCGTTTGCTTAACAATTTAAACAACTAAACATTAGTCGCCTTTAGTTTAGCAGTGGTGATGCGCGGACAGGTTTATTTATAGCCTAGCCTTAGCAGTTACACTTAAAATATTATAGAAGTGCTGTTAAAATGTGGAGATTATCCTGCGGAACTAAACGGGTGTTTGCCACAGATCTTATTTTCTGAAATGTTGTAAAATCCCATTGACTTTTTGTAGAGGAAGCCCTTGTGATGCTAACTTCCTGGTTGGCCTACAAAATACACTGCACACCGCTCTATACAAATGTTCTCTTTTTCTTTTACGGTTCAGTCAGGGGTTTTGGAAGATCTCCCAGAATCCTCTGCTCTTACCACATGTAGCTCCTCCCAACAAGAACCCCACTCCTCCATTAGCATTAAACAGCCATGTTGCCTGATCCATGTCTCCTGAAGGGACTCGAACACAGAGGTCGCGTTAACCGAATATTTTCCGTCTATGACGGATTTTTTTTAACAATGACGGACAAATCTGAAAGCAGTCCGTCATTTTGACAGATTAGAACAAACTCGGAACAGCGCCAAAGTGTCCTCGCAGCGAGGCTCCTTATGGGTGTTATGCCGTGTTATGCATGCCCTCCAAAAAGGAAATGATACCATTTCGAAACCTAACTGTGCCGTACAAATCATTGAAATGTCTGTGAGTTTTGGCTTTATGCTGTGCACGGTCCCGCGAGGTGCAGCAGACATGCATAACACGGCGCATGTGAACTGTCCCCCCCCCCCCCCCCCCGTTGACAGTTCACGAGCATGCTTCTCTTTTCTCCCCCCCCCCCCCTGTCCGTCAAAATGACGGGCAGCGAAAAAGTCTAGCGCAACCTCTTCTGTTTGAAAGAACATGAGTGTCACAACGTTTTGTTCATTTGTTTTTATTCTCGAACCTGCGTTGCTGTTCTGAAATCTGCCGTTTGATATTGTGCAATGTGTTTCACCGTTCTGATACTAGTCCATGGAGACTCCTGAAGTGAACGTTCCTTCTCCAGTCTTATAACATAACCCACACGTTCTGACACACAATCTGCAGCCTCTTTGTTCAGGAGCCGACACGCCGTTCGTATTTTACAGAAGTGTGAGTGTGTGTGAGTGTGAGAGAGAGAGCCCCTGTTCAGAGCAGTGTTGTTTTTGCATGCATGTATAGCTCAGTGTAAATCGATGTGAGTTGCATGTTTGTGTAGTTTTCAGTTGTTCGGCTGACTTCTGTCTGTTGTGGCTTTTTTTTTTTGATGCCTTTGTTTTGATTTCTCTGTTTTTTTCTTTGCCCGTTTCTTTTTGTACTATGTGTCCCAGAGGCTACTGCTGCTGTTTTTTTGGGGTTATTAAGCATAAAATAGAAAAACAAAAACAAAGAAAATCCTCCTTGAAACAGAGCTGACAACAGTGTGTGTAAATTCTGTTTCTGTGTGGAGTGTCCCCTTTAAACAGTGCCAACTACAGATTCCAGTGTTGTACAGAAGCTCACAATATTTACTAAAATAAACCATTTCTCTGTTTTTTCAATCACCAGTCTGTCACTTTCTTTATGTTTTTACACTTGAAAGAGACGTCACAACAAGAAGTATGAATGTAGACTGGTAAGGGCAAAGAACATATATATATATTGGTGGAAAGAAAAATGAAGCCATTTAATATAAAAGTGATCGTAGTTTTTATATTAAATATTAGTCGCAACATATATATGGTAAGAAACTTAAATAAGTGTGTAAATAAATAAATCCCATATATATTATTAATAATAATTATAATACACTTTAGTTGAAAAGCAAGCTTTAAAAACATAATCTCAAGATGCTTCACAGTTCAATGAGTGTTAAAGAGTTAAGAATGATCTAGAAACAGGGAGTTTAAAGACAGCATATAAGGTACAACAGAAAACTATGTATATAAATACAACAGAGTAGTAATAGTAATACTAATAATAGTAATAAGATATTCCATCCTGTAGAATTTCTTTAAAGATGCAATGTATCTAATACAACATTGTCATTCTTCTTTTTTACAACATAATGCATATTATAGTCGCAACAGACTATATTAATAGTATACATATGTATTTTTATTTAGTTTTAGAGATACATTACGTACATTTTTTTTAATAACGAGTGCTTAGGGTCTCTTAGTGTTTAGAAAGCATTTAGAAAAACTGTAATGCTATAATAATAATAATGATGCAGATTCAAGACTTTATTTTATTAAAGTCCAAAATAATAGAATGTGGCAGTCTTCCAATTACAGTGTATGTGAAAAACAGAGTTATTATTGATCACTTAAATAAAACAATATGCAGGACTGCAATGAAATACAATTCTCATTCAGGTTAAACTTTTTTCTTTAAATCCTCAAGTTAATATAAAGGTAGAAGGCAATTCCATGAAAAGGATAAGACATGGTGATTAAATGATGTGCTTGCATTGATAAAAAGCTTTTTGAAAAGCTTTCGACCAGTGATTTAAACATGACTCTAAAATAAATGAAATAAATTAACATAACAAATATGAAATAATAACAATTATTTGCATTTGTATTAAAACCAGCAGTTACTTTTTTTTACATTACATATATATACGAACATCATAGGGTGCAGTTTCCCTTCCACACCACTGGATGTCCCTGTTGCTTCATTTTACAGTTTGCACTCCCACAATGCACCTCTCCAGATAGTTTATAAGGCTTTGCCTTTCTAGCTATTAAATACAAATATAAACACACAGGCGGGTATTACACTGTTTTCTATTTGTAACTTGAGATGGTTTCAGGCACGTATTCTAATATTGAATATTTCAAATGTGACACCGTGAGTCAGAGAGCTAGAGAGGAGAAACACTCTGCCTCAGCGCCATGTTGGCCATGTGATCTTTCTGGTTCATGAGTGTGATGATTGGTGATCTCACGGTCCATCCGTGATAGGTGCAGCCCAACCTTGTTACGCACTGCACCTCAGCCCTTCTGATCCTGAACCAGGAGTCACACACACAGCAAATTGTTAGTGTAGTGTTAGAAAGTCAATGTCACTGAACACTTAGATGGTAACAATATTTTTGTCCGGTGAAAATAATTTAAAAATGGTTCCCCTTTTATAATATATGGTTTGAAATACTATTACAGAGCAGGGCAACTACTTTCACATTTGGATGTTGTTTTCATTCCAGCTCTGCAAAATGATCAATAACTTATTTAATGTATGAGGGGTGTCAAACTCAAGGCCCGGGGGGCAAATCTGGCCCGCGACTACATTTGATGTGGCCCGCAAGAGCTTGCAAATAATATAATACGTTTATTATACGGTTAGATGCCACTTTACAGAAGCAGGTTGCCCATGAACTACATGTCCCACAATGCATCTCGTTTTGTGACATGCGCACTGAAGAAACTTGCAATTATTTGCCCTGGACTTCTGCTTTCAGACGTAGTTAATTACTAAGTTATTATCCTATCCGATAATAATCCAAGTCAGAGGCAATAATGTCATATAATACATTATTTTATATATTTATATATGTATATTTATATATTTATCACCGACCCTTTGAGTGCAACCATAATGCTAATGTACCCGCGATGAAATTGAGTTTGACACCCCTGGTTTAAAGGCTATAGTTAGTAATGAACTATCAGAATACGACCCTTTATGATATAAAGTTTAAATCATACCTACCTCAATACATTATTTCTTATTTCAGTACTATTTAGAACACATAGATAACATCTTTCATGTTCAATTGCTGAAATAATAATAAAATAAATGTGCTATTGTGCAGTAATTTGATGTCATCACTTATGTAGTTTTACTTAAGTACAATTTTGAATGCAGGACTTTTACCTGTAGCAGATCTGAGTACTGTTTGTACCACTGCCCTGGCCCTGACGACCTTTAGGTGACATATTTGATGGATATGTATTATTATAATCAATGCATGAAAACAATGCAATAAACTGCTCAGTTCACTTAGCTGTTGAATACATCTACAAACACAAAGGCTTAGTCTATAGCGTTTTGTCTGTGTGGAGATAACAGATACATGAATATGAAATGTAGAGTATTAGATTGTGATACCGTCAGTCAGAGAGCTGGAGAGGAGGGACAGAGAGCCTCAGGGCAGGTTCACAGTGTGATCTTTCTGGTTCATGAAAGTGATGAATGGTGCGTTCATGGTCCATCCGTGACAGGTGCAGCCCTCCCCTTGTTACGCTCTGCGCCTCAGCCCTTCCGATCCTGACCCAGGAGTCACAACAACAGCAAACTGCTAGTGTTAGAAACTAAATGTAATTTCATCAGTTCATCCAGGTGATCCATGTCGAGCACCTTGTCACTGACAAATAAGAAAACACTGATTTGAGTGTCTGTGGAAAGTTATGTGTACAGGAAAGGTCTCCTACTATTTGTAGGCATATATAGGTCTCAGATATATAAAAACATGTCTATGAAGTGTTTTACTCAAAATACCAAACAGATCATGCATTCTAACCATGCCTCATACCCCTCTGTTTCAGCCCTCTTAGAGAAGTGCTGATTCTGGGTCAGTAGCTTTAAAAAAAAAAGAGGAGAGGAGAGCTCATGCAGGAGCTCCGCAGCAAACAGCTGTTTTCTTTTCACCCAACAACGACAACCGCCTCACGAAACCCTATGTTGTACCGTTAATAAACAAAACAATTTAAAAAAATTGCTTGTCAAAATACCAATACCACAGGACCACTTTTCTTTTTAAAGCAATACTTTTACTTTGAAAATCAATGCATTCTAATGCTGGGTCAATTTGACCCCGGTAGCGGTTTTAGGTATAAAAATTCTCTGGCGGTTCTAGTATTAAATATGGTATTTAAAGTACTATTACAGTATAACCAGAGCCGTCCCTGGCCAACATGAGGCCCCACACAAAGTTATATGATGAGGCCCTCTGTTTCGCGAGCATGGACAGGGGGGGGGACGGGGGGTGCTAGTGTAGCCTCGCAGCGCAAAACCGTGCCGCGCCACACTAATTGCACCGCATAAGCGCATAGGTGCGCCGCATTTTCGGCTCAGTTGAGGCACCCTCCTCAAGATGAGGCCCCATCCGCGAGGTGAGGCCCCATCCGCGAGGTGAGGCACCATCCGCGAGGTGAGGCCCCACGCAGTCTGCATGATCGTCTTGCAGGGAGGGACGGCCCTGAGTATAACAATATTACAACTAGTTACATTGTGAATTTCATGCCAGCACTAGTAAATGACCAAGAACATGTTTCATTTTTAATGGTGAAAGTTAATAATGAACTATCAGAATCTGGGTTATTACTGAGTTATTATGTTAAAATAATAACAAAACAATGTAATGTGTAGATATGGAAGTAGAGACAGTTAATGAAATGCACAACTCTTAACCCTTGAAACATTCATTCTTATTTCAGCACCCTTTGAAAGAACATATTTCATTTTAAATACTTAAATAATCATAAAATGTTAACAATTGAGACTGTTTTGATGGCATCAGTTCCCCCCTTTTTTATTTATTAAAGGACTCTTTTATCATCAAGTACTGACAACTCATGGATGGTGGAAAGTAACAACATACTTTTACTTAGGTACAAGTTTGAGGGACTTGTACTTCATTTGAGTATTTTCATTTGATTCATACCTATTACATTTGGGAAAGAAATATTGTACTTTTTACTCCCCTGCATTTATTTGGTTGCTTGAGTGACTTTACAGATTCAGATTATTATAGCTAATATAAAATACAAAGTAACTAATACAGGCATATTGACATGTAATTATGGGGTTAGATATCCAGCAGAACTATCGGAATTACAATTAGCTCCACCTTTCCCAGCTCTAACAAACACATGAATGCATCAACACTCACAATCCAGTGATGTAATATAATTCAGAAATGGGATATTGTGCAGTATTTTGAAGTCAATACTAATGTACTTTTACTTAAGTACAATTTTGAATGCAGGACTTTTACCTGTAACAGATCTGAGTACTGTTTGTACCACTGCCCTGACCCTGACGACCATTAAGTGACATATTACATTACATTGCATTTAGCTGACGCTTTTATCCAAAGCGACTTACAATAAGTACATTCGACCAGGAAGACACAACCTTGAAGAAAACAGAATCATATAAGTACATCAGGTATCATAGAGCCAAACACTTCAAGTGCTACTCAACTGGCTATAGATAAACCAGTCCTTTATTAGTATATAAGTGCTTTGTTAGTAATTCTATCGCTCGAAGTGGAGTCGAAAGAGATGAGTTTTCAGTCTGCGCCGGAAGATGTGCAGGCTTTCTGCTGTCCTGATGTCAATGGGGAGCTCATTCCACCATTTTGGAGCCAGGATAGCAAACCCACGTAATGTGCTGATGGGAACTTGGGTCCCCCTCGCAGCGAGGGTGCAGCGAGTCGTTTGGCTGAAGCAGAGCGTAGTGCACGCGCTGGGGTGATGGATATGTATTATTATAATCAATGCATGAAAACAATGCAATAAACTGCTCAGTTCACTTAGCTGTTGAATACAACTACAAACACAAAGGCTTAGTCTATAGCGTTTTGTCTGTGTGGAGATGACAGATACATGAATATGAAATGTAGAGTATTAGATTGTGACACCGTAAGTCAGAGAGCTGGAGAGGAGGGACAGAGAGACTCAGGGCAGATTCACACTGTGATCTTTCTGGTTCATGAAAGTGATGAATGGTGCGTTCATGGTCCATCCGTGACAGGTGCAGCCCTCCCCTTGTTACGCTCTGCGCCTCAGCCCTTCTGATCCTGACCCAGGAGTCACAACAACAGCAAACTGCTAGTGTTAGAAACTAAATGTAATTTCATCAGTTCATCCAGGTGATCCATGTCGAGCACCTTGTCACTGAGAAATAAGGAAACACTGCTTTTGTCTTCTGTTGAAAATAATGTGTACATTAACTTCTCACCTGTTTAACACTAGAACTTCCAATGCGGTCAATTTGACCCAGAGCTGTTTTTTATTGTATGTAACTTTTTTTCAATAACATATTAAAGTCTCCCAGTCCGTGACTTTTCTTGAAAGTGTGTTATGTAGCACCCTATGTTGTTAAAAATTGTCAATATGAAGTCAGATTGAAGAAATCGGCAAAAGAATTGCCATTTATACCTATTACCGCCAAGCAGGTCATATTGACCCCACCCCTTTTCGCGCTATTGATTTCGCGTGTACACAAACATGACGTGTTGCTATAGCAACGCCTTTTTTTCTACTGCAGCTCCTTATAGATTGAGAGAGAGAGAGATATATATTGATAGCCACAGTCTGTAGTGAAGGAGCACGCTCCCGCTCACGGGAGACTGCTTGCTCTGTGCTCCGCAGCAAACAGCTGTTTGCTTTTCACCCAACAACGACAACCGCCTCATGAAACCCTATGTTGTACCGTTAATAAACGAAACAATTTAACAAAATTGCTTGTCAAAATACCAATACCACAGGACCACTTTTCTTTTTAAAGCAATACTTTTACTTTGAAAATCAATGCATTCTAATGCTGGGTCAATTTGACCCCGGTAGCGGTTTTAGGTATAAAAAATCTCTGGCGGTTCTAGTATTAAATATGGTATTTAAAGTACTATTACAGTATAACCAGAGCCGTCCCTGGCCAACATGAGGCCCCACGCAAAGTTATATGATGAGGCCCTCTGTTTCGCGAGCATGGACAGGGGGGGGACGGGGGTGCTAGTGGAGCCTCGCAGCGCGAAACCGTGCCGCGCCACACTAATTGCACCGCATAAGCGCATAGGTGCGCTGCATTTTCGGCTCAGTTGAGGCACCCTCCTCAAGATGAGGCCCCATCCGCAAGGTGAGGCACCATCCGCGAGGTGAGGCCCCATCCGCGAGGTGAGGCACCACGCAGTCTGCATGATCGTCCCGCAGGGAGGGACGGCCCTGAGTATAACAATATTACAACTAGTTACATTGTGAATTTCATGCCAGCACTACTAAATGACCAAGAACATGTTTCATTTTTAATGGTGAAAGTTAATAATGAACTATCAGAATCTGGGTTATTACTGAGTTATGATGTCAAAATAATAACAAAACAATGTAATGTGTAGATATGGAAGTAGAGACAGTTAATGAAATGCACAACTCTTAACCCTCGAAACATTCATTCTTATTTCAGCACCCTTTGAAAGAACATATTTCATTTTAAATACTTAAATAATCATAAAATGTTAACAATTGAGACTGTTTTGATGGCATCAGTTCCACCCTTTTTTATTTATTAAAGGACTCTTTTATCATCAAGTACTGACAACTCATGGATGGTGGAAAGTAACAACATACTTTTAATTAGGTACAAGTTTGAGGGACTTGTACTTCATTTGAGTATTTTCATTTGATTCATACCTATTACATTTGGGAAAGAAATATTGTACTTTTTACTCCCCTGCATTTATTTGGCTACTTGAGTGACTTTACAGATTCAGATTATTATAGCTAATATAAAATATAAAGTAACTAATACAGGCATATTGACATGTAATTATGGTGTTAGATATCCAGCAGAACTATCGTAATTACAATTAGCTCCACCTTTCCCAGCTCTAACAAACACATGAATGCATCAACACTCACAATCCAGTGATGTAATATAATTCAGAAATGGGATATTGTGCAGTATTTTGAAGTCAATACTAATGTACTTTTACTTAAGTACAATTTTGAATGCAGGACTTTTACCTGTAGCAGATCTGAGTACTGTTTGTACCACTGCCCTGGCCCTGACGACCATTAAGTGACATATTTGATGGATATGTATTATTATAATCAATGCATGAAAACAATGCAATAAACTGCTCAGTTCACTTAGCTGTTGAATACAACTACAAACACAAAGGCTTAGTCTATAGCGTTTTGTCTGTGTGGAGATGACAGATACATGAATATGAAATGTAGAGTATTAGATTGTGACACCGTAAGTCAGAGAGCTGGAGAGGAGGGACAGAGAGACTCAGGGCAGATTCACACTGTGATCTTTCTGGTTCATGAAAGTGATGAATGGTGCGTTCATGGTCCATCTGTGACAGGTACAGCCCTCCCCTTGTTACGCTCTGCGCCTCAGCCCTTCTGATCCTGATCCAGGAGTCACAACAACAGCAAACTGCTAGTGTTAGAAACTAAATGTAATTTCATCAGTTCATCCAGGTGATCCATGTCGAGCACCTTGTCACTGAGAAATATGAAAACACTGATTTGAGTGTCCGTGGAAAGTTATGTGTTCATGAAAGGTCTCCTACTATTTTTAGGCATATATATGTCTCAGATATATAAAAACATGTCTTTGAAGTGTTTTACTCAAAATACCAAACAGATCATGCATTCGAACCATGCCTCATACCTCTCTGTGTCAGCCCTCTTAGAGAAGTGCTGATTCTGGTTGAGTAGTTTTAAAAAAAAAAAAAAAGAGGAAAGGAGAGGAGAGGAGAGCTCATTCAGGAGAATTTTACCCAGATTCTCAGCTAAACGCTGTTGTGATTAAACGCCATATCATGTTCCAAACCACATCAAGGATTATTTCTGAAACAGTATGGAGCTCAAATGCTTTTTCTCTTGTGGGTTTACCAGAAGGTGAGTTCCTTTTTTATTTCCTGCTTTTTTACACATACTCTTCCAGTACAGGTTAGTTCTGAGTAGCGATGCTTGCTAATGTAAACAAAAGAAGAACATATTACGTGCAAAACACATTACGCATTGTTTCTGTTAGCAACGTTTCTGATAGTGCTTTGGGTGCAAATTTTCGATATCACGGAGGCAAATCTGGATCAGCTCCGTTGCACCCCCGTTTTTAGAGATTTGGGTACGTAGGAAAAGAGAGAGGGTTTTATTTTCTGACACTTTATGAGTTCCCTTACACACCGGGGACACATATATTTGTATGAAAGACATTTATTTGGCTACTTGAGTGACTTTACAGATTCAGATTATTATAGCTAATATAAAATATAAAGTAACTAATACAGGCATATTGACATGTAATTATGGTGTTAGATATCCAGCAGAACTATCGTAATTACAATTAGCTCCACCTTTCCCAGCTCTAACAAACACATGAATGCATCAACACTCACAATCCAGTGATGTAATATAATTCAGAAATGGGATATTGTGCAGTATTTTGAAGTCAATACTAATGTACTTTTACTTAAGTACAATTTTGAATGCAGGACTTTTACCTGTAGCAGATCTGAGTACTGTTTGTACCACTGCCCTGGCCCTGACGACCATTAAGTGACATATTTGATGGATATGTATTATTATAATCAATGCATGAAAACAATGCAATAAACTGCTCAGTTCACTTAGCTGTTGAATACAACTACAAACACAAAGGCTTAGTCTATAGCGTTTTGTCTGTGTGGAGATGACAGATACATGAATATGAAATGTAGAGTATTAGATTGTGACACCGTAAGTCAGAGAGCTGGAGAGGAGGGACAGAGAGACTCAGGGCAGATTCACACTGTGATCTTTCTGGTTCATGAAAGTGATGAATGGTGCGTTCATGGTCCATCCGTGACAGGTGCAGCCCTCCCCTTGTTACGCTCTGCGCCTCAGCCCTTCTGATCCTGACCCAGGAGTCACAACAACAGCAAACTGCTAGTGTTAAAAACTAAATGTAATTTCATCAGTTCATCCAGGTGATCCATGTCGAGCACCTTGTCACTGAGAAATAAGTAAACACTGCTTTTGTCTTCTGTTGAAAATAATGTGTACATTAACTTCTCACCTGTTTAACACTAGAACTTCCAATGCGGTCAATTTGACCCAGAGCTGTTTTTTATTGTATGTAACTTTTTTTCAATAACATATTAAAGTCTCCCAGTCCGTGACTTTTCTTGAAAGTGTGTTATGTAGCACCCTATGTTGTTAAAAATTGTCAATATGAAGTCAGATTGAAGAAATCGGCAAAAGAATTGCCATTTATACCTATTACCGCCAAGCAGGTCATATTGACCCCACCCCTTTTCGCGCTATTGATTTCGCGTGTACACAAACATGACGTGTTGCTATAGCAACGCCTTTTTTTCTACTGCAGCTCCTTATAGATTGAGAGAGAGAGAGATATATATTGATAGCCACAGTCTGTAGTGAAGGAGCACGCTCCCGCTCACGGGAGACTGCTTGCTCTGTGCTCCGCAGCAAACAGCTGTTTGCTTTTCACCCAACAACGACAACCGCCTCATGAAACCCTATGTTGTACCGTTAATAAACGAAACAATTTAACAAAATTGCTTGTCAAAATACCAATACCACAGGACCACTTTTCTTTTTAAAGCAATACTTTTACTTTGAAAATCAATGCATTCTAATGCTGGGTCAATTTGACCCCGGTAGCGGTTTTAGGTATAAAAAATCTCTGGCGGTTCTAGTATTAAATATGGTATTTAAAGTACTATTACAGTATAACCAGAGCCGTCCCTGGCCAACATGAGGCCCCACGCAAAGTTATATGATGAGGCCCTCTGTTTCGCGAGCATGGACAGGGGGGGGACGGGGGTGCTAGTGGAGCCTCGCAGCGCGAAACCGTGCCGCGCCACACTAATTGCACCGCATAAGCGCATAGGTGCGCTGCATTTTCGGCTCAGTTGAGGCACCCTCCTCAAGATGAGGCCCCATCCGCAAGGTGAGGCACCATCCGCGAGGTGAGGCCCCATCCGCGAGGTGAGGCACCACGCAGTCTGCATGATCGTCCCGCAGGGAGGGACGGCCCTGAGTATAACAATATTACAACTAGTTACATTGTGAATTTCATGCCAGCACTACTAAATGACCAAGAACATGTTTCATTTTTAATGGCGAAAGTTAATAATGAACTATCAGAATCTGGGTTATTACTGAGTTATTATGTCAAAATAATAACAAAACAATGTAATGTGTAGATATGGAAGTAGAGACAGTTAATGAAATGCACAACTCTTAACCCTTGAAACATTCATTCTTATTTCAGCACCCTTTGAAAGAACATATTTCATTTTAAATACTTAAATAATCATAAAATGTTAACAATTGAGACTGTTTTGATGGCATCAGTTCCCCCCTTTTTTATTATTAAAGGACTCTTTTATCATCAAGTACTGACAACTCATGGATGGTGGAAAGTAACAACATACTTTTAATTAGGTACAAGTTTGAGGGACTTGTACTTCATTTGAGTATTTTCATTTGATTCATACCTATTACATTTGGGAAAGAAATATTGTACTTTTTACTCCCCTGCATTTATTTGGCTACTTGAGTGACTTTACAGATTCAGATTATTATAGCTAATATAAAAGATAAAGTAACTAATACAGGCATATTGACATGTAATTATGGGGTTAGATATCCAGCAGAACTATCGTAATTACAATTAGCTCCACCTTTCCCAGCTCTAACAAACACATGAATGCATCAACACTCACAATCCAGTGATGTAATATAATTCAGAAATGGGATATTGTGCAGTATTTTGAAGTCAATACTAATGTACTTTTACTTAAGTACAATTTTGAATGCAGGACTTTTACCTGTAGCAGATCTGAGTACTGTTTGTACCACTGCCCTGGCCCTGACGACCATTAAGTGACATATTTGATGGATATGTATTATTATAATCAATGCATGAAAACAATGCAATAAACTGCTCAGTTCACTTAGCTGTTGAATACAACTACAAACACAAAGGCTTAGTCTATAGCGTTTTGTCTGTGTGGAGATGACAGATACATGAATATGAAATGTAGAGTATTAGATTGTGACACCGTAAGTCAGAGAGCTGGAGAGGAGGGACAGAGAGACTCAGGGCAGATTCACACTGTGATCTTTCTGGTTCATGAAAGTGATGAATGGTGCGTTCATGGTCCATCTGTGACAGGTACAGCCCTCCCCTTGTTACGCTCTGCGCCTCAGCCCTTCTGATCCTGATCCAGGAGTCACAACAACAGCAAACTGCTAGTGTTAGAAACTAAATGTAATTTCATCAGTTCATCCAGGTGATCCATGTCGAGCACCTTGTCACTGAGAAATATGAAAACACTGATTTGAGTGTCCGTGGAAAGTTATGTGTTCATGAAAGGTCTCCTACTATTTTTAGGCATATATATGTCTCAGATATATAAAAACATGTCTTTGAAGTGTTTTACTCAAAATACCAAACAGATCATGCATTCGAACCATGCCTCATACCTCTCTGTGTCAGCCCTCTTAGAGAAGTGCTGATTCTGGTTGAGTAGTTTTAAAAAAAAAAAAAAAGAGGAAAGGAGAGGAGAGGAGAGCTCATTCAGGAGAATTTTACCCAGATTCTCAGCTAAACGCTGTTGTGATTAAACGCCATATCATGTTCCAAACCACATCAAGGATTATTTCTGAAACAGTATGGAGCTCAAATGCTTTTTCTCTTGTGGGTTTACCAGAAGGTGAGTTCCTTTTTTTATTTCCTGCTTTTTTACACATACTCTTCCAGTACAGGTTAGTTCTGAGTAGCGATGCTTGCTAATGTAAACAAAGAAGAACATATTACGTGCAAAACACATTACGCATTGTTTCTGTTAGCAACGTTTCTGATAGTGCTTTGGGTGCAAATTTTCGATATCACGGAGGCAAATCTGGATCAGCTCCGTTGCACCCCCGTTTTTAGAGATTTGGGTACGTAGGAAAAGAGAGAGGGTTTTATTTTCTGACACTTTATGAGTTCCCTTACACACCGGGGACACATATATTTGTATGAAAGACATTTATTTGGCTACTTGAGTGACTTTACAGATTCAGATTATTATAGCTAATATAAAATATAAAGTAACTAATACAGGCATATTGACATGTAATTATGGTGTTAGATATCCAGCAGAACTATCGTAATTACAATTAGCTCCACCTTTCCCAGCTCTAACAAACACATGAATGCATCAACACTCACAATCCAGTGATGTAATATAATTCAGAAATGGGATATTGTGCAGTATTTTGAAGTCAATACTAATGTACTTTTACTTAAGTACAATTTTGAATGCAGGACTTTTACCTGTAGCAGATCTGAGTACTGTTTGTACCACTGCCCTGGCCCTGACGACCATTAAGTGACATATTTGATGGATATGTATTATTATAATCAATGCATGAAAACAATGCAATAAACTGCTCAGTTCACTTAGCTGTTGAATACAACTACAAACACAAAGGCTTAGTCTATAGCGTTTTGTCTGTGTGGAGATGACAGATACATGAATATGAAATGTAGAGTATTAGATTGTGACACCGTAAGTCAGAGAGCTGGAGAGGAGGGACAGAGAGACTCAGGGCAGATTCACACTGTGATCTTTCTGGTTCATGAAAGTGATGAATGGTGCGTTCATGGTCCATCCGTGACAGGTGCAGCCCTCCCCTTGTTACGCTCTGCGCCTCAGCCCTTCTGATCCTGACCCAGGAGTCACAACAACAGCAAACTGCTAGTGTTAGAAACTAAATGTAATTTCATCAGTTCATCCAGGTGATCCATGTCGAGCACCTTGTCACTGAGAAATAAGAAAACACTGCTTTTGTCTTCTGTTGAAAATAATGTGTACATTAACTTCTCACCTGTTTAACACTAGAACTTCCAATGCGGTCAATTTGACCCAGAGCTGTTTTTTATTGTATGTAACTTTTTTTCAATAACATATTAAAGTCTCCCAGTCCGTGACTTTTCTTGAAAGTGTGTTATGTAGCACCCTATGTTGTTAAAAATTGTCAATATGAAGTCAGATTGAAGAAATCGGCAAAAGAATTGCCATTTATACCTATTACCGCCAAGCAGGTCATATTGACCCCACCCCTTTTCGCGCTATTGATTTCGCGTGTACACAAACATGACGTGTTGCTATAGCAACGCCTTTTTTTCTACTGCAGTTCCTTATGGATTGAGAGAGAGAGATATATATATTGATAGCCACAGTCTGTAGTGAAGGAGCACGCTCCCGCTCACGGGAGACTGCTTGCTCTGTGCTCCGCAGCAAACAGCTGTTTGCTTTTCACCCAACAACGACAACCGCCTCATGAAACCCTATGTTGTACCGTTAATAAACGAAACAATTTAACAAAATTGCTTGTCAAAATACCAATACCACAGGACCACTTTTCTTTTTAAAGCAATACTTTTACTTTGAAAATCAATGCATTCTAATGCTGGGTCAATTTGACCCCGGTAGCGGTTTTAGGTATAAAAAATCTCTGGCGGTTCTAGTATTAAATATGGTATTTAAAGTACTATTACAGTATAACCAGAGCCGTCCCTGGCCAACATGAGGCCCCACGCAAAGTTATATGATGAGGCCCTCTGTTTCGCGAGCATGGACAGGGGGGGGACGGGGGTGCTAGTGGAGCCTCGCAGCGCGAAACCGTGCCGCGCCACACTAATTGCACCGCATAAGCGCATAGGTGCGCTGCATTTTCGGCTCAGTTGAGGCACCCTCCTCAAGATGAGGCCCCATCCGCAAGGTGAGGCACCATCCGCGAGGTGAGGCCCCATCCGCGAGGTGAGGCACCACGCAGTCTGCATGATCGTCCCGCAGGGAGGGACGGCCCTGAGTATAACAATATTACAACTAGTTACATTGTGAATTTCATGCCAGCACTACTAAATGACCAAGAACATGTTTCATTTTTAATGGTGAAAGTTAATAATGAACTATCAGAATCTGGGTTATTACTGAGTTATGATGTCAAAATAATAACAAAACAATGTAATGTGTAGATATGGAAGTAGAGACAGTTAATGAAATGCACAACTCTTAACCCTCGAAACATTCATTCTTATTTCAGCACCCTTTGAAAGAACATATTTCATTTTAAATACTTAAATAATCATAAAATGTTAACAATTGAGACTGTTTTGATGGCATCAGTTCCACCCTTTTTTATTTATTAAAGGACTCTTTTATCATCAAGTACTGACAACTCATGGATGGTGGAAAGTAACAACATACTTTTAATTAGGTACAAGTTTGAGGGACTTGTACTTCATTTGAGTATTTTCATTTGATTCATACCTATTACATTTGGGAAAGAAATATTGTACTTTTTACTCCCCTGCATTTATTTGGCTACTTGAGTGACTTTACAGATTCAGATTATTATAGCTAATATAAAATATAAAGTAACTAATACAGGCATATTGACATGTAATTATGGTGTTAGATATCCAGCAGAACTATCGTAATTACAATTAGCTCCACCTTTCCCAGCTCTAACAAACACATGAATGCATCAACACTCACAATCCAGTGATGTAATATAATTCAGAAATGGGATATTGTGCAGTATTTTGAAGTCAATACTAATGTACTTTTACTTAAGTACAATTTTGAATGCAGGACTTTTACCTGTAGCAGATCTGAGTACTGTTTGTACCACTGCCCTGGCCCTGACGACCATTAAGTGACATATTTGATGGATATGTATTATTATAATCAATGCATGAAAACAATGCAATAAACTGCTCAGTTCACTTAGCTGTTGAATACAACTACAAACACAAAGGCTTAGTCTATAGCGTTTTGTCTGTGTGGAGATGACAGATACATGAATATGAAATGTAGAGTATTAGATTGTGACACCGTAAGTCAGAGAGCTGGAGAGGAGGGACAGAGAGACTCAGGGCAGATTCACACTGTGATCTTTCTGGTTCATGAAAGTGATGAATGGTGCGTTCATGGTCCATCCGTGACAGGTGCAGCCCTCCCCTTGTTACGCTCTGCGCCTCAGCCCTTCTGATCCTGACCCAGGAGTTACAACAACAGCAAACTGCTAGTGTTAGAAACTAAATGTAATTTCATCAGTTCATCCAGGTGATCCATGTCGAGCACCTTGTCACTGAGAAATAAGGAAACACTGCTTTTGTCTTCTGTTGAAAATAATGTGTACATTAACTTCTCACCTGTTTAACACTAGAACTTCCAATGCGGTCAATTTGACCCAGAGCTGTTTTTTATTGTATGTAACTTTTTTTCAATAACATATTAAAGTCTCCCAGTCCGTGACTTTTCTTGAAAGTGTGTTATGTAGCACCCTATGTTGTTAAAAATTGTCAATATGAAGTCAGATTGAAGAAATCGGCAAAAGAATTGCCATTTATACCTATTACCGCCAAGCAGGTCATATTGACCCCACCCCTTTTCGCGCTATTGATTTCGCGTGTACACAAACATGACGTGTTGCTATAGCAACGCCTTTTTTTCTACTGCAGCTCCTTATAGATTGAGAGAGAGAGAGATATATATTGATAGCCACAGTCTGTAGTGAAGGAGCACGCTCCCGCTCACGGGAGACTGCTTGCTCTGTGCTCCGCAGCAAACAGCTGTTTGCTTTTCACCCAACAACGACAACCGCCTCATGAAACCCTATGTTGTACCGTTAATAAACGAAACCATTTAACAAAATTGCTTGTCAAAATACCAATACCACAGGACCACTTTTCTTTTTAAAGCAATACTTTTACTTTGAAAATCAATGCATTCTAATGCTGGGTCAATTTGACCCCGGTAGCGGTTTTAGGTATAAAAAATCTCTGGCGGTTCTAGTATTAAATATGGTATTTAAAGTACCATTACAGTATAACCAGAGCCGTCCCTGGCCAACATGAGGCCCCACGCAAAGTTATATGATGAGGCCCTCTGTTTCGCGAGCATGGACAGGGGGGGGACGGGGGTGCTAGTGGAGCCTCGCAGCGCGAAACCGTGCCGCGCCACACTAATTGCACCGCATAAGCGCATAGGTGCGCTGCATTTTCGGCTCAGTTGAGGCACCCTCCTCAAGATGAGGCCCCATCCGCAAGGTGAGGCACCATCCGCGAGGTGAGGCCCCATCCGCGAGGTGAGGCACCACGCAGTCTGCATGATCGTCCCGCAGGGAGGGACGGCCCTGAGTATAACAATATTACAACTAGTTACATTGTGAATTTCATGCCAGCACTACTAAATGACCAAGAACATGTTTCATTTTTAATGGCGAAAGTTAATAATGAACTATCAGAATCTGGGTTATTACTGAGTTATTATGTCAAAAATAATAACAAAACAATGTAATGTGTAGATATGGAAGTAGAGACAGTTAATGAAATGCACAACTCTTAACCCTTGAAACATTCATTCTTATTTCAGCACCCTTTGAAAGAACATATTTCATTTTAAATACTTAAATAATCATAAAATGTTAACAATTGAGACTGTTTTGATGGCATCAGTTCCCCCCTTTTTTATTTATTAAAGGACTCTTTTATCATCAAGTACTGACAACTCATGGATGGTGGAAAGTAACAACATACTTTTAATTAGGTACAAGTTTGAGGGACTTGTACTTCATTTGAGTATTTTCATTTGATTCATACCTATTACATTTGGGAAAGAAATATTGTACTTTTTACTCCCCTGCATTTATTTGGCTACTTGAGTGACTTTACAGATTCAGATTATTATAGCTAATATAAAATATAAAGTAACTAATACAGGCATATTGACATGTAATTATGGGGTTAGATATCCAGCAGAACTATCGTAATTACAATTAGCTCCACCTTTCCCAGCTCTAACAAACACATGAATGCATCAACACTCACAATCCAGTGATGTAATATAATTCAGAAATGGGATATTGTGCAGTATTTTGAAGTCAATACTAATGTACTTTTACTTAAGTACAATTTTGAATGCAGGACTTTTACCTGTAGCAGATCTGAGTACTGTTTGTACCACTGCCCTGGCCCTGACGACCATTAAGTGACATATTTGATGGATATGTATTATTATAATCAATGCATGAAAACAATGCAATAAACTGCTCAGTTCACTTAGCTGTTGAATACAACTACAACACAAAGGCTTAGTCTATAGCGTTTTGTCTGTGTGGAGATGACAGATACATGAATATGAAATGTAGAGTATTAGATTGTGACACCGTAAGTCAGAGAGCTGGAGAGGAGGGACAGAGAGACTCAGGGCAGATTCACACTGTGATCTTTCTGGTTCATGAAAGTGATGAATGGTGCGTTCATGGTCCATCTGTGACAGGTACAGCCCTCCCCTTGTTACGCTCTGCGCCTCAGCCCTTCTGATCCTGATCCAGGAGTCACAACAACAGCAAACTGCTAGTGTTAGAAACTAAATGTAATTTCATCAGTTCATCCAGGTGATCCATGTCGAGCACCTTGTCACTGAGAAATATGAAAACACTGATTTGAGTGTCCGTGGAAAGTTATGTGTTCATGAAAGGTCTCCTACTATTTTTAGGCATATATATGTCTCAGATATATAAAAACATGTCTTTGAAGTGTTTTACTCAAAATACCAAACAGATCATGCATTCGAACCATGCCTCATACCTCTCTGTGTCAGCCCTCTTAGAGAAGTGCTGATTCTGGTTGAGTAGTTTTAAAAAAAAAAAAAAAGAGGAAAGGAGAGGAGAGGAGAGCTCATTCAGGAGAATTTTACCCAGATTCTCAGCTAAACGCTGTTGTGATTAAACGCCATATCATGTTCCAAACCACATCAAGGATTATTTCTGAAACAGTATGGAGCTCAAATGCTTTTTCTCTTGTGGGTTTACCAGAAGGTGAGTTCCTTTTTTTATTTCCTGCTTTTTTACACATACTCTTCCAGTACAGGTTAGTTCTGAGTAGCGATGCTTGCTAATGTAAACAAAGAAGAACATATTACGTGCAAAACACATTACGCATTGTTTCTGTTAGCAACGTTTCTGATAGTGCTTTGGGTGCAAATTTTCGATATCACGGAGGCAAATCTGGATCAGCTCCGTTGCACCCCCGTTTTTAGAGATTTGGGTACGTAGGAAAAGAGAGAGGGTTTTATTTTCTGACACTTTATGAGTTCCCTTACACACCGGGGACACATATATTTGTATGAAAGACATTTATTTGGCTACTTGAGTGACTTTACAGATTCAGATTATTATAGCTAATATAAAATATAAAGTAACTAATACAGGCATATTGACATGTAATTATGGTGTTAGATATCCAGCAGAACTATCGTAATTACAATTAGCTCCACCTTTCCCAGCTCTAACAAACACATGAATGCATCAACACTCACAATCCAGTGATGTAATATAATTCAGAAATGGGATATTGTGCAGTATTTTGAAGTCAATACTAATGTACTTTTACTTAAGTACAATTTTGAATGCAGGACTTTTACCTGTAGCAGATCTGAGTACTGTTTGTACCACTGCCCTGGCCCTGACGACCATTAAGTGACATATTTGATGGATATGTATTATTATAATCAATGCATGAAAACAATGCAATAAACTGCTCAGTTCACTTAGCTGTTGAATACAACTACAAACACAAAGGCTTAGTCTATAGCGTTTTGTCTGTGTGGAGATGACAGATACATGAATATGAAATGTAGAGTATTAGATTGTGACACCGTAAGTCAGAGAGCTGGAGAGGAGGGACAGAGAGACTCAGGGCAGATTCACACTGTGATCTTTCTGGTTCATGAAAGTGATGAATGGTGCGTTCATGGTCCATCCGTGACAGGTGCAGCCCTCCCCTTGTTACGCTCTGCGCCTCAGCCCTTCTGATCCTGACCCAGGAGTCACAACAACAGCAAACTGCTAGTGTTAAAAACTAAATGTAATTTCATCAGTTCATCCAGGTGATCCATGTCGAGCACCTTGTCACTGAGAAATAAGAAAACACTGCTTTTGTCTTCTGTTGAAAATAATGTGTACATTAACTTCTCACCTGTTTAACACTAGAACTTCCAATGCGGTCAATTTGACCCAGAGCTGTTTTTTATTGTATGTAACTTTTTTTCAATAACATATTAAAGTCTCCCAGTCCGTGACTTTTCTTGAAAGTGTGTTATGTAGCACCCTATGTTGTTAAAAATTGTCAATATGAAGTCAGATTGAAGAAATCGGCAAAAGAATTGCCATTTATACCTATTACCGCCAAGCAGGTCATATTGACCCCACCCCTTTTCGCGCTATTGATTTCGCGTGTACACAAACATGACGTGTTGCTATAGCAACGCCTTTTTTTCTACTGCAGCTCCTTATAGATTGAGAGAGAGAGAGATATATATTGATAGCCACAGTCTGTAGTGAAGGAGCACGCTCCCGCTCACGGGAGACTGCTTGCTCTGTGCTCCGCAGCAAACAGCTGTTTGCTTTTCACCCAACAACGACAACCGCCTCATGAAACCCTATGTTGTACCGTTAATAAACGAAACAATTTAACAAAATTGCTTGTCAAAATACCAATACCACAGGACCACTTTTCTTTTTAAAGCAATACTTTTACTTTGAAAATCAATGCATTCTAATGCTGGGTCAATTTGACCCCGGTAGCGGTTTTAGGTATAAAAAATCTCTGGCGGTTCTAGTATTAAATATGGTATTTAAAGTACCATTACAGTATAACCAGAGCCGTCCCTGGCCAACATGAGGCCCCACGCAAAGTTATATGATGAGGCCCTCTGTTTCGCGAGCATGGACAGGGGGGGGACGGGGGTGCTAGTGGAGCCTCGCAGCGCGAAACCGTGCCGCGCCACACTAATTGCACCGCATAAGCGCATAGGTGCGCTGCATTTTCGGCTCAGTTGAGGCACCCTCCTCAAGATGAGGCCCCATCCGCAAGGTGAGGCACCATCCGCGAGGTGAGGCCCCATCCGCGAGGTGAGGCACCACGCAGTCTGCATGATCGTCCCGCAGGGAGGGACGGCCCTGAGTATAACAATATTACAACTAGTTACATTGTGAATTTCATGCCAGCACTACTAAATGACCAAGAACATGTTTCATTTTTAATGGCGAAAGTTAATAATGAACTATCAGAATCTGGGTTATTACTGAGTTATTATGTCAAAATAATAACAAAACAATGTAATGTGTAGATATGGAAGTAGAGACAGTTAATGAAATGCACAACTCTTAACCCTTGAAACATTCATTCTTATTTCAGCACCCTTTGAAAGAACATATTTCATTTTAAATACTTAAATAATCATAAAATGTTAACAATTGAGACTGTTTTGATGGCATCAGTTCCCCCCTTTTTTATTTATTAAAGGACTCTTTTATCATCAAGTACTGACAACTCATGGATGGTGGAAAGTAACAACATACTTTTAATTAGGTACAAGTTTGAGGGACTTGTACTTCATTTGAGTATTTTCATTTGATTCATACCTATTACATTTGGGAAAGAAATATTGTACTTTTTACTCCCCTGCATTTATTTGGCTACTTGAGTGACTTTACAGATTCAGATTATTATAGCTAATATAAAAGATAAAGTAACTAATACAGGCATATTGACATGTAATTATGGGGTTAGATATCCAGCAGAACTATCGTAATTACAATTAGCTCCACCTTTCCCAGCTCTAACAAACACATGAATGCATCAACACTCACAATCCAGTGATGTAATATAATTCAGAAATGGGATATTGTGCAGTATTTTGAAGTCAATACTAATGTACTTTTACTTAAGTACAATTTTGAATGCAGGACTTTTACCTGTAGCAGATCTGAGTACTGTTTGTACCACTGCCCTGGCCCTGACGACCATTAAGTGACATATTTGATGGATATGTATTATTATAATCAATGCATGAAAACAATGCAATAAACTGCTCAGTTCACTTAGCTGTTGAATACAACTACAAACACAAAGGCTTAGTCTATAGCGTTTTGTCTGTGTGGAGATGACAGATACATGAATATGAAATGTAGAGTATTAGATTGTGACACCGTAAGTCAGAGAGCTGGAGAGGAGGGACAGAGAGACTCAGGGCAGATTCACACTGTGATCTTTCTGGTTCATGAAAGTGATGAATGGTGCGTTCATGGTCCATCTGTGACAGGTACAGCCCTCCCCTTGTTACGCTCTGCGCCTCAGCCCTTCTGATCCTGATCCAGGAGTCACAACAACAGCAAACTGCTAGTGTTAGAAACTAAATGTAATTTCATCAGTTCATCCAGGTGATCCATGTCGAGCACCTTGTCACTGAGAAATATGAAAACACTGATTTGAGTGTCCGTGGAAAGTTATGTGTTCATGAAAGGTCTCCTACTATTTTTAGGCATATATATGTCTCAGATATATAAAAACATGTCTTTGAAGTGTTTTACTCAAAATACCAAACAGATCATGCATTCGAACCATGCCTCATACCTCTCTGTGTCAGCCCTCTTAGAGAAGTGCTGATTCTGGTTGAGTAGTTTTAAAAAAAAAAAAAAAGAGGAAAGGAGAGGAGAGGAGAGCTCATTCAGGAGAATTTTACCCAGATTCTCAGCTAAACGCTGTTGTGATTAAACGCCATATCATGTTCCAAACCACATCAAGGATTATTTCTGAAACAGTATGGAGCTCAAATGCTTTTTCTCTTGTGGGTTTACCAGAAGGTGAGTTCCTTTTTTTATTTCCTGCTTTTTTACACATACTCTTCCAGTACAGGTTAGTTCTGAGTAGCGATGCTTGCTAATGTAAACAAAGAAGAACATATTACGTGCAAAACACATTACGCATTGTTTCTGTTAGCAACGTTTCTGATAGTGCTTTGGGTGCAAATTTTCGATATCACGGAGGCAAATCTGGATCAGCTCCGTTGCACCCCCGTTTTTAGAGATTTGGGTACGTAGGAAAAGAGAGAGGGTTTTATTTTCTGACACTTTATGAGTTCCCTTACACACCGAGGACACATATATTTGTATGAAAGACATTTATTTGGCTACTTGAGTGACTTTACAGATTCAGATTATTATAGCTAATATAAAATATAAAGTAACTAATACAGGCATATTGACATGTAATTATGGTGTTAGATATCCAGCAGAACTATCGTAATTACAATTAGCTCCACCTTTCCCAGCTCTAACAAACACATGAATGCATCAACACTCACAATCCAGTGATGTAATATAATTCAGAAATGGGATATTGTGCAGTATTTTGAAGTCAATACTAATGTACTTTTACTTAAGTACAATTTTGAATGCAGGACTTTTACCTGTAGCAGATCTGAGTACTGTTTGTACCACTGCCCTGGCCCTGACGACCATTAAGTGACATATTTGATGGATATGTATTATTATAATCAATGCATGAAAACAATGCAATAAACTGCTCAGTTCACTTAGCTGTTGAATACAACTACAAACACAAAGGCTTAGTCTATAGCGTTTTGTCTGTGTGGAGATGACAGATACATGAATATGAAATGTAGAGTATTAGATTGTGACACCGTAAGTCAGAGAGCTGGAGAGGAGGGACAGAGAGACTCAGGGCAGATTCACACTGTGATCTTTCTGGTTCATGAAAGTGATGAATGGTGCGTTCATGGTCCATCCGTGACAGGTGCAGCCCTCCCCTTGTTACGCTCTGCGCCTCAGCCCTTCTGATCCTGACCCAGGAGTCACAACAACAGCAAACTGCTAGTGTTAGAAACTAAATGTAATTTCATCAGTTCATCCAGGTGATCCATGTCGAGCACCTTGTCACTGAGAAATAAGAAAACACTGCTTTTGTCTTCTGTTGAAAATAATGTGTACATTAACTTCTCACCTGTTTAACACTAGAACTTCCAATGCGGTCAATTTGACCCAGAGCTGTTTTTTATTGTATGTAACTTTTTTTCAATAACATATTAAAGTCTCCCAGTCCGTGACTTTTCTTGAAAGTGTGTTATGTAGCACCCTATGTTGTTAAAAATTGTCAATATGAAGTCAGATTGAAGAAATCGGCAAAAGAATTGCCATTTATACCTATTACCGCCAAGCAGGTCATATTGACCCCACCCCTTTTCGCGCTATTGATTTCGCGTGTACACAAACATGACGTGTTGCTATAGCAACGCCTTTTTTTCTACTGCAGCTCCTTATAGATTGAGAGAGAGAGATATATATATTGATAGCCACAGTCTGTAGTGAAGGAGCACGCTCCCGCTCACGGGAGACTGCTTGCTCTGTGCTCCGCAGCAAACAGCTGTTTGCTTTTCACCCAACAACGACAACCGCCTCATGAAACCCTATGTTGTACCGTTAATAAACGAAACCATTTAACAAAATTGCTTGTCAAAATACCAATACCACAGGACCACTTTTCTTTTTAAAGCAATACTTTTACTTTGAAAATCAATGCATTCTAATGCTGGGTCAATTTGACCCCGGTAGCGGTTTTAGGTATAAAAAATCTCTGGCGGTTCTAGTATTAAATATGGTATTTAAAGTACTATTACAGTATAACCAGAGCCGTCCCTGGCCAACATGAGGCCCCACGCAAAGTTATATGATGAGGCCCTCTGTTTCGCGAGCATGGACAGGGGGGGGACGGGGGTGCTAGTGGAGCCTCGCAGCGCGAAACCGTGCCGCGCCACACTAATTGCACCGCATAAGCGCATAGGTGCGCTGCATTTTCGGCTCAGTTGAGGCACCCTCCTCAAGATGAGGCCCCATCCGCAAGGTGAGGCACCATCCGCGAGGTGAGGCCCCATCCGCGAGGTGAGGCACCACGCAGTCTGCATGATCGTCCCGCAGGGAGGGACGGCCCTGAGTATAACAATATTACAACTAGTTACATTGTGAATTTCATGCCAGCACTACTAAATGACCAAGAACATGTTTCATTTTTAATGGCGAAAGTTAATAATGAACTATCAGAATCTGGGTTATTACTGAGTTATTATGTCAAAATAATAACAAAACAATGTAATGTGTAGATATGGAAGTAGAGACAGTTAATGAAATGCACAACTCTTAACCCTTGAAACATTCATTCTTATTTCAGCACCCTTTGAAAGAACATATTTCATTTTAAATACTTAAATAATCATAAAATGTTAACAATTGAGACTGTTTTGATGGCATCAGTTCCCCCCTTTTTTATTTATTAAAGGACTCTTTTATCATCAAGTACTGACAACTCATGGATGGTGGAAAGTAACAACATACTTTTAATTAGGTACAAGTTTGAGGGACTTGTACTTCATTTGAGTATTTTCATTTGATTCATACCTATTACATTTGGGAAAGAAATATTGTACTTTTTACTCCCCTGCATTTATTTGGCTACTTGAGTGACTTTACAGATTCAGATTATTATAGCTAATATAAAATACAAAGTAACTAATACAGGCATATTGACATGTAATTATGGTGTTAGATATCCAGCAGAACTATCGTAATTACAATTAGCTCCACCTTTCCCAGCTCTAACAAACACATGAATGCATCAACACTCACAATCCAGTGATGTAATATAATTCAGAAATGGGATATTGTGCAGTATTTTGAAGTCAATACTAATGTACTTTTACTTAAGTACAATTTTGAATGCAGGACTTTTACCTGTAGCAGATCTGAGTACTGTTTGTACCACTGCCCTGGCCCTGACGACCATTAAGTGACATATTTGATGGATATGTATTATTATAATCAATGCATGAAAACAATGCAATAAACTGCTCAGTTCACTTAGCTGTTGAATACAACTACAAACACAAAGGCTTAGTCTATAGCGTTTTGTCTGTGTGGAGATGACAGATACATGAATATGAAATGTAGAGTATTAGATTGTGACACCGTAAGTCAGAGAGCTGGAGAGGAGGGACAGAGAGACTCAGGGCAGATTCACACTGTGATCTTTCTGGTTCATGAAAGTGATGAATGGTGCGTTCATGGTCCATCTGTGACAGGTACAGCCCTCCCCTTGTTACGCTCTGCGCCTCAGCCCTTCTGATCCTGATCCAGGAGTCACAACAACAGCAAACTGCTAGTGTTAGAAACTAAATGTAATTTCATCAGTTCATCCAGGTGATCCATGTCGAGCACCTTGTCACTGAGAAATATGAAAACACTGATTTGAGTGTCCGTGGAAAGTTATGTGTTCATGAAAGATCTCCTACTATTTTTAGGCATATATATGTCTCAGATATATAAAAACATGTCTTTGAAGTGTTTTACTCAAAATACCAAACAGATCATGCATTCGAACCATGCCTCATACCTCTCTGTGTCAGCCCTCTTAGAGAAGTGCTGATTCTGGTTGAGTAGTTTTAAAAAAAAAAAAAAAAGAGGAAAGGAGAGGAGAGGAGAGCTCATTCAGGAGAATTTTACCCAGATTCTCAGCTAAACGCTGTTGTGATTAAACGCCATATCATGTTCCAAACCACATCAAGGATTATTTCTGAAACAGTATGGAGCTCAAATGCTTTTTCTCTTGTGGGTTTACCAGAAGGTGAGTTCCTTTTTTTATTTCCTGCTTTTTTACACATACTCTTCCAGTACAGGTTAGTTCTGAGTAGCGATGCTTGCTAATGTAAACAAAGAAGAACATATTACGTGCAAAACACATTACGCATTGTTTCTGTTAGCAACGTTTCTGATAGTGCTTTGGGTGCAAATTTTCGATATCACGGAGGCAAATCTGGATCAGCTCCGTTGCACCCCCGTTTTTAGAGATTTGGGTACGTAGGAAAAGAGAGAGGGTTTTATTTTCTGACACTTTATGAGTTCCCTTACACACCGGGGACACATATATTTGTATGAAAGACATTTATTTGGCTACTTGAGTGACTTTACAGATTCAGATTATTATAGCTAATATAAAATATAAAGTAACTAATACAGGCATATTGACATGTAATTATGGAGTTAGATATCCAGCAGAACTATGTCAAGTAATTACAATTAGCTCAACCTTTCCCAGCTCTAACAAACACATGAATGCATCAACACTCACAATCCAGTGATGTAATATAATTCAGAAATGGGATATTGTGCAGTATTTTGAAGTCAATACTAATGTGCTTTTACTTAAGTACAATTTTGAATGCAGGACTTTTACCTGTAGCAGATCTGAGTACTGTTTGTACCACTGCCCCGGCGACCTTTAAGTGACATATTTGATGGATATGTATTATTATAATCAATGCATGAAAACAATGCAATAAACTGCTCTGTTCACTTAGCTGTTGAATACATCTACAAACACAAAGGCTTAGTCTATAGCGTTTTGTCTGTGTGGAGATGACAGATACATGAATATGAAATGTAGAGTATTAGATTGTGACACCGTCAGTCAGAGAGCTGGAGAGGAGGGACAGAGAGCCTCAGGGCAGGTTCACAGTGTGATCTTTCTGGTTCATGAAAGTGATGAATGGTGCGTTCATGGTCCATCCGTGACAGGTGCAGCCCTCCCCTTGTTACGCTCTGCGCCTCAGCCCTTCTGATCCTGACCCAGGAGTCACAACAACAGCAAACTGCTAGTGTTAGAAACTAAATGTAATGTCATCAATTCATCCAGGTGATCCATGTCGAGCACCTTGTCACAGAGAAATAAGAAAACACTGATTTTGTCTTCTGTTGAAAATAATGTGTACATTAACTTCTCACCTGTTTAACACTAGAACTTCCAACGGGGGCAATTTGACCCAGAGCTGTTTTTTATTGTATGTAACTTTTTTTCAATAACATATTAAATTCTCCCAGTCCGTGACTTTTCCTGAAAGTGTGTTATGCCTCAGGGCAGATTCACACTGTGATCTTTCTGGTTCATGAAAGTGATGAATGGTGCGTTCAAGGTCCATCCTGACAGGTGCAGCCCTCCCCTTGTTACGCTCTGCGCCTCAGCCCTTCTGATCCTGATCCAGGGGGAACAATTCCAGTGATTGGTGTTACTTTAATAACCAAACTTCAAGAGCCGTGGTCTTAAGTTATTGCATTTATAAAGTTTAAGTGGAATAGGGATAACAATAAAAGTATATATAGTATATCCAAATATATGTTTGGAAAGTTGTACAAACAAACACAAACTAACTAGTACTTATGGAAATTATTTTCCATTTACAAGGAATATAATACCAGAAAGAATTATTTCACAGTTTGGAGGCAAATGACAATGCATACAAATGGCTGTTAGACTTCTTTGAGACAATCCGGTCTACTGCCAGAGGAGGCAGCAATGCGACATCACAGGCTGCCGTGACGTACCAACGAAGAAGAAGAGATATCGCCCATGATCGTCCATGTGGCTCCTTCTGAGACAGAAACACTCAATGATAGCTTAACATCAACTTAATCAATATAATAAAACCAACAGCAGTGGTGGAGGTGAAGCTGGCAGCAGCTCCGCGGGGAACTCAAGATGCAATGCGACGACGTAAGTGTGTTTCATCAGATTTAAAGCTCCTCATGTGCTAGGCTAGGTCTTCATGCTAACGATAGCTAACCGGCAACTATTTAAAAACGGATACATATATTTATTTTATTATAAATAATAATAGTTTAGTGCCTACGTTAGCTACTTAACATATGGGGGTGAAAGGGTAGTGTTTAACAGTATTTGAGACACTTTGACACCAAGCTAGGGGAACCCATTATTTTGTATGTAAAATGTGACGCCAACCCATGTGGTAAAAAGTATATTTTCAGGTTGTCTTGCTTGTATGTACAATTGCAGTGGTTTTAAAACGTGTATAGATCCCCCTTTTGGTAGAGTCGTATTTGAATTGATCTCTGCAACATTTATTGGCATTTCTTGTGTAAACAGAATTGGAATCATAGGAATTACATGTTAAATATCTCCTGAGCTTGTTAGTACATGGACTGTTTGTTGAATTTGATATGAAAAATAAAATTAACTGAGGATATAATGTAACCTCTACAGACACACTGGTTACTAAATTAAGGCTATTTATATATGGATATCAATTCAGTGGCATGAATAGTATTTGAGACAGTCAATATGCTAGTTGTATGTCAAATGGCACGCCAAACTCCATTATAAAAAGGTCATTTAAACGTTGTCTAGCTTCTCTGTAAACATGCACATTTGTCAGAACATGAGTCGACACACACATTAAGAATGACACTATATTTTATTATTATCTTATATTTGATCTTATATTTATTTACAGTACATCTTTGAAAAGTACAGTATATTATCATTATGTTGGACTTTCCTTAGTTTCCCAGCAGAAAGTGTTTACAAATAGATTTGCTTTGAAAATATTTTGTATTCATAATAGTAAAATATAGTCTCTGGTTGCCAGCTCATAGAGTCCTGTTGTGAAACCGGAAATGTAGATTACCCCAACGCTTTATGATAGAAATGTATGGTTGGGGTCCCCAGCACATAGAAACTGCTGGATGTTAACATGTCTTTGTTGGGCAATTTGCACAATAAGCATAACACTGTTAGACTGTCACAGAAGTAATGTCTGATGATCTCCTAATAGTGTATATTTTTCTTGTAGTTATTCACATTGTAGCTCAGCATAGTGTAAACGAAGGATTGCATACCCTGCCCTGGTCTAACATGGTTAGCCTAGCCACCTTAAGCCTATCAATGACAGAAATGTAGCCAACTGACTACCTTTTTATAAGTTTATTAGTACAACAAGATTATATAAAAATGCACTTTGTGGAATATTAACCAGGGATTATGTGATTGCGTTTTAATTATATTAGAAATATATTTTAGTTTTGCATACACACATTTACAGAGATGAATCCCACACAACATTTGGATAGTGTGTGATGCTGTGACCAGAAGAGCGTTGAGAGCTTTAAAAAAAAAAAAAGTCACACGAAAGAATGAATATTTGGTGAACACTTATGCTGTAGCAAATAAAAAGGCTGCTAGTAAAGGGGTAGACATTAAGGGTAACATTCCACCGGCCCCACCATTGTAACCACTGGCCCGGAGCATTCGTCCAAAAAAAAAAAAAAACTAATAATGAAGAAAATGAACACATTTGTTGCAATAATAATGTATGCACTAACTACATTACTACTTGTACTACAACATTTGAATCATCAGTTCTTCCTCATTTTCCTCAATTGTTCATATTTGGTTTATTAAAATAATGATATTGTGGTTATTGTTAAAAAATGTCAGCTATTATTATGAGTATTATTATTAGTATAATGCGCTTTCTGCCTTCCTGTCATTAGGAGTTAGAAATGTAATGGTTATGTAATAGATTAGATTAGAACCTTCATTATCCTAAACTGCTGGGACATTTCCCTATAGCCAATACCTTTATATTTTCTACTCTTCACTTATTTGTCAGCATAGGTGGGCATTGATGTACAGAGCCGACAGAAGACCTTGTTTATATTGGCATCATATTGAGAGGTGCAGTGACGTGTCCTAAAACCAGGAAGTAAGCTGCTGGTTCCCTCGACAAAAAGCAATGGGATTTCTCCACAGGGTTTTGGAAAATAGATGGAAATAAGGTCTGTGGAAAACAAACCTGTTTGATAAATGCACGTTTTGTTCAGCCGGATAATCTCCACATGTCTACCCTACTTTTATAATTTTCGAATCATAAATCTAATCGATAGATTTATGATTAGAAAATTATATAAGGGTTCTAGGACGCGTCACTGCACCACAATAGAGAATTTAGTATAATATAATAATTTAATATAGAAGCCAACTCCATCGATCAAGCCAGTGTGGCTGAAACTTTCTCTCCCTCTTCTTCTCATGCTCCCTGTCACTCTCCTTTAACTCCTCCAGTGACTTTCTTTTATTTGAAGATAGTTTTTCGGCCGGTTACTGCTGGTATTAAAAACATTTTGGCGAATGGTTAGGTGGCGCGAAAGTCTGTAGTGAACGAGCGCTGCGCTCTGCAGGGAACAGCTGTTTGCTTTTCACCCAACAAAGACAACCGCCTCATGAAACGCTATGTTGTAGCGTTAATAAACGAAACAATTTAACAAAATGGCTTGTCAAAATACCTATACCACAGGACCGTTTGGTTTTTTTAAGCAATATTTTTTTAGTGGCCCGAGCGGGCAAGTGGAAAGTACGTTATGCTGGCCCGGGGTGTCTAAATAGTGCTTCCGGGTCAGCGGGCCATTTATAATGTCGAGCCCTGTAGGATATGACTGTAATGTTTGAATCTGCTTCTTGCAGGTGATCTGGGACATTATCGGGAACAAACAGTTCTGCTCCTTCAAAGTCAAGTAAGTCTGAATCTTAATCTGCTCAAATTCATGAATTGAATAGTAGTTGATGAATTTGTCACTACTTCAAGTCTCCATCTCTGTTTTGACTTACAATTGATGAAACGAATTGGACCTATGTGCCTAAATTCAACCGTGTTAACTGCACAGATAACATCTTGTCTCCTCTTTCTGTCCAGGACCAAGAGTCAGAACTTCTGTCGAAATGAATACAACATCACAGGGCTGTGCAACCGCTCGTCCTGTCCGCTGTCCAACAGTCAGTACGCCACGATCAGGGAGGAGAAAGGTAAACCCGTCATACACTTCCACCCTTAAAGGGGCCTATTCTGTTATTTTTCAGGTTCCTATCAGTATGTAGTGTCTCTACTGTGACAAGTCTCCGTGCTCTAATGTTCAAAAAGCTCTTTACTTTCCTCATACTGCCTGTGCTGCAGCACCTCTTTTCACCCTCTGTCTGAAACCAGAAACCAGCTCTGTTGTGATTGGTCAACTGCTTAGAGATGTCCCGTCTTATAGCCTCACATACAGTGCAAGTTCTTCTAAGTGATGTCACTATGTTCAGGAGGTAAACAAAGTAGTCCAATGGAAGCGGTTCAGGCAGGGGGAGTGTGTGGAAAGGAACACTGTGATTGTAGCCTTTGCAGACCATTGACATGCACAGAAAGCTATATAACACACTAGAGGGGGAAACCTCCAAAAGCATAACAAATAATACAGAGAAACAGTTTGAGTATGAAACACAAGAGAATGATTCCCTCCCTAAACAGGTTGTATTTCCTGCTACAGGTCAGTGTTTCCTCTACATGAAGGTGATCGAGAGAGCAGCTTTCCCTGCCAGGATGTGGGAGAAGGTGAGCTTCATTTCTCTCTCAGTTAATGGGGTTTCTCTTTACCCAGAGATCTTTCTACCTGTACTACTACTTCAAATAGAATTCACTTGGTTATCTGAAAAATACAGACTATATACAGATTAAGATTTACATTTCCACTTCTATGTTTTGCACTGCTATCTTTTTTTGGTGTGGCAGTAGCTCAGGCTGTAGGGACTGTGGGGAGCCGGAGGGTGGCCGGTTCAAACCCCTAGAGACAATAGTACGGAGAGTGGACTGGTACTTGGAGAGGTCCCAGTTCACCTCCTGGGCCCCCCCCGCGAGAACTGCGCTGTACAATAGCTGCACAGGTCAAAGGGGAAGTCATTGTTCTGTTGGATTTGAGATCACTGTAATCTAAGTAAATGGACTTCACAAAAGTATATTCTTGCTTGGAAAATGTATTATTATTCCCTCTACTTAAGATTAGCTTTCTGGTGCCTTAGCAGCAGTTTGAGTTAAACATTTGATTTCTTTGTGCGTGCGCAGGTGAAGCTCAGTAGGAACTACGAGAAGGCTCTGGAGCAGATCGACGAGAGCCTGATCTACTGGCCTCGATTCCTCCGTCACAAATGCAAACAGCGTTTCACCAAAATCACTCAGTACCTGATCCGCATGCGCAAACTGGTCCTCAAGAGACAGTAAGTACTGTTACTGTACACTGCATCACACACCACGTAGGAAGTACTGAGCAGGAAGAAGGGCGCATACAGACAATAAAGCACCCTAATATTGTTTCTATATTATTTGTGTAAAACTGGAAACATGTTACAGGTTTCTCACGGGGTCCTGTGAGAGTGAACTCAAGAATAGAAACTTGTCTGACCACAAAATCATATCAAATAAAGCTTTATTGATCCCCGAGGAGAAATCCAGCTACAGCACCAAGACAGAAACGACAAGAGGCAAACAGAGAAAATAAATATTACTACATAACATGTTTTTAAAATTACATTTCAAAAATAAATGATTTGAAAACAAAATATTTGTACACAGTAGGTTTCCATCTCATCCTAACGTCAGCGTAAACACAACATCAAAAGCACCTTCAGTGGAGAAATGTAGCGTGACTGTTGTACTGTGTTTCCAGGAGGAAGTTGGTCCCTCTCAGCAGGAAGGTGGAGAGGAGAGAGAAAAGGAAAGAGGTGAGCTCTCCATGCTGTCCACTCCAACACTCAGGCTGCATCCACCTGTTCATTCTAATGTGTACTAATGTCTGTCGTCTGTAGGAGAAAGCTCTCATCGCTGCTCAGCTGGATAACGCCATCGAGAAGGAGCTTCTGGAGAGACTGAAGCAGGGAACGGTGCGACACACACACTTTGAATATCTGTACATCGAGGCAAACTCGAGACATAGTTCACCTGGAACAAAACAGTAACGTATTTAAAAGGAGATCAAGCAACTGCGGAGATGAAATGTTTAAGTTTTAGATAAGATGCAGAGAGCCATTTAGAGAGCGATTTCTATCCTTACTTTTAATTATAGTCCGAGTCATCTGTTTATAAACGTGTGTTTGGTTAGAAACCTGAAATGTCTGTGGTTAAATCAAATGTAAGACACATTCTTCTACATCAGTTAAAACTCCTCTGGTGATGTCCGGAGCTTCTTTTTGTCATAAAAACAGCAGTTACTACCATGCGACTAAATGAGACGACTAAACGTCATCACAGCGAACATTAGCCGCCTTTAGCTTAGCGGTCGTGATGCAACCTTGATGTAGTTCTCTTATAGCATCATGTTGGCTATTAGATATTGGGATTACACTTTAGCTTCAAAAACATGAAAGCGGTGTTAATATGTGGCGATTATCCTGCTGAACAACACACGTGTCATTAACATGTTTTTACCACATCTTATATGCATATTATCAGGCTTATTATTCGGCTACTTACTAAATAAGTCAATGATCTGGCACAACAGATTAATTTAATTTGATTGCATCTGCTAAGAAAGACATTTCCGTTTTTGAAGCAACGTCATTTATAATGACAGCAGCACTGGTGGAGTTTTTCTGTACCTGTCCAAGTATTCAACTAAGTACTATGTACTAGTTAGTAACGCTAACATACATTTGATTGTGTTCTCAGTATGGAGACATCTACAACTTCCCAGTCCACGCCTTCGACAAAGCTCTGGAGCAGCAGGATGAGGAGAGCGAGGAAGAGGAGGAAGGAGAAGATGAAGAGGAGGAGGAGGATGATGAGGTAATGAAGGATGCTTACATCAGATCAGCCTACACACACTGTTTGAGTTTATATTCTCATGTGAACTTTATCCTTGTGTCTGCAGGGCGTTGGGAAGAGCGAGTTTGTCGCAGAAGAAGAGTTGGAGGAGAGCGACCTGAGCGACTTTGAGGTGAGTGGAGCTCAAAGGACTAATGTTTCAATCTGAACTCGGGGTGTACCGAATAGTTTGAACCTTTAAAAGATCCATTCATGATGTTGAGAGAATCAATATCAAGCGGGTTTTCACCAAGTGTGAGTTTAATCAAGTTTAAACTGAACAACAGAAATGTTTTTGATCTGAATGTTTTTGTTTCTTCCCTCAGGAAATGAATAAACTAAAGACGAGCAGCGACGAGGAGGAACAGGACGATGAGGAGGAGTCCAGTGGAGAGGAAGAAGAGGAGGGGGAGGAGGAGGATGAGATGGAGGTCGAGACAAAGACGAAGGCCTCCTCCAAGTCTAAAGGCAAATCTCCAGCCAACGGCTCGACAGCGAGGAAGAAGCGAGCGTACGTGGAGATCGAGTACGAGACAGAGCCCGCCCCCAAGAGCAGAGCCACGTAGTGATGTCACTTCCTCTGCTGCCAGTCAAACTGCCTCTGCTGAGGTCATCAGTTTGCTCGTACAGACTGTGAATGGAAGTTTGTAAAAGGACACACAGGACGGATCTGACCTGGAATCAGATCGGAATATGAAACACCCAGAGTGACTTTAACTTTATTTTCTGATTAACATGGAGTTTTAAAAATGATTGCTTTATTTTCTTTTATATGTCAAGTCCATATTCCTGTTTGAAAACACAAAATAACAGATGTCAATAAATCCATAAACCTGCTTGTTAACTGTTTCTATAAATATCTGAATACTTCACCCGCAAAAATGACTTATTTTGTTCCTTATACTTTTGCTTAACAGTTTGAATACAGTAAAATAACTAAGTACTTCTTGCATTGCTTTCTTGCAGAGAGTTAGATTGATTATCCAGCCAACTGCTTAGCTTAACATAAATCCAGAAAACTATCACTACCTCTTATCATGATATATTTTGTATATGTATGAAAACCAGACCAAATCTACAAAGAGGGCATATGATTTTTATGGGAGGGCACACAAAACCATCATGTGCCACGGCCAGTGGCGGCGCCAGAGATTTCCTTTTGGGGGTGCTGTGGGATAGCTTCACGTTTCATAGAGGGTGCTCAAGCATGTACAGTAGGGTTTCCCATTAATGTACCGCGCGCTACAGTGGAATTTTCTACTGCAACACTCTCCACACGCACATACACAGACCCGCGCGATTGTGACAACGAAGGCTTGATAATCAGCTCAAGGCATATAGGTGTAAGCAGGGGTAAAGTGCTATTTTTACAAGTGGTGGGTGGACCCAAGCTCCTCTAGGGGGGTCCGGGAAGATTTTTTTTTTAAATATTGAAGTTGAAAGCATCAATCTGGTGCACTTTGAGAGCAACATTAAGAGATCTATGGATACATCTCTCAACACCCATATGAAACAGAACTGTAAACAGATTTACTTCTTTATGGATATTTTACAAATCACTCCCCTTTTAAACTGTATTCTTGTTTTACTGTTATAGCATTTCATAACTGTTTTTCATGTATTACTCATATTAATATCTGACATCACATACATCGTAGCATTAAAGTTCACAGTTTATTTATAATTTAAAAAATAATGCAAAATGTGTTTATTGGGAGGGCAGGAATGTCAGGGACCTGGCCCGCCCACGGCGCCGGGTCTGATGAAAACCCTTGGTAAAAATGTGTTGTGACAACATTATTCTTGAGTGACTACAGAAATGTTAATACCAAACCTTTCCTGACTTTGGTACATACCAAAGTAGAAAACAACACTAAATAATATTTAAAGAAGCACAGAAAGGCACAGGCGTAAATACAGTATACTTTATTTACAAAAAACGAAATCACCGCGGCAGGCAGTACAATAAGCTACAGCTGAAGAAAATCATTACAGATTTAGAATATAAATAGTCAAAGAATCATAAAAGCATGACTTTACTTAGGCAGACATAAACAGATCACAGAAAGAAAAAGAAAATGTACAGACCGTTTTACAGCCGGCCTGCAGAGTGGAGAATTATTGCTAATTAAAACATCCTGAATTTTAAAATACTTTTTTTTAAATTCAATAACAGTGCCTCGAATGGCCGATTAGTGTAATGATTTATAATGTTTTTACATGAGGATATAATTTGAAAAACTAAATGTACATTTATCGTTATGAAAATAAATGTAGCTTATGCTGTTGATGCTCACAGCTGTAACTCAAGTCAGGTATTTTAACACTCAATTATTTCGTTCATTTCATCAAAAATGGTGATTATGCTGGAGCACCACTGCCAACAGCTGTTGCCTTTTAATATATATTTGAACATTATTTAAATAATTAAATGCTTGTGTTTTCCTTTTGCGGTCATGGCAACTTTACATGTTTTTATTATTTATTAGTTTATTCCACTCATGGCAATAAAGTGACTTCAGCTTATTTTTGTGTAAGCGAGAAAACGCTTTTTTTGTAAAGAACATTTTTCTTTCTCCCTCGGTGAATGCGGCGTGAAGGTTTATAAATCGGACGGTTTTGGACAGTTCAAATAGATGTGTTGTCTTGTAGTGAAGTCCACAGTGAGGCCCACACAAAAGCATTATGTGTTGTCCTTTATTACCCTTACCATAATGTTATATTTATATATTTCATAACACTTAAAGGTGGGGTAGGTCATTTTGGAGAATCAGCTCGAGTGCGCTAGAATTTGAAAATATGCAGCCGAAAAAAAAAATCTGCCTCTTCCTCACAGAGCCCCTCCTCCAACACACACAAATGCGCACATGACCAATGAGGGCAGGAGATAAGTTTGTGCACAGATGGAAGGCTGACAGGCAGGTAGGCCATCCAGTTACTTTAGCCGGGCCGGCTCAGATGATTGGTCGTGCTTTTTACAGTACTACTGCACGGCTTCCACAGATGACGTTTTGTTATGGATTTTTTGTCAAAGCACTTAAGATATTCATTGCTATCGGGATGTTAAGAGCATTCCATGGAATATAACAAGTGTTTCTGAAATAAATGACATACCCCACCTTTAAATGAAATGTTTTTAGAAACTGTTATGTAGATACATAATTAATCAAATGTTTGCAATAATAAAAAGGAAAAATTAAAATAAACTTGGGAGCGAAATAGGTTAAAAATAATTAACTGTAGGTATTTATTTGACTGACAATAGAAAAAACACAGCATCATATTTTTAGGCTATCACCTGTTTCATAGTTCCATTTGTTGAGTATGAATATTATTGATCAGTGTGTTTTCCCTGCTGGAGAGACACAGAGTGTCATCTGTCCAGCTGATCCATACAGTGTATATATGTTTTATCCATCAATAAGAGCAGAGTCATATCAGGTGAAAGCTGCATTCATGGATTTATTTTTTTAAAACACTGAATCCAACAACTGACACATTACATGTTATACTGTGTGCGCATCCGTCGGCTTGTTTTGGTATATTTCTTCCCTCTAGTAGCCACAAAATCAAATAATACAGCTTTAAAAATATTTAAAAAGTATAAGATAAAGTTTAGCAGAGCTACTTTGTTGGTGTTTTATAGCTAGTGAGTGCTGGAATGCTTCTCAAAGAACAACATTTACTGAACAATGCAGTTAAATAGGCTGAGAGAACTGGATCATGTAGCGCCGGGATCACGCTCTACAATCCCTATTTTATTAATTTGACATTTAATTAATTTAGTTGATGAAAGCACTTTAGGGTGTCAAGGCTCCGTCAGATCACGCTTAAAATAAAACAAAATGTGTTGGAAGGCAAGATAATGTCAGAATAGAGTGGCGCAGTAATGAGTCCTAAACCTAGGAAAGGACTTCTACCACTTCCTGTTCCCTCGTCTTGAGTCAATGGTTTTTTGAACGTGTTTGCGGTTCGTAACGTGAAACAAGGTCTGTGGTTAAAACAAGCTGAAGAGATCTTCACATTTTGTCCAACGACATAAAGCACGTCAGTAAATACCCCACTGGTAGGAGCTTCTTTCCTGCAATATGCCGAAACCCAATTGGAAAATCCCATTGCTTTTTGTTGAGACAACCCTTTGCGATGCTTACTTCTGGGTCGGCCTTCAAAAACAAGTCATCACTGCACCATTCTATAAGTCTCTAAGATATGTTTTGGTTGAAAATCTTCTGCTTATTCCGCTTTTAAGAACCAGATTGCAGATCCCGCCGTTAAAAAGAAAACTAAACATACAAAACACGTAAAGGTAGCAATAAATTAAAATCTGTGTTGCTTCCACTTTTAACTTTCCCTCAATACACACTGAACCAGGAGGGACACGACGCATGGCCACTAGAGGGAGCTGTGACACCGAAAATAAAATGTAAATATTGAAAACATGTTAGAAAACAAAACAAAAATCAACATGAAAAAGAAACATTTTAATAATAAAAATCTATCCTGAACTGGATCCCATGCAGGATCAGTAGTGACATTCTGGTTCAGGTAGGTCATTTTATTCTTCATCATCACCTTCATCAGATCAGTTGGTTTATCATGACATAAGAACCTTAAATAAGCTTAGGTTATGGGATTGAAATATTTAATTTTTTTGTTTTGTTTTTTCAAATGCAAAAAGTGGAGATTAGGGATGTTGTGTTTTGGGTTTCTTTGTGAACAACGTTTCTTAGAGTTCTTTCGGGATCCACTGGGTTCCTAGTGACAGAATATTCAGTCTCATTTGGTCAGGAAGGGTTTTGATGTCCTCAGGAATGGATTATTCTATTTTCTTTAAATTAAAATTCAATGCGGGGCAGCTTCCAAGTTTCTGAATGTCATTCTCAGATTGGGTCCAATATAATGTGTGCATGAATCACTCAGTATGGAGATGCTAGCCAAGTTCTTAAGCATTGTCCAGTATGTTCTGTCAAGCTGGGAATAAAGGAGGTGATTTAGACGTGACCAAACCAAAGTTCAATGAAGCTTTAACGCAATTCTATACAGTTTGGGAACTCGCGAGAGATGTTAAAGAAAGACTGATCAAAACTGAACCAGAGATATGTCGACTTTTAGTACATAATATGGGACAAACTCAAAAACCCTGGATCCTACATTTTCCGCAAACATAGTACAGTCTGCTTCTAGACACACCTGCCTTGTGAATCCCACGACTTTGTAACTGCAGACTTTTCGTTTGTAACTCAGGCTTTTCTTTTAGAGGGTCAACCAGTGCAGGCCAAAGGACATTTAAGAAGTTAAGTGGTTCCAAGTATGGATTAGTGCCCATTAACCTGCATTTAAGTGAACTGGTACACTACAGAAACGCCTCCAGATACGCATTCCACCACAAGAGCAACAGATTCAAAATCCACATCAGCAACTTCAGTGTAAATGCGTCCACATTACCGACACAGTGTAAATGCAATGGGTCAGAGGTCAGAAGGTTCATCTATCGAGTGTTTGGAAGTTAATGCATGAGAAACAAGTGAAACAACGAGGTTGCTGTATGAAATCAAGCAGAGCGAGAAATGTTTTCTGTAAAGAAGGAACCCCAAGTACGAATGCAGACATTAACGCAACTGTTAGAATTCATGAATTTGAAGCAAGAGTTTTTAAGAGTTGGATTCAACCAATGATGGGCATTTGGGTGATATAGATTCATGGCAGATTCGATTATATAGCTACATTTGAAAATTTGAACTGAAGGTGGTTCTTGATTTGGACCTGAATCTGTCAATAGGAATGTCCAGAGTTGGAATTATGGTGACTTGCACTTTAGGACCAAGGTTGATGGACTACCCTCACTTGAGACGGGTCAATGCTAGTGGAAGATAGTTGTCTGGTTTCGGGCGCTCCCATTGTCATCTATCTTTTGGCCAAGAAAGCCTGTGAGTGGGTGAACGCGGTCTCAGTTTTTCTCACATGCCACTGTTTGTGTTTGGGACGAGGGGAGTCTAAATTTGAAGGAAGCTAAACATTGAGACAGCAAGCTTCTAAGGGCATCTAGATTTTGACCAGAGTTCTTTCATAATCCGAGGCTTTGTCTAATTCAATGTCCAGATTTCAAACTAAGTGACCCCTTTTGATAAAGTGTAGTCCAGTTTTGGGTCGTTGGTTGATTCAGATTCAGGTTTCGTATCTATATTTTCATCAGTGTTTTTCCTTTTGTGACCACGATATTCTTGAAATTTGGACAACCATCATATGACTCAGGCCAACAGCACTCCAACTTGGGAGGTCCTGAGTGCAGTCAAGTTTTTGGAGGGAAATGTTGGGCTGAAAATGGGCAGTGATGGGACTGGAATGAGACCCAGCATGTGTCATTTTGACAGTGATTCAGGGGATCCTGATTTGAGAGTTGTCCAAAACTGATCTGAATTTGAGAATGACTGGACGTCTGGAGAGGTTCTCGATCTAGTTGAGGATGTCCTGATTTAACCAAAGCTAGTGATGTCTGATTGGGTGGAGGATGGCCGAATCTTTGTCTTGAGTACTAACCTCAGGTTTGGAGTCAAAACAGTTGGTTGGACTGTGTTGAACGTTATCCACCTAAATTCTGTTTGACGCACTCTTAAGAAGCATGTTAGTGCCTGGTGGATCTCTGTGTATCTTTCTGCCTCCGTCTGTCCGTCCACCGGTCTGTTCTATTGGTCTGTAGTTCCTGTCTGTGGTTAGCAGCTGCAGCCTTCTTTGGCCGGCTGGCTGTCGGCGTTAAGGCGCCCCCCCTGCGGAGCAGATGGTTTGTGCTGGACCCCCGACTCAGCAGCGTTCAGGTCCAAACTGCCGTCTTGGATGTTCTGGTATATCCTCTTTGCTGCTTCCAGGAAGGCCTCTTCCACATTCTCCCCTCTGAGGCAGAAGAAGGAACACAACATTTTCAGAGATGAATAAACATTCAGTAAAGAGTCTTACAGGTAGATGAGATTCAGAACTTTATTTGTATACACGTGGCACCAGTTGCACATCAGGTAGTAAAACCACAAGTAAACTCTTCTCAAATTCAACTCAACATATGTCTGTATCTGCAGAAAATAGAACCTAAAGTATGAAATTATGAGTATTCCCAAAAGGAAATGGCTCTAGTTTAAGTGTTTAACATATTCTATATATTCTTTTTTTCAGGACGTTATTTCTGATTCTTTACTGTCCGAGCAGCATCTGAACGTTGTCAAGGTAGAGCTAATTTAAAAAAAAAAAAAAAAAAAAAAAAAAAAAAAAAAAAGGTATAAACTTTTAGGTAGTATTATCTATAACAGCGTATGTTTAACATATCAAATGTTGTTCTGAAAATTACTTAAGCTGTCATAAATGGAATAATAGTAACAAGTACAAAACAACTTACTGTTTATGGTCAAAAGGCAACATGAAAAAAATATATACTCAAAGTACCTCAAATTTGCAACTTAAATAGTAATCAAGTAAATGTTGTTACTTCCCGCTATTTTTCTTTTATTTGGAAAACCTTAAATAAACACATTTATATCTTTCAAGGGATCAGTTTCAAAATGTGAGTGACAAGACCTGTGTGTGAAATTGTATGCGTTTTATCAAAAAACAATATTCAAAATAAGACACTTGAGTATTCACAGGAAAAGGCCTATATATATATATATATATATATATATATATATATATATATATATATATATATATAGCTGAAATAGTGTGTGCATGAACTTACGTTTTTGCGCTGGCCTCAAGAAACAGCAAACCTAAAAAACAGGAAGTAGAAATCACATCTAAGGTCCTGTTTTCATCTTAATTGGAACATGTTGCTGCTATCTCTCTCTTTCTCTCTCAAAGAGGCCACACCAAAATAAAACCCTTCTCACCATTCTCTTCAGCAAACTGTTTGGCCTCCTCGTACGTCACATCCCTCTGAGCCTCCAGGTCAGCCTTGTTACCAATCAGAATGATGACCTGGACACAGCAGTCAGCGTAGTTATTGAACAAATATAAAAATGCATGATCAGTAGCCACATTGGCATCAGTATGCGGAGGTCAGTGATCAATTATTACAGTATGTTTCATTATCCTCTCTTGCAAGTGCAGCAGCTGACCGTTGCTACCCGAAAACTATGCAATTCAGCCAATGAGCGTCCTCAGATCTGATGGCTAAAGGGTGGCAAATTCAGCGTGTGTGGGAATACTTTGAGGTAACGAAAGAGTATTTGATGAAGATGGCTGCTTGTGTAAGTACTTCTGGAGAATCCGGACTTCCGTCCCCGTTTATATTGTAAAACTATGTCCAGGACAAGGTGTTTCTTTCAAAGTTAACCACACTGAAGATTATGGAGGTATGCCACACTACTCACACAGCTGACTTTCTGTGTGATAATACACTACTCCTTCTGTAAGAGTTACTATATCTAATTCAATAACTAGGCTGGTTGATTAGAATTCTCACATTTTTAAGTCTCAATTTGTCCTTTAGCACTGTTTGCCATGTTTTGTTGATGTTTGTAGTGTAATGGAATTCCGGCATGTGTGTGTGTGTGTGTGTTAGTGTTGCACGGTGTACCGATACTTGAAAGTTACCGCGATACCCTGCCGTTAAAAACATTACGATTCCTCCGTTTCATTAGTATCGGTACTTTAAGAATGACGGGGAAAAGTACTCCGGTGAGAAAGCGCTGTTTTAATAAGAGCCGTTTGTGTTCAGCGCTCTGCTTCCACTCCATGCACTGCAGCCGTGCCTGCAGTCCCTCCCCTCTCTCGTGCACGCGCTAGCTGCCAGAGCACGTGAGAAAACGAGAAGCATGGCTGTAAGTGGGAGTGCAACTGCCGCTGCGCCTCGGCTTGTTGACAAAAAGCGAAATTTGGAAGTATTTGAGCTACAGTGGGGCAAAAAAGTATTTAGTCAGCCACCAATTGTGCAAGTTCTCCCACTTAAAAAGATGAGAGGCCTGTAATTGTCATCCTAGGTACACTTCAACTATGAGAGACAGAATGGGGGGAAAGAATCCAGGAAGTCACATTGTAGGATTTTTAATGAATTCATTGGTAAATTCCTCGGTAAAATAAGTATTTGGTCACCTACAAACAAACAAGATTTCTGGCTCTCACAGACCTGTAACTTCTTCTTTAAGAGCCTCCTCTGTCCTCCACTCGTTAACTGTATTAATGGCACCCGTTTGAACTCGCTATGGCCAATACCAAAGAGCTGTCAAAGGACACCAGAAACTAAATTGTAGACCTGCACCAGGCTGGGAAGACTGAATCTGCCCCACTGTATATCTCTGACAGTGAGGGCAAGCCTACGGACACCACGAGGCTGTAAGAAATGTATTAATTTTATTTAATAAGAATTCTTGTCATTTATTTCATTTATTGTTCTCATTGTTTAAAAGTTTGTGTTATGGTTCTAGTGTGAAATAAAGCACAATAATTACATTTAAGACTGTTTCCCTTTTTTTAAGTAAAGTATCAAAAAAGAATCGGAATCGCAATTCTTGACTTGGCATCGAAACCAAAATGTTGGTATCGTGACAACACTAGTGTGTGTGTGTGTTAACTCACGGTGTTGGGGTTGGTCAGGTTCCTGGCATCTGTTAACCAGCTGCTCAAGTGATTATAAGTACTTCTCCTGGACACACAGAGACAAAAACAAAGTTATTCATCAAAGGATCAAACTAATATGAAACCTCCCACACTAACTCCCCTCTCCCGGTCAGTACCTGGTGATGTCGTACACCATGAGGGCCCCTGCGGCCCCCCTGTAGTAGGACCTGGTGACGGCCCTGAAGCGCTCCTGACCGGCCGTGTCCCAAATCTGCAGCTTCACTTTCTGACTATTGACCTCCATGATCCTTGTCCCGAACTCCACCCCGATGGTGTGAGGACAGTCTGCCATGACTGTGCACACACATCCAAAATATTCATTATTATGACAGTTTAACTAGAAAACAGCCAACAACACAGGACGCTGCTTTTTTTCTTCTTATTTTACGTGAAGGTATATCATTTGATATGAACTAATAATGTACTTTGGGCATTGATTCACACAAACAACTGTTCTAATAACATATTGCATGAATCCAACCTTCATTTTACCCAGACAGATTATTTAATAATAATCTAAACACTTAATGTACTTTATCATTTAATCACTTATTCAGCTTTAAACAACTATTATACATCAGCCGATTGTAAAAAATGCACTTTCAAATGTTAAAGGATTGAAAATGATCATAGGAACAGGTGAATGGAAAGGCACCTAATGAGTAAGAGAAGTTGGAGGAGAGTAGAATAACAGAAGGAGAAAGAACTCACATTTTTTCTCTGTGAACTGGTGGAGAAGACATGACTTCCCTACTCCCATATCACCTGGAGAGAGAGAGAGAGATTCATTAAGTTAAGTGTCTGGAGGGAACCTTTGCAGACCATTTACATGCAAACAAACCTATAACAAACCATAGGAAAGGGAACATATGCATATTAGGGCCCCTTTAATGTTTGATTTGAATATCCCCATACTACTAAATTCAGTTAAAATAATTCCGTTGTTGTGTTTTAGTTTAGTGCATGGGTCTAAACACTACAATACCCATACACCTCAGCAGCAAAATTAAAGCTCTGTGATTGGATGTTGTTTAATAAAATGCAGAGACACATTTAACTTAGCTACATTTTTTTTGAATGTCCAATGGCTTCTTGAACTTATTCTTTATAACAGAAGAACATTATTCAGATGATTAGTTCAGCAGAGTTTGGCATTCCACTCCTCACACACTACAGGCATTTAGATGTTAAAACGCGAGCTAACACAAGCAGTCAGTCCCAGACGAGTCATCCGTGAAAAGTTTCACTTCTCAGGAAATACTTTTCACGGAAATAAACCCGAGCAAATATCCGCCTGGGTAGAAAATCTATTTAACCATGCTGCCTGGAAAAAGGAGTATGCAAGCGGAAATATTTCAAGGTACTTGGTCAAATGGTGTGAAATGACTACGTTGGTCCTATAAAAACTACTATTACTACTACTACTATTACTACAAATATAAATATCTTGTTTTTGAATTTAATACATTTGCCAGTTATCAACCTAGCAACAAAACAATTGACATCAAGTGTTCCTTAGTATCCACGAGGTGAAGAAAACTCTTACAAATATTTATCGTAAAAGGAGCAACACTGCTATTTAAAATCACTCTGTTGCAAGTAAAAGTACAAAAGTATTCACAACAAAGAGGAACATTTACTTTATAAAAAAGGTGAAAAATACTTGTGTGTACTTTCTATACTTTTATCTGAAGTACAATATTTTATAAAATCTGAATCTGTTAAGTATTCTTAAAATATGATACAAATATATATAATGAAGTAAATCAATATTTTTCTCAGAGATATAGTGGAGTAGAACTATATAATGTCGCATACATTTCAAAAAGACCAGTCAAATCAAATTGCAAAAGACTCAAGTAAAGAATATTTATAATAACATTTGACTTATTAGTAAATGTACTAATAATCCAGCTGGTTGCAATATTAGAACATTAGTAATATTAGTAACTAGTAGTAAGTAATATTAGTTGCGCTACCTGCAACAGAATGCAGACAGCGACGGTACAAAATACAAGAATGAAATTAAAATAGAACATAATTATTTATTCAAACAAAGGGAGTTAAGTAAATATTTGCAAGTTGTATGCCAATATTCAACAACAATAAACGTGTACAATTGTGTATATTCAGTGGTATATTAGTATTATAAAGATATGAATACTTCAGAGGGAGTTTCTCTCTCCCCCCCCCACACCCCCCCCTGCTTGAAACGCCTCCATTGGACTACTCCGTTTACTTCCATAACATAATGACATCACTATTTAACACTTTCTATACTATTGGCTAGCGCTCCAAAACATTGTATGTGATTTGACTGGGCTCTGGTTTCAGACAGAGGGTGAAAAGAGGTGCTGCAGCACAGGCAGTATGAGAAAAGTAAAGAGCTTTTTAAACGTTAAAGCATGGAGACATGTCCCAGTAGAGACACGACATACTGATATGAAGCTGAACTTGAGCAAAATATGTCCTCTTTAAAATGATCACCTGACTACCTGAGCCTAGTCAGGGGGCCTGTACTACGAATCCGGTTCAACCTAACCTGGATATTTTTTTGTTATCCGGCTTACCTAATCCAAAACAAACGCGCTCTCACTCAGCGGTCGTACGACGCTGGTTAGTTTTGCCTATCTAGTTATGTACGCACTCACATAAAGAGGGCGGGGTTAGCAACATTTGACCAATCCCAAACAAGGACAAGCGCACTGATAGCGCAGCGTCATACTTCCTGAATGAATATTAGACAAATATTAAGACGTTAAACTTTAAACATCCATGACTTAAACACTTTATCCAGGATCAAAGCCACATAGCTGCACCTGCAAGGTGAATACAGCTGCTAACAGAAAAAGTGTTTGAATGCGTACATTAACAGGTTTATGATATCACTGCCCCGTCTAAGACACGATCTGACTTTAATTACATTTGACTCGAGTGTTTCGTCAACTTAATGTGTTGCTTAAAATAATACTTCTGCATACAGTATGTGACACTGTGAGTGTTGCACGGCCAGATACGGCTCAGCTGACTCAGATAAGGAAATATATGATACATTATGATGTGATATGAATGATAATGGGACACATTGACGTCTGCACTCACAGTGCCGCGGACTGTACGTAATGTTACTTTGGTCCGGTTACTTATGTTGTGGCAGATATTTAATTAAGCTTTCTTAACGCTAATGTTATAATAGTTGATTTTTGCTGGCCGTCTTTCCTGCAACGGCAGTTTTTCTGTATTTCCTTTCTCCTGTAATATCACTTGATCGCTTTAAACTCCGCACACTGAGCTCTGATTGGTCAGCAGGCAGTGCTTTCACTGAGTTGAGCTCTTAGCCTGCAACCTAACCTGCTCCGGGCCAGGCTAGCCCGTTTTTGGTTGCGTTTCCACTAGGCCTAGTTCCGGCCCGGGGCTACTTTTTCACCTTTTTTCTGGCCCGACAAAATCGTGGTTCTATCGGGGCCAACAAGCGGGCTGAGTATGCTAAACTAAAGAGAATCGCTGGCAAGGGGGCTACAACTACAACTACAACCAGATGAACATATTTTACCGTGATTTAATTGTAATACACGTTTCAAAATGATGCCGAATTAACAACATACTGATACCGGTTAGTAAAAACCATGAATTAATGCTTTGACAAGTCTGCAGACAGACGGCAGGCGAAAAACCTTTTAAATGCGTGTTTTCTGAATGGAGATCGGCTAAGCTAACGCAGTATATGCTCCGACCGTCCACACTCACAACAACGGCCTATACAGACATAAATAAACCAGCGACTAGGGATGGGTATCGTTAAGGTTTTAACGGTACTACTACTTTTATCGATACCGCTTATCGATCCGGTCTTTTAACGGTACTCTTATCGGTTCTTTTGGAGAAAAAAAAAGGTAAACTAACTACACAAATTGTGAACAAAACTGACATTGCTTTTTATCTAAATACAAAATAAACACAAATAACACCTGACGTGGAAACGTTACTCGTGGATGGGGCTACAGAGCTGCTAGAAAGACAGTCAAACCAGGTGCATTCCTCTGTCTAAATGTGGTTTTGCTAAATGTTTAGACAAATTGCTCGTGTTACCGCCCTTACATGCTAAACTCTTATTACACGGTTGGTAACGAGCATTGTCCACATCGAGACGGGTAAAGTTTAACCAAACCTCGGAGCGCGTTCTCTCCGCCATCTCCTCCGTGAGTGTGTTGCTGCATGTAGCAGCTGCGTGTGTGTAAACTGCCCCGCTACCTCGCAAGCAGGCGGGGGAGAGAGATCGCATTTTGCAGTCTTTTTGCGTGTTAGAAACGGAGTTGGCGACACTAAAACTACAATATAATGTTTGTGTAGGAATAATACATATGACATATTTTTTACATGTCTCCAGTACCGATAAAAAGACCGATAACGTCGGAGCTTAACGGTACCACAGTCTTTAATAATTCAGCCCCGGGGCCCGTTTAATACCGGGGCTCGGTACCCATCCCTACCAGCGACTGTATTCGCCATGACACAGACAGTCTGTGGTTTGTTCTTGTTTAACTTTTGTCTAGTTTCTGAACAGATATGAGCAGCTGTGAGCTTGAGTGCTAACAGCTAATGTTGTTTTTCTGAAGATGACGTCACGGCTCCGCCTACACTGCGTTACTATAGATACTACCCCAGTTCCTAAACTGTAATGGAAGCGCAGCATTAAAGTGAGCCGGGCCTAACAAGGCCTAACAAAACCATACTAAGTCGAGCGAGGCCTGCGGTGGAAATGCGCCATAAGTTACCATGGAGACCTAGCCCGCTAAGAAGTGACCCAGCGTTGTAGGACCGGAAACCCAGAGTTTTCCCTGAAGTTAGCTCGCTAAGCGAAAATCCGGCTTCGTAGTACAGGCCTCTGGGCTGTACGTTCATGCAAGGTGCAGCTAGTCAAATGGACCACCCTCACACTAGATATGAAGCAGTCAAGGTCCAGAGAAGTTGTTAAAGGTCAGGAATGGGATCATTTCTGGGGTAAGATGACCATTATATATTACCATAGTATGGCAGGCAGATCACGGGCATTCCTGTTATGGTGATCTGTATGAGCGTTTTGTTATTATACTTTTTTTTATATTGTGAGCGATGTGAGGGAAATTAATTATTTTGAGAGACACTTGGACTGTGAATAAAACGAAGATTCTAGGACAGGGTTTATAGGTATTTATGTTTTTCTATTTGTGGGATGTCATTGGTTTAGTTAATTATTTAGTTTGGGATTCTGCAATGTTGTGCGATTGTCCCTGTTTTTTGTTGTTGTAACACTTCACATATTATCCCTTGGATTATTTTGAGATCTCTAAACCCATTACAAAATGTATCAATCAATAAAAAAATGTATATTAAAAACGTTATATATATATATATATATTTTTTTAAATAATTAAAGCTGAGCAGAGAAGAAAAACCAAGCAGTGTGAAAAAAAATAAAGAAAGAAAAATACAAGTACTTCAAATGTATTTTAGATTACTTGAATAAATGTACTTAGTTACATTCCATCTCTGGCCTTTTATGTATGTACCAGACCTCCTTCAGTGTATAAATCCAACTTACCAATGATGATGTATTTGAAGATGTAGGAGTAGTTGTAAGGTGCGGCTGTCATCTTGATACTGGAAAAGAAAAACAGGAAAACAAGAAAAGAGGTGTGAGTTCACGCACAGAGTCCACATCAGATCACACTTTATCTGTGAGTCACAACGCTGAAGTCAGCTTCTCATTTGCTGACATTGAATATTCTCAATTTGTTTGCCTCTCTTACTGCACGAATGTGCATTGGACATTTAAAGTAGTCTGGGAGCTTATTTAAACCCTTGCAAATGGTAGAAACATTTTTATACATGTAAAAATGCGAAAAAAAAGGAGATTCTACATATTTTTACACAACTAGATCACATAGGATCAGGTCCCTTTGAAAACATAAACCCATAAATGTCACATCTGGACTAGATTATCACAAATACTCGTTAATACTTAGTTTCAGACTTGTACTTTTTGTGAAAATGCGCAGAAGGGAGATTTTCATTACAACATTGTACCAGGTCCAAATCATAACCCACTATGCCTAGACTGATCATAAGGTCAAGGTTTAAATAAGAAAGTCTCGCGTGTTTTGTATTTCTTGCTAATTCAAAAATGAAATAAGGCAAAGGTTTCACAATTCTGAAACTGTGTTTAAAATAGCCTCTTTGCTTCCCTGGGATAATATAGTCCAGATTTGACCAGTCTGAACATAGCTGTTACTGATCTGGACCTTTTCTAAAGTGGTCAAAATGTGCAAAAAAAGAGTCAATTCTATAACTGAGCAACAAACAAAAGGAAACAGTCGATTGGGCTAACACACAGCTAGGCTAACAAATCGAGCTTAGCTTTTAGCATGAACCGTTAACTGTAATGACAGTCACGCAGTGAGAACGCAGTCATCTTTAGCAGAAGTATTACACAAAATCAGCTGACTTCCCTCTCTGATAAACCCTCTCATTCCTTTTTCTGTTAGCTTAGCTCTAGAGCTAACCGGCTAACAGCTGCAGTGCTGTCAACGCCTTGCTAACAGGCTAACAAGCAGGAGGCCAATTTTATCAAAACTAAAATTAATAAAGCACAGGACAGCAGGGATGAGGTAAGATGCTGGCGTTTTACCTTCGTCACGGCTGTTTATCCAACTGGTAAAACTGATATATCTACTGGTTAGACGGCTGGTTGTATGTAGTTAGCTGATTAGCTTAGCCTGGTGATCCGTCAGGAAACCTTTCCCCTCTTCCGCGATACTTATTCTCTAGCGATAAACACGGGAAACACCGCGAGACTTACAAGTGTCTAGCGCTGCCCAGCGTACGAGAGGACAGTATCACAGACTGACGGGGAATCAACCAAGATTGAGGTACCTTTATTATGGTATAGCCCAGTTAAGTTAAATTAATTCGTTATTTTTATTTCAACATAAATATGCCTTAGGTATAAAAGTGTAGCAACATGCTCAGCGATGGAAGTAAATAGCTACAGCTATCCAATAAATGTCCCATTAATTCAATCCATCCAAGTGAAGAAATAAATACAATATTTATTTCAGAGATTAAGTTATGTCAATGTGTGACCCAACCCAGGTTATGTACAAGTTCTTTAGAATTGTACTTGAAATTATTTTTTTTAATTACTCAAATCGAAATAAAGACACCCTATGCCAAACCTCTGAAATACTTTGATGATCATTTATATACAGCTATTGCTAATTTTACAGCAGAATAGTTTACCACCTTATACATTCAATTGTATGAAGGTATAATTATTCAATTATTGTATAAGAGTTTACTGCAGCTGGACGGCTCCAGCTGCACTGTCACACAGAGTGACACAGGAAAACCTTCCTGTCAACAGCCATAACACTTTACAACACATCACCTGTGGCCAGCAGAGAACTCACTGTACATTCTTTAAGTTACTTTAGTTTCTCCCTCTCCATAGCAATGGACAATTTGCACATCTGTAATTGATATATTATGTATATATGCTTCTGTAATACAGTATTGGCCTTTCATATAACTGTCTCACTGATATCTTTATATATATATTTGTGGTTTATTTTCCTTTAGATATGTATGTACCGTATAGGCCCTACTTGCTGCTGTTTATTGTTTTATCTCATTGTTATTACGTTGATACCTATTTTCCATCTTTAAAGTTTTTTAGTCCTGAACACACTGCTGCTACTGTAACTAAATAATTTCCCCTTGGATCAATAAAGTATCTGTCTGTCTGTCTGTCTGTCTGTCTGTCTGTCTGTCTGTCTGTCTGTCTGTCTGTCTGTCTGTCTGTCTGTCTGTCTGTCTGTCTATCTGTGTGTATGTCTGTCTGCCTATCTGTCTGTCTGTCTGCCTATCTGTCTGTCTGTCTGTCTGTCTGTCTGTCTATCTATCTGTCTATCTATCTATCTGTCTATATGTCTGTCTGTCTGTCTGTCTATCTATCGGTCTATCTATCTATCTGTCTATATGTCTGTCTGTCTGTCTGTCTGTCTGTCTGTCTGTCTGTCTGTCTGTCTGTCTGTCTATCTATCTATCTGTCTATATGTCTGTCTGTCTGTCTGTCTGTCTGTCTATCTATCTGTCTATCTATCTATCTGTCTATATGTCTGTCTGTCTATATGTCTGTCTGTCTGTCTGTCTGTCTGTCTGTCTGTCTGTCTGTCTGTCTGTCTATCTGTCTATATATCGGTGCTTGTATCAAAATGTATAATACACAAATTGTATATTATCAACGTCTAAAAAAAGCACAAATTACACTCAAGTATTGCTACTTTTACTAAAGGAGATCATACGAGTACTTCCACTTTTAGCGTCTCTGCTGTTTTTCCATCCTTTGAAATGAAGGCAAATATAATAAGTACAATTTAGTTTTAATATTACAATATCATTTTATAGATAATCTTTTAGTCCAATAACAACAAAAAGGACGTTCTCCTGAGATTATAAAAAATCCAGTAAATACAAAAAAAGATAAAAATAAGTGACAGTCATAGAAATGAACATAAGACTTCAATAGTTCATAGTCATGTGTTTGCAATAATATTGTGCAGATCAGAACAAATGCAAGTTTCAATTATAGCCAGTGGAGGGTGGGTACATTTCCTGAAGTACTGTACTTAAGTACAATTTGTACGTACCTGCTCTGTCCTTTAAAAATCATGTATCTCTAGCAGTGTTATTGAAATGTTTCTGATAAACTGAAGAGCAAGTGATCCCATATGTGTTGAGAAAATGGTCCTAATAAACTATTTAGAAATTGTCTTGGCTAATTTGGAAATGCTTTGTTAAAAAGCTGAAAACAGGTTTTTGTTCTGGGAAAAACACAACAAAGTTACAACATGATGACGTTATAGAATATGATGCATTGCTGTAGTAGAACAAGGTTCTACTTGTATCATATCATATCATTTATAACAGTAAAACGCTTTCTGGAAACGTTGTAGAATTATACTTAAAGTATACTTTGCTGAGATATTTACTTTCACTAACATAACAGTTCACATTCAAGACTTGGACTTGTAGTGAAATCATTTCAGTGTGTTACTTTTACTGCAAGATCTGAATACATGGTCCACCACTGATTATAACTCACAATGACATCAGAGAGTTCACGTGGAATGAAAGATCAAAAACAATTCAAACAAATGAGCGACCTGATATTCACAAATGTAACTGAACAGAGAAGATGTTTTACACTCACAGAAGATTTACAACAATTTGACAGACTTCACCACACAGGACAAAACACACTCCAGCTGTCTCTGAGTGGCTTGGAAGAAGCTGCTCCAAAGAACAGCAGGAAGTAGACAAAAATGAAATACTGTTAATTAAGATATAAAAATTAAAAAATTAATTTAGATTAGTGGTTTAAATTAATACAGAAAGTGTGATGTGAGTGTTTCACGTGTGTGTTCAGTAAAATAAAACTACCACTTTGGAAATGTCCAAAAACATCCATATTGTTCTGTCCAAACCATGGTCCAAACGCAATCAGGTGTCTGCATGATCAGATGGTTATTAACACATGGTGTTTGTGCAGACAGTCTGTAAAAGTTTGTAATGTTGAGCTGGTTGAACATTTCACAATCAATTTGTACATTTAACTGTAATTGTTCTTGACCTGAGTGTCTTTGTCAGCATGTGCACACATTTGGTTGTGTGATGTGTTTAATGATGACCCTGATGGAGGCTACAAGCCCAAGCACATACAAAGTTATTCTTTACGCACTAGCTTGAATTATCTTGACTTGTACGGTTTGCTGATACAAGGTCATTCCTCGGTACTAATACAACATATTGCAATAAAGTACACAGAAAATATGAAAAGTTGACTTTCACATAACTGTATTAGGTTAGTTGAAAGCAATAATATTACATTGAACCTAATCTTTTTATTTAAACTTAATATTACTGCTTTCAACTAACCTAATACAAATATGTAAATTCTCTTTATATAATACATTTAATTAAAGTAAATGGTTTTCAAGTCTTTATAAAGAAAATAATTTACTAATTTGTGCTAACCTGCTCATATTCCTCACAGATTCATCTGTTTATTTTGTATGTGAATTTTCTGTTGACGCAGATTGCTTTTTTAAAGTTCACCACACAACAGCGACTGGAATATCTTCATGTAATGGAGAAAGGCCAGAACAGTGTCATGTTAGACTGTACATGTTAAGCTTTAGGACTCAAGCAGTTCAAAGATATTCAGTTAGAAATAATAAGTTGTTGTTTGTGGTTCCTAGGTTGCGAGAACTGTAGCTTGTAGATTTCATGATGAGGATGATGATGATGATGATGATGAGGATGATGGATACATAGTCGGTGTCAAGCAGCAGCTTTGGTTTCCCACTCCTGTGAAAACAGTAACAAACTGACTCAATATTGAGGATGATGGATGTAAATGATCTGAATCAGATGAAAAGAGATTCTCTGAACGGAAGCTTTAACCAGCAGCTGTTGGTGTGACAATCTGACCTTCCTCTTCTGGAAAACGTTCCCATGTTCGATGAACAGCGATGAAGGAGCTCGTCTCAGAGAGTTTTTAGCGGAGGCCGTGCGCCGCAGCAGAGGGTTCAGGAATCCCGCCTGGATCGGGACAAAAGAGTTTCCCATCACTATCATGTACAGTGGTCATATTATTGTATGTACAATCATATTTTGCTCTCTATAACCAGAGGTGGGAGAAGTACTCAGATCTTGTAAAAGTAGAATTACCATGGGTACATATACTCTGTTACCGAAGTCCTGCATTCAAAATGTTACTCAGGTAAAAGTAGAAAAGTATCAGCATCAACATATATTTTAAGTACCAAAAGTAAAAGTAGTGATTGTGCAGATTGGTCCATTTCAGAATAATATATATGATATGTTTTATAATGATTGATCATTAAAGTGTTCTCAAAGCTGGTAAAGGTGCAGCTAGTCTGAATGGCTTTGTATACTGCAGGGTAGCTTGTGAATTTACTCCAGGTGGAACTAAAGTCTGATTTAACACTTGATTAGATTTCACATCATTCATCCACATCTGTAAAGTAACTAAAGGTATTAAATACATGTAGAGGAGTAAAAGTACACAGTTTACCTCTGAATTGTAGTGGAGTAGAAGTACAAAGAACCATACAACGGAAATACTCAAGTAAAGTACAAGTACCCCACAATTGTAATAAAGTAGACTTCTTGAGTACATGTACTTAGTAACTTTACCCCACTGTTTATAACAATGTAAAATGTGTACATTATGTGAAGGCTTTAAAAGGACCAAGCAATTTATGTTATTTTTTATCTTCATTATGTGTGTCCATCAATCAATTTGTATCTGCTCAACCGGGGCCGGGCTGCGGGGGCAGCGGCTAAGGAGAGGGTCCACGCCAGACTAGATGTAAGATCTCTCCAGCATGTTCTGGGGCTCCAGTCAAATAGGTTTTTTTTGTTAAGAAGGTTTCAAACTGAGTGAAATTTAAACGTGATAAAAGCTGTTTGAGTTCTCTAAATGCAAAGGTTCTTTAATGTGTTCTCCTTTGGCATAGGGAACAGGGGACCATTCTTTACCAAAGGAAAGTAGATGAAACCAACCCACCATTTATTATGGCCTGAACATTCAAAGCGTCGCACCATACGGAGTAATGCTAAGAGTCTTAAAACGTGGAAATGAGTTAGCATTTGAACATTTCCAGTTCCCTCATCTCAAAGTCCAACGTTTTTGGTTAGATGCCTGAAATAAGTTCTGTGGTTAACACAAGCTAAATAGATTTTCACGTTTTGTTCTATGACATAAAATATGTCACTAAATACTCCACTCGTGAATGTTCAAAGCTTCCATGTGTAATAAAAACAAGTGACTAAATTAGACGACTAACCTGTTAGACCCCAAGCCTGTTTTTCAGGTCGAAAATGATATGAAACATTCATAGTTTATTCAATCTTAAGAAGCCCTCAAACGCTGTTTCCTGCAGATGTTGTGGTTTCGGCCCCTTCGGCGGGTCCATGGGGCTAAAGGGGCTAATGGTGCGTTCACACCTGTTCACACCGGACGCAATGTTTGAAAAAAATAAATAAAGATTCATGAAAATGTTTCCAATAAATGAATAAAATGATTTTTGTCCACTTTGTTGTTCAGATATATCACATATTTGTAACTAAATGATACATTAAAGGTGGGGTAGGTAAGTTTCAGAAACCGGCTCGAGTGCACTAAAATTTGAAAGTACACAGCCGAAAAGAATCCGCCCCTTCCTTCAGACTTCCTGACAGAGCACCTCCTCCAACACACATGAACGTGCACATGACGTCAGCAGACTGGTGAAAGTGGCCGCCTGTTGCTGGCGAGTCATTGAAGTACTGCTGCAATGCACGCCCAATGACGGCACGCCCAATGAGGGCACGAGATACATTTGTGCGTGCACGAGATGGAAGGCTGACAGACAGGACGGCCGGCTAAACGGATTGGTCGTGCTTTTTACAGTATTACGGCTTCCACAGATGAAATTTTTGTATGGATTTTTTGTCAAAGCACTTAAGATATTCATTGCTATCGGGATGTTAAGAGCATTCCATGGAATATAACAAAAAGTGTATCTCGAGCCGGTTTCTCAAACTTACCTACCCCACCTTTAATTGAAACAAAACACAGTATAAACTGAGGAGTGAGTCCCGTGAGTTTAATGTGTTTTCTTCAATCCGCTGGGAAACTGCTCTCATGTCAAGAAGCATCAGATCAGTGCATGCATACACTGCATCGTCCAATCAGTGAGCGATACACAGTAAGGGGGCGGGGCAAGTGTCTGAGGATTTCACCGGAGGATGGTCTGGTAGTTCCTCGATTATCGCTCTTCCGATATCGCTCCTCGATCCTCCGGTACAAATAAGGCCACTGGGACGCTACTCAACACGGCGCAGACAAATCAACTTCCGGTGATACGAGACCGAGGAGCGAGGAAATGAAAAATAACCGAAGGGAGACGCAGCCTTTGTCCACTTCAATCAACTTTGTTTCCTCCGGCTTCAATCTCCATCACTCTTGTTCGTTCTCTCTATGTCTGGTCAGACATCAATCTGTTCCACGTAGCGCGCCCCTAGAGGCCTGGAGCACTGTGTGTTTTTGGGTTTGTATGTGTTTTGGGTTTGTATGTGTTTTTGACTTTGCATTTCGTTTTTGTATTCGCAGCGTTTTTCTGTTGCGTTTGTTTCGGGGTTTGTGTGTTTTTCATTTCATTATTTGCAGCTGTTTCCTGCTTATGAATGCCTTAATGGCCGTTGTTCCGAGTTTGCACCTGCCGGCCACCGTAATTAATCATATCTTAATCCCCGTTCATTAAACCCAATCACATAAACCAAACTGTAGGCTGGCAGTCGTGTGCAGATATTATATAAAGATTGAAGAAAGGCTTAATTGAATATTAAGTGTGGGGTTCTTTTTTTTTACTTTTGAAGTGCATATAAATTGACACATACATTTACAATTTAACCTTACATTTCTTGCATTGTGTACATTTGTGTTTTGGATCTATATTTCTGCACTCTTTCCCACTTCACGCTGCACCTGCTGCACAGCAGTTTACTTCTGGCTTAAGTTGTATCTTATCATACAATCTGCTGCAACTCTAAACGAAGAACAGTTCATTTTGAAAGGTTTATATAAATCCTTGTATGTTTCCTACCTGAGCGCGCTCACTGCAGATGGCCAGCGACTGTCTAAATGAGGTGCGTTTGTTTTGTTTCCCGGCAGACGTCAGGTTGATCTCTGACCCCGCCCTCAGCTGCACCGTCCTCTTCCCTGTCAGCTCCAGCTTCTGCACACCTCGCTCCAATTCCAACGACTTCCTGTCTGGAACACAAACACATGAGAGGTTTCTCAATACTCAAATTTCCCCTCTTCGAATCCTATTCTCGATTCCCCTCCTCGAGACTTGGTGCCGCCCACAGGAGATGCGAGCGGAGGACTGAGGAGGGGAACCGAGGAGAGAGGAGGGGAAGCAGCAGGCGGTTAGAGAAATGAGAACTCCTCTCCTCTGAGCGGTCATTTTAAAGAGACCTCCATTAACGATGACAGGAGGCACAGCAGCCCTCTGTCTGATGGACAGATGTGTTCATGATGACTTATATATTTACTTTTAATTCATTCACAGTGCGGTATAATGCGACAATAACAGGCTACAGATGCGGACATATACACACACACACATATATGTATATACAATTTCAGAATCAAACAAGAATGAGAGCACTCTCATAATAACGTAACACAATCAGAGACTGGATATATCCCCCCCCCCCCCCCCCCCCCTCTCTCTGGTCGCTGAAATGGGGAATTGAAATTACGGGCCAAAAGTTGTACAAGTATTAAAAAGTAAGCATAGGACACCAAACCAACTGAGACCCGTCTGGCCGCCGCACCTACGCACTGTACAACACACACACACACACACACACACACACACACACACACACACACACACACACACACACACACACACACACACACACACACACGATAACGTAACACAATCAGAGACTGGATATATCCCCCCCCCTCTCTCCGGTCGCTGAAATGGGGAATTGAAATTACGGGCCAAAAGTTGGATTTACAAGTATTAAAAGTAAGCATAGGACACCAAACCAACTGAGACCCGTCTGTCCGCCGCATCTACGTATTGTACAACACACACCTACACACTGTACCACACACACACACACACACACACACACACACACACACACACACACACACACACACACACACACACACACACACACACACACACACACACACACACACACACACACACACACACACACACACACACACACACCTACACAGTATGTAGGTGTGTGTGTGTGTGTGTGGTACAGTGTGTAGGTGTGTGTGTGGTACACACACGCCTACACACTGTACCACACACACCTACAGCATAATCAGGCTACAGCCGACGTGTGCTAGTGGATCGCTGGAGCTGTATTAGATTAACATTACCATGCTTATTGTAGTTCTAAGTGCAATGCCTTGTTGCCTGTAGCACCATCCTTGATGGAGCATAGTGTGGGCTGGACAGGAAAGGAGTGAGCAGAGGGTCGAGTTGTCGATTATTGTTCTGTTTTCTGTGACTATCTTCCTCACCCTCTCAGACTTTCAGTTGCGCGTGCTACCATGGAAACCAAACAATGGTGTAGCTGTATTAAAGTCCGAGTGGAAACAGTCCTGAGTAAATGTAAATCTGATTTTGTCAGAAATCGGGAGAAATGCGGGAGAAATATGACCCCGGGAGGAAACCGGGAGAGGGCAATGAAATCAGGAGTCTCCCGCAAAAATCGGGAGGGTTGGCAAGTATGCACACAGTTGGGATAGTGTCAGCTGAGCCGGTGTAAACAAACCCACGTTCTGAACCTCTATGGACATACCTGGGTCTGCCAACTCGTAACAGCCCGAGGTATTCAATGACTGACAGACATAAAGGGGGTGTAGTGAAGTGGTTGATCCTAAAAAGTTGCGAGTAACGAAGCATCACGATGGTATGATGCTAACGTTAGCACAGCGTTAGCTGTGGTCGCGGATCGGCCGGGAGAATGCGCTATCAGCCAAGAGTACAGATGAACCAGGACAGCAGGCAGCCTGTCCAGGAAGCGACTCAAGGACGGACAGCACTGAGGAGAGATGGTGGAAGTTGAAGAAGTTTGCCGCAGAGGAGCACCGGTGGTGGCCAGAGCAGGCTAGCCTGAGCAGGTAGAACTAGGCTAGCTTCTGATCGCCATCAGACTGGCTGGGTGGAGAGGACCGTTGTTGTGTCTTTTGTGGCAGAACAAAATTAAACTGCAGCTAAGCAGGTGATACAGTGAAGCAGGATCGGGACTCAAAACGGGAAAATGAGACGGAGGATCGGGCTTGTCGTCAGATGGAGCCACTAACGTTAGCGATAGCGTTAGCCCTGAAGCAGGAGCAACATTAGCAGGTGTAGCAGGGTGGACAGGTCGGAAGCGTAGCATCCGTAAAAAGTTGCGATCGGGTGTTACAAAAGTGTCCAGAACAGCGTGTGCAAGCCACTGAACGTATGGAAACTGAGGTAGAAAAGTTGGTCCAAAACTCGGCAGATACATTTTCGGACAGAGAAGCGGCGAACAGACAACGCCAGCGTCCTCTCTCTCCAAAAGTGTTGCGTCACAAAAAAGAAAATGAGTCTGAAAACTTTTCACGGACCCCCTGGCAGAGTGCCACGGACCCCCGGGGGGTCGCGGACCCCACTTTGAGAACCACTGCCTTAGCCTATCTGCACAGCACATCACCAGGACGGAGCTGACATCCATGGAATACCTCTACTCCCAGCGGCTCAGGAAGAAAGCCCTCAGGATTATCAAAGACCCCCATCCCCACAGCCACAAACTGTTCTGTCTGCTGCCGTCTGGCAGGCGGTACCGCAGCATCCGGACTAAAACCACCACTCAGGGACAGTTTCATCCCACAGGCCATAAGACTGTTAAACACCTGAACTTTTGAAACAACATCCATAACATTCATCTATTTGTCATATTGCAATTTACTTATTTATCTAAATAGTTATCACCATAATAACCGTATTTAATTTCATCTTACTGTACAGTATTGAATTTTACATTTGGTTCTTGTCATATTCAATATAGGCCTACGTGTAATCCTCCTGAGACCCAGAAAGAAAAAGGTTTGAAATTTTCTTTAGGTTGGTGTTAACATAATGACTAACACAGACTAAACAAATATATTTGTATTTTTGTTTTATTGTGTGTCCTTTGTAGAGGACATCGGGTGTTAGTTATGCGAAGCATAGTATACAAACAACATTAACATAAAAGTACATTTAGACAACATTAGAGCGAAACAACTCAATGCAACAAATACTGAGCCCTCATTTGTAGTACTCCATCCTTTTCTGAAATGCAGAGATGCATCTGACACTTGAGGCACTTGATGTATGTTTTCCCACTGCATTAAATAAGTATTACTCTGCTCTGAAAACTCACTACACTAATGTTCCCTTACTATAATTAATTAAAAATATTGACCTCACAAGTTGTCACAACACTGGTAATTACAAAATTACAAACTTACCATTTCTCTTTCTATACATAGTGCTTGCATAGCGGCGGGAAGTAGGGGTGCAGGGGGTGCTGCAGCACCCCCTGTTGGTGAGTGGTGTACATTTCAAAAACTGTGTGACCACCTAAATAAAAATGATTAAACTACATAAAATAGTTATGATTTTACTTAAAATAAAATTAGTTGTATACAGTAGCATATAATAGTCATAGTATATATTTGTATCAGTCAGGTGGCTTGAATTTATTTTCCAAATAAATAAAATCCGAGTCATCTCGGTCGTAGGTCGTGGGAGAGTAACGTAATTGACGCGACACAATACTGCAGAGTGACAACTTTCTAGAATGGCGCAAAAAAGGATTTTGGATTTTTTTTTCTCCAACAAACAACCCAATAAAAAGAGTGGACCACCAGCTACTCCTCAGCCCACCACCTCTACAACTAGAGTAATATGACACAGAAGAGACTGACACATCTGACTTTGATGCATGTCCACAGTAACATGTTGGACAATGTGGATGTATCTGCTCTATTGAGGGTCTTCATTAGTGCCACCCCAGGCTACATTTGGAGTTTTGTGAAGCCCCAACACAAGGTAAGACGATATTTCTCCTTTAATGCTGCTGCCGCTGTGCAGTGTTTTGCCTTGTCAATCAGTTAAAATTGAATTCATAGTTTTATTAATATTGTAAATAATATTTTCTGACTATTTGTAATGTTATGTAGGTTTGTAAGACCCATAGTTAGCATGTGGGCATGTGCAGCTGTTGTAATGACATATGAACAAACCGTTCTGTAAAAGCCTTCATAATATTGATAGGAATATAACTGGAAGGTTTGGTGTATGTAAGTGCAACTGAAGTGGAAATGTCGGACTCAGAGTAGGAGAAAAAACTCATTTTGAGAAAACGACCTTTAAAGATTGCAGTGAGGCGCTAGCTAAACCCTCCTGTTCTTTGGATGACAGCTTGCGCCTCGACGCACTCCCTGAAGGTATTTCATGTTCGGGGTCATTTGTTTTTTGTATAATCTTGCTTTGTGCAAGTGACAATTGTTGTTGTCTTCTCTGTGAACGTTTTTTTCGCCGTTCTTTTGCCATTTTGAGATTTAAATTTCTAGCGGAAAGCTAACCAGGAAGTGTTTTAGTACACCACGTGACGCATCTGAACGAATCACGTTGTCAGAAGTTGACACCAGCCAATGAGATTTCGTTTCTTGGTTTAAGACCCTTTTGTACTTTCACGATTGGTTGCTGATACAAAGGAAATGACCATATTTGGATCTGATGAGATTGTGCAGGAGAGACGGAGCTTTCTAACGATATCTCTGATGACATGGTGCTCACAGCGGTCGCGGTACTTTATGTTACGTTAGAATGCTAACTTTTGGTGAATTTAGGAGAAATCTACAGACGCAAATAGACAAACTATAGTAAAATAAACACTTAAATGTGTATTTTGTACGTTTTCCTTCCAAAAGCCTGAAAGAAAACATGTTATGGAATCAAAATAGCACAACATCTCAAAATTGACCAGTGCATGAAAAACAATGTTTTTCGCCTTTAACAAACAATTTATGCGGCTCGTATCGCCGGCACCGCCCTTTTTTTTTTTTTTAAGCGGCCCCCTCCCCACTTTTGGCAGCACCCCCTGAGCAAAATGACTTCCCGCGGCTATGAGTGCTTGTGTTGATGTACGCCATTTTGAAATACAATGAAATTGTCTTTTTCAAAGCCACACCCCCACATATGTCATATGTTTGAAAAGCCCAGGATGTCCTCTGTGGAGTACAACTGGACTTAATACTGTGGCATGTATAACCTCAAAGTAATGGACCAAAACCCAATGTGCTCCACAGAGGACAAACATGAATGGGTGGGTCTCTGGAGATAGACTTGTTGCACTATTTCTTATTTGTATTTTATTATATGTTGCATTGTTGCATTTTTCCCTTTAAACTGTGGGTTTTCTCCGGAAGTTTTTCCTTGTACGATGTGAGGGTCTAAGGACAGAGGGTGTCGTATTGTCATACTGATATTCTGTACACACTGTGAAGACCACTGAGACAAATGTAACATTTGTGATATTGGGCTATATAAATAAACATTGATTGATTGATTGATTGGAGGAGCCCGGGTCATAAGATTTTCATTGTCATTTCTACACTGTAGCTTATGTGCATGTGACAATAAAACCTTTGAATCTCGAATCATGTCCAATGTGTTGGACATGCACAAAAACACACTACAGGCAAATTAAAGCCCTAAAAAAACCCAATATAAATGAGAACATCAACTGTAAACTATAAAAGTGAGGTTAGGCCTTCATTTTTTCTGTTGGCAGAGAGTTTATTCATAATCTGAGACTCACTGTGGCTGCTGAATGTGGTGTTGCTGTAGGTCACAGAGTCTTTAGATGACACCGAGCAGGGGCGAACTGAATCCTGAGAGCTGTGAAGCTGAAACATCACAAACACTGATCATTATCATCATTAGCTGTCATAATCAAAAAGCATGGAAACCTAAACATATTTAGAATAATGGAAAATGGGTGAAAATAAATAAGAATCTATTTACTATTTTGGCATATTGTTATTTTGTTATACACTTAACACTTAATCCATTCTTAACTCAAATTACAATTGTTGCCCCAATACTGTAGAATAGGGGTCTTTAATATCTTTCAGGCCTCTTAAAAAGAGATGGATGCAGAGACCCCCAAATACATGTGTAAAATGTCATAATGAGTTTCATAATGTTTTTTTTAAATTGTTTGCAGGTTGGTTGCCTAGGGCACCAGATCTGGGGGGGCGCTGCGCTGGTAGTTCTGGGAGGAAAACATTTTTGACCGTTGGTGCTCATCCTAATTTCCAGCCTAGATGTAACAACATTCATAATTAAGTAAATGTAACACCCTTTTCACCCCGGTTACACTTTTCATTTGCAGATAATGAATTGATTGTTTATTATGAATTTTGAGTGTTTTTGGGTGGAGCTTAAATACTTGGCCATATGGAGTGTACCATGTGATCCAGTATGGAGGTGTTGGAATAGATGGGCTGATCTTGATATGTTCCACTCAGATGGAAGGGGTCGTCCATGTATGTGTTGGAGTTGGGAAACCTTTGAGTCTGCAGCCCACTGAGAAGAGGGGAAGAAACGCAAAAACTACAGGACAAGAAGAAGATGTGGGGTGCCTCAAGGCTCTGTTCTTGGACCATTTCTCTTTTACATTACATTACATTTCACTGACCCTTTTATCCTAAGTGACATACATTTCAATACTGTAAACATGCCTACGACAAATAGGATCAAGTATCTTGCCAAAGGACACTTCAACATGTTGACTTCAGGGGGTGGGAATAAAACCGCCAAACTCCTGATTTTCAGAACAGCGTCTCACATAAGTTGCAGTACTAATATTTATATTGTTATAGTTGGTTGAGGTGGAGCTCATTATAACAATATCTAATGATCTTTTCATTATGGATTAACCTGCTGATTATTTTCCCATCAATCGACTGAAGGTTAGGGTTAGGTTTTGAGAAAAAAGTATAAATAGTGAGAAATGCTTTCACAAATTAACCGGAGCCATTGGCGGCCGGCCCATAGGGGCGCTAGGGGCGCTGCCCCCCATCTTCCCACATGTTTGATTGTCATTAAAAAAAAAAAAATGTTTTTAATTTTTATTTTTAATGAACAAGGTAAATATTATATAGTTGGTATCAGTAAAATGTATAATCTAAAATAAAATCTCGTTTAAAATTGTGTTACGATGTCTAAAGTTACTGATAAGTTTCCTGTCTGGCCGTAGCGTGTATCATTACCCTCTCTCGTCTGGGCGCTAAGAAAGGAGCCCTCACTCAGCCCCAGCAGCATCCAACACATTGCTGACTGTTGCTCTCTGTAAACTATGCCGCCGAAACATCATTTCTGCCAATCAGCGTCGTCAGATCGGCTAGAAAGGGTCCGTCTTGTGTAAAACTCTCTGGAGAGTTTGCGAGTCACGTGGCTGAATTGTTACGTTTGACAGGCAGCCTTTCAGTTACGATCGTTAACATCAGTGGGCCTCAGCAAATGATGGTGAGAAGCTAAACTATCTATTAATGATGTCAATTACAGGGAGTGTGATTTTAACTGTGTGTGTTACTAGCTGGATGCAAACAGGTAAACGCTGTCTTTTGTTTCCCATGCTTGCTCTTCAAACAGCCGGGGACAGATACTATGTGCCCGTGATAAATAAACACACACACACACACACACACACACACACACACACACACACACACACACACACACACACACACACACACACACACACATATTGTTGTATATAGTTGAGTTTTGACAGCATCCATCAAACTAGATTTTTTGCCTTAATGGTCTGTTTTCTAATATTTCTGTGTTTCTGAACCACATCTGTGTCTGCATATAATGTTCGTATTTAGTCTCCTGATTTTAAATGGGAATTCAATCATTTGAGTGTTCCCAAAGAACCGGTGTTCTGCAGTTTGTGTAGGCCTACTGTACTGTTGCACAGTTTACTCTAGAAACTATGTCCAGGACAAGGTATTTGGAAGTGTTGGAAGATTCATAGCTAACCACACTGAAGATTATGGAGCTATTGATCAGTCTTCTCATATCTCTAACATCACCAGAAGTCAGAATTTAAGGGGTAATTTCTCAAAATGTTCCCCGTGTGGTTTATTCACCATTACAATAGCCCCAACTAAAATAATTTCCACCAGCCGCCACTGCCCGGAGCCCAAAGTGACAATGTTTCTTTAGTCCAACCAACAGTCTCAAACTCAACAGTATACTGAATACATTGACATTAATGAGATAGTTTAAAGTAAAAAGAGAAAATCTTCACATTTGTAAAGCTAGAACCATGAAATGTTTTTTACATGAACAATTAAACCTTCAACATATCTTCTAGTTTGTCCTTTGACTAATTCAGTATTTATTGTAAACTACTTGGGTCTGGTGTGGGGTAAGTAAAGCTTTGAGATACATTTAGTCGACTTGACGTATAGTGTGGCATAGAAAGGCAAATAGCACATTTTGTTTTACGTTAACACTTTGACAACATACACCAACTGTTTTACCTTAGAGCTTTATCTGTGTTCTCCTGAGTTTTGGAATCTTCGTCCTGTAGCAGCTTTAACCAGCGCTCCTTTTCACCTGAGCTACTCACCTGAAGGAAGGAAGGAAGGAAAAAATGAAGGAAAGATTATAAAAATATAATTATTCCTGTTTCTTTAAGAGATGTCTTCTCTACAGCATATATCTAGCATATTCTAAACCCTTTTGTAAATTATATATATTGGAAGAGGGTCTGCTTCCTCATAAAAACCTAATCGTGACTAAGGATAAAAAGGCGTCCTTCCAACTTGTTCATAAACTCATAAATATTACCATGCCAATATACATGTACATAAAAGCAAACTGCTCATTCTATAATACATTTCATTGGTCCAATCTTTCAAAGATTAACTGGTAAAAAAATCTAAATTGTAAATGTAACAATTAAAATAAATCTTATTTTGTTGTTTCCTTTAAGGATACCAGTAGTGATGTTACGTATTGCGCCGAGGCTTCGGAGCATGTGTCGAGTAATCCCCGAAGCTTTTTGTGAAACATGTATCGAGGCTTGTATCGTTTTTGGCCAGTGACGTCATCGATGACAAACGAAGCCTCGCTGCCTGTCGATACCACGTGACTGCTTCAGGAAGCGATTCAGATCGGTTGAACCGTTGAACCACAATGCTCATACCCATGGATGTATAATAAGAAGAACCATATTACCCCTCCTGTACCCGGGCCCGGTGACACGATGGAATTAAGAGAGCTCAGACCCTCACTTATATAGAGGTCGGAACATGTCATAAGTATATATAGATACAAGCATAAATAAATGTAGGAATAAAAACATGAATAAATAAATGAATAAATACAGGAAAAAATATCGTGCAGTGTTTTCAGGGAGATTCAGTGTGTGGGCTGCGGCTCAGCTGGAAAGCAGTTGACTCACGACCGCAGGGTCCCTGGTTCAACAACTGGTCAATAGGCCTACGTATTTTTTGTTGTTTATAAAAGCTACAGCTAAATGAGATAATGTAGTTAATAAATGTATTCTTTGATATGGTTTAGCCTTTCTCAGGCTACAACATGGTTACGTTTATGAAGGAATACAAATCCCTCTTTGCAATGTAGCCTCCTTAGGCTTTTCAATCACAATCATTCAACTGGAATAAAAACAATATTGTTGACATGAAAATATGATTTAATGTTCGTTGTTTAGAGTTATTCTAAGGCTTTACTCATTGGGAACTCGGTATGAGATAGAGCACACTGTATGTATGCTTCATTTGAACACAAACCCCCTGTTGTTCAAAGTGTGTAAAACAGACAATCTGCCTGTTTTACACACTTTGACCAACAGGGGGTTTGTGTTCAAATGAAGCCCATGATGAAGCCTCATGAGATGAACCCTTTTGCGAACCAATTGGCTGGAAAGCTTCAAAGCTTCATAAGGCTTCATCTCGCCATCACTAGATACCAGTGTCACGATTCTCATGTTATGTCACGTTTTTAGTTTTGTATGTCTAGGTTTGGGTTTATTTTGCTGTTCGGTTCTCCCTGTCTCCCTTGTGTATTGTCTGGTCCCTCTCTCTGTTTTTCCTCGCTGTCGTTTGTTTCCCTGGTGTGTCTAATTGTCTGATTGTGTTCACCTGTTGTCCTTGTGTTTCTCCTCCCCTGCTCGGCTGTTTCTCGTCTCGTGATTACGCCTCCCTGTATTTAGTCTTGTCTCTTCCTGTGTTTATTGTTGGTTCGTCTTTTGTTGGTGACTGAGTTCACCGGTGAGTGTTCTGTTTTGTCTGAGTTTGTTTCATTATCCTTGAAATAAAGGTTTATCAGAGTTATCTGCATTTGGGTCCTGCTTCCTTCACTCAACCGTAACAGTACGAACCAACCAAGAAATGGACGCAGCAGATGATCCATTTGAGGTGGAACTACAACATTTTTCCTTTTATTTGGCTTGCTGCTATGATTGGTGGAAGGGAGCGTCCAGTGTTCTGCAGAAGAAACCAGGCTTGGTGAAATTCTTACCTGGCTAGATTTTGGACTTCCTCTGGGTGTGTAATTTCCAGCCTGTTGACTACAAAGGTCTCAGTGTGTTCCGCCCGGAGTCAACCCCTGCTTCTTCTCCATGTCCTGCTCCTGTCCAGGAGCCGTTCTCGGGAACTCGTCTGGCTTTCGGAGGTCCACGGAGCCTCCAAAAGGCTCCTAAGAGAAGGAGTCGCAAGTCCAGGCTAGCAGCCCGTGCCCCAAGAGCCATGGTTCCAGCCCCAGTTCTGGCCCCAGCGGCCATGGTTCCAGCCCCAGCACCCATAGTTCCGTGCTCCAGTGACGGCCCACACAGCCATGGTACTATCCCACGCAGCCATGGTTCCGTGTTCCGGTTCCTTGCCCAGCAGCCATGGTTCCGGCTCCAGTGCCGGCCCCAGCAGCCATGGTCCCTGCTCCAGAACCGGACCTTACTGCCATGTTTCCCGCTCCAAAATCGGCCCACACAGTCATGATCCAGGCTTCAGTTCCGGTTCCCACAGCCATGGTCCCGACCCTGGCTTCTCGTCGCCTGTTGGCTCTCCGGCCGACGCCATCTCCCCGTGTCCTGTCGGCGTACCGGCCGACTCCAGCACCTCGTCTCCTGTCGGCGTACCGGCCAACGCCAGCTCCCCGAGGCCTGACACAAGTTCCCTCTCGAGTCCCCTCTCGAGTCCCCTCTCGAGTCTCCGTTCGAGTTCCATCTCGAGTCTCCGTTCGAGTTCCCTCTCGAGATCCCTCTCAAGTCCCCTCTCGAGATCCCTCTCAAGTTCCCTCTCAAGTTCCCTCTCAAGCCCTCTCTCGAGTCCCCACTCAAGTGCTGTTGGAGGTTCCGCTGGGGGTCCTGCCATTCCATGTCCAGTCCCATTGGGGATCCCGCCGACTGCTCTCCTGCCGGGGGTTCTGCCAATCCTATGGCCTGTGCCGTTGGAGGCCCCGCCGACTACTCTTCTGCCAGGGGTCCTGCCAACCCGATGTCCTGTGCCATTGGAGGTTCCGCTGGGGGTCCTGCCAACTCCATGTCCTGTCCCGTTGGGGATCCCGCCGACTGCTCTCCTGCCGGGGGTTCTGCCAACTCCATGTCCTGTCCCGTTGGGGGTCCCGCCGACTACTCTTCTGCCGGGGGTCCTGCCAACCCTGTGTCCTGTGCCGTTGGAGGCCCCGCCGACTACTCTTCTGCCGGGGGTCCTGCCAACCCTGTGTCCTGTGCCGTTGGAGGCCCCGCCGACTACTCTTCTGCCGGGGGTCCTGCCAACCATATGTCCTGTGCCGTTGGAGGTCTCGCCGACTGCTCTCCTGCCGGGGGTCCTGCCAACCCTATGTCCTGTGCCGTTGGAGGTCCAGCCAACACCTGTTTCGTCGGGGGTCCTGCCAACTCCATGTCCTGTCCCATTGGGGGTCCCGCCGACTACTCTTCTGCCGGGGGTCCTGCCAACCCTAGGTCTTGTTCTGTTGGAGGTCCCGCCGCCACCTGCCTCGCCCGGGGTCCTGCCAACTCCTGGTCCTCTTCCGTGGGGGATCCTGCCGAAGCCTGTCCCACCGGCTCCGGTTCCTGCCCGGCCTCCGGAGCTATCCCGTCAGCGCCTTCCTGCCGGTCCTCCGGAGTTGTTCCGTCGCCGCCTGCTTCGTCCTCGAGCCCGGCCCCCTGAGAGCCGCGGTCTTCGCCCTCGAGCCCGGCCCCCTAAGAGCCACGGTCTTCGCCCTCGAGCCCGGCCCCCTGAGTGCCACGGTCTTCGCCCTCATGCTCGGCCCCCTGTGAGCCGCGGTCTTCAGCCTCGAGCCTGGCCCCCTAAGAGCCACGGTCTTCGCCCTCGGGCCCGGCCCCCTCAGTGCCACGGTCTTCGCCCTCATGCTCGGCCCCCTGTGAGCCGCGGTCTTCGACCTCGAGCCTGGCCCCCTAACTATTCCTGCCGCTGCCTTCACCCTCATGCTCGGCCCCCTGAGTTCGCCCGCTGTGGTCTTCACCCCTCCATGGACTCTACCCTGCCCCGGGCCGTCCGCCCGAGACCCCCACCATGGACTCTGCCTTGCCCCCGGGCCGTCCGCCCGAGTCCCCCTTCTCGGCTTCTGCCTTGCCCCCGGGCCGTCCGCCCGAGTCCCCCTTCTCGACTTCTGCCTTGCCCGCGGGCCGTCCGCCCGAGATCCCTTCCGGGCCCTCCGCTGTGCTCCTGGGCTGTCAGCTCGAGATCCCTTTCCGGGTCCTCCACTGTGCTCCTGGGCTGTCAGCTCAAAAACCCGTCCTGCAGTCCCCCTCCACCCACCCTGGTGGCCCTGGTTTTTACATTTAAATGAAGATAACTGTGTATTTTATACACAGTTATTGTTCTATTTGTATGGTATACATCTCCCCTTATGCATAATGAATCTGTAATACGTTCCCTGCATTCCTGCCTTCCAGCTCACCTCCAGCACGGCCACCTGGTCACCGAGCATGCTCAGTGTGATCCTGTAGGAGTGGTCGGTGTCAGGGCCCGCTCTGACCTCACAGCCTCTGAGCTGGACGGTGTACTGAGGCGACCTCTTCAACTCCTCCCTCTCCTCCTCTTCCTCCTCCTCCTCCTCCTCCTCCTCCTCCTCCTCCTCTCCAAACATGATTAGTAGACCCGCCTCCACCCGACACCGTAAACTCTGCCATTGACAGTTCATCAGCACGCTCAGGAAACCTGTCAAACACAATAACGTCTGAGATAACTTATGCATATAATATAATAAAAGATGTATCCCAAAAATAGATCAGATACAATTACAAAAAAGTAAATAAGTACTAAATGATTTAGTATATAACATAAAAAATCGAAATAATACAATTATAAAACATCTAAAAAAAGGTCCCATGTCATGCTTTTCCGGTTATTACCCGTCCCCTTGTGTGTTATGAAGGTTTGTAGGCATGTAAACGGTCTGCAGAGTCACAAACCCTCAAAGTACACCCTGTAGGGAGTAAAACTACCGAAATATACCTGTCTATGCTGCCCCAGAACGCCTCGTTGGAGATTTCTCTTTTTCTTCCTGGGTACAGTGACGTGCCCATACCCAAATGGACCCATTCCGTGGAGCCGTTACGTTACGTCCGCGGAGCCGTTAAGTTAAGTGACTTCCTCACACACACACACACACTAAATCTTTTCTCAGCTGCAGCTCCGCCGGTTTCTCCTCCCTGAGAGCCCGAGCACACACACACAAACTCCCAGCCAGGCTGTGGGTGTGTGTGTGTGTTCGGGCTGGGTTTCGCTGTGTCTCACTGTCTCGCAGATGGCCACTGGGCTCATAGGGAGCCGTGCTCCAACAAGCCGTGTGGGACAGAGAGTGAATACACATACTTTACAGAGATGCTGTATGAGAAACCAATGTGAGTTTGGAAAATTGCACAATGTAAATCTATTCTAGTAGACCTCAACAATGGAATTATGATCAGTAGAAATGGCCATGACATGGGACCTTTAAGGTAAATTAATACAGCAAATACATGAATAAAGTAAAAATTAATAAAACAAATATTTAAAATGAAATGTTTCTTAGGAAATGTATACAAATAAATCAATTGAATGCAATAAAAACATATACAATTAAATAAAAATGAACACTATAATCATTTAATAGAGCATACAAATAATTTGTAAAATAGTTCAACGCAGATCAAAATTAGCTCCTACTCGACTTACTACAATACTGAAGTATGCCTAATGAGCGCCGAAACTTTTGATACCTTAAAGACATTTGATACTTTTGAGAAGTCACATCTTAAAGCAATAAAAGTTTAACTATTAAATAATGCAAAACAATGAATGGCTCCGAAAGTAAGTTTGAAGTATTTGGACAAACCAAAGTAATGGACACATGATAGTCGTAATCATTTTATTTAAAAAAATAACAATATCAGTACCTTTGTCTTTGTTGAGGCTACAGACAGCTGAAGCTCTCTCCTCCTCAGAGTCAGTCTGGAGTAGACTGGACTGAAGAAACACAACATAAACAGAAACTTCAACTTTATTATTGAACATTTGTCTAACTTATTTGGTCATGTATATAACTCAATGCTTTAGAAAGACACTATCATTTTCCATGACCAGAGTGCAGCCAACAGGCCATCATTTACATTTGTCTGTTTTTGCCTATATAAATAAATAACATTTACAAACAACAATGGTAAAGCGCCTTTTCTTTTGTTGTTTGTATGAGACATTATGAAAATTACTGAAATCTGACCACGTACTAGAACTCCATCTCATGTGTTGAATGCATCAGCAATTAGTGTTTGAGTCTTATAAGACTCAACAACTCTTTATGAGACATTCTATTATTTTCTTTCTTTAATTTGTTACCGTCTGAAGGTTTTTGTGTAAAGTTAGGGAAAAGAGAATAAGGAGAAGTTCTCACCCTGCCAGACAGCAGCGTGTCTGATCTGATCAGAGACAAGGAGCTCTGAGTGTCCCCTTCTCCTCCAACACTCACGTCCTCTATCACCTACACACACACACACACACACACACACACACACACACACACACACACACACACACACACACACACACACACACACACACACACACACACACACACACACACACACACACACACACACACACACACACACACACACACACACACACACACACACACACACACACACACACACACACACACACACACAGTATATATAAATATGGGGTTGGGCCCCACCAAAGGGTCCCCAGATTATTAGTGAGATGAATACTGGCAGAGGTAAGAAGAAAAAACGAAATACTAAGTAAACTCAAATGTCTTTTTACTTTCTGGACTGAACATTATTTGTTGTGAAAGATTGATATTTGAACAGTTATTGAAGTAAAGTAACATTTTCAATTAAAACCAATCAGAACCTCTCACACTCAGCCTGATAACTGTGGGATAACTGCTTTGCTCTTGACTTCATATCCTCTGATGCAATATTTTCCATACAATAACAATCCATTATTAGGTACCTCAAAAGCTAAACACACGTTGTACATACAATCAAATTATAGCTGTCCGATAAATGTAGTGGAGTAACTTCGAACGTGTTCTTATAAGCACAGTAACTAACACATTTACATAATCACTATCCACCAGCAGCTGTTAATAGAGCGGTGCAGGAATGAGTCTTAAAACCCAGAAATGAGTTAGCATTTTACCACATCTGAAACGTATATGTTTCTTGAAAACGGCGGTTGCTAACAAGTGACTTAGTGAGACTAGTAAATAAATAGTGATGTTACGTTCGCGAACGATCCGATTCTTTTGAACGGTCTTTGGTACGAACGAAGGGAACCGAGTCGTACTTGGTGAGAGCTGTTCTTTTTATTGTTGGTTCACTGCCATAAATCCACTCGCCTTTAAAGGTCCCATGTCATGCTTTTCCGGTTATTACCCGTCCCCTTGTGTGTTATGTAGCTTTTTCTGCATGTAAACGGTCTGCAGAGTCACAAACCCTCAAAGGGAGTAAAACTCTAACACAGAAAATACCTGTCTATGCTGCCCCAGAACGCCTCGTTGGACATTTCTCTTTTTCCATTTGTGTCTTTCGGGAACCGCATGACGTCATGCGGTTCCCGGAACCAAAATGGACCAATCCGCGGAGCTCCTCACACACACCAGAGTAGTATATACCATGCCGCTTTCGTCTCATTAGTATGCATAGAAAGTGACAGGTGACACGCCCCCAAATGAGCTAAGTCCCGCCTCCCCTCGCCTCCCATTGGTCGAGAGCTTTTTATGAGAGCTATGTCCCGCCTCCCATTGTTTGAGACCCTTTGATGTGAGGGGTGATGTGTTATAAAGGGTAGGTGTGAAAAGCCCCCCTGTGGAATGCCTTTGTTATCTATTTCTTTGATGTGTTGATTAAGGTAGTCTCTTTGAAGTTATGCTGTCTGGTCCCTCAGGGGGTTATATAATCTAATTAGCCTTTGCTGTTTTGCCCTTTGATCTTAATCTAGGTATTTTTATGAGTGAGACATGGTTAGTTGTCTAATTCCTTGATGTGTCGATTAAGGTAGTCTCTTTGAAGTTATGCTGTCTGGTTATCTAATCTAATTAGCCTTAGATGTTATGAGCCTGTGATCTTAATTTAGGTATTTTTATGAGTGAGACATGTCTCTCTGAAGTTAGGATGTCTGGCCGCTCAATGTGCCCCGGCCTCTCCCCCCTTTTCTCCACCCTTGCTCTGCAAGGAGATTGTGGGGGGGGTGAAATTAGATGAAAATAGAAATAGGCTCAAAACTAAATAAAAGACAGTAATTTCCACTTACCAAGTCACCTTTCAAAAAAAGAAAAATGGCCGAAATGAGACAACAGCTATCCGCGGGGGTCCAGTCAAGAAAACGAATGTCTATGCTGAGTGCAGATGCATACAGCCAGAGATCTGTGCACAAACTTCTCTTGTGTCTCTGTTGGTCAAGCAGGGTGACCCCTACTCTGAGACAATTAACACACACACACACACACACACACACACACACACACACACACACACACACACACACACACACACACACACACACACACACACACACACACACACACACACACACACACCACACACACACACACACACACACACACACACACACACACACACACACACACACACACACACACACACACACACACACACACACACACAGAGTTGCCCTTTGATGTGGGGTAGAGATAAGAAATCCCCTGGTTAGTACACCCCTCTGTGAGGTGAGAAGCTAGGGACGAAGTTATTTTGTTGAGACGTCTCAATAAAATAAACAGCCATTATTTTTCACTCACTAAGACACCTAAAAACGTTATTGTCCTCTCTAGATTTGATTCAAGGTTTGTTTTTAAATGATTTGTGTCTGCTAAGGATGTTTCTTCTCAAGTTTTTTGGGGAACTGTTAAGACAAGGATATATCTGTTTGCAAAGAGGGTACTCATATTATTTTAAAAAAGAGCTTATTTAGGTTTTTAGTACTGATACTTGGGGATATTCTCTTTAGTTTTGTATTCTCTTTAGTTTTGCATGGATTTTGGATTAGTGTAATTACTTTTATTAACTATAAAGTCTATATGAATAGGGATATAATAAATAAATAAATACCCTATTCCTCCCTCACCTGAGCTTATCCAGAGCTTGACTGACACACAGAGACCAATTAAGGGCTTTGATTTATGATCTGTATGACAGTGGCCATGTAGGCAGGCCACATCATGTAGACAGCCAGTCACCCTGTGTGAGGCAGACCCACATGTGAGCAGCATTGCGTTCAAAATAAATTAAAAAACTAAATGGGTCGCGAAATATACTTGGGAGGCCGTTAATATACTGGGCGGCCCACCCCAGTAAAGTCTATGTGGGGGAAATCCTGGAATATCAGATACAATTAGCATTTAACCAGAAGTGCGAATGAAGCAGTGAACTGCAGTATATTTGATATACATCCAATATATAAAAGGTTATGTTAATATTGATCAGCTGGTCAGAAACTTGACTCCATAGGAAATATAAAAAGATATATGTTGAGCGTGATCATAACTTTCCAATAACACAAAGTTGCAGATCCTCTGTTGCAGGTTTAGCCATTCAGTCAGCCAGGTGTAAAATATGCATTTATTATCACCTTTTCTATTTGGCCAACTAGTGATAATTAAATGATACCCTATTTATTTAACTAAAATATGCATTTATTATTACCTTTTCTATTTGGCCAACGCCGTCTGTTTTGATGATTGTGATCAACCTTAATTAAATGTGCTAATAATATCTTTGTCTCAGTTCATTTCAGAATGCAACACACGTACACAAAAACAAACTACTTAGTTGGGTTATAAAAGAGTTAGCTTATTAATTCTCTAAGTTTAAGTCAAGTTGTACATCATAGTTCAGATTACTAAGATAATGAAGCTTCTATTTACGTTGCCATATGTATAAAGTATCTACATACGTGTAATGTAAAATAATCAAAAGTTTTGACTGGTAAGATTCTCACTTTTTAAAGAGAGCTCCGCTCCCCCTCAACATAACAAGTCCCGCCCTCCTCACCAGATCATTTAAAAGTAGGGGTGGAAATAGGTGAAAAAAGAAATGCGCTCAAACTAAATAACAAGCCAGTCATTTACACTCACCAAGTCACCTTTTCAAAAAAGAAAAATGGCCAAGAGATGCCTAGATATGGGTTTAATCAGCGAGACCCCTGTGACAACCTACAGCCATCAGTCCGGAGCGCCAATCAAGAAACGAATGCAGCATCTGTGCCGTTTTCAGACGCCTCCAGCCGAAGAACTTCATGAAGAATGGACTCTGAAAAATGGCGATGTTTGGGGTTATGTATTCAACTATACGGCGAATGAACTGCATTTCTACAATCTGAAGATTGGAGAAACGTATGGACCCCGCAGTGTTAAAGCGACACTGACCTCAACAGATTGGGCTGTGTTAACTCTGGTGTCTTACAGAGATCTACATGCAACCACTGTATCGGAAGAAGTAGTGCATCGAGAAACCATAGTGGAACCAGCGGTGTACAAGATATTTGTAAAGAAAAGCAAAGAAACGCATACAGCATGCGAGATCAAAGAAGAGTTTTCACCGCTGTCCCTCAATGTGAAGGAAGAAGAAGAAGGAGATACCCCCCGCCGCCAGAAGTGAGAAGAATCCTGACAAGCACCGTATGGGAAACTAAAAGCGGACCATCGGGGCGGTGGTATTACCGTGCAAGCCGTTTAGTGACGCTGGGGAAGGACACCTCAGATGATTTTGTTTTGGAGTATTTCAACTCTACATGTGGGGTTTTTCAGACATCCTTTCGGGTGCCTCTGACTGCTTGGCTGAAAATGATTGATGGAAAAGCTACAAAGCTTAAAGAATTTTTTAAACAGAGTCAGACATCGATGGACATTATAAAGGTGAAAAAGACTCTCACTTTTGCAGAGGACTCAGTATCCCACTCAACATAACAAGTCATACCCTCCTCACCAGATCATTTTAACACTAAGGACCCCGCAAAGAAAAGCATTGAGTTTTCTACCTAGGTAAAAGTTGTTACGAAAATGTGTTATCTCTGTATCAAGATGATGTGTTTAAAAATGAATCTTGTGAAAAATACCAACGCTGTGAGAGACGTCATAAAGACACTCATTTTAACCACAGTGTTTGTTCTCTACAAATGTTTAAAGATTGTTACAAAATGTAAAAAATAAAAAGGTATGGAGACAAAATTAATTCAGGTGACTCTGTCTTTTATCAGGAAAACAAAAATATAATACAAATGGTTTAAGAGGTCAAATGTAACCATCTTGGACTTAATATTCAAAACAAAATACTTTATCTGAATACATTTTCTTTTAAACGCACTTTTCGAAATTATTTATTTATTATTTCAGTGGAACAATCCAGTTTCTGTTAACATCAATGCTTTTTCTCTTCTCTTGTGTTACTAAGATACTTTTAGACCCACTTTGGCGTGTGCAACACTTAACAACTGGTAGAATATGAAGTACTTTTGTAAGGATTTTGTTTTTAAATGGCGTTTTTTTTTGTTTTGTTGTAAAAACACTTGTTCAGTTAAACAAGGTTTTTTCTTTTTCTGATAACCTTACATATTTTTAGTTATTTTCTACTACCAAGATACTTTAAGATACACCTTGATGTATGCAACACTTAACAAAGGGTATAATATGAAGTACTTGGTAAGGAAGGGGGTTTTTCTTTAGGGGGTGCAAAACTTTAGAACTGGGTAAAATATTCATTAATTGTAATGAATTGAGTTTTCTTTTTCTTTTTGATTTTCAACATACTATTTGTACACAATGACTTTTTCCATATTTCTGACAAAACTATACTTTTTGACTTTTTCCGTAAAATCATGACAAAACTATTGCTTATTCTTAATTTTGACCTATTGCTGCGTGGTTGGAAATGATAGATGAAAAAGCTACAACGCTTAAAGAACTTTTTTTTTAAAAACTCTCAATTCTATAAATGACTCCCCCCATTCAACGCAATAAGTCCCACCCTCCACTCGGCAAATCCTCTAAAACGAAGGACCCCACTAAGACAACCGTTGTAAACTAGCCATGGATCTGAGAAAAACCAAGACACCCCCCGCGAGTTGCAGCCAGGAACAGACTCCTGGACTACCATCATCACCACCATTCTGGACCGCCGAATCCGGCTATACTACCGCTGCTGATGTTGCTCCTTGGGCCAAGACGTCTCTGTTTGTGGACACAGTGAATTCGGTGTTGGTTGATATTGTGGAGAGGGTGATACATCGGTACAGAGAAGAAATCTGCAAAGGGTGTCGAGTCAGTCACCCCGGCCAGAGGCAACACGATTTTATGAATGACATGTCCGATTTTTACTTCAGAAACAATTACAATGCGTTAATGAAAAGACTATGGCTCACCGACTTCATTACTGAGATCGACCAGACTCTTATTGATAAAGACATTTTCACGGATGATTCGAGGATCCATGGCGCTTCGGAGGCTTTTCTTCACAATCTCAAAAATTGCAGACGCCTCAAGGAGAGACTTGAAAAGATCCAGGCCGAGTTGGATGGAGAAGAAGAAGACTATTAACCAGCAGTTGACTGAAGCCAGGGGTTTATTTTTGATACATTGACTTTTCTCTCTTTTAAAGTAAAATAAAAATGGGGAACTACTATGCAAAATGCTCTGTATATATTGAACACAATATAGTCAATATCCTTTTAATAGGGGTGGTGATGAGGACGATTGAAAGCAGAATGAGTAGTGACCCCTGTGTAAAAGAACGGCTGAAGTTTGTAAACTGGAAGACATTATGGATATCGTTCGTTCTGGCAGTACTATTCCGGGTCATTGGGAAACGATTATAAACGAAACATTTAAAGTGGTCCTGGAATCTTCATTTTCCGAAACATTCTGTAACATTACCGCAGAAATGAAACAAACATCAAAAGTGTATCATGTGCTCTCACTGTATGCTCTGTTTGTAGATGTGATGCATCTTTGTGTTGAAAACAACATACACATGAATATTCTGACTGAAGTGAAAAAACTCCACCAGGATATTTTCAGTAATATGGGGAATTCCAAGCTGGAGACGGTCCTGGGGATGCTACAATCAATGTAACTATTGATTTTTATATGTGTGTGAAAAATAAAAAATGTGTTTTTACATTTTAAAAACTGTTGTCTTCATTATAGCAAGGGGAGTGTGTCTGATACATGTGTATTACAGTCCTTCACATGCACTGGTGTCTTCATTATAACAAGGGGCGGGATAACAGGGAAGATGTAGGATAAATGTGTACTGAAACGTGCGTATTATACACCCACAGAAACGCAGAAACACGGAAACACACAGAAACACAGAAACACAGACACACAGAAAACACCCTGAATCAAATCTAGAGACGACCATTATGAGTCAGATGCTTGACGAAATCTACTAAAACAAAGTACTTCATGGTAGTGGTCAGCTTTTATACACAAAAGTGTATCTTTTCAGTAACTTTCTCAGAGAATTTAAGCATAAATCTGTCAAATGTTCAAAACAGCCTTGTTTCACTGAAATAGCCCTCAAAATCACAAAAGGCCATTAAGAGTCAGATGCTTTATGAAATCTAATAAAACAGAGTACTTTCATGGTAGTGGTCTGCTTTTAAAAAGAAAAGTGTACCTTTCGGTAACATTTCTGAGAGAATTAAGCATAAATCTGTCAAATGTGCAAAGCAGCCTTAGGATACATGACAAAATGCCATTAAGAGTGGGTATCCTAACGAAATCTACTCAGAGTACTTCATGGTAGTGGTCAGTTTTTAGATACAAAGTGTATCTTTCGGTAACATTTTCTGAGAGAATTAAGCATAAATCTGTCAATTGTGCAAAGCAGCCTTCACTGAAATAGCCTCAAAATCACAAAATGCCATTAAGAGTGGGAATCTTAACGAAATCTACTCAGAGTACTTCATGGTAGTGGTCAGTTTTTAAATACAAAAGTGTATCTTTCAGTAACCTTTTCGAGAGAATTAAACATAAATCTGTCATATGTTCAAAACAGCCTTCAATGAAATAGCCTCACAATCACAAACTGGCTGAAACTGTACAGTGAATTGGAGAAATTACAGCACAGAGCTTTCTACTACGACACAGATAGTTTAATCTATGTGACAAGACAGGGGGGAGACTCCACTGCCCATGGAGGTTGTATCTGGGGGATCCCTAAAAGTTATGCTTACCAGACCAAAACATTTAAAAAAGGTGGGGATGCGTGTGAAAGGGGTTACACAAAAACGCATCCCCACCTTTTTTAAATGTTTTGGTCTGGTAAGCATAACTTTTAGGGATCCCCCAGATACAACCTCCATGGGCAGTGGAGTCTCCCCCCTGTCTTGTCACATAGATTAAACTATCTGTGTCGTAGTAGAAAGCTCTGTGCTGTAATTTCTCCAATTCACTGTACAGTTTCAGCCAGTTTGTGATTGTGAGGCTATTTCATTGAAGGCTGTTTTGAACATATGACAGATTTATGTTTAATTCTCTCGAAAAGGTTACTGAAAGATACACTTTTGTATTTAAAAACTGACCACTACCATGAAGTACTCTGAGTAGATTTCGTTAAGATTCCCACTCTTAATGGCATTTTGTGATTTTGAGGCTATTTCAGTGAAGGCTGCTTTGCACAATTGACAGATTTATGCTTAATTCTCTCAGAAAATGTTACCGAAAGATACACTTTGTATCTAAAAACTGACCACTACCATGAAGTACTCTGAGTAGATTTCGTTAGGATTCCCACTCTTAATGGCATTTTGTCATGTATCCTAAGGCTGCTTTGCACATTTGACAGATTTATGCTTAATTCTCTCAGAAATGTTACCGAAAGGTACACTTTTCTTTTTAAAAGCAGACCACTACCATGAAAGTACTCTGTTTTATTAGATTTCATAAAGCATCTGACTCTTAATGGCCTTTTGTGATTTTGAGGGCTATTTCAGTGAAACAAGGCTGTTTTGAACATTTGACAGATTTATGCTTAAATTCTCTGAGAAAGTTACTGAAAAGATACACTTTTGTGTATAAAAGCTGACCACTACCATGAAGTACTTTGTTTTAGTAGATTTCGTCAAGCATCTGACTCATAATGGTCGTCTCTAGATTTGATTCAGGGTGTTTTCTGTGTGTCTGTGTTTCTGTGTTTCTGTGTGTTTCCGTGTTTCTGCGTTTCTGTGGGTGTATAATACGCACGTTTCAGTACACATTTATCCTACATCTTCCCTGTTATCCCGCCCCTTGTTATAATGAAGACACCAGTGCATGTGAAGGACTGTAATACACATGTATCAGACACACTCCCCTTGCTATAATGAAGACAACAGTTTTTAAAATGTAAAAACACATTTTTTATTTTTCACACACATATAAAAATCAATAGTTACATTGATTGTAACATCCCCAGGACCGTCTCCAGCTTGGAATTCCCCATATTACTGAAAATATCCTGGTGGAGTTTTTTCACTTCAGTCAGAATATTCATGTGTATGTTGTTTTCAACACAAAGATGCATCACATCTACAAACAGAGCATACAGTGAGAGCACATGATACACTTTTGATGTTTGTTTCATTTCTGCGGTAATGTTACAGAATGTTTCGGAAAATGAAGATTCCAGGACCACTTTAAATGTTTCGTTTATAATCGTTTCCCAATGACCCGGAATAGTACTGCCAGAACGAACGATATCCATAATGTCTTCCAGTTTACAAACTTCAGCCGTTCTTTTTACACAGGGGTCACTACTCATTCTGCTTTCAATCGTCCTCATCACCACCCCTATTAAAAGGATATTGACTATATTGTGTTCAATATATACAGAGCATTTTGCATAGTAGTTCCCCATTTTTATTTTACTTTAAAAGAGAGAAAAGTCAATGTATCAAAAATAAACCCCTGGCTTCAGTCAACTGCTGGTTAATAGTCTTCTTCTTCTCCATCCAACTCGGCCTGGATCTTTTCAAGTCTCTCCTTGAGGCGTCTGCAATTTTTGAGATTGTGAAGAAAAGCCTCCGAAGCGCCTTGGATCCTCGAATCATCCGTGAAAATGTCTTTATCAATAAGAGTCTGGTCGATCTCAGTAATGAAGTCGGTGAGCCATAGTCTTTTCATTAACGCATTGTAATTGTTTCTGAAGTAAAAATCGGACATGTCATTCATAAAATCGTGTTGCCTCTGGCCGGGGTGACTGACTCGACACCCTTTGCAGATTTCTTCTCTGTACCGATGTATCACCCTCTCCACAATATCAACCAACACCGAATTCACTGTGTCCACAAACAGAGACGTCTTGGCCCAAGGAGCAACATCAGCAGCGGTAGTATAGCCGGATTCGGCGGTCCAGAATGGTGGTGATGATGGTAGTCCAGGAGTCTGTTCCTGGCTGCAACTCGCGGGGGGTGTCTTGGTTTTTCTCAGATCCATGGCTAGTTTACAACGGTTGTCTTAGTGGGGTCCTTCGTTTTAGAGGATTTGCCGAGTGGAGGGTGGGACTTATTGCGTTGAATGGGGGGAGTCATTTATAGAATTGAGAGTTTTTAAAAAAAAGTTCTTTAAGCGTTGTAGCTTTTTCATCTATCATTTCCAACCACGCAGCAATAGGTCAAAATTAAGAATAAGCAATAGTTTTGTCATGATTTTACGGAAAAAGTCAAAAAGTATAGTTTTGTCAGAAATATGGAAAAAGTCATTGTGTACAAATAGTATGTTGAAAATCAAAAAGAAAAAGAAAACTCAATTCATTACAATTAATGAATATTTTACCCAGTTCTAAAGTTTTGCACCCCCTAAAGAAAAACCCCCTTCCTTACCAAGTACTTCATATTATACCCTTTGTTAAGTGTTGCATACATCAAGGTGTATCTTAAAGTATCTTGGTAGTAGAAAATAACTAAAAATATGTAAGGTTATCAGAAAAAGAAAAAACCTTGTTTAACTGAACAAGTGTTTTTACAACAAAACAAAAAAAAACGCCATTTAAAAACAAAATCCTTACAAAAGTACTTCATATTCTACCAGTTGTTAAGTGTTGCACACGCCAAAGTGGGTCTAAAAGTATCTTAGTAACACAAGAGAAGAGAAAAAGCATTGATGTTAACAGAAACTGGATTGTTCCACTGAAATAATAAATAAATAATTTCGAAAAGTGCGTTTAAAAGAAAATGTATTCAGATAAAGTATTTTGTTTTGAATATTAAGTCCAAGATGGTTACATTTGACCTCTTAAACCATTTGTATTATATTTTTGTTTTCCTGATAAAAGACAGAGTCACCTGAATTAATTTTGTCTCCATACCTTTTTTATTTTTTACATTTTGTAACAATCTTTAAACATTTGTAGAGAACAAACACTGTGGTTAAAATGAGTGTCTTTATGACGTCTCTCACAGCGTTGGTATTTTTCACAAGATTCATTTTTAAACACATCATCTTGATACAGAGATAACACATTTTCGTAACAACTTTTACCTAGGTAGAAAACTCAATGCTTTTCTTTGCGGGGTCCTTAGTGTTAAAATGATCTGGTGAGGAGGGTATGACTTGTTATGTTGAGTGGGATACTGAGTCCTCTGCAAAAGTGAGAGTCTTTTTCACCTTTATAATGTCCATCGATGTCTGACTTTGTTTAAAAAATTCTTTAAGCTTTGTAGCTTTTCCATCAATCATTTTCAGCCAAGCAGTCAGAGGCACCCGAAAGGATGTCTGAAAAACCCCACATGTAGAGTTGAAATACTCCAAAACAAAATCATCTGAGGTGTCCTTCCCCAGCGTCACTAAACGGCTTGCACGGTAATACCACCGCCCCGATGGTCCGCTTTTAGTTTCCCATACGGTGCTTGTCAGGATTCTTCTCACTTCTGGCGGCGGGGGGGTATCTCCTTCTTCTTCTTCCTTCACATTGAGGGACAGCGGTGAAAACTCTTCTTTGATCTCGCATGCTGTATGCGTTTCTTTGCTTTTCTTTACAAATATCTTGTACACCGCTGGTTCCACTATGGTTTCTCGATGCACTACTTCTTCCGATACAGTGGTTGCATGTAGATCTCTGTAAGACACCAGAGTTAACACAGCCCAATCTGTTGAGGTCAGTGTCGCTTTAACACTGCGGGGTCCATACGTTTCTCTAATCTTCAGATTGTAGAAATGCAGTTCATTCGCCGTATAGTTGAATACATAACCCCAAACATCGCCATTTTTCAGAGTCCATTCTTCATGAAGTTCTTCGGCTGGAGGCGTCTGAAAACGGCACAGATGCTGCATTCGTTTCTTGATTGGCGCTCCGGACTGATGGCTGTAGGTTGTCACAGGGGTCTCGCTGATTAAACCCATATCTAGGCATCTCTTGGCCATTTTTCTTTTTTGAAAAGGTGACTTGGTGAGTGTAAATGACTGGCTTGTTATTTAGTTTGAGCGCATTTCTTTTTTCACCTATTTCCACCCCTACTTTTAAATGATCTGGTGAGGAGGGCGGGACTTGTTATGTTGAGGGGGAGCGGAGCTCTCTTTAAAAAGTGAGAATCTTACCAGTCAAAACTTTTGATTATTTTACATTACACGTATGTAGATACTTTATACATATGGCAACGTAAATAGAAGCTTCATTATCTTAGTAATCTGAACTATGATGTACAACTTGACTTAAACTTAGAGAATTAATAAGCTAACTCTTTTATAACCCAACTAAGTAGTTTGTTTTTGTGTACGTGTGTTGCATTCTGAAATGAACTGAGACAAAGATATTATTAGCACATTTAATTAAGGTTGATCACAATCATCAAAACAGACGGCGTTGGCCAAATAGAAAAGGTAATAATAAATGCATATTTTAGTTAAATAAATAGGGTATCATTTAATTATCACTAGTTGGCCAAATAGAAAAGGTGATTTTTTGGACCACAACCTCCAGCCTCTCAGGTTGATATTCTGGGCTCCCTCCAACTAAACATCCTCCCCTCGGTCATGAACCTTGGCGTGACCTTGACGAACACTTTTAAATTCGATAAGCAGGTCAGCAGCGTAGTCAAATCCTGCTTTTTTAAAATAAGACTATTGGCCAAAACCAAGTCCTATTTATCTTTTAAAGACATGGAAAGGGTCATCAACGCCTTTGTGACCTCGAGACTGGATTATTGCAACGCTCTGTATGTGGGTATGGACCACGCGTCAATTAAACGCCTGCAGCTGGTCCAAAATGCAGCTGCACGTTTGCTGACTGGACACAAAAAGCGCGACCACATCACCCCAATTCTGGCCTCACTACACTGGCTTCCAGTTCAGTTCAGAATTGATTTTAAAATCCTTTTATTTGTTTTTAAAGCTCTAAATGGGCTGGCTCCGGCCTATATAGTTGAACTCCTCCAGCGCTACACCCCAGCCAGAGCTTTAAGGTCTGCTGACCAGCTGCTGCTGGTAGTGCCGAAGACTAGGCTCAAAACACGAGGGCACCGAGCCTTCGCAGCAGCTGGCCCGAGGCTCTGGAACACTCTGCCCCTCCATGTGAGGTCGGCCCAGACCCTAGGGGTTTTTAAATCATATTTAAAAACTCACTTCTTCTCTCAGGCTTTCTAGCTAGAGCGGAGCACGACTACTGACACTTCCCTGTGTATTGTTTTTTTATATTTGCTGTTGCTAAATGTCTGTCTTTTTTACAATTACACTGCAGTGAAATGTTTTATTACATGTACAGCACTTTGGCTCGACCAAACATCGTTTTTAAATGTGCTTTATAAATAAAATTTGATTTGATTTGATTTTGATTTGATTTGATAATAAATGCATATTTTACACCTGGCTGACTGAATGGCTAAACCTGCAACAGAGGATCTGCAACTTTGTGTTATTGGAAAGTTATGATCACGCTCAACATATATCTTTTTATATTTCCTATGGAGTCAAGTTTCTGACCAGCTGATCAATATTAACATAACCTTTTATATATTGGATGTATATCAAATATACTGCAGTTCACTGCTTCATTCGCACTTCTGGTTAAATGCTAATTGTATCTGATATTCCAGGATTTCCCCCACATAGACTTTACTGGGGTGGGCCGCCCAGTATATTAACGGCCCTCCCAAGTATATTTCGCGACCCATTTAGTTTTTTAATTTATTTTGAACGCAATGCTGCTCACATGTGGGTCTGCCTCACACAGGGTGACTGGCTGTCTACATGATGTGGCCTGCCTACATGGCCACTGTCATACAGATCATAAATCAAAGCCCTTAATTGGTCTCTGTGTGTCAGTCAAGCTCTGGATAAGCTCAGGTGAGGGAGGAATAGGGTATTTATTTATTTATTATATCCCTATTCATATAGACTTTATAGTTAATAAAAGTAATTACACTAATCCAAAATCCATGCAAAACTAAAGAGAATACAAAACTAAAGAGAATATCCCCAAGTATCAGTACTAAAAACCTAAATAAGCTCTTTTTTAAAATAATATGAGTACCCTCTTTGCAAACAGATATATCCTTGTCTTAACAGTTCCCCAAAAAACTTGAAAAGAAACATCCTTAGCAGACACAAATCATTTAAAAACAAACCTTGAATCAAATCTAGAGAGGACAATAACGTTTTTAGGTGTCTTAGTGAGTGAAAAATAATGGCTGTTTATTTTATTGAGACGTCTCAACAAAATAACTTCGTCCCTAGCTTCTCACCTCACAGAGGGGTGTACTAACCAGGGGATTTCTTATCTCTACCCCACATCAAAGGGCAACTCTGTGTGTGGTGTGTGTGTGTGTGTGTGTGTGTGTGTGTGTGTGTGTGTGTGTGTGTGTGTGTGTGTGTGTGTGTGTGTGTGTGTGTGTGTGTGTGTTAATTGTCTCAGAGTAGGGGTCACCCTGCTTGACCAACAGAGACACAAGAGAAGTTTGTGCACAGATCTCTGGCTGTATGCATCTGCACTCAGCATAGACATTCGTTTTCTTGACTGGACCCCCGCGGATAGCTGTTGTCTCATTTCGGCCATTTTTCTTTTTTTGAAAGGTGACTTGGTAAGTGGAAATTACTGTCTTTTATTTAGTTTTGAGCCTATTTCTATTTTCATCTAATTTCACCCCCCCCACAATCTCCTTGCAGAGCAAGGGTGGAGAAAAGGGGGGAGAGGCCGGGGCACATTGAGCGGCCAGACATCCTAACTTCAGAGAGACATGTCTCACTCATAAAAATACCTAAATTAAGATCACAGGCTCATAACATCTAAGGCTAATTAGATTAGATAACCAGACAGCATAACTTCAAAGAGACTACCTTAATCGACACATCAAGGAATTAGACAACTAACCATGTCTCACTCATAAAAATACCTAGATTAAGATCAAAGGGCAAAACAGCAAAGGCTAATTAGATTATATAACCCCCTGAGGGACCAGACAGCATAACTTCAAAGAGACTACCTTAATCAACACATCAAAGAAATAGATAACAAAGGCATTCCACAGGGGGGCTTTTCACACCTACCCTTTATAACACATCACCCCTCACATCAAAGGGTCTCAAACAATGGGAGGCGGGACATAGCTCTCATAAAAAGCTCTCGACCAATGGGAGGCGAGGGGAGGCGGGACTTAGCTCATTTGGGGGCGTGTCACCTGTCACTTTCTATGCATACTAATGAGACGAAAGCGGCATGGTATATACTACTCACCAGGATCCCTTGGCGTCACTATCAAACACAGTGGGGGAACCTTTAGCGTACATTTTCAACTAACAGGGAGTCCCATTGTCTTGCATAGAGCTCCCTGGTTGGTAATAGACGAGTTGGGATCGCAGAGAAATGCTCTCCGCAGACCCATTCTCACAGCGTTATAAACCTTTTTCTTACTCAATATCAAGCCACACTTATTGTTTTTACTTCGGCTGTGACGTGTTTGTGTGTGCTCAGGATGATTTTCACGCTGTCTCGCTGTATCGCCGACCCGGAAACCACTCAAGTAAGCCAGCTCAGTGAGCAGCGAGCCTCGCAACGTCCCGACCAATCAGAGCACACTGGGCTCACGGAGGGGGCAGGAGCTCCAACAAGCCGTTTAGGACAGAGAGTGAATACACATACTTTACAAAGATGCTGTATGAGAAACCAATGTGAGTTTGGAAAATTGCACAATATAAATCTATTCTAGTAGACCTCAACGATGCTTATGATCAGTAGAAATGGCCATGACATGGGACCTTTAAAGGAACTTGCTTTCTTGAAGGCAAATTTGCCATAGATATAGATGATGGCATAACGCATGCTGCTTGAGCAGTAGTTTGTCTGGCTGAGACATGTAGCAAGTTATACATTATTCTGTGAGGAAAAAGTAGATTTCTGGCAATACAGTCAATCATTATCATAGTGATTATTTCGCAGATAAACCTATTAACCCCACCCCCTTAAAAACGGCTTTTTTGAACGGCTCTCGGAAAGGACCGGAGGCATAAGATCCGACTCCCGTAATTCCCATCATTACTAGTAAACGTCATTGCGCCAATTATTAGCCGCCTTATCTTAGCGGTGGTGACGTGTAGTTATGGGACTGTAATGTAGTTCAAAATCCTAAAGTGGTGTTAATCAGTGGAGATTAACCTGCTGAAAGAAACATGTAAGTATTTTCCACGTGTGTTTAAGACGATCTTTTATTCCAAAATACAATGAAAACATATCATTGTTTTCTGTCAACAGAGCCCTTGTGGTGCTAACGTTGGTGATGGCCTACCTTCCTCCACTCGGCGGCCTGCTGGAAGCTGCTGTAGCCCAGCACCAGGCTCTCTGAGCCCAGCAGCAGCAGCTTGAGCTGGTGCTGGATCTTCCCGCTGCTCTTCGACTTGTAGACCAGCTGACAGCCACGCAGACTCAACTCCAGCTGAGGCAGCAGGTCCTGGGCACACTTATAACACTGACACACACACACACACACACACACACACACACACACACACACACACACACACACACACACACACACACACACACACACACACACACACACACACACACACACACACACACACACACACACACAATGATCTATTACAAGGAACTGCGAAGACATCCTATAGTGTACAGTATTTTTTGCGTATTGTGTCTCGCATAATATCAGAGCATGGTAAGTCTGATAAGGAGTTGGTTCAAAATGAGCAGAGTATTTTCTTTATTAGTTGTTTTGTCAAAGTTTGTAGATTTACTACATTTCCCATTTAAAAAAAGTGGGTAAAAATATCCTTGGACTTTCTCAGGAAATTCAAAAGCTGTTTTTCCAGACGACAGTTGTGCGCCACTTCAGAGGACATGTGCTGCATCAACAAGAAGTCGGATTTACAAATTAGACGGTACTAAACAGAATTCCTAGGCTGAGTTTCTTACTCACTAGCTTTACTGAAAACTATGATTGAAATCAAACTGATTTTAGACTATGAGTCAACTACTTATAAGACTCCAATAATTGGAAAAATAGGAGCATCATGCATCAATGTTAAAGCAGGCTGTTATTTAATAGGTTGTTCATGTGGAGCACATTTTGAACCTTTAACTATGATTTTTTTTATTATTATTGTTTAATCTGCTGAATAGTTAGTCCAATAATTATATGAAAACAATGATTCAAGTAGTAATCAGCTGATTACGTTGAAGGCTTATGACTTTCATGTGTTTTGAATTTATACAATGTTTCATTTGTAAAGTAACAAATATAAATGGAGGTGAAGTAAACTATCCTAAAATTATAATACTCAGTGATGGGAAGTAAGTACACTACTAGAAAATGTTTGAGACTCTTGTATTATTGAGTATTCAATGTTTATGTTTATACCTCTACTCCCATCATTGTGCACTTTGACTTCTTTACAATATATCAAATATAATTAAGTAAGATTTGATTATATATTATTAAATAAAGCTACCCATCTAACATTACAACGAATAGCTCCACCTTTACCATCAAGTGATTAATGCATCAATAAATACAGTATATCCAATACTATGATGTACACTTTTTTCATATAATATATAATAAGTCGGTTTTTATTTTGGTCCTTTTAGTACATTTTCCATCCTTTATACTTCTTCTTCTTACAATAGTTTAACCATGTGGTATCGCTACTTCAACAGTTATGAGTATACAATGAACAACTAAAACGTTGACTTTAATTAAATGTATTAGGTTAGTTGAAAGCAATAATATTAAGTTTAAATAAAAAAATATTTGGTTCAACTTAATATTATTGCTTTCAATTTACCGAATACAGTTATGTGAAATTTGTTGACAAAATACATTTAATTAAAGTCATTGTTTCACTTTTTCAGTGTACTTCTTTCACCTCTGGATATACTTGGGTAAAGTAACCCAAATGTTATCACCTTAAACTTGGGCTTTAGTAACTGTAAATGGTTTGGCTTCTCACCAGCAGCACGTCGCTCTGGATGATGAACAGCTGTTTGGTCCACTGTCCAAGCCATTTCCTCTTCCACAGGTAACCACAGAGGCGGGACTCTGGGACGGGGCGTAGGCAGGGCTGGGAGGCGCTCCAGTGGATGTAGTGAGCTCGGTCCTTCACAGGCTCATCATCATCATCTTCCTCCCCGTATGACTCATAGTGACTACTGTCTGACTCTGCGTTATCTGAGACAGGGATGGAGATGTTTTACAAAGTTTTAAAAACGCGTTTCTTTGTGTGCACAGAAAAAACTGTCAACGTTTCAGTTTATGTGTTTGTAGATACCAGTGTTAGATGTGGTTGTGTTGGGCAAGTAAGGTTCTGCCTCCTCGTAGGTATCTTCATCTTCATCACCTCCTGGACCCCCTGGAGGAACGGGTGGCACCACAAGGCCCTGGATGGATGGGTTAGATTGCTTATCATCTATATATTCAATAGAATCAGCACGTATTGACTTTGACAAGAAATTCCTGCTATGTCAAACCAAAGTGTACTTTGTACTTATTGTTGTGTGTCTTTTATTGTTAGTCTGAACTGAATCTAGCAAATAAACATACTTGGGTTTCATTAGGCCAAATCCAATTTAATTCCTAAATTCATTCATATTATCTTGATCACTTAACCTTCCGTTTAACATTCAAGCAAAAATTGGCAGATACTGTAGTGTACAGATATTGAAAGTCCAAAATAAGCATTATTAAGACATCGGTATTCTTTGAACATTTCTTTTTTTCCTGTGTTGATTTCCAATATTTTTCTTTTTTGGATCAGATTAGTGTCGACTGATTGGTACGTTTTTCTGATTTGTGATATTGGGCTATATAAATAAGATTGACTTGACTTCCTCCCTACAGTCAGATCACGCAGACTGCGTGGGGCCTCACCGCACGGAGGGGGCCTCAACTGAGCCGCAAAAGCGGCACACCTATCGGCTTATGCAGCGCAATTAGTGTGGCGCGGCACGGTTTCAGACTCCACTAGCACCCCCCCGTCGACCCCTCATCATCTAACTTTGCGTGGGGACTCAAGTTGGCCAGGGACGGCCCTGCTTGACTTGTCCATTTGGAAAAAATGAGGATGTCAGGTGACATAGTTATGGGAGCAACAAATAGACAAGAGACCAGCCACCAAAGACCAGCCTTTACTTCCTGCTTCCCACCTAAATTGGTTATATTAGCCATGGCTCACTAAACCTACCACAAAGCTATTATTGTAAACATGATGCAGAGAGTCCCCTAACCTTTTACAGATTAGTAAGTTTTTAGGAGGAACACATGGAGGCCACTAAAGTCTCCCGTCAGACCAGAATTGTTAGCTGTTTGAACTCTGATAGGACTGCTCGGACTGAAGCCGCACTGCAAACTGTCCGACCTGTTTCTGACAATATGAAATGACCCAAATCTAAGTTGATGAGATCATATTCCATGTGATGTGTACTGTTCACAAAAACATAGACCGGAAACATATGTGCACAAAAGAAAAATGTGTTTTGCTCAACTTATACCTGCAGTCTTAAAGGTCTCCTATTGTACTATTTTGAGGTATATATTATAGGTCTCAGATATATGAAACACATGTCCATGATGTGTTTTGCTGAAAATACCAAACAGATCACCTATTCTAGCCATCCCTCATACCCCTTTATTTCAGCCCTGTTAGAGAAGTGCTGATTCTGGGTCCGTAGCTTTAAAAAAAGAGCTCATTCAGGAGAATTTTACCCAGATTCTCAGCTAAATGCTGCCATGATGAAACGCCATATTATGTTCCAAACCACATCAAGGATTATTTCTGAAACAGTATGGAGCTCAAATGCTTTTTCTCTTGCGGGTTTACCACAATGTGAGTTCCTTTTTTTATTTCCTGCTTTTTTACACATACTCTCCAGTACAGGTTAGCTCTGAGTGTTAGCAATGCTTGCTAATGTGAACAAAGACCATATTACATCCAAAACACATCACGCATTGTTTCTGATAGCAACGTTTCTGATAGTGCCGTGGGTGCAAATTTCCGATATCACGTAATCTACGTGATATCGGAGGCAAATCTGGATCAGCTCTGTTGTACCCCCGTTTTTAGAGATTTGGGTACGGAGGAAAAGAGAGAGGGTTTTTCATTTCTGACAATTATTTGAGTCTCCTGACACATATTTCTATATAAAAATTACATTTTGCATATTAGCGGACCTTTAACGTACAATTAGCTAGAAGACAAATCTATGGATTTGTGGGAAAACCTGGCAACAAAGCTGTAAACGGCTTTCTTAATACATCCATGTTGGGGTTTAAGCCTCTGTGGGACCACCAGAGTAAAATTAAACACCCAAAATAAAAGAGTAGGAGACACTATACCCATGGCAAAATATCAGTATTATACAGTACACATGAATACATCAACACTTCTACACCTTTGTGTCCTTTTCCTTGCTGAACATCACTCTCATAAAGTGAACTGAAGCTAAATGGCTAAATAATGGTTGTAAATGAGTTGCATATGACAACATTTCCCAGGAGATGGAGTTAGTGTTTGTGTGTGTTCTGGCCATCCATCACGTAGACCAGATGCTAATCAGCCGCCATCAGTGACCACTTCCTCCCTCAGCCAATAGGAGGACAGATAGAGGGGAGATGGCCTCATATGTAAACACTGAACATCCTGGCACTCCCTGCAACATATGCACACACACACACACACACACACACACACACACACCCACAAGCACAGACACATAGACACACAACCACAGGCACACACACATAGACACAACCATGTACACAAACACACATACACAACCACACACACAACCCTGCCTTCTCCTCCCAAACCTCAGGAGGACTCAGTCTGTCATTACTGACCCACATCACAGACTAGCCTCCTGTTTCTGTTATCTAAAATAAAATTCCCTTTTTTCTTTGACCTCAGGGGAAGCCATAATGATGACAAGAAGTGCAAGACAGTAAAAAAACAACCCTGTGAAGAGAATCAGCAAGGAGGAAGTATTCAGGTCTTTTACTTTAGTAAATCAGTATAATCAAGAAAATATAGATTGTAGGGTTATATTGCCTGTTTTTGTAAATATAATGGCAATGTAAAACATACAATTTCTGCTCAGCAGGCATTATTTGTTTTTGTGTTTTTTTCTTTTGACCTTTTGCAGTTCTTTAATTCAGTGTAGTGTTTGATGCTTGCCCCTTTTATGGATTTATTAAACAGATGGTAAGCTCCAAATCCTTCATTATCGTAAAGAAAGACCACTTTTCAACTTTATCTAGCTTCCCAAGTGGTGAAAGTTCAGGGTAAGGTATTCATTTTAGAGCAAACTGGTTCGCACTCCCAACATGTCAAATCTAAACCTTGGCCAACAACATATGACTTTGACCCAGTAAACTGGTTTTCGTGTTCCACCTTAATATTTTGTCACATTTGTTACTTGGCTAGATCTTGACTATATAGCCTCCTGCGGACGTTGAGGACGAGGTGTTGGTCCCGTTATATTCTAGTTTCTGTCTCTTTTGATTGAATCCAAACTATCAAAATCCCTAATGAAATCTGGGGATCTGTTCCTTGTGTTGATACAATTATTTTTAAATGTTTTTAACCAAAATATCGCTGCATAACTAACCCATTGCATCTTTAATTGATTTATTCAACATATTTTGAACTGAATTAATTATGATAAAGCAGAAAAAACGCTTTTCAACTAATTAAGTAACAGGTTAGGATAAGGTATTACTGGTTGGTGCAAACAAAAATATTTGTTTAGGTTTTCTGTTTAAATGTAGGCACATCTTACACACTGTATCTATAACCCAGAAGACCTAATGAACAACTTGAAAGACAGAATACAAGTAGTGCATTGCAATCAAGCAAAGTTGCACATACCCATGCTGATTGGCCATTGTGCAAAGACTGTCCGTTAGACAAGAGTTGATCTCAGATTAGACATCATCAGAAGATGACAACATGTGCAGAAGATGGTAAACACAAGGCAGTGATGAAGGCAAAACAGTAGATTTTCCATGCTGGTCAATCCCAGCATGCATTGAGGGAGAAAAAGTGAGGAATCCGGGGTCAGGTGACTTACCAAGTTTGCCAACCACAACGGTAAGTTGTGATTTAGGAGCAGCTCAGGACCCTCTGCACAGAAAAATAAATACATCTGTTTAAAAAAGGTTTCAAATATCTACTAAAATAATTGTTAATGATTCTCTTTGTAATTCAGTTTTAAACTTGAGTGGACATGTCCTGATTTTAAACTCAGTGTTACCTGATCCAGGAGTGTCTGATGATGATGGACAGCTCATGATCATGTACTCAGTGTCTTCCACTGGAAACACAACAAACACATCCATCAGCAAACCTAAGAAGTGCTACAACTGAATATGATCATTTTATCAGTTAAACTGCTTTCTAGATCTTACACTCCAACCGCCACTTCAACTTACACACATTACAATTCTCTTCAGGACTTTGACTGAAATGTTCTATATTTAGCAAACAAATGGCCAATTTGACTTCTTTCAGTCACTCTGAAAGCCTTCAATTGAAAATATTGTCAAAATTCTTTAGTAGTGTATATCATTATTGCTGATACTACTACTGTAAGAAGAGGCGCGTTCACACCGCAGTACTTTTCCCACTTTAGTTCCGATATAGTTCCGAAATGTTGCGTTCACACCAAAAAAATCCGGAACTAAAATGAGTTCATAAGAAACTTTGTACCCCCTTTTCCGTCCCTGCTAGAGAGCAGGGACTTTCATGTGAGAAAAAGGTTCCTATTTCTGATTGGCTGGGCGGAATGCAAACCACGCCCCGTAAAACTCCCAAAAAGTTTTGTGAAGCCGCCATTTTATTATCCTGGCATTAGCATTATTAGCATTAGTCCAGCGCACAAACGCAGAGAGACTAACTTATGGCAACTTCTACTGAAGCCAGTCCCCAACTCCGGGGACTTCCGGCCGGGGACTTCGGGTGGCAGTTTACGCCGTGAAGTGGTTTGCACCCTGCCAGTAAACCCAAAGCAGAAGAAGAAGAAGAAGAAGTGATGTCAGCGGCTTCATTTGCCTAATCCTCCCCCAGGGACTTATTCCGGTGTGAACCATAGGGTGTGAACCGTGTGAACGCGATCTGAACTAAAGAGTTCTCATGAACCTTTGTGGGAAAAGTACTGTGGTGTGAAACCGCCTTATGTAGTTTTGAGTAGAAGTAGTAGTAGTAGTGGTAATAACAGTATTAGTAGCGGTAGTACTGATAGAAGGTTACTAGAATGGGAACCGGCACCGCGGCCATTTTTGGAGGATGGCGTTGATAGCAGCGGCAAAATACCTTAATTTCTATAAGCTTTCACCAGATATCCTTCAGCTATTTTTCATCACATATAAATAAAGTATGCAGGAAATATAATTGCCCTCTCCAATAGAAGCTCTCTGTACACCAACATATGTATTCATACACCAACATTACATGTTTAATATGTTACCTATGTCAATATTCCCTGTGCAGTGGTTCGTGTTACTGTAGTTGCGCAGTGAACAGTCAGCCTGTTGATGTTGACTACCTCTCTTTCTTTATCATGATGGGAAATAATTGAATATAATCCCATTCTCCCTTTTTGTTCATTGGTCACAGGAGTGGCTGTTATCGACCATGATTACAAGTGAAAAAGTTGTACTTCTTGGCGCTATTGTAGGTTAGTCAAGTGGTAGACGCCTGTATCTTTGAAAGATGCCGACCTTCTGTTGATGACATCACATTTCCACTCCCTATTGCTAGCAGTGGTAGTATCAGTAATATCATTATTACCTGGAGTGTCGTTTGTGTGCAGCTTAGACAGCAGCTCTGAGATGTCTTTCTTTTGAGTCTGAGCGGCGTAACTCAGTTTCTCTGAGTCCAGAGCAGACAGGAAGGACGGCAGGTCCCAGATCAGCTTGGCCAGCACTGAAGACAGATGAGCAGACAAGTAGAAAGACAGGGAGGTGAACAGAGGGACACAAAGACTCTACAGCTGTCAGACTGGCCTCATGAACAAGGTCAAATCTACAGTGAGATAACAGAAAATCACCCCCAAATATTTTCACAGACGTTACCTCTGAGTCATCCTTTAACTGTTGACATACTGTAGAAGCAGGGCAATGAGTCATGTTTGATTACATTAACACTATCTCTCCCTTTTAAACAAACTCTCTTTACATTTGTCTGAGGAAACCTTTGTGTTTAAATAGTAAAAGTAAAATGCATCACTATAAAGTAGATCTCAGTAAATAAATGAACCAGAAATGTCATGTATCCAACATATTTACATTTCATTTGTTAGAAGCTTTTATCCAAAGCGACATACATACTCAATACTGTGGACAATCCCCACAGGAGCAATTTGGGGTGAAGTGTCTCAGGGACACAACGACATGCTGACTGCAGTGGGGATTGAACCAGTGCTCCCCTGATCCAAAGATCACACACCAACCCACTGAGCCACAGCCTCCCTTGTTGGTACACTAAATGGTTCTCCGTGTTTCTCTTGTTTCATAATAACAGGAATGGATGGAAACAAGATTAAATTAGCATTTTTTCTTGTGCTAACTTGTGCAAATATTGTTAAAACTTGCTACATTTTGGCAAAGACTTAACTAAATAGACCCTTTCTTTCCGTCATTCTTTCTTAGCTTGTCTATCTTGTCATGTTAACATACAGTGGCGAGCCGTGACTTTTATACCTAGGCCCTCTGACCCCCACCCCTTCCCTCGAGTTATTACATCACAGTGTATACTTCAGCGGAATATCAAAACAACGGCCCGGGGTGCAAAACGCATCAATGAAAGCGACCTTCTACCACACAAAACAACACCTGTAAATAACCCTATTTGTGTTCTTTGAAATTGAAAAGGATATTGCATTGTGTTTGTTACTTTCGTTGCAGTTGTATGTCTTAAGTGTCATTTGGCATGCTTTTATTTTGAAGGCGAGTTAACGTTGTTGACAGGAAGTTGTTGTTGTTGTTGCTATGGAAACAAGAAAAGTTTCACAGCGGGCGGAACTTGTCATAAAGTCCGCGATAATAACACCCACCCATTCAGAGGGAAGATATGATTGGTCAATTGTACTGTCATTTGACATTACTCTCTCGTTCAGTTACTACAGTATAGCTGGGCCCTCTGTGAATTCATAGCTGGACGTCCAATCAGCTCCTCTCTTCACAGTAACTCGCAGAGGCGAGCTTCTTTCATTTAACCCTTCACATTCCAACAGAAACTGAATAGGCAGATTCGAAGGATTTATTTCTTTGGAAATGTTATTTTAAATACAATTAAATCAAGTTATTTTGGTAAAACTAATGAAAAATATAACTAAAAAAATATTTTAAAAAAAATACATTATTTTTTTTTAATGTTTTTAACTTTTTACATATTATTTTGTAGAATGTCTTAGGCCCTCACAGAGGGCCTAGAGGGCACTGGCGGCTCGCCACTGTTAACATACAATGATAACACTTGATATCACATTTAGCATATTTTTGAATCCTTTAGCAAATACAATTGATGTGCTATCTTTTACTTAAATATTAGCATGTCAAAATTAGCATCGTTGCATCTCAACATGCTAACTGCTTGTAGGGCAAGCTGCTTTTTTTAAGGTGAATTTTCAGAAAAAACATGCTTGTGCTTCATCTTTAATTTCCCAGTATTACAATGTAAACTACACATAATTATGTTATTGCTAACATTCAAGTTAACATGGCTATTTATTTTAAAACAACATACAGTACATTGCAGTAAAAAAAAAATGAATTAAAAAAATGAATCATATTACGTTTAGATAAAAAATATTAGCTTCAACTTAATATTATTGCTTTCGACTAACCTAATACATTATATACTATATATTTATTTGTTGTTCCTTTATTTTATTTTATCTTCACTATATCTGTAAAGCGTCTTTGAGCACCTGTAAAAGCGCTAACAAATTAAATCTATTATTGTTATTATTATTATTATTATTAATACAGTTATATGACATTTGTTGACATGATACATTTAATTAAAGTCAACGGTTCAGTTTTTTCAGTGTAGTTGTAAGGTAAGCTACCAATTTGGCCCTGCGGATGGTGTGACCCCATTGCATGACGGTCTCTAGTGTTCTTTTTAAAATAAAAACAATCAGTCAGTCAATTAATCAGATTAAGGTTTCTGTCCTCACAATGACTTTCCATACAGCCATACACAGCAGACTCTGGTGGGGGCTCCCTTCAGTTTGTCGTCAGCAGGTTGATAAAACATGAAACGTGTCATGAAGTCAGTCTGTGTTCATGTGATGAATGAGGCTGTTGTTCCTCTCTCACTGAATGAATACTGACTTTGTGTGTAAGCTTCAAAAGAGCAAAGAGCTGCAATCTTTGAAGGCAGTGATGTAAGACGCCTCTCAGTTCACATTATCCACTACTACTATTTGTGTACTTTAGTACACAAATAAATCATATGTTTTTCCCAGTATTTATGATAATAATGTGATCCTGTTTGTTCGCTTAGTTCATGTGTTATGTACTGTATTTAGATGTAGGTAAGTCAACATATATAAGTATAAAAGTGGTATATTTAGATGTGAAAATTATTTTAAAATGTAAAAAAGCCCTTATTTGAAAAATCAGGAAACTGTGTTAAGTAAAATTGAAGAAAGTAGTTTTCCACTATCTTTATCCAAACATTTTTGAATTAAATGTCAATTATTGTGTTGTTATTTCTATTCTTGTACTGTGTGATGCTAGGACTGAGGGGACATAAAGGCCCCACATAGCAACGACGCCGCCCCGCTAACTGCACATATTTTTTGTGTTCAACTTTGTAAGTGTTACTTAATTTACTTTAATAACTCAGATTTTCTTCCTGTGCAGAATTTCGTCCGATCGTCCGTTCTGTGATTCTCCAGAACACACATGTTATGATATTAGGGTCATGCAGAGTGAGATGAGATTGCTGTCCCTTTGAGAGAGAGAGAGAGAGAGAGAGAGAGAGAGGAGAGGGAGAGAGAGAGATGAGAGAGAGGGAGAGAGAGAGAGAGGATGAGAGAGAGAGAGAGAGAGAGAGAGAGGAGAGAGAGAGAGAGGAGGAGAGGAGAGAGAGAGAGGAGAGAGAAGAGAGGAGGCTTGAGAGGCTTGTGCATACGTGTTTGTGGATGGTAGAGCGACAGTGAGGGAATGTGTGTATGTTTCTGGAAGTGAAACGAGGCAGCAGAAAAACAGAGGTCTGTGATGTATTTTGTGAACAGAAGAACAACTAAATAAATGCAACGGCCTCCCAAGAAGAGCTCGCCTCTCTCCAGTCATTTAAGCTAAAGTGAGTTATTGAACCTGAAGCTTGTTGCTTCTGCCCTCCTCGACTACGATCAGCACCACGGAGGAAAGCGGCAGAAAGTCACCTGGAGTTAAAGAGAGTGGAGCTGCGTTGCGTGCATGGCTTCCTTCTGCGGGTAACGGGGAGACGCGTTCTGGCGGCGGCCTCGTTCAGGATCCGAAAATACAATTTAAATATTTTTGCACACTTATTCCACTTATTCCTAGTGTGCCACTGGTTACGGTGCCGCTTGCCAATGCTGGCACGCGTGCCAGGGGTTGCCGACCCCTGGGCTATAAAGTAACTACATCACGGTCACATGACTTCACTTCACCACCGCTAAGCTAAAGGCGGCTAATGTTTGGTGTGATGATGTGTAGTAGTCTCATTTAGTCACTTGTTAGCAACTGGTGTTTTTAAGAAGAAAAAAAGAAGCTTCAGACATTCTAATGACGTATTTTATGTCGTAGAACAAAACGTGAAAATCTCTAAAGCTAGTGTTAAGCACAGATCTTATTTCAGACTTCTAACCAAAAACATGTTCAAAAAATGTTGACTTATAGAAAAGGGAACTGGAACTGCTTTCAGGAACAGAAAACTTAATTTCTTGAGATTTTTGTCCTAACATTAAGGTGTAGAAGTGTGAAACACACAAGCCAATGTCTCCTTTAGGCAGTACAGTTTAGGTTATTTATTCTGTTAATGAGTGAATGAAACCCTGAACTGTCTGCGCCTGTTGAGGTAACGTTTCCCACCACAAATACTCAAATGTTCTGGCCTTCAAATGTTAGCTGATGTCACAGATATACACACTGATAAGCTGCTGCTAATGTTTAACATAGAATAAAGGCTGTATGTGTTGGTCCATGTTTGTTAGTTACTCATTGTTCAACATCATTTAAGAACTCAAGCTAACTGTACGATCATTTATAAAGATTGTCGGCAGTGAATAATGTGAAACCTTAAAGACACCTATGTTTATCCGTTGAACATATCTACTGGTGTTCTTACTGTAAACACGTACTGTATTACTTGCAGAACCTGTAGGGGTGTCAAACTCAATTTCAACTCGGGCCACATGGTTGCTCTCAAAGGGCCAGTTTTATATATAAGACTATATAAAAATACATATATAAATAAGAAGTCTAGGGAAAACAATTGCAAGTCTTTTCAGTGAGAATGTCACAAAATGATTTAAAAAGAAAAGCCAAATTCTGGAAAAAAAGTCAAAAGAAATGAAATGCTGAATAAAAAAAGTCAGATTCTAAGAAAAAAATTATATTTTGAAGAATAAAAGTCAAATTTTGAGATGCATTATGGGACATGTAGTTTATGGGCAACATGCTTCTGTAAAGCGGCACGTAACCATATAGTAAACATATTATATTCTTTGCAAGCTCTTGTGGGCCACAGACAATGAAGTCACGGGCCGGATTTGGCCCCCGGGCCTTGAGTTCGACACCCCTGCTGTACTGCCTCCGTGACCACTATAACTGCTTATGGGACCAGATCAGCCAAGGACTGGTACACAACTTAAAAATAGAAAATAGAAACTTCTCAATGACCAATCCCACTTGAGATCCACTAGAGCATATCAAAGAAAAATATAATTGTAAAGACCCCAGAACTTCCTTTAATGACCAGGAAGTTTATGTAATTGATCTCTGGAACCTCCTTCCTCCTGAAAGACCTCTAAACCTGTTTACAGCAACTACAACTACTACCACATAGCGCTTTTGTCCGAGCACTTTCTTTTCAATGAGAATGCCCATTGTTTCACATCAAAAAACGTGTCATTTTTGTTTGCGCCTCGTCATTTTTGTGTGGCCTGTCTTAGCACTTTGGCAATATTTCACCTTAATAGATGAGCGGCAGTGACGTCAATGTAGAAGGTGGAGGCGAAGCTTGTTTTTGGCCGTGTCTTTCTGAAAGAAACTATCAAGGAACAGACAGAAAAGGCAGTTTGTTTGAGCGGGCTGACACCAAGTGCTGCTGCTATTAGGCGCATTCACACCGCAGTACTTTTCCCACAAAGGTTCATGCGAACTTAGTTCATGCGAACTCTTTAGTTCGCATGAACTAAGTACAGATCGCGTTCACACCGGAAAAAGTCCCTGGGGGTGGATTAGACAAATGAAGCCGCTGACGTCACTTCTTCTTCTTCTTCTGCTTTGGGTTTACTGGCAGGCCACAAACCACTTCACGGCGTATACTGCCGCCCGGAGTCCCCGGCCGGAAGTCCCCGGCCGGAAGACCCCCGGAGTTGGGGACTTCAGTAGAAGCTGCTGGGAGTCCCAGCAGCTTCTACTGAAGCCTTCCGAGTAAATCGCCAGAACGCCGACACCTCCTCATCTCCACCGCTCCCATGTTTTATTTTATGTTGCCATACGTTAGTCTCTCTGCGTTTCTGCGCTGGGCTAATGCTAATGCTAATAATGCTAATGCGAGGATAATAAAATGGCGGCTTCACAAAACTTTTTAGGAGTTTTACGGGGCGTGGTTTGCAATCCGCCCAGCCAATCAGAAATATAGCTCTTTTCTCACAAAAGAGCCGCTCGAAAGTCCCTGCTCTCTAGCAGGGACTTTCGAGGGGGTAAAAAGGTTCTCATGAACTAATTTCAGTACCGGCTCTTTTTGGTGTGAACGCGATAAAAGAGTTCTCATGAACTAAGTTCGCATGAACCTTTGTGGGAAAAGTACCGCAGTGTGAATAGGCGCATTCACACCGCAGTACTTTTCCCACAAAGGTTCATGCGAACTTAGTTCATGCGAACTCTTTAGTTCGCATGAACTAAGTACAGATCGCGTTCACACCGGAAAAAGTCCCTGGGGGAGGATTAGGCAAATGAAGCCGCTGACGTCACTTCTTCTTCTTCTGCTTTGGGTTTACTGGCAGGCTACAAACAACTTCACGGCATATACTGCCGCCCGGAGTCCCCGGCCGGAAGTCCCCGGCCGGAAGTCCCCGGAGTTGGGGACTGGCTTCAGTAGAAGCTGCTGGGACTCCCAGCAGCTTCTACTGAAGCCTTCCGAGTAAATCGCCAGAACGCCGACACAGGGACTTTCGAGGGGGTAAAAAGGTTCTCATGAACTACTTTTAGTACCGGCTCTTTTTGGTGTGAACGCGATAAAAGAGTTCTCATGAACCTTTGTGGGAAAAGTACCGCAGTGTGAATGCGCCTAATGCGCCTCTTGGCTCTCTTTGAGTGGTGACATGCCCATCCATTCAAAGTGTGAGGGCAAGCATCTTCCAGTTGGTGTTAATGGTGAAAAACAAGTCAAACAAGTATATCAAGTAGACCAAATTAACACATAAAAGGCAAGGGGCGAAGCTTATGTCTTTTAAAGTTGTGATATGTGAATTCACAAAGCAACCTGCCAGCGGTCTGACGCTGTATGGACACAGGGCCTTAGGGACCTCTGAAATATAACTATTAAAGACAATAAATGTTTAAATGTTGATCAACTATATAACTTTCTTCCATAGTAAATGATTGACATAAATCAGATCCAGTTGTAACCCAGTTGTTTGAAAAGTTTAATAATGATTTATGTTTTGTTGTCAAAAATCTAAGTGTAGTGAATGAATCTGAAAGGTTTGGCAAAGCCTGAATTATCTTCAGTAGGATTAGGAAATGTCAAATATGCAGGGAGAAAACAGAAGCTTTTGTGTTTGAGCTCCATTCAGAGGGACAGAGTTAGTCCATTCACCCTCTGAGTGAGTGGGAGACAGGGGTTAAAGGTTTCTGATTAACGTCTGTCTGCTGATTTAAGGATCCGACATATCTGCTTATCAGCCCGCTGCTGTTTTAAACACGGAGCTGCACATACCTCACACACCTACAACACACCCACAACACACCAGCAACAGCACAGCAACAAGACATCAGCCACAACAACAACAGAAAGACCGTAGGAAGAAAAAAATGAAGGAATAAAGAGTTTGTGTTTCTGAGCGCTGCTTATCTGATCATCAACATCACTTCCTGTCTCTGGCTTTGATGCTGCAGAACACACACATGCATACACATGCACACAGGCACATAGTGAATAACAGTCACTGCCGATTTGAATGAAAGTTAGATAATGCTGTTTTGGTGGGAAAAAATCCAAAGCACACAACAAATAAACAATATCAAAATAATCAGCAACCAGAAACAACTAATGATTAAGAATGCATCGGCCTCTCACACTGAAAAAACTGAAACGTTCACTTTGATTAAATGTTTCATGTCAACAGATTTCACATAACTGTATTAGGTTAGTGGAAAGCAATAATATTAAGCTGAACCTAAAACAAATTTAAAATTAAACGTTAAATTATTGCTTTCAACTCACCTAATGCAGTTATGAGAAATGTGTTGACATACAGTAATACATTTAATTAAAGTCAATGTTTCAGTCCATATTGACTGTATTAATGAAAAGACTAACAAATAAAGTAATAACTATAAGAGCTGACATACAAATTAACCAACTAACTGATGTTCTAACAAACAAATTGACAAACAAACACACACACAAAGTTTGTTCAACCTACCTTTGTCAAGAAATAATATACACAGAATGTATTTCATTCCAAGAACGAATAAAAGTTTAGTTTGCCCAAATAACAAGAAGCACATTTCTTCTCTTACTATTGGTATAACTATGACATACTGTATTTTGTTTAAGATACTTGTATTTAAAAATACGAAATATATTATTCTGGATAATCCGGATAATAATGTTTTAAGTGTTAAGTAAAGGTCCCATGTCATGGCCATTTCCATTGTTGAGGTCTACTAAAATAGATTTATATTGTGCAATGTTCCAAACTCACATTGGTTTCTCAAACAGCATCTCTGTGTAATATGTGTATTCACTCTCTGTCCTAAACGGCTTGTTGGAGCTCCTGCCCCCCCCCCCCCCTCCCTGTGAGCCCAGTGTGCTATCAGCGAGACAGCGTGAAACTCATCCTGAGCACACACACTGCTGAATGGCTGTTGAACGTGACGCTTCACGATCATCTGATGTGGAATTCACAGATCTCAACTTGACCACCATGTCATTATACAAAGGTACCACTATTAGCCGAATTTCCCCAAAGTATAAAAAATGAAACATGAATGAATGCTTGTTTGTGTGTGAATATGATATAATATGCTGATTCTTTAGTCACACCTACACCATGCAGAAGAAGAAGACACCAGGCGAGGGGATTTCAAGAGCTTCAGCCAAAGCTAAACGATGGACAACCGTGTAGAAAACATGATGAAAGTATGACCATTCTATTAGATTCATTTCAACCCTATCCCAAATACAATCAGGCTGAATAAGGACAGACCATACTACCGAATCAGACCCAAGTTGGAATAAACTGCAATAATCCTCATAAGCACAGGAAGTCATTCAACTAAAAGTAACTGCAGGAGTCAGTCAGAGGCTAAATTGAGGGTCTGAGTCTAAACAGTCTATTAGTGCTGTCTCCTGAGGGCAGCAGGGAGGAAGTGAGGATGATGAAGGAGGATGGAGGAGCACAGACGGGTGTTCCCCATTGTTGAGCTGCTGTAGTTAGCATACCACCACCATACCACACTTTGGACCAATTTAGATATTTTGTCCTTTTAGATGGAAATATATGGAAATGGAGAATTCAAATGTGTCCTGTTTTACACACGCGTCCTTTGTCATAGCTACCTTTATCAAAAATAATCAAGTGGTCTTGTTACCAAAAAATGGAGCTGGTGGAGAAGAAAAGTTGGAGGAAGACTTGTACGAAAAAAAAAACTCAGTTATTTAGATTTATTTCTTGTAAATGTACGCCTCAGATCTTGGACATTGTAATTGTTTTCTCGAAATAACCACACCCTACCAGATCTAAATGCCATTATTTTGTATTTTTCACCGACACTGAAAAAACTGTAACGTATAGTTAATAATAATAAGTTGAACCTAATATTTTGTATTTAAACTTAATATTATTGCTTTCAGCTAACCTAATAAAGTTATGTGAAATTGACACAATACATTTAATTAAAGTCAACGTTTCAGTGCACAATATCATTCACTATGAACAAACTGAAACATTGACTTTAATTAAATGTAACGTGAAAATGTCACATAACTGTATTAGGTTAGTTGAAAGAAATAATATTAGGTTTAAATCAAAAATACAATATTATTACTTTCAACTAACCTCATACAGTTATGTGAAATCTGTTGACATCATACATTTCATTTAAGTCAAGGTTTCAGTTTGTTCAGTGCAGTGACATTTAGTCTCTGCATTTAACTCAAGAGCCGTAGGTATCATACAGCGCCCAGGGAACAGTGGGGGTTGTGGTGCCTTGCTCAAGTGCACCTCGGCAGTGCCCAGGAGGTGAACTGGCACATCTCAAGGTACCGGTCTATTCTGGGACTCGAACCGGCGGCCCTATGTTTCTCAAGCCAAGCCCTTTCAGACTGGGTATCAACTCACACAATCTATTTGATTCAATCAGAATTAAAACATGTGTATATGCCACATTTAAAACTTTATAATAGTTCTAAGTTGATACACGTTTTTATTGATGTAGTTAATGCCAAAATGTCTCTCTCTGTTTTGTCCGTTCATATATTAACAAATAAACTTAAATATGCCGGAAATCTATTCCAGACCTTTTCATCAGCCATATATTTATAAATATATGATTCATTTATAATATAATGTACAGTATCTCTTTATAGTAAAAGTATTAAATGTCGACAATACATGACAACATTAGTTGTGTTTACGTATTTATTTTATATACTGATTATAAAACGGAAATAGATAGACCTAAATAAATAAATAACTTACACATTAAGGTAAGAACATTATAGAAATATATGAAAACTATGAACTAAGAAGAAGTACACATTTTACAATTTACATATTATATTGTTATTTCCTTCTCAGTTTGATTTCATATACTTTATACTATAAAATTATTATTATTATTATTAATAATACTATTATCATCATTATTATTACATTTGAACCAATAATGTGAATGTAAAGGGTTTCCCATGTAAAACACACGTACATTTGCATTGCATTAAAGTGCCCACCGTACCTTTCTGTTTGTCCATGTCTCTGTCTCAGTGGCTGCTATTCTTCAGACTCATTTCCCTGCTCGAGTTCACAGCATGAAACAAAGAAGGGAAAGAGAGACGGAAAGGTTTCATCCTCAGTGCACTCCCTCGCTCTGTTTCTGTTCTGTGTGAAGATGTCTGAGCTCTACAGACCCAGTCCTGCCTCTCAGTGACATCACGAGGGAGGAGAGAGAGGGCGGACCAACACTCACTGCTCTCTGAAAGAAGACAAATCTTTCACGCTGAACAGGGCTGCCCCTGGTCAACTTGTGGCCACACGACAAGGTGTTTCACGAGGCCTCCACAAGTCGTCACTCATGTATCGCGCGCGTTGATGGGGGGGGGATTACTGAACATAATTGCGCCACACTTGCGCATAAGATGAGGCCCCCTCCGTAAGATGAGGCCCCACTCAGTCTGCGTGATCTGCGTGTAGGGAGCGGCGGCCCCGAGTCTGAAACATCTTTATAGGTTTTCATTGGCATTAGGTCTGACACCAATTTTAATGTCTCTACTGTCTCCATGCTTTAATGTTCAAAAAGCTCTTTATTTTTCTCATACTGCCTCTTTTCACCCTCTGTCTGAAACCAGAGCCCAGTCTGCTCTGATTGGTTAGGTGGCCGGCTATGTTGTGATTGGTTAACTGCTTAGAGATGTGTGAGAAATGTTCCTCCCCGTAGCCAATTACATACAATGTGTTGGAGAGGTAGCCAATAGAAGTGCAAGTGTTACATAGTGATGTCATTAGGAGTCTAATGAAGGCGTTTCAGGCAGGGGGGGAGTGTGTGGGAGAGGAACTCCCTCTGGAGGGAACCTTGGGATTGTAGCCTTTGCAGACCATTAACATGCACACAAACCTATATAACACACTACAGGAAAGGGAAAACACAAACATAATATTACTGCCCCTTTAAGGATCTAAATACTTCTTTCACCAATGCCAAAAAACTTAGATGTCAATAACACATTGTACTTTATTTTTGGCTCAATCCCCATGTCACTTATGATATGATAAATAATGCTTACAGAAATGTGAACTCAGTGTCCTCAAGCAAATAGAAATGGTCTTTATTGTAACTCATGTTAATCACTCACATCACCATTCATCTGTTACATCACCTGCATGATATGAAAACAACAACAACAATAATTATATATATATATGTACAGCAGCAGGGCGGCTTCAATCAACGACCTCTGACCTCAGTTTGACCTCAGAGTCATAAACTTCAGAGAGTTTAGACAGTAAAACCTGAACCAGGGTGCTATACCTGCAAGTGCTGTTATATAAATCTATTTAATTAAAGGTTAAATAAAAATGACATCATCATCATGAAATGATGCATGCAGCAGTTAGAATATCTGGTACGTTGATGGTGGCATGCCTCCACTGAAGTCGCCCTGCGTGTTAAAACAGCCTAATTAAATAAGAAAAGAAAAGAAAAACAATTTGAAATGTACAACAAAAACCAAAATAATCATGAAACAATCTTTGTGTCATGATGGTGTTAGTCACAGAAAGCAGCTTCCTGTTTCTAACTACACACAACCAATCAGAACAAAGCATAAATCCTCAGTGTCATCAAACAGTGTCAGAGTCATTCCCCGAAAAAGAAAAGTAATAAAAGAAATCATCAACGTAAAATGACCGATGCTTGCTCACTCCATTTCACAAATCTTCATCCAGTTTTTGTTTTTTTCAACAGATACAGAAAGAGTGTGCGAGGCAGACGTGGAGGGGTGTGACGCGGGATTTAGCGGAGGTGATTCTGCCGTTTGCAGTGAGAGTGAAGAACAGTCTGTAATCCTCACACAGGTCTGAGATGCTGAAATATGATTTTTTTTAAATGTGCTGCGAGTCTCGTTTCTCCTTTAGTAACTCACATTAATACAGAGACGATACCATGACTGTAAACACCTGAGAACTACGACACTCAATAGATGACAGCCAAAGGGCACATCCCCTCTACGCCAAGGCCACGCCCCCTTTTTGGGTGACGACATTTGCTGCGATTGGCTGGCGGTAAAAAAAGATTTTGCGGTTTTTCACTAATGACATAAAAAAGTCCAATTACGATGGTCAGTCAGGGAAAAACTAAACAATTTCATCGGAGGTCGATGATTGGCATATAGTTGAATTTAAATCGATAGAGGATAGATGTCCGGTCAGTCAGCCGTTGGACGAAGGGCAGGCTAACACTTAAACTGCGTTGGTTTGTCAATGTTTTGTATATTTCAATGCAGTATATACATTATCTGAGTTTTAACATGTTTACTTTGACGATTGGCGTTAGCGTCATAATGAAGCTGTGATTAAGTGTTTTCCACGTATGACTGACGGCCCGTCCACACGGCTGCGTGCGTTGAAGCTTCAACGCTTCTGCCCATTCACTTTGAATGGGGTGACGTCAAGCTTTGCCGAACTGCATTGTGGGAGCGTCGCTTCGCTTCAAATGAATGTCAGAATGTCCAAGATCTAAGTCATACATTTACGAGAAACATCCAACTTTTCTTCCCCACCAGCTCTACCAATAGATGTTTTTAAGAAAGGTAGCTATAATTAAAAGTTTTCATTTAAGATGGGCAGTAATGTATACATTTTAAAATACAATGCATCAACTCCAGATGTTACTTTCTTGTAAATGTGGCCAAAGAAAGCAGAATTTTGCTGGAAACTTAAAAACATGGCCTACCATCTTTTCAACATGTCTCACACAAACCTGATCTACCACACTGAAAGACTAGCAATGATTAGGGATTATATATGGAGGGTGTAATGGAGCTTAAGGAACGTCTCATGTGTTTGCAGTCAGTGTACCAACCTCTCTCTTTTAATTTCATTTTCTAAAGGATAAAATGCAATACATTCCAACTTTAAAATGGTCTGTTCAGATCAATATTTCAATTTTAAATCAACAGCTGTGTTGCTGTGACATTTTCAAATGTGAAAAAAAAGACAATTTATCCATGTTTGTGACGATCAGATATGATGCTAATGGATATATTACTTTCTAAATATATCTATGTTTGCTTAAGAAGTGTCCATGTGTACATAATGAAGATGTTCAGTTCACTTTGAAGTTGAGGAGAAAAATGTTCTTCAGTTATTTTCCATCATGCCTCTGTCCTTTGGTTTGGGAACCTTCCCAAATGGGTAATTCCTTCTCTCTTCTTTTCTCAACATTCATGTGTTGATATAATTCACTTTTTTACATTTTCATTTAGATTTTTAATAACAAACATGCCACTTCTCTATGTATTACTAGAAAATAGCTGCACTTCATTTGGTCACTAAGCAACACTTAATGCCTATAACCTGTTTATTGGACAAACCAGAGCCATAGAGAGACAGAGTTGCTGCCACAGCGCTCTGAGTCTCTGGTTATCGTTGCTCCTCTACACTGCAAAAAGTGAGTTTTTCTATCTCTGTGTGCGTGTACTGAGGTAAAACAGGGCAGTGGCTTTTGCTGTACTAAGAACAAAAGACAAGCAGGAGACAGTTTGATCACAGCCAATGGGAGCTGAACTTTGAGAGGGAATGCTGCTCCACCCTGATATACATATCAAATATTCAAGTTTAGTCATAAAACCTTTCTTAAAAGTCCGGACCATTTTTGAATCCCTGATAGACACTTTAAAATAATATGGACGACAAAGTAGTTTGTGTTTTTCAGTTGTGGAAGGTAACTAAGTATACATATATATATATATATTTACTCAGGTACTATACTTAAAATGTAAGGTACTTTACTTCACTGTATTTTCACATTATGCTCCTCTATACTTTTAACTCAACTACATGATTTTATTGCATTAGTTACTATCACATTTGCAGATTTAGTTTATTAATAGAAATATTAATTAAAGATGGGGTAGGTAATTTTGGAGAAACCAGCTCAAAGCTCAAGTGCGCGAGAATATGAAAATACACAGCAGGAAAAAATCTGCCACTTCCTTACAGAGCCCCTCCTCCAACACACACGAACGCGCACATGACCAAGAGGGCACGAGATAAGTTTGTGCCCCGATGGAAGGCTGACAGGCAGGTAGGCCATCCAGTTATTTTAGCCAGGCCGGCTCAGATGATTGGTCGTGCTTTTTACAGCACTACGGCTTCCACAGATGACATTTTTGTATGTATTTATTGTCAAAGCACTTCAGATGTTCATTGCTATCGGGATGTTAAGAGCATTCCATGGAATATAACAAAAAGTGTATCTCGAGCCGGTTTCTCAAACTTACCTACCCCACCTTTAAATTGTGGTCATGTTTTTATTCAATTTCAGGTTTGTGTCTGATGTAACATTTCCTGTGCTCCTTTGTGTTTCTAACATCTTGCGACTGTGTTCAGGTGTGTTCATAATGACATATTATTTTAATAACATCTTGAAGTTGTAAGGTAAAGCACAAGGAAAACATAACTAGCTTTTCATGTCTGGCCTGGACTCAGAGGAAATAATATGCCTAGAACAAATCAATAAATCAGTCAAATACATATATTTAGTGGTAAGTTAATGTCCTCAGGATGTGTAGCTTAAAAATCTGACTGTGATCAAAATGTCTCCTATTTTTATTTTTTGGTGCTGGGAAAAAAATCCTACGACATCATAGATGGCTAAATCAATAGAAATATATAATTTTGAACTATCACTGACAGCTCTATTCATATAGATCTGTGTTGAGACCTGAATCAGAGTTTATAGGAATGTTTATTTTTAAGCCTGACTGAAGCAAGAAGCTTGATAATAAAATATTTGCTTGTCTGATAGAAATTAAGATCTCTGTCAGATTGAATAGAAGAAGCCCCTCTGTCTCTGTTACATCCTTTCATAATCCAGAGACTCCCAGAATACCACGTCTTCAAACATTTGAAACAAACTGTTGAAGCTTATAGTGAGATTAGGGTTGGACAATATAATTATATAAATGTGTTTTATGTCAAATATTTTTGCTGTATAAAAAGGTTAGTAGGACATGGCAATATTCCAAATACATTATTAAGCACTATAGCAATAGGCAATAAGGAGACCATTTGATTTTGTTTCCCTATCGCATTTCTATCTGCCGGGTACCATCTCCTCCAATTTAAGGCTCCAGTTACGTCAAAAACTGTGGAAAGAAGCTGCTAGTATTAGATCCAGAAGTCGCTACAAGATATCGCTTACTAGTTGTTCTGGTTGAAGCAAAGGACAGACTGACAGCGGCAGCATCACAACTCAGAGAAGTTGGGGAGGGATGAAATGTTTGAAAGATTGTCTACTGCTACTTTAACATCTTGATCTTTTTTTACCTGTCAATTTTTTTTTTGTTGCCAGATTAGCTTAAAACACATTTCTGTCTAACTATTTTATCCGTTAACCCTTTCTTGATGTTACTGATTAAAGATATATCATAACAAATGTAGATATTTTAATATTTAAAATGATATATATCAGGATAAAGGGCTTTAAATAACGCATACTCCTAGAAGACATTCTTGCAGAGTTGCTAGCTGCTGAGCTAATTTGTTAACAAGCTAGTTACGAACACATCAAGTGGTGTTAGATAGACAAAATAGCTTGCAAAGCTAACGGTAATTAGCTAGCAAAGTAGCTCGCAAAGCTATCATTAGCTAGCTAGCAAGGAAGCTCCGTAGCTTACTAGAGAAAATCGATCTTGTTAATGCAAATCACGATGCATCTTGTTCAGCGCTAACAGATTAGCAAGGGATCAATTTGCCTATAGAAGCAAATCTACAGATTGCTTTCTGAAATTCAATTCATTTTGTTCCAACATCTGCTTAAGAATGAGGAGGGGACTGGGCTTTTCCTTTGTAGGTCAGACCCACTGGTGTTGGCTCTGCTCTCAGTTTGAGTATAACGTTCCAAAACTAGCATCACAACCTGCTCTGTGCTTCCACATTTAAACCTGACCTGTGCTCGCTCTGCAGTTTTGTTATTAACACATTTCCACAGACATCTAGAAGCTTATGATACAAGAATCTGCAGCTCTGCTATAAAACAGTTCATGTGTGCAGCAGGAATCTAATGCCACTGTGTTTTCATTCAAACCTTCACTGTGATCAAACCTGACGTCTAACTGACAGGTCTGACTGTGATGGTGGTGGTGGTGGTTGAAGCAGTGCTGATAATAATAAGTCTGAGTTGTTCCAGGATCCTGCAGTGATCCAGAAGAGCAGGGGCATTGTGGGAGACGCGGTCCCAGCAGCGTCAGAAGAGACAGAATTTCTTCTTAAGGTTGTTCCTCTTCCACAGAGAGAGGCGGTCGAACTCCTCGATGGTCATCCCGAAAACACTGAAGAACTCCTCCTGAGAGAGGTGTCTCTGCAGGAGAGGGACAAAGAGAGAGGCAGCGATACAGAGGGATTAGATTAGATGTATTGTCCCCAGGGGGAAATAGATTTTCACAGCACTGTACACATACACAATATACAGTACATACAATTACAACAACATTAACACAGACAACAACATATAGCGGCACACATTGCAACGACGCCTGTTATTTAAGGCACTAATGGCTTTTACATTTCAATGTTCTGTGCCTCCACCCGGATGGCAGTGGGGCGAGGTACTGAATAAGTGGGTGTCATTCTATTGTTGCAATGCGTGAGATGGCCCTGTTGTTAAGTATTTTGAGGGTGGGTGCCTGTAGTCCAATTATCCAGGCATCAGTGTTGGTGATGCTAGGAGTTTGGTCCGGTTGGTGACAGTGAGCATATTGGAAAAGCAGGAGGAGCAGTACATGAGGATGGGTGGGATAATGCTTTGGTACAGTTGTAGGAGAAGAGGGGGGGAAACGTAAAGTCCTTTGAATTTACGGATGACGGATAATCTTTGTTGCTCCTTTTGAAGATGTCGGTGGTGTGTTGGTTGGAATTAAGTTTATGTGAGAGGGGTATTCGGGGAATTTAGGCCATATGTGTGGGCTTTAACAAAAGGATGGAGTGGAAACAGTCATCATGAGAGAGGGAATATCCAATGATTCAACGGGCTGCAAACACCATTACATTACATGTTAGACGCTTTTATCCAAAGCGACTTACATACATTCAGTACTGTGGACAATCCCCACAGGAGCAACTTGGGGTGTCTCAGGGACACAACGACATGCTGACTGCAGTGGGACTTGAACTTGCTACCGCCTGATTCAAAGTCCAGCACACTACCCACTGAGCCACAGCCTCTCTGCCCAGCCACCATGAAATACTTCTCCATTTTATCCAGAAACATGAAGGAATGAACCCTGTTTACCAAGATAAGATTATACAAGTGGCGGATATGACATGATATGATATTTAACACTTTGAAGTAAAGCTGACAGTTTTACCTCCAGCCTGGTTCTGTCAACACCGGGGGGCATTTTGCTCCGCCCTCTGTGGGTCACCACCAGCATCTCATAGGGGCAAATCTGAAAAGATCAACCAGTCAACCAACCAACCAACCAACCAACCAACCAACCAACCAACCAACCAACCAATCCACCAATCAACTAATCACTCCAAATAATAAGCTATATAACATTCAGTACTTTTTTATAGGGTTAAATGATCAGTTCACCTACATTACTTATTTTGTTTGATTAGCATAAAAAAAACATTAGAGTGAATGATATTATAACTACAATTTTTTTTACTTTAACAACACTGGATTCTTTGCCTACTGAATTGAAATAGGATAAAAGAAAAGGTGTTTTGTGGATTATAACAGTACCAGGCACACTGTTTCCTCTGTTACATCCCATTGGGGAATGTTAGTGTCTCAACACTTCGCACAGGAAGAAGTTAGGAAGAAATGTAGTTTGGTTTGCTAAAGATACTTAGAAAAAGTAAATAGACGTTTTTTTCAGTTTGATAATTTTATATTTTGTAGAAAACGATCTAACCGAAAAGTGATAAGAAATGTAAAAACATATACAGAGAGTCTCATGCTGGCAAAAATGCTACCTAGTTGAGTTTATTTACCCACTTGTCTACAATACATTTGCACATTTTAAGACCATGTGGGCGATTTGAGCATCATCTCAAAATATGTGACTGTATTATTGTCAATGTTTGTGTTTTGGATTTGCTCTTAAATAGGCTTGCATTCTTTCCTGCTTTGTATTTCCACTGCTGTTTAACAAAGTCAGTGCTGATACCTTATGGTCCAGCATGCTGGGGAGGGACTTTCCTCTGTCCATCCTGGAGTCCCCATTCTGAAGCAAACACAGACACATGATCAGATCACCTTCAGTAACAGAAACGTCTTCATAATTACAACATGTGTGCAGATGAATGAATCAGACTATACCTGAAGATCTGTAGGAAGAGAGAGAAAATTAAGAAAATATCAATTAAAAAGGCTAGCAGGTAATGTGAATAAGAAACATATAGCATAAGCTACCAAAACATGTTTGATGCAGGTTGAATTAAACGAAGACTCTGCACATCTAATAACTTAATGTTGACACATGTAATAATAGAATAAATACAAATAATACATAATATAAATCAATTTATAAATGATGATAAAGCGTTATGCAAACAAAATAAAACCAAACTTCATTTGACAAAATATAATGATAAATAAAAAAGAATATTTGGAAACATGCAATTTGATAACACTTAAAGGTGGGGTAGGTAATTTTGGAGAGACCAGCTAGAGTGCGCTAGAATTTGAAAATACGCAGCTGGAAAAAATCTGCCACTTCCTCACAGAGCCCCTCCTCCAACACACACGAATGCGCACATGACCAATGAGGGCAGGAGATAAGTTTGTGCACAGATGGAAGGCTGACAGGCAGGTAGGCCATCCAGTTACTTTAGCCGGGCCGGCTCAGATGATTGGTCGTGCTTTTTACAGTACTACGGCTTCCACAGATGACATTTCTTTATGTATTTATTGTCAAAGCACTTAAGATATTCATTGCTATCGGGATGTTAAGAGCATTCCATGGAATATAACAAAAAGTGTTTCTGAAATAAATGACATACCCACCTTTAATTATTGTGCTACTTTTTGGAAGGGCATGTAAACACACTGTATTCTAGCAACAGTTTGTGCTGATTTTTTCCTAAAAAACACAAGTGTACAAATATGATTGATCTGATGTGTATTGATCATGTGACTTTGTACCTGCAGGAGATTTCTCCGAGGAGCTGAACTCTGCTGACTGCAGCTGAAAACAAACAGGAACATGTTAGTCACCGTGCTCAGTACACTTTGCTGTGATTGGACGATTGTGTTCAGCAGGACTCACCCTGGACAGGCCGCTCTTAGAGGATGCTGGGAAATACACAGCCTTAGAGCCGTTGGACCCTGAAGAGGGGAGGTTAATGGAATGTATTCAATAAAGTGAGCTTCAAAACATCAAAGGCTGCTTTCAAAATATTTTGATGGCTTTCATTTTCATGTAAAACCTTTCAATTTCTGCATTACCTTTAACATTATTTGTAATATTAGTAATTCGTAATAATGTAAAGGTTTTTTTAATAGTTAGAAATAAGCATTTTCTTAATAAACTACAACAGTGAAATCCTGCTTTTACATTTAAGCATGAGTAATATAATAATTACATGATATTACATATAATAGTAACTGTCACAGGGGACATTTCAAACATTTTAATAATTTAAATATACTTACATACTTTCAGAGCATCCAAGAACACTTTAAAATGTACACTCTTTTATGTGATTTTTTATTTTGTATTAATCTATGTGTTTTTGTTTGATATGTTCTATCTGTGTTTATGTTTAGATTGCTGTTGTTTACTTCACTTGCTCTTTGTGTATTTTTATGAGAAAGCACTTTCCCATTTTTGGAAAGGTGCTATATAAATAAAGTGTATTATTATTATTATTATTATTATAAAAAACTCATTTAAAATATATTTTTAATTATTTCACCACCATATATGAAGTTGTTATATAAAATGTAAACGCTGTACACAGATACAAAATAAAAGTCAACTTTAACCCTCACCAACCTGAAAAAGTTCATCATTGTGCATTAATTGAAGTAAAATGTAACTGGAACGCTTTTTAATGTAAAGTGGCTGCAGTCATCCTGACCACTAGGTGTCACCACAGCTGTTTCTTCTTCAGACTCAAGGTAATAAACTACAGAGTATTTGTGTGTATGAGCGTTGGACAATGTGAACATTATGCTACTCTATTATTTATGAAAGGGCTGACTTGGTTTTAGGTTAGACTTCAAAAGGGTGTGTCAGTGAGGGTGAGACGTGTGTGTGCTGTACCAGTGTTTTGGCTGCTTTCGGGTAATGAGCGACTTTTCCTCCTCAGAGGAGTTGCAGACTTGTCCAGCTCCTCCTTCAGGATGATTTTTCCCAGGTTTGACTGAATCTAAAGAGAGAGACAGAAATATATCTGATAAATGAAGCGGACTGAACAAATACCACAAGGCTTTTATTTAAGTTACAGTACCAATGGCAGCTCTAGACCAATTTGACTGGGGGGGCCTTGCTGGGGCCAGTTATTGAATGAGAGGGGCACATTTAATGCTGGACAAGTGAGACAAAGACATCATCAACATTTCAACTTGTTCAGGTCAGTATAAAGTCATAGCGGACAAAAAAAACATAAAATACCATTATTATTATTTTGTTTGAAAACAGAATTTGTGTCAATGACTTGGTTACAATTTTATTTGTAGTAATTAGTTCACCATTAACTTAAATGCAGTTTGGGGAAATAAATACATTACTTGTGCAGCCTAACGTTTTTATTTTATTCCTTAATATTTGTTTTAGTAACTTAGTTTCTATTTATTTAATTACATTCATGAAAAAAACCCATTATTGTTATCTTAGGCCATTATAGCTCAGTATTGGCTGCAACACTATCACAAATGCCATGTGTTCTTTTGAAAGGGGGGCCACATGGGGGTCCAAGCACACTGGCCCTTGTTGGCCCCTCCCCCAGAACCGCTAATGTACAGTACCTTGTTGAGTTCTTGTTTCTGAAGCGCTCTCAGTCCCCACACCTCATCATCCTCCTCCTCCTCTGCTTCCTCTCCCTGATCCTTCTTCCTCAACTCTTTCTCTAGAGGAGAGGGGATTGGTCGGATTAATACATGAAGCATGTACAGTAAGGGTTTAAAGCTTTAAGAGTTTTTAAATCAAAAATGTATCTTAATATATCCGGAATACAGCATGGAGTTTTCAGTGTCGTACCAATAACAGCCACGGAGGGGGGGCAGGGCCAGTACTCGGTCTCTATCTTGGAGGGCAGGTTGGGGTCCGGAGGCTGAGCTGCTGGAAACTTTGAAGACTCTATGATCAGATCCTCGATGTGTTTCCCCTGAGGGAGCTGAGAGGACACACACACTTCTGTACACACACACACACACACACACACACACACACACACACACACACACACACACACACACACACACACACACACACACACACACACACACACACACACACACACACACACACACACACCACACACACACACACACTAAAGCTGATTATATGGAATCATGTCTTTGGTCTGTCTCTCAGATATATTCTTACTTTATCATATTAGACCCGGTATTTTAGACACATTTTTAAATATAAGTAGGAACATTTCGCTTCTTGTATCCATTGTAACTTTCATAATTTGTCAGAAAGGAAAGACATACTTTTGGAAATGATGCATATTAACAAACATATGATGATCTTATAATATGATGCTTTGCTGTGTAAAACTAGTATGTTCTTGAATGCAGTACTTTTATGGTAGTGGACTATTTTACAGTCTGGTATTAGTACTTTTATTTGAGTAAAGCGTCTGCATTATTCTTCTACATCTGGCTAAAAAGCTCATGGTTAAAATCATGAAGAAATGAAAAACACATTTTCCATGTGTTAATGTATCTCTTGTTACCTGCTAAATGTGTGTCAAATAAACAAAGGTCATTTCGTTTTGACTGACTGAGTTCTGAGGGGTCACTTTCAGTAGATTGAAATGGCAGTACCTTGTTTGTAGATTGGAGCCTTTTTATAGAGGTTGGAGCCATTATCTGAAAGAGAGACAAGAAGGAGTACGGGAAAGAGACGAGTAAGAGGAAAATAAATCAGGCCATTCTTTCTTTATAATATAAACAAATAGCATGAACAAAATGTTTGATAAAGATCCCTTAAGTTTAAAGAGCCTGTGACAGCATCCCAACAACTGTTGTGCAATTAAATATTGGGCTACTAGTCATCTCGAACCGTCAGTTTAAAAAAGAAGGTGCGATACCGTTCCGATAAATATCAATAATTTCGAACATCGCGGGGAAATTCCTTCGACTCATTTTGAGGTTTTGGGGGAAGCCGGAAGGGACGTCAATGCGGGAATGCTTCACTGTGTTGTTATGCGTAGAAATGGTGAATTACTGAGTTTAGGCACGTTAATAACGTTTTAATGAAGTTGACTCCAGTATATTCATATTTGTCAGTGCTTTCATGTCAATTCGGCGAACATAAACATAAATGATCGTGGTGAAGATGATGATTCAATTAGGATTACAAATCGGCAGTGAGAGCTGCTGAATTTCCTCCCGTAGGATGTGATATAAAAACAAATCGATTATTTTTGTAGTTGTAAACTCAAGTGGATGAAACTACATTTATTAGTGCTTTCATGTCAATTCGGCGAACATATGATACATTAAATGATCGTGAGGATGATGATTAAAAATCGTTTGTTTGAGCCGGTCTGCATTTCCTGATGAGAAAACAAACCCATGCTTTTTGTAGTTGTAGTACACCAACGTGGATTAAACGTGTGGTTTCTTTACCATAATGTTGGGAAATTAATGGATAAAATGCACAGATTATTATTATTATTATTATTATTATTCCCACTCCGATCAGGACACTAGGTCCACCATTTCCCCGCAGCGAGGCTCCCCCCGTTGACAGTTTACGTGGGCTGGGTGCAGTGGCGGACTGGCCATCGGGACGAATCCCGATGGGCCGGTACCGAAGTGGGCCGGTGGGATAAGTCACTAGCACGTCATCATCCCCCACTCCCCCCGTTGACAATTTACTAGCGGTACCGAAGTGGGCCGGTCGAGAGTCCCGGGCTGATTTTTAGTCCCATTCCACCACTGGCTACATGACCGTATGATCGCCCATATTGACGCACCTAATTCCTAAACTTCTAACAGATACAACATAAACCGATCCTTCAGCCTCATATGAGCTCTCAGACACGTTCAAAATTAAACTGTCATCGCTGTCTGAGCTTGCTGCTGTGTGCGCCATCGTGTTTACATGCAGATGCTGGGATCTTGAACGGTGCAGCTGGAGCGCTGTGCCCGCAATGACGTCACACGTAATTTGGCGGGACTTGAAGAATCCCCGAGAAGATCCAGAATATGGTCAACATTGAAGGGCAGATTAATGGTTATCAAAGTACAAATATCCAAAATCAGTTCAGTAACGGTTTTCAAGGGGACAATATTTACTCAAATTGATGGGTTTGGATGATGGGGGAAACTCGTGTCACAGGCTCTTTAAGTTTGGTTAAGAATAATGCCAGCATTTGACAGTGTAAACATCAACCTCTCTTTGCTGGACCTTTCTTTGAGGAAGACTCTGTTTCTGTTACGCATCGGCCCAGATATGCACTGATCTTTCTGCATGAAGATGAGATCAAATGTTTTGTTTGTATCAAATGAATGATATCAAAACCATTACCTGGCCTGTGGAAGTGCTGCAGGGCGCCCTTGGCAACAGAGGAGTGTACGGTGTGAGGCGTGTCTGGTGTTGGTGGTGTTCGTGTGCTGTGTGTACTGCTGGTCGGGATGGTGGAACAAGGGGAGGAACATCCAGGAGACCGGTTCTCCAGCCACTCCCTGGAGTCCTTCTGGAAACACAGAGGAACACAGGAGTCAGACAGATGTGTGTGTGTGTGTATTTCTATTTACTGGCCAATCCCAGGAAGGATCTTTACACTTGCGGTGCTGAGCATAAGGGTTTCTATACAAAACTATGAAAACCTATTGTCCCCGGCCAAACTTCAGGACATTTTCCCACACTGCACTGCTTCACCACTGGCTGCCATTGGCTGCCTGAATCCGCTTCAACACACTGGCACTGGCTTACTGTCCTGTGAAGGCATCCTGTCCTTCCTAGGATGTGCCTTTTGCTCTGCATCAGCCAATCAGTTTGTTACTCCTTCACTTGTTGGACCCAGGTTCCCTCAACTAAAACACGCCTGTTTGCTATCCTGGCTCAAACTGTGGAAGAGCTCCCTATTCATATCAGGACAGCAGAAAGTCTGCATATATTCTGTTGCAAATTAAAAACCCACCTGTTTCGCTTTTACCTTGGCCATTCAATTACAAATTTAAAACTGAATATTGAGCACTTCATCAGTTAAGCCCTTTTAAAACTGACGCACTGGCACTTACAATGGTTTGTCTTTTTGAAGTGAATATAACTGCTCTTTTCTTGTTGTGGTTTATTTATAAGTGCTTTGGATAAAAACGTCAGTGAAATGCAAAGTAATGAAATGAGATGAGGACGAGTGTGTTTGTGTGTGAAAATCAATATTCACATTTATCCATGCTATTGGAACAGAGTAGGTAAAAAGGTGTGCTGTCTCTGTGGGGGCCTTCATCAAACCAAGGTCATACACATTTAAGGGGGCTTTATTTACAGCAATTTTTACAGCAGTTTTTCAGCAATGCTACCGCATATGACAATAACTAAATAAAAACATCTGTTCTTTATGTTCATCTATTCACTTCCTGATTGTCCCAACAGGTCTTTTTAGACGTGGGTATAACAGTGATAGCTTCAAACCCTCAGATAATTTGTAGAGAGGAAGGGGTCTTACCTCAGGGGAGGGTGGAGGAGAGAAGGAGCGAGGAGACAAGGACCTCTAAGGGAGGAAAGAACATATAAATAGATTCAAAATACTCAAACATATAAATAGATTCAGAAAAGCTGCACATAAAACAACAGAAAACATTTGTTTTTCCTCGAGGAGACAAGAACCAACCGACAGTGTGTGGTAGTTGTATCATAAAGTCAGTTCTTTATTTGCTGTTCTTTGGAAGACATTAATAATTGTACTAAACAAACGTTGTGAAGGTATCATGTATGGCTCTGGGTAATTTGTGGCAGCCTTTTTCACTATATTCACAGTTTTTACAAACCGAACATTCAATCAATGAATGGAGAAATTAGTCATAATTGATCCATTAAAAAAATAATCATTAGTTAAACATTTAAAATGAAAGAAAAGTACTGCTTTTACATTTCTGCACGAGTAATATTAATCTAATGATAACAGATGTATTGGTTTAACTAACAGTTCCTTTGTTCTTGCTATCACTTTCTTTCCCCTATCTTTTTGTATCTCATTCACACACACACACACACACACACACACACACACACACACACACACACACACACACACACACACACACACACACACACACACACACACACACACACACACACACACACACACACACACACACACACACACACACACACACACCACCTGTGGTAATGAGCTGTCCGGTTTCTAAGCAGCAGATTGATGTCCCGAGTCGAGTCAGACGCAGAGCTAACCGACCGACTAACTAAGCGCCTGTCACACCAGCGTCTGTCTGCTTCTAACATCTCAACATTCCATAATGCATTATTCTTATCGTCATTAAATCTCATGTTCTCCAACTATGATAGACCGTGTCTTAATATTTAAGTCTTAAAGTTAAAGCCCTACTGAAGACATTCATCTTTAAAAATATAAATATCTATTTTTTTTTTTTTTTTTTAAAGATTGGCAAAAAAACAAGAGATGATTTTTAATGATAGTAAGTAGACGAGGAGACAGACAGTAGAAAGAGGACAGGAAAAGACTAAAGACAGGAGACAGACAGTAGAAAGAGGCCAGGAAAAGACTAAAGACAGGAGACAGACAGTAGAAAGAGGCCAGGAAAAGACTAAGACAGGAGACAGACAGTAGAAGAGGCCAGAAACTAAAGAGCCAGGAGACTAGACAGACAGAAGAGAAAGAGGCCAGGAAAAGACTAAAGACAGGAGACAGACAGTAGAAAGAGGCCAGGAAAAGACTAAAGACAGGAGACAGACAGTAGAAAGAGGCCAGGAAAAGACTAAAGACAGGAGACAGACAAGAGAAAAAGGCCAGGAAAAGACTAAAGACAGGAGACAGACAAGAGAAAGAGGCCAGGAAAAGACTAAAGACAGGAGACAGACAGTAGAAAGAGGCCAGGAAAAGACTAAAGACAGGAGACAGACAGTAGAAAGAGGCCAGGAAAAGACTAAAGACAGGAGACAGACAAGAGAAATAGGCCAGGAAAAGACTAAAGACAGGAGACAGACAGTAGAAAGACTAAAATTGTTACAACAAAAAGCTGCAAATACAAAACGCTGCGAGAAGCTAAAAACACAACGGGTACCAGGGGACAATTAAAAGTGATGCACACAGCTTGTTGATGTTCGGGGATTATAAAGTTGGCTGCCACTGGAAACGCACCTACATTTGATTATCATGATTCAGGATTCCTTCCGACATTATAACAGACCTGCTGTAAGCCAGCTAGCTATTGTAGCTAACCTAGTTATTTCAAATTTACTGACAAATTACTTTTTTATATATCAAAATTATGAAACTGTTCTAACTGTGCCAACACCGACAACTTTATTATACAAGAGCGCTAACAAACGCTCCGGTTCCAGCTGTGTGCGTCACCTTTTAGTGTCCCCGTTTCAGTTGTGTTTTGAGCTTCTTGCAGCGTTTTGTGTGTGCAGCGTTTCGTTAATGCAGCGCTTTCTGTAAACCCTGCGCATGTTTCGTTAAGTTTGCTAAAATGTTATGCAATTTGCATATGTTTTGGCACATTTGTGTTTTTATATTTGCATTGCTTTTAAAACTGAAGCGTGTGTTTCCTAATCAAAGTGTTTTGGGCTGTTGTAGTGCGATTGCACCTGTCGGCCACCGTACATATGGCACAGAAGAAGAAGATATTTCAGACTTGATTGACACCCAGTAGTTGTTAATGATACATTTAGTGTTGATTTGGGTCCGAACATGAAGGAAGATATTGAATATCACTAGACTACAGTGAAAACAGGACTTCCCACCTCCAGAGGACTGTAGCTGTAGTGGCTTTGGTAGATCATCAGGTCTGGTCTCTCTATGTCCAGGATGGCTTTGTCTCTAGGTAACGCTGCCAGGTCCTTATAGCCGATAACCCCGTCCTCCACTCTGGCCTATAGTAAGAGAGGGGGCAGATTACAGATTACTGCCTCAAGATTAATCTAAAGGGTAATATAGCTTGATTTGTGTGTGGGGGTGTGTCTCACCACGATGGCCACAGCAGGGGATCCTGGGACGCTGGACCCTCTTAGCGACAAGACACTCCCTGGAGACGTCTGAGCCAGCTGCTGCTCACACATGCAAACACACACACACACACACACACACACACACACACAGGTCAGAGTTCAACCAAAAACTGATATTCCGCCAAATTGAAAAGGACTTCAGCTAATGAAGGAATCGATCATTTAGGTTTCTGCTCAGTGAGATCACCACTCAGAGGTTTTTCTATTTCTGCCCAAATACTTGATTTAGTATCATAAGGAAATACATGTTCTGATTGGTCTAAAGGTTTGAAATCTAGTATGGCCATACTTTTGCCAAACGATCCAACAGTTCAACATTAAAATGTTAAATCATACAGAAAAATCCCACAATTTTACCAAAAGTAAAAGTCAGGTTGTCTTAAAAAAAAATGATACCACTGTCTGAATTTTATGTATTTTATTTGAAAAATAGTTTAGACTCCATATGTTTAACATCCATCTTGTTCAGTTTATAGGTATCAAATACCTGTCGTTTCTGAAATGTGGGCGATTACATAAAGACATTGCATGGACGATGGTAGTGACGTGATTAATACAAAATGTGCATAGACTTCTGCATGACGCTGTGTGTTGAAAGCCAATCAGCATTTGAGATTGTCCTGACGACACTGATGTTGTTGAAGCAGAAATTAAGGAAAAGTGTTCATGGTTGTCTGTGGGCAACTTTGATTATTAGAAACATTTCCATTTTGGTCAGGTTAGTTTTCTATATTTATTATGTATATTTGTATCTTTTTGAACTTCTGGTCCAAATAGCTGTCTAATTTTAATCACTTTAAACTGTTTTAATGAATCCAAAATCATTATAATCTTTAGAAATTGTAATACGAATAACCCTAACTACATTTCAAATAAATACTGCGACCATTTTATCTGCACTGTCTTGTCTTTATACGACTCAACGTGGAATGACCCGTCCTACCAAAGCAGCATCCTTGACTTTGAGAAACACCCAAAGTCTGTAAAGTAATCAAAGTCCCTGACCACATCATATTATAACAAATAAGTTCTGTTTTAAGAAAGGATGGTTATTTGAGGAAAAACATCAGTATCAATATATAATTTTCTGCTCTAAGGCTCAGCGTGTAGGAACTAAAAATAGTAATCTCAGAGATATTAGGACTCTTCTTCCCACACAGATCACACATCTCTAAAGTGCATAATGTGAAGACCTTTCAAAGCATTTTTTCCCCATAAATATCACACCTACTATAAGTGAAAGCAGTGTTTACCTTGGGCATCATCCTGATTGCTGATTGGTCAGTTCCTTAGGGAGAGAAACAGACGAAACATGGTATTATCCCACAGATATTACTAAATATCTATAATATTACTGTATACTAAATGCAAAAGATAACCTTTTCACAGGAGAATGTGAGTGTGTGTGTGTGTGTGTGTGTGTGTGTGTGTGTGTGTGTGTGTGTGTGTGTGTGTGTGTGTGTGTTTGCATGGAGGGATACATCCAAAGTTAAAGCAAAGACTATAGATCAGGCAACAGTATGCAGGTCTGAACAGTGACACTAGGCTAAATAACTCTGTGTGTCCACAACAGAGATTGGTCCAGGATGTTGTTTAACCCAGTTTAGCATGGCAATGTGTATTTTGCTCTTTAAAGCTATATTGTAAAGGCTGTTTGGTCAATTACAAGACAGAGATTAGACATGATTTGGTAACACTTTATATTAAGGTACACAAATTCACCATCAACTAGTTGTTCATTACCATGCATATTAGCAGTATATTGGCTCTTTATTAGTCATTATAAAACACTTATTCATGCTTTATTCTACATGACCGTATTCTACAAGTAATAGGCCATTTGTTGAGAGTTTTTCCTCAATAACCCTCTAATTAGTGCTTATTTATTACAAGTAAGGAAGTTGTTGTACATGAGTTTTGGTCTTAATATGCTCTGCTCACTATGGGCCTAATAAGGCAGCAATACCACAAGAATAGGAATTCTCCCATAATAACACTTAACAAATCTGATCTATTCTTATGTAACAAGACATGAAACTATACGTTTTAAAGGTAGGGGGTAATTCACTTCAGAAACACTTTTTGTTATATTCCATGGAATGCTCTTAACATCCCGATAGCAATGAATAAATGAAATGCTTTGACAATAAATATATACAAATGTTTCATCTGTGAAAGCTGTGGCGCTGTAAAAAGCAAGTCCGATTATCTGCCCCGGCCTGCGGTAAATAATTGGATGGCCTACCTGCCTGTCAGCCTTCCATCTCGTGCACAAACTTATCTCGTGCCCTCATTGGTCATGTGCACGTTCGTGTGTGTTGGAGGAGGGGCTCTGCAAGGAAGTCTGAAGGAAGGGGCAGATTTATTTTGGTTGTGTACTTTCAAATTCTAGCGCACTCGAGCTGGTTTCTCCATTCTTACCTACCCTACCTTTAATTGTGTCTAAATAACAAAAAAATTGGTATTTCTTTCTAAGAATATGTTTTGGAGTATTGACAGTTCAGCTACCAATAGCAAGGTGATATTGACCTGTATGTTTCATATTTGCACATTTATATTTTTGTAACATTTGTACTGAAGGTTAGACAGGAAACCGGGTACAGGAAGTAGGAGAAAGTGAACTGAATAGCATGGCAGTAGACATAGGCGGAGCGTGAGGCTCAGGTTTGGGAAGGCTAAATAACTTTTTTTACCTGACGCTGCCCGCCTCCGGCGTCTATAGAAAAGAGATCAACTCAGTGAAAGCACCGCCTGCTGACCAATCAGAGCTCAGTGTGCGGAGTTTAAATCTCTCAAGTCATATTACAGGATAAAGTAAATACAGTATAAACTGCCGTATGCAGAGAAGACGCCGACGTGTCGCACGTATCATTCATATCACATCCTCAATCAGATCATCGATCATATCATAATATATCATATTTCCTTACCTGAGTCAGCTTCTCCAGCCGTATCTGGCCGTGCAACACTTACATTGTCACATACTGTATGCAGACGTATTATTTTAAGCAACACATTAAGTTGACGAAACACTCAACTCAAATGTAATTAAAGTCAGATCCACTCGTGTCTTAGACGGGGCAGTGATATCATAAACCTGTTGTACGCTTTCAAACACTCTTTATTTATTTTTTAAACAGTTGTTCTATATTCACCTTGCAGGTGCAACTATGTGGCTTGTATCCTGGATTATATGTTTAAGTCATGGATGTTTAAAATTCATATTTGTCTAATATTAGTTTACTTTTCATTAATGAAGTATGACGCTGGGCTGTCAGTACACTTGTCCCTGTTTGTGATTTGGTCAAATGTTGCTAACCCCGCCCCTTTCACGTGAACACGCTCTCAGCTGGAGAAAGAATCCCTGGCTTGATTTACCGAGTTGATAACCAGCGTCGTAGGACCGCTTAGCGAGATCTCGTTTTTTAGGGTTAGTTAAGATAACTCAAACATATCCAGGGTCTGTTGAACTGGCTTCGTAGTACAGGGCACAGGTGGCTGCATAGCAGCGCTAATTTCAAAGACACAAACATTATACATTATATTTGTATTTTACCAGGATGCAGTGACACAAATATTTGGGAAGGCTTAGCCTTCCCTAGCCTACAGTACCCGCCGCCCCTGGCTGTAGACATCCATGACTAGACTGCTACTAATTTTCCCTATGCAACCTGAATAGTAAAAGGCCAAGTCCGTCAGAAAGCAATGACCGTAAGTGTAGGTGTAAGCCTTACACTTACACTGTAAGCCTTACACTTACACTGTAAGGATTAGTAACATGTATTGTGTTTATGTGATGACATTTGGAGATGTTTAAACTCAATGAGAAAATGTGTTAGCATTCGCGCTAGCGTTAGCATACACGCTAGTGTTAGCCATACCAGGGTTGCCAACTTTGGGTACCTGGCTGGAGTGAGATTTTGATATCATGGGTTTAATTACACATATGTGCACGAAATGACTGCTATCGTGTCAGTAGCGGGACCTTAGCATATATATATATATATATATATATATAGGATATGTACAATATATACAAATACACAATATTGGACACAGACTATAAAGGGCACACAGTTTCCTTCACTAATGAAAGTCAAACACATGTTTGTTTCCACTGTTTTATTGTGTGCCTGTCGCAATAAGCAATTCATTGACTTATCGGCGCCAGAGTATTTGTGTTGGGTAATCTCTGGTAGGGATAACCCATACAGTGGTGGGGCTCAAGTCAGTATTTGCAATATAATTACATACACGCTCCCCTCGACAGTGAAACGCCACGCGTGAGGTTTAGATTATTTCCCTGTCTCAATCCAAATTGAACTGTATGAAATAAAAAAGGCACATTTGTCTTGTAGTAAATAAAAAGGGTGACCTGGAGCCAATCCTGCAATTTCCCCACAGGTGAAAGAGTTGACCTGCTGAAAACCCAACCCCTGCACACATTCTGGTACTCTCTTGAGAAGAAAAAGAAATACATCTATTACTACACATTTAAAACAATTAATGCCATTTTAGTTTTGTGTTACTTTGTTCTGAAAGCTGAACCTGCTGCTCCTCACAGAGCGAAGAGGCTGTGAATTGCTTTACATTGTGGATAAGGGTGGATAGCCCCCATTGTTCTGTGTGTCAAAATGAAAGAGCCCACACACCTATCAATCATCAAACCGTGGGGTCTTATTTCATTACGTGTTGATGTCTATCAAACACGTAATGTTGTATCGATGTATATAGAGATGTACTACAGCAAAATTATTCTCCGTCTGGACTTCCTGCAACAACACCTCGCCGTTATATTGATTCTGATTGGCCAGAAGACATTATCAAAGATGTTCTATTGAGAAGACGTTCACTACGTGACAACAGTTGTCAAAACCGTTTTGAGTCTTCGGTATTCTTGTTTTGGCGTGAGAATAGTTCGGGCAGCGTGAGAGCGTGAGATTGAGAGTGAAAGCGTGTGTCACACGCCAGATGCGTGAGAGTTGGCAACCCTGGCCATACAAGCCTGTAGGCTATACATGCTTATTGCACAGCTAGCATGAGCTATATTTACCTTGTTTACACTTAGCAGTCCTAAGTGTTAATCTGTGTATGTTACACTTGCATGTATGAGATCATTAAGTGCCTTGTAACTTCTTTTTTTATAGTTTCACTCCATTTGAATGTCAGTGGACTGCAAATAAGTCAATAAAGGAGCATGGCTGCTCATTCCCTGGCTCTCCAAAGAGTTTGGCTGGTTGTTTAATCTATGTTCACACTGAGACAGTACATCACATAGAGAGAACAGTACACATATTGTGTAAGTAGTACATACAAGCAGGTCACACAGTATGATCACAAATACATACACTCTGTTAAAAATCAGTTTTTATTAAAAAGTTGAGCAACTAAGCAACTATTAGTCGAACCGCATAATCCTGTTTTATCTGACCATTTCTTGGTAACTTTTGAAGTACTGTTACTAGACTGCAAACCATTAGTCAAAAGCTCCTGCAGCAGAAACCTATCTGTTAGTGCTATAGCCAAATTTAAGGAAGAGATTCCATCAATACTTAACTCGATAGCATGTCTGCATGTAAGGGAGGAAACTTATACAAAATGTACACCACCCCAAATTGATCATGTTGTTGATAGTGCTACAGATGCCCTGCGAATAAAATTAGACTCTGTTGCTCCTTTGAAAAAGAACAAAATAAAACACATAGACTAGCTCCATGGCATAATGCCGAAACCCGCAAAAATTGAAACTTGAAAGGATATGGCGTTCCACTAAACTTGAAGAATCTCGTTTAATTTGGCATATTACTCTCAATGAATATAAGAAAGCACTGTGTAAGCGAGCAGTTTCATGTCTTGTTACATAAGAATAGATCATATTTGTTAAAGGTCCCATGTCATGGCCATTTCTACTGATCATAATTCCATTGTTGAGGTCTACTAAAATTTATATTCTGCAATTTTCCAAACTCACATTGGTTTCTCATACAGCATCTCTGTGTATAGTATGTGTATTCACTCTCTGTCCTAAACGGCTTGTTGGAGCTCCTGCCCCCCCTCCCTGTGAGCCCACTGTGCTCTGATTGGTCAGCTTGCCCACTCTGTTCTGATGAGTCCACCACCGTTACAGCGGAACATCAGTGATTATGTGTTACAATGGCGTTAGCAACCAGAAAATGACACCAGTAATGACAAACAGATGAGAATGCTGCGTGGGGTCTGGGTGGCCGTGTTGGCGTGACGTTGCGAGGCTCGCTGCTGTGAGTAGGGGACAGTGTGAGCTCTATTACTGGTGTCGTTTCCTGGTTGCTGCGTGGGGTCTGCAAGACAGCGAGCCATCGCAAAACTTAGCCTGAACTCAGCCTGAGCACCATGGACGCGGGAAGGGGGGGTGCTGAGGGGGCTGCAGCACCCCCCATCTGCGAGGCTCCACTAGCAAAAGCATAAATCCTATTAACATGGCTTTTATTTCAGCTCAACTGTTATCTCAATAATTAATCTCATGTTATAAGTGTAATCATGTTGTTATTACAGTATCAGCAAAAAGAAATGGAACAATCAGGGGCTGATGTTTACATTAAATTAGTTGTACGCTAGTAACGTTTAAAAGTAAAAATTCAACACAACAACTCAACTTTTTTTGTAGCTAACACTTAGCAATGTAAGTTTAGCATGGCACTGAGTTTAGACGTAGCTAGTGCTACAGCAACTGCTAACAAGCCTCCATCTGTGTCATATTGTGAATTGAACTAAGCAAAAAAACAGTTTATGCATGAGGAATGTGTGAAGGGAACTATACCTTCCTCTTGGCAAAAAGAATAACACATCTGTCAACAAACTGTTTAATTAATACAAGAAAATGCTTGGAGTTGTTGGAAAATGGAGGCGAGCAGTTTCCCCCTGCTTCCAGTTTTTATGCTAAACTAGGCTAACCCCATCCTGGACCTTTCCCTGTCCTTTACCTTAAACATCTGGATATGTGAAATGTTATATCTGAATAACAATGTTTTTTGCTCAGATTAGTGTGTGTTTCTTGTGAATCTTAGACAGTTAATGGCAATTTCAGTTTGCTGCAGCTGCTGGGTTGCCAGTTCTGCATTGTCAAATGTAACTGAGGGACACAAAGGGATTATTCCAGAGTCCACAGCTTTGTCCAACAGACACCCGCACAAAGAATAGTGGGTAACATGCGGTCAGTAACAGGAAACACCCTGCACACACTCACAATACCATTCGGTGTGTGTATTTATACCTCAGGGAGAATAGGGGATCATTTCTGTATCTGTTGTCTTCAGGGCTCTGGAGCCAGATTAACACCTGCAAAATACACACATATTCAATAAATATGTATTCTAAATTAGAGGATTAACCCCTTGAGATCCACCATATTGTTATTATAGCAAAGAAACATTAATATCAACATATTTCCAAAATACAGAAATTAACAGATACAATTTGCAGATTTAAAAAACAACCTTCAGCTGTTTACAGCTGCAGCAGGACTGTCATAGTTACTGTATGTAGTTATCTAGAAGTAAATGGGGAGTGGGGATGCAATCGTATGTGATGACACCCCTTTGATTCATCAACTGCTGGTTGTTCAATGCCTTTCTCATAACTGTATTAGGTTAGTTGGTTGAAAGCAATACTATTAAGTTTAAATAAAAAATATTAGGTTCAACTGACAGGTGTGTAATGTAGAGAATGACCCAGATTGCTGATGAAGAGTTTCCATATTTCTGTCTACGATGTTTCAGATTTTCTGCAGACTCTCTGTCTGTGTCCTGTATTGATCTCGGCTGGGGTCTAATGTCCCTGACATTTACATTGTTAAATGTGTTGATATGTGGTTGACTGGTTGAATGTACTTTTGCAAAGCGTATTTTCAGATGCAAATGGGAAGATAGGGTAAGACAGGCTATTCTTATTTTCTCTGTATGATTAGTCAATGTCAAATGATTGTTGTGGCTGTAGAGAGAAGCCTTTTTCTGAGAGATACCAAAGTGCTGTTATGTCCTAAGAAACGTAACAGTAGCAGCCTCCCTACATCATGTTTGGAACAGCAAATTCCAGAGAAGAAGAAGATGTCCCCAGGGACAGATCAATTACAAGCTAATGGCTCCTGCTGATCAATCATCTGGTCGAAAACACTGGAGGAATCAGAAAGTACATTTACTCAATTACAGTTTAAGTGAGTAAGTAAGTGTAAGTATACTATAGTCTTTAAAAGAGGACAGATCGGATTCATATTCATATTTTATTCTTTTACTATGACATTTTAATGTTCAAATGCTCTTTATTTTTCTCATACTGCCTGTGCTGCAGCACCTCTTTTCACCCTCTGTCTGAAACTAGAGCCCAGTGTGCTCTGATTGGTTAGCTGGCCGGCTCTGTTATGATTGGTGAACTGCTACGACATGTAGCCTATCATGTACAATGTGTTTGAGTGCTAGCCAATTGAAGCACGAGTGTTTACATTTTCAAGATTCAAGATTAAAGGGTTTTATTGTCATATGCACATAAACTACAGTGCAGAAATGGCATACAAAAGCATAGCATAGCATACAGAAAAATATATAAATCTTACATCTTTACAGTTGATTTGCTCTATGCAGCTCAGATTCTTCAGATCAGCAGTCTGCAGAATGAAAAGAGAGAAGAGTGTAACATGTTCACCTATCACACACAAAAAACATAGAATAGTAAAACTCAAGTATAGATTATATTTTATTTGGAAGTTTACATGTAATTGGACATGATTAAAATATAAAATATACAGAATAAGTTAAAATACACTGTTAAAGACAAACTTACTACTAAACAAAAATCAATCACACAGTAAAAGTTGCATTTTAAAAAGACACATTTGAATGCATTGAGTTTGAGGTCAATAATTGTTGAGGGTTATGAAATTGGGGAAAGCAGGGTAAAATCTGGTTAATAAAATAAGCTATTCAGGTATATATTCGAACAGTGTCATTTATCAACCAAATGTTAACTGAAACAGTAGGGGAAAATAAAAACTTGGGGAATTCAATAAATCCAAACCAAACAGGGGCAACATATAACCGAGCAATATTAACTGCAGCCTCAAGCAGATACAGGCTGTTGAAGAGCCTGGTGTAAGAGGAGGGAGGCATCTTTCACACAGCAGATTTGAATGGACTTCTGAACAGAGTCCTCCTCTCGTGTTTACTCTGTGTCTTTTTCAGATTAACGTTTTCGATGCTGTTGCTAGGCAACGCTGATGGTAGGAGTTTGATCTGAAAATGAACTCTGCTTCGATCTGACAAAATCACAAGATTAAACGTTTGACTAAATTACTCAGATGAACTTGTCTGTTTACTGAATGCTGCAGGTAAGGGGTTTGGATAGACACAGGAAGATTTATAGGACAATCATATGAACCACGAACAAAGTTAACATGTCTATACCACATTTTAATCAATACTAAGAGTTGAGAAACCTAAACTTTGTGGAACCACAAATGTTATTTCTTTTGTATTAATTAAAGGGCCCTATTCTGCAAAAGTTTCAGCTTCATATTTGTATTTTGTGTTCCTCTACTGGGACATGTCTCCATGCTTTAATGTTCAAAAAGCTCTTTAATTTTCTCATACTGCCTGTGCTGCAGCACCTCTTTTCACCCTTTGTCTGAAACCAGAGCTCAGTTTTAGACCATTTGCACCTATACAACATACAGGAAAGGGAACCCTAAAACACTGAATAAGGCCTCTTTAATAAAAAGTAAATACCCACCAATAACGTCTAGTATAAACGCAGGTCAGGTCATGTTGAATTTTGTGCCACAACTGTAAAAACTGAAACGTTGACCTCTAATTCAATTTATTATGTCAATTAGCATAATAATATTAAGTGTAACTAATTTGGAAAACAATGGACCAATAGCTAACAGGATATAAAGAATGTAAAGATGACATCACTGCATTAGGCTATTGAAAGCATTAATATTAGTTTACATACAAATATTAAGTTAAACTTAATATTATTTATTTCAACTAACAGTATATGTGAAATATCTTTGACATAATGCATTTAATTAAAGTCAACATTTCAGTTTTTTTCCGTGCATGTGTAATCCAGTTTTGGTGCATGTCTCCAAACACACACACACACACACAC